>JASEVX010000001.1:22987231-23219931 GCA_031761405.1 Serripes groenlandicus
CCGTTTGGCGGATGGAATCAACTAATCAGTTGGTCCCAAAGCACTGTGATGGTAGCATTCTTTCTCTCTCAGACACGTTTTCATTCGTTTCATTCATTACCCAATCTTTTATACATAAATATTTACGGCCCCAAAAGGGGGTTGATATCGTTTATATGACGGTTTATCATAACTGGTACATTGTTACTTCCGAAATGATTCAGCATCCTCAAATACTATTGTTATATTCGGTTATTGACCTCATATTAACCCTTTTCCCAATGCAGCAAATCTGCAGCAAACCTTGAAAATATCTTACAGCAAACATGTGAAAATTCTCCTGTAAATAAAAGTATAATTATTGGATTCAGTTGAACAACTTTTGCAAAAAAAGACGAATCCCTCCCTTATCATGAGCAATTTCTCCTTTTGCCAAAAATTGTTTTCAAAAGTCGTCAGCTGCAGAGGCGTCAGAATGTGTCTGTATGTTGGAAAAGTTTACCCTATACATTTCATACAAATCTACTAAATAGGCTATATATATAGATTGAGCGGGTTCTTTGGATCTAATTAATACCAAAGACTATAACATTGGTAATTATGGCTGGTCTCCTAGATACACAGGGTTGCGGGTCAAGCATTACGACTCTCTGGCTGGTGTTAGGATAAATAGACCAGTAGTACTAATAACTTGCCCAGGAAACGTCGTGATATAACTGAACAATTATTGAAAGCGGCATAGAATACCAAACAATCAACCAATGGATCTATTACTGTAAATGTAAGAAGTTTAACATGAAATCAGTCCATCTTTAATCATGGGGGAAAGCGATAACGTAAGGTTTATTCAATAATTAATTTTCCATTATTCAATATGGATCACGTGTGGTTTGCTACGCCAAATTTAATATGATCTGAGCCGTTCCACGAGATAACCAACATTATGGACTCTGTGTAATGTATCGACCCGGATCAGCCTGCGCATATCGCGCCGACACATTCCGTCTCCGGGGGATAGAGGTATGGAGTAAAATACACAAGATGCGAAATGTTTCTGTCCGGGTTATCCTGCGCGGCATGCTTAGGCTGATCCGGTCGATATTTTACGCAGAGTCCATAATGTTGTTTTTCTCGTGGAACGGCTCATATCTCTACAGACAATGACTGGAATTACAAATTACCCAGCAAATTAAGCAATATCGATCTGGAATCCTTATCTTCGCTGTTCATTGCCTCAATCAGAGACATATCAATAGGCCTACTTATTTTATATGTCTCTGTCTCAATTAAATGTCATAAATCTATGAAAAGCGAAGCAAAAACACACGGTGAATAACAAACTACATCGTTAGACTACATGATTTAAATTTGAATATTTACCAGGAACGTACGTAGATATCGTCAGAGACGTAGTATAGATAGGCTAAGAAGTTGTAAGAAGTAGGCTAAACCTTGAACTCATATATCTTTGCTCAAGTTGAAGGGTCTGGAAAAAGAAGAAGAAGAAGAAGATGTAGAATGAGCAATTTGTTCTTTTGACACAATGTTTTGAATTGACAGACAATGCCAAACTTTTTCAAAAAACATCGAATACAGAATATAATTATTATATATATGTAAAAGAACCATAACCTAAACAGCTGTAATGTTCGTCTATCACAATGGATTACCTCCCTTTGACAAGAATAGGGAAATAAGCCCAACCATGGACAGTATTACTGAAATTGAAAGCTTGAAAAAGGAATTAGAAAGGAAAACCTTGGAAATAGACGCACTAAAACAGGTATATTAATCACATTGCTAGATCTAGAAATAAACATATGTTATCTTTATCATCATTTTGTCGATTGGTTTTGTATTGTCCTGTGTTTTCGCGAGTATGGTTTTTTGAGGATGTTGGAGATTTCGTCTAACTACCATTTCGTCTAACTGATACTATAGAGTAAACGGGATAGAGATTTCGTCTAACTTATAAACAAGAAGGATTATTATGTCTTATGTGTAGTATATAGTTAGAAGTTAAATATTATAATTGCTCAGTTAATAAATTTGACTTACCATTTATGTCCAATATATTCCAATGTGTTCTTATATTAATAAAATGTTGTTATTCATTGCAGAACAGTATAGAATATGATTTGTAACCTCCGTCCAGATGTACTGTATGAAACACGAAAAAAACCCATATGTCTATATGATGTTTATATTTATTCTAATGTTATTTGTTATAACATTTACAATTATATAGTTTATTGCACTTAACTTAGATTATATAGTTTATTGCACTTTATTTCAATTAACTGTTTATCGACTTTGTGTAAATGATTGACGGCATATTTCTAATTGTGTTGTGTTGTGGTGTAATTAATTATTAAAAAATAAAGGTTTTCTATTAAATGGATAGATCTAATCGGCTTTAATCAAACATGTTTAATGCTAATTAAAACAACTTGTGAAAACGGTAAGATTGATTATTTTCTCTCTCTCTCTTAATGTGTATAGAGTCGAAAGTCGTCTACCTTATTGTCCTGTACCCGTTATGTCGATATATATTAATATTAGAAATATTGTAAGAACCCTCGATTATTTTTTAACGACTTCCCTTTTTCCTATAATGATTGAAGATGACTGACTGAATGTGATATAGTTATTCTATTCCCGTAATCTTGATTGAGCCGAATGCTTGGAAAATTATTCTCAGTAGTTCTTCTTTTCCCGCGATGTTGATATAACTATTCTATTCCCTTAATTTTGATTGAGTTGAAAGCTTAGAAGAGGTATAATTCATGTAAGAAAAGGAGCCATCGTTAATTTTTAACGACTTCTATTTTTCTTCATTGAATTGACGAGTTACTGAACGTGATATAACTAATCTATTCCCGTAATATTTTGATTAATTTGAAAGAGGTATAATTCATGTAAGAAAAGGATTCATGTTTAATTTTTAACGACTTTTATTTTTCTTCTTTGAATTGACGATTGACTGAACGTGATATAACTATTCTAATTGTTATTGAGTTGAAAGCTTGGAAAAGGTATAAGTCATGTAAGGAAAGGAGCCATCGATATAATTATTCTATTCCTGTAATCTTTGAATTTCCCATAAAATTTTGGGAAAATAATTGAAAACATTTAGGACAAGTATTGAATTTACTGTAAATTATCAATGAAATTATAACAAATACATATTACAATTACGAATTAAAACCATAACATGTTAAAACTAAGTGAAATTGTTTGTTGTCATTTACTATAATCGGTCAATTAACACCTTACTATAACACCTTTATATCGATATAGATTACATTGTACTATATACGATAAGTTAGACGAAATCTCTACCCCGTTTACTCTATAGTATCAGTTAGACGAAATGGTAGTTAGACGAAATCTCCAGAATCCGTTTTTTGACAGCTCCTTTCTAAGATATCACATGTGTGACTGCTACACTATAATATCGTTCAGCCGGTCGGTTGCGCAGTCGGTAGCGACTCGGGCTGTCAATCTAGGGGTTGTGAGTTCGAATCTCAGCTCAGCCAACATTCTTTCTGTCGTTTAATAAACATCAATCCAACAAGCGTCATTCATCTTCCACAAATGGACTTGCAGTCTATCTGGAAAAGCAGCCAGTTGATTAAAAAGACTATTGTGTGGAGTACTGGTGTGAGAAGGCCAGAAAATACATGGGTATGTGAACAGGCCGCTGTGATATGACTCAAACTGCATTAAACACCTATCAATCAATCAATCAATCAATCAACACTATGAGTCAATGATAGTCGCAATATATCGCCGTTACATATTGCATTGTAGGATGCGAACAGACACAATATAAAATTGCATTACGAGAACAGAAACCTGGACTAGAGTCAATGATAGCTCTCCTTTATTTCAGTATGTGATAGGAACACTTCAGCCAGACGAGTAGTCCAGGTTTCTGTACAAGGAATGCGATTTTTTATTTTGACTGTTCGCATCCTACCAGACGAGGAACTGGAGATAATCTATAAGAACTAGAGGACTAGATAAGGAAGAGTGAACATGTCTTGCTTCCACGATATCTCTGTTAGCACTCATTAAAACCTATGTTGTTGGTACTCAAAAGAATCGTCCCACTGAGATGATTCATTTGAGTACCCACAACATAGGTTTTTTAGGTCAAATATTTTGTTTAGAACATGCAAAACATCCCTTATCTATTGCTCTGAACTAGACTTTGTCTCTGCTTCGCACACCCTACTTTTTTTTACTTACAGAGGTTATCAGATGTACTCCCTTCAGCAAGAACAGAATCAGAGATGAAATCTGAAGCCTCACTCTCCAAAAAGTCAAAATTATCAAATCCAGAGATTTCCAGATACAGCCGGCAATTAATCCTTCCAGAAATTGGTGTTAAAGGTTAATTTATTTTTAGTTTTAATGATGTTTTTAACAGTATTTCAGTGCATAAATTTCTATCTATCTGCCTTTAATGTCAAACCCCTAGTAGGTACTTAGACATGTACGCGTCAAGCTACAAGAATTTTAGTAAGAGTTTTGAAAAAAAGATAAAGAAAGCCAATAAAATCAGAAGTTAAAATAAGAAGGTGCAGTCTTTCCCATTTGCAGATGCATTTTGACTAAATTGCTGCACTGCAGACATTGGAAAATCCTTATAATTGAAAATTAGATTATTGTATAGGGTGGAAAATATGTTGGCAAAAGGAGAAATATTGCTGCCATAATAATCTGTCAAAGTGCTGAGGTAAGTGCTATCATGGCCCCTTCGTTGATTGTGGAATGGCACGGATATTTTTGGTAAATTCCACCCGTGGAACATCCTTCATTTATACCAAATTCTTATTTTTCACATTTGCAATCTTTATGAGTAAGTTGTTATTTGTTCATTACTTAACCCTTTCCCTCATATAGATGCTTTTATGACGCCTCTGCAGTAGACGGCTTTTTGAAAACATAGTGACAAAAGAAGAAATTGCACAAAACGTGCAATTTCTCCTTTTGCCACAATGTTTTCCACTTTTTGTCATAGGTTATCCATTCAATTATGGAGATTTTCTATGTTTTGACAAAATACGTTCAAAGTCGTCTGCTGCAGAATTGTCGTATGAGGGAAAGGGTTAATTATCATCTATAGTCATATAAAGAATGTAATACCCTTGACTTGGAACTACATGTATTCACATTTTATGCTGTTGTTAACTTGGCTTAATCATTTGATCTTTAACCCTTTCCAACAAACAGCAACACTACAGCAGACGACTTTCAATATATCTTGGCAAAAGATATGGAAAATGAAAGAATAATTCTTTAATAGTGTTGAAAACATTGTGGCAAAAAGAGAAATTTTAGCAATTTTCCTTTCACTACAAATTACAATGTTTTCAAAAGTCGTCTGATGCAGATGTGTCGGAAAGCTTCTACAAGTGGGAAAGGGTTTAGCTAAGTGCCCGAAAGCTAAATGTACCTGAGATAAATGTATTGGTATATTCTATGTAGGAATATTTTCAGATATCGCAACACAAAACAGGATTGAATCTAATCATTCTGCAATTAAAGCAGACCCATTCAAAGTTTGGTTAAAAAAAAAAGATTTGTTGAATCCACTGTTCTAAAAGTGTCTTAGGTTTTTCACATTGACTTATATTCATCCTTTGTATGATTTTAAACTTTGTTTCACAGGTCAGCTAGCCTTAGCGAGTACATCTATACTGATAGTTGGTGCAGGGGGTCTTGGATGTCCTGCAGCTATCTATTTAGCAGCAGCAGGTGTAGGTAATTATGAATTCATTGTACATGTACTTTCTTTTCAAACGTACACTCACTCAGTCACACAGTACTTAACCCTTTCCCACATGTAAAAGCTTTTTGGTGCCTCTGCAGCAGACAACTTTTGAAAACATTGTAGCACAAGAAGAAGAATTCTCCTTTTACCACAATGTTTTCAACTCAATAATTATACTTCTATTTACTGACATTTTTGATATTTTTTTGCTATGACAATTTCAAAGTCATCTGCTGCAAATTTATTGAATGTGGGAAAGGGGGGTTAAATTGTTATCAAAATAATACTAATTTAACTCCGGCTATGTTATAGCTGTTAAAGACTTTAAAAATGGTAGTAATGGCTGCCCTCCTTGGCACTCGCGGTTGCAGGGTTAGCATTACAACTGACTAGCTGGTGTCAGGATAAATGGACCAGAAGCTTATTCAGGAAACATGTAATATAGATGAAAAATTGTTGAAAGCGGCATAAAACAATCAATTTTATAGACCAGACAGTTCATGGTTTGGTAGAATAGGTTATTTGGTATCTTTCAGGCATCTTTTTAGACTTTGAATAAATCTGTTTGTTTTGTTGATTTATAGGGGCCTAAGGGCGGCGTATATTTTTCACATGAATAGGATGTCAGAGGGTAATTCAAGGCCCTGTGCGTCAAACGCTTCTGTTTATCTACTTTTTTCCTCAAAATGTACAAGTGCTATAATTAGATATTAGTAACATCTCACACCCTACATTCCCTTGTATGCTAAAAAAGGGGTGATACAACATGAATTTTTTTGGATTTGGAGAATTTGACAAAGCGTCTTCATATTTTGTTATATCGGCTTAATATTTTGCAGTTTTTCTATTTTTGTCTTTTACACTTGCATTGATGGTCAAAGCTGGGGATAACAAGTGATATATTTACACAGATTTTTGTCTTAAGATGTGTTCTAAAGATTTATGTTGCAGAATTTTGGAAAAATCAGCAATATGAGAGAAAGAGTCATGCATTTAAGTCTTTTTTTCAGGAAGACTAGGCCTTGTTGACTATGATACAGTTGAACTAAGTAATCTACATAGACAGATACTCCACACCGAGTCTCGGGTAGATGTGTGTAAAAGTGTATCTGCAGCAATATCCTGTAAGGGGTAGGTAACTCAAACCAAAATTGATTTTAGGTAGTGCTCAAAGTGATCACACTCTGTGTATTGTCACATCACATGGTGTCAACAGTTGCTTTATATGACAATGTGTCACAAACTTCTAGGCCTATTCCAGTCTTTCCAGGTATTTTCCACGGGAAATCCTCTACCATAAAAGCTAAAAAGAATTCAATTCCATGCTGAATGCTGGTTGCTATGGTAACCAAAAGAAAAAGTGATACATTTCAACAGTCTTCTCCTGAGACAGATCTTATGGCCATCAAGGCCCTCCTCTTGTCTGTCTTAAGAAATTGTTTTTTTAGGATGCAGATTTTCCTGAAGAAGATAATGCATATACAGTGCAACCTGTGCTAAAGACCAACTTCGTTTAGCAATTTCTTGTCTATAGCAACCACACTTTTAATTTCCCAAATACACATTTTCTGCATAAATGGCCCTGTAATTAAAGACCACCTGCAAACAAAGATCAGATTGTTCTCTTCCCATGGGTGGTCTTTACACACAGGTTAGACTGTAATCAAGAAGGCAATCAATCTCTCTGAACACAGAACAACACCCTTAAAGAATTACATGTCACAAAGTCATTCAAATTCAAATTTTTGTTTGTTTGAAAGAATGGTTCATGCTGAAATATAAGAAATATAACTCAACTAAATAGTTACTCTTTCATTAAGAGTGAATTTTGACATTTTTGGCCGGATTACTCTAGCAATTCCGGTCTATAGATTGGCGATGTCCCTCTGTCTGTCTGTCTGTCTGTCTGTCTGTCAGTCAACATTTTGGTGAAAGTTTCAGGTTGAGGCAAAATCTCAGCACTGGAAAGGGTTACAAACTTGAAACTTTGCCTGAAGGTAACCAGTAACACGTTCTATTGATTTCTATGGTTACTTTGACCTTGACCTTGGTTTGTTGATTTTCAAGGTCAAATTGCCGACAATCCGGCCTTACCGTCTTCAGCGGTTTCTTGTTAGCTACATGTTTTCAAAGTCGTCTGCTGCAGATTTGTTGTATGTGGGAAAGGAAGAATTGTGCAACTTTTGATTTGCGAAGTTTTGTTTGCTGATGATGGATTAAAAAGGACTTATATTTTAGTAAATTAATTGAAATAACTTACTTTACATTGATATTCTTTCTTGTCTGTGTTTTTCTCATGTTTTATATTTCAGTACTTATGTAGATTGTTTTACCTTTCTTGATTACAGATTGAATTCTTTTGTGGAATGTGTACCATACCATGTACAGCTTGACAGCTCTAACGCTTTGCAGATAATTAAAAAGTATCCTTTTAAAACTTGACATTTTATAGTGATTTGAATCAGATATTTTTTTGGTTCATGATTTTCACCATTGAAGACTTATTTCTTAGCAAGGGGTATATATCTTTACTAAGTTCTGTATTTAAAATTGGCTGAAATGTTTTTTTTTTAAAAATTGCCAAAGGAATAAATTATGGTACTTGTTTTCCATAAATTTCAAATGATATTCAGTCCAAATACTTTGGTACCCTATATACTTGATTATAAGGCGCATTTTTCCCCAAACAAAATTGAGGATGAAATAGGGGAAGCATTTTATTTGTGAGTCAAAAAAATATTAATAAAAAGAAGTATGAGGTTACTTTTTTTTCGATAAATTTCCGATGATATTCTGTCCAAGTACTGTGGTAAGTGATACAAGGCCACATGGCCCACTTGTTTGACAGATGCTTCTAGAAGTCAAGTGTGTTCTCCTACAACAACTCTTGATTAAATTCATATTGCTTCATTTCAAAGTCTGCTCTTTTTTGGAAATGGTAATCATTATAAAATTGACCAAAATTGGGCTATAATAAAACAATAAATGTTTCTTCTTTTTGGACAGTGTTATTGATCCTTAATACTTGTCCAAAGATATGATATTGTATTGGATGCAACAGACAATGTAGCTACAAGATACTTATTAAATGATGCTTGTGTGCTGGCTGGTAAACCATTGGTATCTGGAAGTGCTCTCAGATTTGAAGGACAGGTAAGGTCAATGATGCCCTAACTGTTTTTAATACGCCCAAACTAATACAGGCTAGATTATGGGAACACCTGCGACTGGCGGCGTTCATGTTGTCTGCTCTCTAAGTCAAACAGTTTTCTAGGCCATGTACGATAACCAGTCAAACACCCATGGCACTTTTGGATTTTGGCCTTTGAACAGTTTTTATCAGATCTTCAACAAACTTGTTGACATGTTTGTTGGCATATTGTCTGGGCCAAATTCAATAACCAGCCAATTATTTGCGTACGGCATTTTTGGATTATGGCCTACAAATTATCTAAAAATTGGTCAAATAAGCCTTTTCTGCTCTCTTAGTCAAACAGTTTTTATCCAATCTTCATGAAACTTGGTAAACATGTTTGTGAGCATCATGTTTCGGTTAAATTTGATAAATAGCCAATATACAACAATTCTCCAGCCGACGACTTTGAACATATTTTGTCAAAAAATGGAAAATCTCTATAATTGTATGGATAATCTATGACTAAAAGTGAAAAACATTGTGGCAAAAGGAGAAATTGCTTGTTTTGAGCAATTTCTTCTTTTGTCACTATTTTTTTTCGAAAAGCTGTCTGCTGCAGAGGCGTCAGAAAGCGTCTATATGAGGGTAAGGGTTAAGAAATATCTCAGACTCCAACAATTGAGGGAGATGCCTATCTGATGATACCCTATTTGTCTTGATTTGCCTGGGCTGTGTCCAAGGAGAGCTGACATTCACACTCTGTTGTTAACCTCACCTTTCCCACATACAACAATTCTTCAGCAGACGACTTTGAAAACATCCAGACGAAAACAATGAAAATCTATATACATTGTATATTGATTTATCACATGACAATGCTTGTATCCGATGTAATATACTCATTACGTATTTCTTTATATACAACGTGTGTAATATAATATGACCTAATACTAGGAAAATGACATCACACCAGTGTTTTGACATCATACGTTGGCCACTTTGGCGCCAAAACCCGTAAATTTTATCTAGAAATATTGTAAACTTTAAGTACATTTTGTTCGAAATACGCCTCATAAGTCACTTTATGTGATAGATATAATATCTCATGAGTGTTATTTATTATTACTTTTAATAAACTAAGCTGAATATGACCTTGGCATAATTATTTGTGGCATTGTTATAAGGTTTACTGACGAAATTAAAATAGCTTTGGAAAACCTGATTTTCTTTGTGTGTTTCATCATGTGATAAAAAGAATCTGACATTTGTTGTCATTTCCTAAACAGTTTTATTAAACTCGTCCAAGATATTTGTTATTAAGCTCGCCACAGGCTCGCCTAATAACAAAAAATCTTCAACTTGTTTAATAAAACTTTATATGAAATGACAACTCATGTCAGATCCTATATGTATTAATTTACTATTGAATAAAGTTGAAAACATTATGACATGAGGGGAAATTGCTCATGATGAACAGTTTCTCCTTTTGACAGTGTTTTCAACAGTCGTCTGCTGCAGAGGCATCAGAAAGCATCTGTATGCAAGGTTTAACAGTGGCGTCCTCTGCAGCATTAGAGAAATAATGTAACCCTCCAGCGAGCTATGCTGTCCTGCTACAGCTCTTGTTTTGTATCCCATTGGTATTCAGGAACCTTTATTTAACAGTTTCCCACATAATGCATTTCGGAAACATGTTGGCAAAAATCTCTATAAATGATGGTATAATTACTGAAAAAAGTTGAAAACTTTGTGGCCAAAGGAGAAAGTGCTGGCTTTGCGTAACTTCCACAGTTATTTAAAGTTATCTGCTGTTACAGCATTATTTTTCAAAATTGTTTGATGAACCACATCAGATACTTCTGAAACAGGAAATGATTTACCGGTACCCAATAATATTACATGTACCGGTACATAACCAGCTCATCATAGGAATCGAGCCCGGGACCTTTGGTACAAGAGGACAAAGCTTCACCATTGTACCACTGTATTCTACATACTAATTGTTGATGTGTGTGTGTTTCAGTTGACAATATACAATCACAATGGGGGTCCATGTTACCGCTGTCTATACCCCAAACCACCCCCGCCAGAGACCGTTACTAATTGTTCCGATGGAGGAGTTCTGGGAGTCAGTAAGTATTTCCTTGTGATTTGACCCCTTCTTGGTCAGTCATTTTGAACCTTTTCCACATACAACAAATCTGCAACAGACGACTTTGAAAACATTTAAACAAATATAAGGACATTCTCTGTAAATGAAAACTCAATTATCAAAAAAGTTGAAAACATTGTGGCCAAAGGGAAATGTGCTCATTATAGGCAACTTCTCCTTTAACCCCAATGTTTTCAAAAGTCTTCTGCTTCAGAGGTGTCAAAAAGTGGTATATGTTGGAAAGGGATCATTAATTGAAAATCGGTCTTGGAAACTAATATGGGTACCTAACTGAACTATGAGACCTAGTTTTCATTTATGTTTACAATGTAAATGGTAGTAAGACACGCTTTTAAAATGGAATATTTAAAAATTTAGTTATTGGGATCACCATGTGTCTGTCATGGTGTGTCTTCAATCTCTTCCTTAAATAACATCTCCTCTTAAACCAATGGGCCAATTTCAATGAAGACTTTACCAATCAATGACCTACTGTTGAATGAAAGAAAGCGAGACCAAGAAATAATAGGGAAACATTTATGAATTTTGGTCTTGTCATTATATCAGACCTTTAAATAATGATAATTGTATCATAGTACCATATACTTAAAAGGAAAACAAGCTCCGCCTCCTGGGGGCCATGTTTTTCAACGGATTGAAATAATTTGAACAATTATTAGAGGGTCACCCAAGGAAGCTTTGTTTCAAATTATTTTCAAATCGTGCTCAGCTGAGAAAAAAATATAAATGGAAGATACTTAATGATGCTTCAAAATGTGTCTACAGCTGAGAAAGCGTTAACTTTAATCCTAAATTGATGATGCCTTTATTTTCAGTTCCTGGTATAATTGGAAGTTTACAAGCATTGGAGGCCATTAAACTAGCTGTTGGTATAGAGAGTATCCTTCTCTAACATATTTCTGCAGTTCTTGTAGTCATAGTTTTATGCCATAAAATAGTCCTGAAATATTGACCAATAAGAAACTTAAACAACAGAGATTCAAGCAATTATCAGAACCTTTAACCCTTTCCCACATACAGCAAATCTGCAGCAGACGACTTTGAAAATGTCTACTCAAAAGTATGGAAAATCTCTATAATTGTAGGAATAATTACTGAAAAAAATTGAAAACATTGTGGCAGAAGGAGAAATTGCTCATCTTGAGCAATTTCTCCTTTTGTCACGATGTTTTCAAAAGTTGTCTGCTGCTGATTTATAAAAAACTTCTCCTTATTGTTTTATATAAATGTTGAGGTTCTAGCTCAATAAACTTGCTTTACAAAGGTCCCTTTATAAAAGTCTAGCAACCAGAGGCAACCATTTAACAAATGGCTTGTGTATAAATACAGCCAATAGCATTTTTTCGGAGAATATGAGAGCTATTCTAGTCACCCTGACGTCAGCATCACACCTTGGTTAAGGTTTTGCATGCAAGTACATATATTTCACCACAGCTATGTTACTACTAGATGTATTGCATTGAAACTTTATACATGTACAACCCTTCCCATCTATCACACCTATGTAAATAATCAAGCTTAATCACTCTATCCAGCATTTTATGCATGTTATGGCCCTTTATTTTGCCCCCCACAAACAAAGTCTGTCTGTCTGTCCATATGTCTTGTAAGCACAACTCCTCCTTAACGGCTGGACCGATTCTGATAAAACTTGACATAGTTGCAGTACACAACCTGAGGATGTGCATGAAGTAAGATTACCCCGGTCGGAAATATATCCGTCCGTCCGTCTGTCTGACATATGTCTTGTAAGCACAACGGGGGGTATCCCTTTGTGAGTTCACTCACAGTTTTAGTTTACTTAGAAACTCTGGTTAAAGTTTTGTGTTCAACTTAGTTTCATAGTAACTATTTGATGCATTGCATTGTAACTGTATACAACCCTTTCCAACCATCACACCTATGTAAATAATCAAGTTAGAAAACTCTATCCTGCATATAATGCAAATTATCTCCCTATAAGAAATTCTGGTTAATGTTTTGCATGCACATACATTAGAGTCCATTTCTCAGTAAATAATAAGTGAAGGAATAGTCGAGTGCGCTGTCTTACGGACAGGTCTTGTTATTAATGAAATTTCAAAACCTACATGATAAAATGAAATTCCTTTTTTTATTTGGCCCTTTAATTAAAAAAAAATAAGAAAAAAAGCTCTAATAAAGTTATTTAACCCTTTCCCTCCTACGACAATTGTGCTGCAGACGACTTTGAACATATTTTGTCGAAAAATAGAAAATCGTTATGATTGAAAGGATAACCTATGACTAAAAGTGGAAAACATTGTGGCAAAAGGAGAAATTGCATGTTTTGTGCAATTTCTTCTTTTGTCACCATGTTTTCAAAAAGCCGTCTGCTGCAGAGGCATCAGAAAGCGTCTATATGAGGGAAAGGGTTAAAGAACCAAAGATTCAGTAAAAGTCCTTAATGTGAATACAGCAACTTACTCACAAAAGTTATTAATGTTTGATGGTTTGGATGGATCATTCAGAACTATACGACTTCGAGGTCGACAACTAAAGTGTCCAGTGTGTGGAGAGTCGCCCACCATTCAACAACTGATGGATTACGAACAGTTTTGTGGAGCTAAAGCTTCAGATAAGGTAAGTAACATGGAATCATTCTCACGACACAAGTTCTAATTAAATACAAGGGATCATGGATGAGGGAACTGTTTGTATGGGATACAGTAAAACCCTGCTATTGAGACGATCTTGTTCTTTTTTAATGCAGGTCTTATTAACCCTTTCCCTCATACGACAATTCTGCAGCAGAAGACTTTGAACGTATTTTGTCAAAACATAGAAAATCTCCATAATTGAATGGATAAACTATGACGAAAAGTTCTTTTGTCACTATGTTTTCAAAAAGCCGTCTGCTGCAGAGGCGTCCAAAAGCGTTTATATGAGGGAAAGAGTTAATTGAGTGTCCTTATACCAAGGTCGTAACATAAACTCTTTTCCACTGACAACAATTTCTGCAACAGACGTATTTGAAAAACATCTAGACAATAATATGGAATATCTATAAAATAAAGAGGTTTTTGGCCAGATTGCTCTAGCAATTCCGGTATATAGATTGGCGATGTCCGTCTGTCTGTCCGTCAACATTTTGGTTAAAGTTTCAGGTTGAGGCAAAATCTCGGCACTGGAAAGGGTTACAAACTTGAAACTTTGCCTGAAGGTAACCAGTAACAAGTTCTATTGATTTCTATGGTTACTTTGACCTTGGTTTGTTGATTTTCAAGGTCAAATTGCCGACAATCCGGCCAAACCGTTTTCAGCGGTTTCTTGTTTATTGAATAGAATTGAAAACAATGTGGCTAAAGAGGAAATTGCTCATGAGCAAAATCTCCTTTTGCCACATTGTTTCAAAAAGTTGTCTGCTGCAGAGAGGCCAACAAATTTCTGAATGTGGGAAAGGGTCAAACATGTCATACTAGCATTATAAGAAATTCAGTGTATAATTAAGACAAACCATTATTTCGCATGTATATATTTCATTTTTGATTTATATTTATACATAACGAAAATGTGCAGAAGATACAGATTTCCTTCTTTCCCTTTTGTAAAACATAATTTATAGAACATAGCATATAAATGTAGAATTTATCTTTCTTTCTAACATTTTTTCTTCTCTTCTAGCTTTTCTAAAAGACAAATTCCTTTAATTTATAATGAGAGGCTGAATAAATCATGCAGATAAATGAGCCGTTTTAAAGAAGGCCATTTTGTCAATAGACAAACTGGCCTGGGAATCTATGTACTAGAAAAGACCGTTGATCATTTATTCATTCATTTCCTAAATTAATAGCAATTTCTGCTTATACCACACATTTTGCAAAAGTGGACTTCCTCAGATGCATCTATATGTGGAAAGTGACATTGTTTCTTTTTGTGGCAAATGAATAAATTGCTCATAATGAACTATTTCTCATTTTGGCACAATGTTTTCAAAATTCCTCTGTTACAGAGGCTTCAAAATGTGTCTATATGTGGGAAAGAATTAATTGATAAAAGTCATATACTTTTCTATTCTAATTGTAGGATAAAAGCCTGAGTGTCTTGGAAAATTGTGATCGAATTTCAACAAAGGTAAATTTTAAATAAGGGAAGGATCCATAGATGGGAAAAATATATATAAAACCTTTCCCAAATACAACAAATCGGCAGCAGACAACTTTGAAAACAAATTAACAAAAACACGAAACATCTCAATATATGAGAGTTACTTTATTAAATGGAGATGAAAACATTGTGGCAAAAGGAAAAAAATCTCATCATCAGTAGTTTCTCTCCTTTTATCACAATGTTTTCAAAATATCTCTGATGCAGAGGCATCAGAGATTGTCTGTATGAGGTAAAAGGTTAATTTAATAAGGTTTTATATCCAGGATGTCTGACAAAATGAACTGTGTGCATATATATCCCTGTTTTATGTTCTGTGCTGTTCCTGTTTCCACATACAAACACATTTTGTTACATGAAAAGTATAATGATAGTGGGTCTTAACCCTTTCCCACATACAACAATTCTGCAATTTGAATATATTTTGTCAAAAATAGGAAATCTCTATAACTGAATGGATAACCTATGACTAAAAGTGGAAAACATTGTGGCAAAAGGAGAAACTGCTCGTTTTGAGCAATTTCTTCTTTTGTCACTATGTTTTCAAAAAGCTGTCTGCTGCAGAGGCGTCAGAAAGCGTCTATATGAGGGAAAGGGTTAAAGTTGAGCGAGATTAACATTTTCACCTTTTCTCCACAATGTTGATTAATGAAAATAAAATGATAAAATCAAGTTGAAAACATAGTAACCAAAGGAAAAATTGCTCTTTATGAGCAATTTCTCCTTTTTGCAACAATGTTTTCAAAAGTCATCTGCTGCAGAGGCACCAGAATGGTCTTTATGTGGGAAAGGGTTCAGTCTCCTTTCAGATAGCCATGTGTATTTCAGGATTACAACAAAATGTTAGAGCAGGGTGATCCCCATGTACTAGTAGATGTAAGGCAGCCGGTGGAAATGGATATATGTCACCTCCCAGGAGACTTTATCAGTATCCTTTTCAATCTAACAGATTTAAACATTTTATTGGCCGGATTGCAATTCCGGTCTATAGATTGGCGATGTCCGTCCGTCTGTCTGTCTGTCTGTCCGTCAACATTTTGGTTAAAGTTTCAGGTCGAGGCAAAATCTCAGCACTGGAAAGGGTTACAAACTTGAAACTTTGCCTGAAGGTAACCAGTAACAAGTTCTATTGATTTCTATGGTTACTTGTTTGTTGATTTTCAAGGTCAAATTGCCGACAATCCGGCCTTACCGTCTTCAGCGGTTTCTTGTTTCCTAACACTTTCCCTCATACAGATGTTTTTACAACCTGTGCAACATATTACTTTTGAAAACATTATGATAAAAGGAGAAATCGCTCATAATGACCAATTTCACCTTTTGCCACAATGTTTTCAACTTGATTCAATAATAATATTTTCATTTACACATGGATGTAGATAAGAGGGATAGGCAACTCCACCTGTACACCTGTTATCTGGTTAAAATATCACCCATAGACATAAAAATGTCCAAATTTTCACATTTTGTAGCAAATAAAACTTTGAAGTCACATTTGGCACATAAACAAAAAATACATATTCTGAAAGCTTAACATTTCAACTTAAGTTAAAGATATAATGAATAACTGGAATTTCTTTGTATTTTGAACAATGACTTATTTAAAAGACACCGATATTGCGATTTCTGAATTATATCATTTTTTTCCAAAAATTAAGAGACTGACATTTTTCATACGGATAACATATTATCAAAACCTGTAATATATTAAAATACTTTTATCTTCTGCAATAGAAGAATGTTTAAACTTCTAGAAAATATTTTTTTTATTTTCATATCTTGAATAGTTTTTGAGTTTTACTTGGTACAAATGTTGGCACGGGTGATATTTTAGTATATAATTTAGTAACTTATCCCTCTTATCTACGTCCCTGATTTACAGAAAACTTCATATTTTTTTGTCAAGAATGTTTTAAAAGTCGCCTGCTACTGATTTGTTGTATGTGGGAAAGGGTTAAAGTGATATTTCATTTTTAAAGATAATCTAATGGAACTACTTACAGTAAAATGATGAATTACCAATGTGGAAGTCATAATTTGGAAATTGGAATAAAATGAGTTCAAAAACGAAACAAAGTTCACAATTAAGGCACAATGAATATTCCAAGTCAACTCTAGAACTATTGAACCGTTCAATAGTTCTCGGGGTTATCTCCCCATGAACTTCGAATATTCATTGCACCTTAATTGTGAACTTTGTTTCGTGATATATGCATCTATTGGAGTTGCGCCTTCTTTAATTCAACCCTTTCTCACATACAGGAAATCTGCAGCAGATGTCTTTAAAAACATCTGGAGAAAATTGTTAAAAATCTATAAATGAAAGTACAACTGTTGAATGAATTAAAAACACTGGCAAATGGAGAAATTGCTCCATTTGCCACAATATTTTCACAATTAGTCTGCTAGAGGGGCGTCAGAAATCTTTAACCCTTTCCCTCATATAGACGCTTTCTGACGCCTCTGCAGCAGACGGCTTTTTGAAAACAGAGTGACAAAAGAAGAAATTGCACAAAACGTGCAATTTCTCCTTTTGCCACAATGTTTTCCATTTTTTGTCATAGGTTATCCATTCAATTATGGAGATTTTCTATGTTTTGATAAAATACGTTCAAAGTCGTCTGCTGCAGAATTGTTGTATGAGGGAAAGGGTTAAGAGATGATTGGCATGAATTGTAAATGTGCAAGAGGTTAATTGGGAATATATCAACTCTGTACATAAAATTTACTTTTACTGTACAAGATGTATCAGTGAAAGATATAACCCTCTTCCATATTTGAAACAGATGACTTTAATATAATCTTTGCAAAAATATCTATTGAAGAAATAAAAACATTGTGGCATAAGGAGCATTTTTCAAAACTTGTCTGCTGCAGATGTGTCTACAAGTGGGAAAGGATCAATTCAGAGTAGATTCTACTTTCTTGTTTACTTGATTCATACTTGCCCTTTTGAGCTCGTTTGATTTGTTTTTGAACGAAAAAAGTTGGGCTATTGTAATACCCTTGGCGCAATCGCCATCATGGGCGTCTGCGTCGTCACAAAACTTTAACCTTACCTCATAACTAAAAAAACATTTAACGTTTTAAAATGAAACTTGGTACACATGTTTTTTTGAGGAATACGCATGTTTATACATACCAAGTCACATAGCTCTGGTTTTAATAGTTATTCAGAAATGCACTTTTTTTTAACTTAGAAAATAGCAGATGAGCATTTGCTCTGCGGCGCTATTGTTGCACCTGCACGCGCATTCAAGGTATTTATGTAGACCTATATAGGGTTAAGAGTTAAGATTTGTATATTGAATGTCTTTCTATAATCATAGATGTATGTGATCAATCCTTAACATGTTACCAGATATTCCTATTTCTCAAATAAGCAAGGACGAATACGTAGATAAAATAAAGACAAAAGTTTCGTCAGTTTCTGAGGGAAAGGACATACATGATATACCAGTGATTTGTGTTTGCAGAAAAGGAAATGATTCCCAACTGGCTGTGCAAAAACTTAAAGAAAAATTAAAAGATATAAATGTGACTGTAAAAGACATTTCCGGTGGCTTGACAGCCTGGGCAAAAAAAGTGGATTCGGATTTTCCTGTGTATTGATATGACTGTAGAACAATATCAAACTAGTCTAAATCGGTGTCATTTACAACCAATCTGACTAAAGTACACGATCTGACCAAATGTAAGCGTTAATAGGAGATGATTTTAATGATATTGATTTACAACAAGTTTACAGCAGACAACTTTATAACACTAGACAAAAATATAGAAAATTGCTATAAACAAAAGTATAACAATAGGATAGGGTTCAAAACATTGAGGCAAAAGAGAAATTGAGAAATTGTAAAATTTCTCATTTTGTCACAATATTTTCAGAAAACGTCTGCTGCAGATGCATCAACATGTATCTCTGCAAGTGTGAAATGAGGTTTTTGGGGGGAAATTTGCTCATTTTGTTGTTATAGAGGCTAAAGATCCTTCTACCCCTGTCACAAACATATCACCTTTCGTTATTGAGAAGCAAATCTCTAGCATTTTGGGCACTCCAAAATCAGTAAAGAAATTGAAAAATAGCACAATCCTTGTTAAATGCTTTTCTAAGTTAAATGCTTTTCTAAGCAACAAACTGCCAACCTCCTTAAGTATAAAATCTTTCATACAACTAAAGTTAAGGTCTACCCTCAAAATCAACCTGTAGAAAACATAGAGATCTTCGAGTCTAACTGTCAGTTTGATAATTTTGGGTTGGTATGAAATAAGAGTAACATTCAATTGTCAGTTAGTAAATACGTCCTTTAATATCAAGTATAAGCCAACCATTTTCCACCGATATCAACCTTTATCATGTTGGCTTACTTCTGTTCATATGTTGTTGGGTGTCATTTAATTGCAATGCTTTTTATATATAATAAATAAATATTAAGACATTTTCGTATTTTGTTGTTTGTTTTTAGCTCACCTGAGCACGAAGTGCTGGCTGCATCTGTCAGTTTACATTTTCCTACAAACAATTTATCCTCCTGAGGTGGTCCCCTTTCAAAATTGTTCAAAGAATGGAATGGCAATGGAAAGAAAAAAACTTGAAAAAGGGAGCATTCCCGTAACGTTTGGTTGAAATTGATCCAATAGTTCAGAAAATGTCAATCAAGTTATCGAAGCCAACTCAGAGGAAAGGATATAAGAGCAGACAATCCTTAGTTTTTCCCTCCAAAACTGTCGCTTCTACATCTTCTTGAGTTCTTTCTTTGCTTAACCCAAATGACAAAAACAAATGTTGTCTTCAAGTTTCACATTAGTTTTGAGTTGCGCAAATAATATCCCAGTTACAACAAGAATTGGCTACAATCATATTTGATTTTGGACCCTGTTGAGTTCAAACCCGGACCAGGCAACCCAATTAGTCAATCCATATATGTACATCTTGAATTGCATTTGATCCCAAATAGTTTTGAGGTCTAGTGGAGTGAGAAAAAAACAGGGATACATTGGTATGTAGTTGCACTTGTAATTATATCACTGAAATATTGTTCAGAATACTTTAAAATCAAATCTATTACTCTTGATATATATACTCTGATCAATTTAATTTTTGAGATTCTATGGTTTAACAAAAGTATTAATAGAAATACATGTGTTGCTTATCAATGTCTGTAATTGAAAGCTTGAAAGAAATATAATGGGTCCCCCTGCAAAGGCAAACAACACACAACTCTACAGTATGTCACTAGTCTTTTAGCTCATCTGTTTTTTAAGAAAATAAGTCTGGCTATTGTGATACCCTTGGCGTCGTCATCACAAAACCTTACCTCGTAACTCAAAAACAATTGCACATATTCAAACGAAACTTAGTACACATGTTCTTAGATACAATATGCATGTCTATACCAAGTCACATAATTCGGGATTTAATTATGATTCAGTAATGCGTCTTCGAAAAAATAGACGAGCGTTGGCATTCGCTCCGCAGCGCTCTTGTTTATACAGTTGAGTTGCCATTTTTTCTGTCCATCCTTCAACCCAACCTTGTGCAATTTCAGTTACCAAATTTGGTATGTACTTTCATCTTGGGGGAAGACAGTGTTTCGCATACCAAATTTGAGAATCGTACTACCAATTTTGTTCACATGTTACAGTATTTTCTTTCATTTATTTTTAAATTGATAATATTGTTCAAGATAATAAGGACAATGTAAATCTTCCTCGAGTCAATAATCCTTCTGCACTTGCAGACTCATTATGATACAAGATGACTTTTGAAAATATTGTGACAGAAGAAGCTCTTCTTGCCACAATGTTTTCAAATCTATTCAATATTCATACATCCATCCATAGATATTTTCCAAATTTTAACCATGATGTTTTCATAGCTGTTCGCTGTGGATTTGTTGTATGTGGGAAATGGTTAATGAATGTCTAGCCCAACAACCTTTCCACCTGAAAGTTCTTCAGAATACATTTGTCAATGCATTGTGCATTTGTAAAATCTGTTACCAACATTACTTATTAGTTCTATCAGGGTTCTTCATTCCCACTTGTTTCCTGCACTTCAGACACCTTGGCAAGAATGTCATCATTAACTAAGGGAATTAACTCTTGTAGATTTAAAGGCTGTTTCTCTGGGTTAATTTTCCTCTGTATAGAAAATGCTATTGTATTATTGCGAGATAAATCCTCCGTTTGAAAAGCCTCCGACTGTTCACCGTTTATCATTCTATGAAAATGGTCCTGTTTAGCTGTCAGTAGACTGTTTATAATATCCTTCCCTTTTACAACATCAGGCTGTACACCTTTAACCCTCTTTAGCTTCTTTTCTGTGAAAAAAAAAAGTGTTTCAGTTAACCCAAGCTCATTAAAACCAGACATTAACTTCACTCGCTCCGATCTGATGACTGCCAACTAAATGGTTGCTTACAAAATTGTTTGGTATAATAGATTGATTAATTTGGGTTTAACGCCGTTTTCAACAATTTTTCAGTCATTTCACGTTGACCAGTTCACCTACTCATGTGTTTCCTGGTATTCCCACACCAGTACACCACACAACATAGTTCCCAAGCAACTGGCTGCTTTTCCACATAGACTGTTAAACAACCCATTGGTTAAATACGAATGACACAAGTAACAGTGACTATTGTCAAACGTCGGAAAGTATGTTGGCCGAGCTAGGATAAGAACTTCCCCTGGATTGACAGCCTGCGTAGCTACCGACTGAGCTACCGGGGCTCTGTGTTTGGTATAAAACATGTTAGATAACCCATATAAATAAATGAGATAAAGAAGCGGTGACAATCGAGCTCTATGATTGTATTGCACATTGCATCTTGCAAGTTCATTGGACAAAAAAACACCTGAGGAAGTGCTGTTAAGTATTTAAGGGTATTGGGTCAATTCATGACAACCTGTTAGCGATGTCGTCAGATTCAAAATACGTACAGCAAAGTATTTTGGTCTGATTTAAATGTGATTGCTATTTACCTTAAGTATGATGATTGTTCTTTACTCTTTTTAAACTGATTGATTGGGGTTTAACGCTGTTTTCAATAATTTTTCAGTCAGTTCACCTACTTGTATGTTTCTTGGCTTTCTCACACCAGTTCTTTCTTTCTAAGCAACTGGCTGCTTTTCCACATAAACTGATAGCCCATTGGTGGAAGACGAATGACGCTTGTCACAATGACTTTTGTCAAACGTCGAAAAGAATGTCGGACGAGCTAGGGTTCAAACTCACAACCCCTGGATTGACAGCCTACGTCACTACTGACTGAGCTACTGGGGCTTGGCTCACTCTTTTTAAAACAGACATGATAGTTTCTTATAATAAAGCAGTGATTATACACAACCCCTTTCACCAGTACCAGATCACATAAACCAATATCAGGTTGCCAACATATTTTCAAAGTCCTTTGCTTCAGACTTTGTGTTTGTGTTAAAGATTTAAGTTATTGAATTGAGAGCCCCCATCAAAAGAAAAATTGTAAAAGAATGCTTGGATCCCCTTGTTATACCACTAAAAACAAGAGGGCTATAAAGGCTATGAAGGCCCTAAATCAACAACCTGAGTATCATTTCACTTAAGTTCAATGAAGTATATTTAGTGGTCGTGTTCAGGATGATAACATTATCCATCAGATAGAGTACATATACAATATTATATGTTCAAGGGACATAACTCTGGAGTTCCTGGGACAATATTAGTGAAACTTGCAGTCACACTTCTTTGGGGATTATTATATCCATATACATGTAGTTTTATTGATCTGGGCGAATGACATCAAACCATTATCCCATCTGCATTTAGCGAGGGATAATGAAGACTAACGAAACTGCTAAATTTGGCATTGGTGTTCTGAACTGTTAATAGCATACTTGATATTTCATTCTAACCGCTTCTACATGTATGATGCATCTTTCAATTGATAAGTTGCGATGACAATCCTTCATATTATTTGTAGTTGTTTCATTTCATAGCAAGATTTCTACTTCCACGTTATTAGTAGCTTATAAATTTCGGAAAGGTTAAGAGGGGGAGGAGTGTAGTGTCTGGATGTGGTGGCAAGACATGATTGCCCGGTTAGCTAAGTTGGTTAGAGCACCAAGTTAGTGTTATGGGGGTCATGGGTTCGAGCCCAACATCGGGCAGATATTTTCCCCGCTTATGTTACTTTACTTACAACATCCAGTAATGTGCTCACATAGAAGTAAAACCAGAATCTTTTAACTTATTATCATGATATTCGTAAAAGTGACTATACTATGTACTAATTTCTATAAATTCCTTTACAAAAAGCCCATAAGATATTAACAGTACAGTAGCTGGTTATCATTGGAATGACATAGTTGGTCCAATTGAAGAAAGGTCACCGATTCAGGTCACTCACAGAGACAGGACAGCGTCAACTAACCTAAAGTGTCGATGTAATTATCGGAGCTTATCAACTGCCTTAACGGATCGGTGGGTGCTGGAATTATTCTTGGTATTGTGTTAGTGCTTTCTGAAGATGTAGCATTCGTATTTAAATTTAAGGATTCAACATCTGTAGATGAAAAATCATCATCAAACTTAAAATTATGGACCTCCCCCATTGTAAGTTTGTTTATGTCTGCTCGATTTTCAGAAGTTCATATTGGGAGATATTGTTCTAATATTTTCATGTGAAGAAATAAAACATTTTGTTACAAAGTGTTATAACTTATATCCTTTTTATACAGATCGAACAAATTATAGAGCTGTTATAGCTAGAAAATACAAATATTGTCATAGGCATAGGAAATATTGAACAATTAATTTAATCTATATTTTTCGTTTCTCTAATCAAACACTCCGTTGTGAGAGAGTCCATTATTTCAATCGAGGTTAAAGCGATTTACATATTTTTTTGCAACCTTTCAATCGTTTTTTATATGTATTTTTTTCTACGTTGAAATAATATTTTGTAATCTATAATAAATCTCAGTAGTTACCAATTTTAAATTCATACCAAGATACGCGTTTTTGGAGAGCATAAGACGTGCTATCTTATGAACACCCCTTACAAACACAAATGGGGCTAAACCAATTAATAGGTTTCCTGCTTTACCCTGCGCTATCGACAAGAATAAAGTAAACACGAGAACCAGATAATGTATTTGTTGCTGCTGAGGCTGGAAGGATGAGAAGTGCGACGGTACATTGGTTTAAAACTTATTTCATCCTGTGTTTTTGCTCTTCTTTTACGTTTGTTAACACATAAATTGATTTGTCTTTGATAATGAAGATATGTGCATGAAAATGCCAGAAAGCGCGAATTCTAACAGGGACGTAGATACTGTAGGTTCTTATCTACGATCCTGGATCGATCAATTTATTATGCAGAATATTGAATAACTTCAATGAGAACACACGAAACTAGATTTGGGTGAACATCGCGATTTCAGTTTCTCATATAAAATTCCCTTGCCAAAGATAGATATAATATTAATTAACGGATTTTACTTGTAATTATGCATTTATCCACTTTTTACCATTCCCCACACAGCAAATCTGTAGCAGACGACTTTGAAAATTTGAAAACATATTGGCAAAAGATATGCAAAATCTCTATTTATTTGATGAAAGTTTAATAATTTAATATATTGGATAACACTTTGCCTAAAGGAAGTTTTGCTCATCATGAGCATTTTCTTCGTTTACCAAAGTGGTTTTTAAAAAAAAAAAAAAAAGGAATCTGCTGCAGATGTGTTAACATGAGGGAAAAGGTTGATTCATTAAAGAAAAAAGAAAAAATATTAATTCCTTCTGGAAGTTGTCTGCATCTTTGATAGCCAAGGTTACATTGTACATTAGAATTCTTAGTCATGTATGAAATATTTTATGGCTTGCCCCAGGGACAATATATACACGGTCCCTGCTTGCCCTAAGTAAACTAGGCATTGAGGATTATCATTATGAGTTGATATGTGCAAAATCTGGTCTTCTATTACGTATTATACTATTTTAATAGTAGTCCCTGACGAAAAGGGGAAGAACATAATCTTTGAAGATTATTCATGATTAAAAGTGAACAATCATAAATAGAAGGAGCTATAATTTGTGTTTCATACTTGATAATAATTATCATATATATCATGCTCATCATATTTTTTATAATTTTCCTTCATAATCCGGAATTTATAATTCTTTTTGTATCCAGTGACTGAAGAAATGGGTAAATAACTCTTTATGGTAAAATTTTGTATATATATATTTGTATTTAGATGATTTTTTTATATTTTATAAAACATTTTACCATTTTCACATGTAACTAATGATCAAGAGTTGAGTTGATTTTGTTTAAGTCTCATTTAACGAGATTTGTTCATGTTTTTGTTGATATGTTTTTCAAAGTCGTCTGCTGCTGATTTGTTGTATGTGGGTAAGGATTAAAGTTGAATATTTTATAATACAGTAAACCTGTCACCATGATGAAAGTTTAGATATAACCAGTATACCCACTGTACTGTCAGCAATATGGCGACAACCAAGGCTGCAACCTGTAAGTTCATTATGCAAATATCTAAATCTAACCTGTTATGTTTTCTTAATTTTATGAGTTGTTTGCTTTGAAAGCATCATTAGATTATTTTTTTTAAAGCAACAACTAAAACATAGGGATAATAAATAATACTTAAATGTTCTGGGAATACAGAAATTGCTTTTTCGAGCAATGGCTCCCTTTCTTCCACATTTTATTAAAATTTACCAACCCTAGAGACACTAAAGTGTCAATGTATTTATTGGAGCTTCGAATTATTCTGATCTGTTTGAAATACATGGCAACCAAGATGCTGCGCTTGTTTTCGTTTATTAATTATATGACATATAAAATGAAAACTCATAAAAAATCTGTTAAAACATGTACAAAAGCACAGGCCTGATTTGGCTCAAATGTACCTTGGGTGACCCTCTACTAAGATTGTCCCAAGTTATTCAATACTTTTTTAAAAACATGGCCGCCAAGGGGGGCAGTGCTTGTTTTTATGCTCCCCAGAGGCAGAGCATATAGTTGTCACTTTGTCTGTCCGTCACACTTTGTCCGTCACACTTTATTTGCATTGAGCATAAATCTAAAAGTACTGAATATATTTCAATGAAACTTGAAATATACATACATATCAATAAGAGAAGGTGCATAATACAAGAACCATAACTTTATAGTGAACATTTTTCAAATGATCTCCCTTGTTAGACTTTATATTTCAATTTCAGGACCATAACTCCAAAAGTAAGAAATATATTTCGATGAAACTTGAAATGTAGATAGATATTAAAGAGAGGAAGTGCATTACACAAGAACCATAACTCTATAATAAATAATGAAAATTAACTCCCTTGTTTTTATTATTTTCTTTTTTGT
This sequence comes from Serripes groenlandicus, assembly GCA_031761405.1. Lineage (NCBI taxonomy): Eukaryota > Metazoa > Mollusca > Bivalvia > Cardiida > Cardiidae > Serripes > Serripes groenlandicus. Next base: position 23,013,811 of record JASEVX010000001.1, read on the forward strand.
CCGTCACACTTTATTTGCATTGAGCATAAATCTAAAAGTACTGAATATATTTCAAATGAAACTTGAAATATACATACATATCAATAAGAGAGAGTGCATGATACAAGAACAATAACTTCATAGTGAATAATTTTCAAATTATTTTCTTGTTTGACTTTATATTTCCATGTCAGAACCATAACTCAAAAAGTACTAAAGATATTTCGATGAATATTAATATTAATATTAATTTGTAACATTTGTGATTAAACTCTCTCTAGAAAGTTGATCAGGATTTTAAATGAAAGTGATAATAATTATAATTAATGAATGAAATCTTTATGTTTCAGTCACATCTAAGATTCGGACGTTAAGGGACTACCATTACAGAGTGTCCAATAACCTGACACCACAACCCACAGGTGTGGACATTGCTAGTACCCTGAAATACTTCTCACAGACATTACACAGGTATTTAACCTTTCTCTCATCCATAATCTTTTTTAAGAGTAAGCGGCAAACAACTTTTTCCAAGTGTCTTATAAAAATTACATATTTCCAATTTCTGATATACAGTCAAACCTGTGAGTTTGGACCCAATGATGTAGATATATTGTGACAGTTTGGACCCTAGGATGTAGATATATTTTGACTGTTTGGACCCAAGGATGTAGATATATTGTGACAGTTTAGAACTCTTGCTCTGTAATGTTTTCGAAATATTGTCTGCTGCAGAAAGAGTTGACTCTTTCCTACATGTTGATGCACCTTCAGCAGATGACTTTTGAGAACATTGTGGCAGAAGGAGAAATTGCTCATTATGAGCAATTACTTCTTTTGCCACAATGCTTTCAACTTAATAAAAATATTCTTATAGAGATTTCCAATGGTTTTGCATTCATGTTTTCAAATTCGTCTGCTGCAGATTTGTTGTATGTGGGAAAGAGTTGGGGCGTCCAAGGTTGTGATATCATGTGATGGGTAAATGTCATATATATACATCATCTAGTCAGGATTCTATTGTACTTTTATTTCAGCATCCTTAAAGATGTCCCAAACATCCCGGCAGAGAGCTATGGACCCAGGCAAAGGGACAGCGTCCGTCTTTCCATGTTTCCAAACTTGAACTATGCAGGACAGTATAAAGCTGTTGTCAATATGATAGACCTTGTTCCCACTATTCAAATAGGACAGCTTGGTATGTTATTGTAATATCTTGAAAATGTGTGCAAAACCTCTTTTTTGGTGAAATAAAATTTAGTGGATGAACAGATTCTATATGTACTTATATGTCATCTTTCTTACTGTCTGTCTGTCACATTTTTACTGTTATACCGGTATTGATAATTGGAAAGCCACACATTTTCACAATTAAACAGTGTAGTATGTATGTAATCATACTGGTACCGTATATACTCGGTTATAAGTCGCACTTTTTTACCTTCAAAATCGAAAGTCAAGTGGGGGGAGCGACTTATAAGAGGGTCAAGCAAATATTCAGAAAAAATTACCCTCCAATTCACCAATCGTCAAAAACTGTGCAGGCCGGTCATTGATAAAAAGGGCGACTTAAATGATGATTTAACAGAATAAATCAAGTTTGATTGAAAGAAACATATCTTATAGAATTGATTTGTTTATAAAAACAAACACTAGAAAAAATATATAACTTATGAATGTACATTTAAAAAGTCATTTGTTCCAAGTTATTGTTTCGATTTCAGCTCGATTGGAAGCCATTTTGAATTTTGTGAAAATATAAATTGCGTGATTTTGGCCTGCATGGGTGATGGTACCAAATTAAACCATTAGAAAGCAAAAAACAAACACAGATCCAATTAAAGAGATAAAAAAGTCGGACCAAAATTGTCATAATTAATCCACAAACAATCCCAAGACTACACACGGGGTGATTTAACACGGTCAATAATTGACGTTAAAGTGTATTAAGTACAAACTGATAAACATGCAATTATCGGCTTTTACCACTGTGATACATCTGCAGTATTTGAGAGTCGTAACAAAGACAATAACTGTAGCTAAAGTGTATTAAATACAAACTGCTAACAATGCAATTATCGGTTTTTACCCACTCTAATACGTACACGTCTGCAGAATTTGACCTCGGGTAATTTTACATGTAACACCTTTAGCTTGATGATAATTTAAACCTGTGTGTACGCGACAGTTGTGTTAGAATTATTTGACTGTTAGAATTGTTAGAATTGAGGTCGCTGAACCGTGGATTTTTATTAAAAAGGGTGAACAAACTCCATAAACGAAAGCTATATTATCAAACAAAGGGGAAATTAGCAATGTTTTCAAAAGTTTTCAGCTGCCTCAGAAACATCATGGGAAAAGGACGAATTTAATCTGAGTTAGCAGATTATCACTGTATGCGAATTAATTTCAGTTATGCAACGCCGATTTTTCCCTCCATCTACCCTCTACCCCTTCAGTTAACCCTTTCCCGCATACAACAAATCTGCAGGAAGAGAGACGAATTTAATATAGCAGATTATCTATATATGATTTTCCTTTCATCTACTCTCACCCCTGCAGGTCACCCTTTATTGCATATAACAAATATGCAGCAGACAACTTCGAAAACAAATTGACAAAAACGTGATTAAACTTCATTAAAGAGAGCTATTAGATAAAATAGCGTTGAAAAGCTTCTTGCTGAATATTTTTTCTTCTTCAACAATATTTGTTATTCTGTCCTTCTTATCTTCTCAATGAAAAAGAAACAAAAGATAAAACAAAGGGTTAATCAAGACGAGTGTGTTTTCACATAACCTGGGGCCTTTTGTGACCGGACAAAACCGGTTTATGTATTCCCCAGTAAATCTCTTTAGATAAAACAAATTAAAACTAGTTGGACATCATTGTATGTTCAAATAATGTAAACAAAAAGCTGATGCTCGATCTTGATGACTTAAGGTTATATATCTCGCTTCTTATGATAGTAAAATCTATTTAGACTATAAATCAATGCTTACATAAAACTAATTGGACATTATATGAATGTTTTAAACAAAAAATCTGATGCTCGATCATGATGACTTGGGTTATATCTCGCTGCTTGTCATAGGGTTTTGACGTGAAAAAAATCAAAAATCTAACTGCGACTTATAAGAGGGTCAATCATCAAACCCTAGACTTTAGGCCTCGAAGTAGGGGGTGCGACTTATAGACGAGGGCGACTTATAACTGAGTATATACGGTAGTTTAATTTTTCCCACATACATCAAATCGGCAACAGAAAACTTGGGAAAAACATCTGAGCAAATTATGGAATATTTGTATAAGTAAAAGTGCACTTATTGATAAGTGTTTAAAACATTGCGGCTAAATGAGAAACTGCTCATTATAAGCAATTTCTTCCTTTTCCACAATGTTTTCAAAAGTCTTTTACTATAAATATGCCTCAAAGGGTCTACAAGTATGAAAGGGTTAAACTTATTACATGTATTAATCGTGTCGACCATTTATCTAATATATATGGGTTGTCTGCTTTGAAATTGTCTGAAGGAAAGACATCGTAAGATCTGAAAGTTTGAAAGTATACAGTTAAATACTTGCTAAAAACAACCTTTGTTTAGCAATTCCCTGTCTATAGCAACTACACTTTTATTTTCCAAATTTCTTTTTTTCTGCATAAATGACTTTACAATAAATAAAAGACCACTGAGAACAAAGACCAGATTTTTTTCTATTCCCACGGGTGGTCTTAAAACACAGATTGGACTCTACTTTCAACACATAGTTAAACACATTTGCAGGAAGAGTTGAAAATTCTGTAGTATCCAAATAGTAAAATTTCACTGACTTTTATCTCATTGTTTCTTTTCTTGAGTGAACACTATGAAATAATTTTCTATAAATTTCAAATAAATAAGTAAATTCAACCCTTTCCCCTTTACAACAAATCAGCAGCAGACAACTTTGAAATAATCTCAGGAAGAATATGGAATATCTCCATAAATTATTGAAAAGAGTTGAAATTATTGTGACAAAAGGAGAAATTGCTCATCTTGAGCAATTTCCCCTTTTGTCACAATTTTTTCAAAAGTCGTCTGATGCACAGAGGCATCAAAAAGCATCTATATTTGGAAAAGAGTTTATTTTGTTTTTTACCCCAGAATTAGGAGAATCCATACTGAATGTGCTGGGATGTTTGGTGCCGTTTTTAGAGAATGATCTGTTGGATTGTCTCCCTTACACAGTGGCCTCAACTCTCGCCATATTTCCACCAACATTACACAAGGATACCATCAATCTCTTGTGTAGTAATATCCTTCCCATGACTCTGGGTAAGTGAGCACTAAATTATTTGATGATCTTGTTTTATAGTTATAATGCCCAATTTAAAGCTGTTCTCCAATATGTGTACTGCCATGGTGGTGTAGTGGGAGAATTTCCACCTCGAGTGTGGAAGGTGGCGGGTCATATGAAATACTTTAAAAAAAGTAGTAATAGCTGCCCTCATTGAGGCTCAGGGTTGCAGGGTTAGCATTTCGACTGACTGGCTGGTGTGAGGATAAATGGACCAGTAGTAATGGTTACATACCCAGGAAATGCTATGATATAACTGAAAAATGGTTGAAAACAGCATAAAACACCAAAACAATCAATCCTATATGTGTGTTTCAACCCTTTCTCACAAAAAAAAATATCTGCAGCAGTAAACTTTGAATTCATTTAGTCAAATATATATAAATACTTTATAAATGAAATAACTATTATTCAATAATATAGAAAACATTGTTACAAAAGGAGAAATTGCTCATCATCTGCTGCAGAGGTGTCAGAAAGCATCTGTACGTAGGAAAGGTTTAGACATAGAAGTTCAGTTTCTCTTGCTGAAAGTACACAATCCATATCGTAATTAAATGTTCCTAAAACCCCATCACATTAGATCAAGTCGCCACAACGTCCTAAACAAAATTGGGCAGCAGCGTTGAGAACTTGTACAAAAAAGTAGAAACTGGTTAGGTCGTGTTATGGTCTTTGTGGACCTGGAGGTCATGGTTTAACTTTGAACATATTAAAGAATTACATATTGAGGATTTAGACAAACCAGGATACAGTAAGAACTTAAATTCTTTTAGATCAAGTTAGTGCATAGGACCATCATGGTCCTCTTGTTTGCTAATGGACTTGTTTCTCTCAATAGGTTTTGATGGTTGTGCAGAATCCACATACGCTAGCGAGTCAGCTGCTGCTATCATTACCATGGTGTTTCAACATACAGACAATGGGGGTAAAATAGTTTTTGATAAACTTTGATTTTATTTCAAATTTCAGATATATTTTAAATACGCCATAACATATAGTGCCATATTAAGCTATCTAGGTCATTTACAATCTGTTCATTCAAATCTTCTCACCTGAAACTAAAGGTCTGATTTCAAATCTTCTCTGAAAACACTGGTCCAATTTAAAATTAATTATACAGGTCAATTCCTTGGGTGACCTTCTACTAAATGAGTCATGCCATTCTGATCAATTGAAAAAAACATGGCTGCTATGGGGCAGGGCTTGTTTCCTTTATGTGTAATAAAAGTTTCATTACCGTATGTGTATCCCTCTTTTAGCCTACCACTCACAGATATTGGAATGTTTCATGAGTTTGAAGAGTGACATCATTAAAGATCTCCTAAGTATTACTGCCTATGGTCCGCCATCAGCGCGAGCCCCAGCAGCTAACCTCCTGTTTTACTACTGGCCCCAGCTGAATCCATCCCAATCAGACAGGAGGGGTATACGGTATAAATATTCGGGTAAGTTATGCATGTCTTCTACAGCAATGTTACAGGACTGGTACATGTATGTGGTATAAATATTCAGGTAAGTTTCACATAACTTCTAAAACGATGTAACAGGAATATGGATCTATTGTTTAAATATATAGGTAAGTTACACATAACTTCTAAAACGATGTAACAAATTAAGGATCTATTGTTTAGATATATAGGTAAGTTACATATAGCTTTTTGAATGATTTAGCAGGATTTATAGGTCTGGTATAAATGTCTGGGTAAGTTACAATGATAAAGCAGGAAATATATTGCATGTGTTTAGTTGCTACAAAACTCAAACTTTCAAACCCTCCATCTTTTCATCTGAAAATTTGAATATCGAGCAATTTCTCCTTTTTAGCTCGCCTATTCGAAGAAATAGGGGAGCTTATGTTATCACGTCCGCGTTGGCGTTGGCGTCCGCGTTGCCAGCTTGGTCAAACCTTTGCGTGCAAGGCCTTTTCTCAGACACTGTGTATGCTGTTGCTTTGAAACTTCACACACTTATTCAGGATCATTAGGGGACCTTGTATGTCAAGTCCCATAACTCTGGAATGGATTTTGACTGAATTGTGCCCCTTTTTGGACTTAGAAATTTGGTCAAACCTTTGCGTGCAAGGCCTTTTCTCAGACACTGTGTATGCTGTTGCTTTTAAACTTCACACACTTATTTAGGGTCATTAGGGGACCTTGTATGTCAAGTCCCATAACTCTGGAATGGATTTTGACTGAATTGTGCCCCTTTTTCGACTTAGAATTTTGGTCAAACCTTTGCGTGCAAGGCCTTTTCTCAGACACTGTGTATGCTGTTGCTTTGAAACTTCACACACTTATTAAGGATCATTAGGGGACCTTGTATGTCAAGTACCATAACTCTGGAATGGATTTTGACTGAATTGTGCCCCTTTTTGGACTTAGAAATTGGGTCAAACCTTTGCGTGCAAGGCCTTTTCTCAGACACTGTGTATGCTGTTGCTTTCAAACTTCACACACTTATTCAGGGTCATTAGGGGACCTTGTATGTCAAGTCCCATAACTCTGGAATGGATTTTGACTGAATTGTGCCCCTTTTTCGACTTAGAATTTTGGTCAAACCTTTGCGTGCAAGGCCTTTTCTCAGACACTGTGTATGCTGTTGCTTTGAAACTTCACACACTTATTCAGGATAATTAGGGGACCTTGTATGGCGTTGGTATCAGCGTTGCCAGGTTAAGATTTGCATGCAAGTATTGAAAATTTGTGATAACTTGCAATAAATAATAGTGTGTGGTTTTATCTGATACTGATACTGTAAGTCTTCGGTATTATGTTCACTATTGGCATACATCGTATATAAACCAATTTACAGATTTAAAAGGCCTGTATGGACTTGGTTAACATTTGCATGGAAGTATTGAAAAGGTGTATTATCTTGCAATAGGTGATACTGTGTGACTTTACCTAATGCTATAACTGTTCTGAAGTAGGCCCTGATAGACGATGGCCCTGATAGGCGAGCTATATTGTCCTCCGACAACTCTTGTTCCACAATGTTTTCAACTCATCAGCTTCAGAGGTGTCAGAAAGTGTCTGTATGTGGCTAGAGTTTGATAATAATCATATTAATCATGTTTTCAGTTTAAATTGTATCAATTAGCAACTGCTCATTTCTGAAGAATATGTAACATTGGAAAGCTCACGCCTCTATATTATGTTTGCTTTCCATTAGATATATTTGCATGATTTATTTTTTTCAGCATGGTTACCATGTTTGTGCCAAAGAGAAGACTGTGTGAACCAGAGAAACTGTCAAGCTGTCAAGGTAACATTATATTAGCCCAGTTATACGAAGAACTAACCTTCCGAAATTTAAGTCTTAATACAACAAGATAACACACTTGTATAGACTTGATTTCTCTTCAGGCTTCAAGGGTGTTTGTATGACTAGCTGACACAAAGGAAAGATCGTGATCAGACTTCATTGCGAACAATTTCTCCTTTTCTCACAATTTTCTCAAAAGTCATCTGCTGCAGAGGAATCAAAATGTGTCTGTATGTGGAAAGGGTTAACCCTTTCCCTCATACGACAATTCTGCAGCAGACGACTTTGAACTTATTTTGTCAAAACATAGAAAATCTCCACACTTGAATGGATAACCTATGACAAAAAGTGGAAAACATTGTGGCAAAAGGAGAAATTGCACGTTTTGTGCAATTTCTTCTTTTGTCACTATGTTTTCAAAAAGCCGTCTGCTGCAGAGGCATCAGAAAGCATCTATATGAGGGAAAGGGTTAAGCCACTGGCATTCAAGACAGGAAAATACAGTTCAACCTGTGTTTAAAGACCACCCATGGGGAGTGAACAATCTGGACTTTGTTCACAGGTAGTCTTCAATTGCAGGGTCATTTATGCAGAGAACGAGTTATTGGGAAATTACAAATGTGGTTGCTAAACAAAGGTGGTCTTTAGCACAGGTTTATCACAAAGTAATATCTAGATAGATTGTAAGTAAAACTTGGATGACATTGCATGTCCTTGCAGGCTGTTCTGAATCTACATTTTTGTTTCAATACATAACGGTGGGATTTTTTGTAGCAAGAATCATTCAAACGTGTCAAAACCATGTCCATGTACATAGGCCTAGATAAGGTACATATTATACATTCCAGAATCCTTCTATGACCCTCAAACCCCATGTTGTTGGTACTCGAAAGAATCGTCTTACTGAGACGGTTCTTTTGAGTACCCACAACATACGGTTTTATTGAGTCATAAGAGAGATATTGTTTGGAAAGAAAATCGGTTTACTCATCCTTATCTACAAGAAGTACTCTGCATGTGTGTTTCTGATTTTAATTACAGATGTGTTTGAACCCTGCCCTAGCACCGAGGGATAAACCCCTACCACTGTACATCTGCAGCGACTGTGCTGAGGTGTTGAAGAAAGACCACAGTGATTACATGATGGATATATTACTTCCTATGTCCCACGTCTCTACTAAATGTGAAAATAAGGTAAATCAGTTTTAGATTTTAGTAGTCTTTTAATAATCAATTGTATATTTTATAATGCTGGTTCTTACATGTAGTGTAGCACATGTGCTTATAATTTAAGCTCACCTGAGCATGAAGTTCTAAGGTGAGCTGTTGTGATCACCCAGCGTCTGTTGTTCTTTGTCAACAATTTCCTTCAACCCTTTCCCACTTACAACAAATCTACAGCCGAATACTTTGAAAATCATCTAGGTAAGAACGTCGAAAATTTCTGTAAATGAAATAGTTATTATTGAAAAGGGTTGAAAACATTGTGGCAAAAGAAGAAATTGCTCATTTATGAGCAATTTCTTTTCCAAAATGTTTTCAAAAGTCATTTGCTGGAGATGCGTCAGAATGCGTCTGCATTGGAAAAGGGTAACATCGTTTCCAAAACCACTGGGCAAATTTCAACCAAATGTCACAGGTACATATATGTATGTTCTTTTTGTTTCCTTTTTATTTCAAAATGACTTCCGACAAATAACCCTAGCTCCCCAGATTTATTCAAGGTTACCTGCTGTTGATTTGTTGATCAGAACAATATAATGTCCTGTAAATATTGTCTTAAGGAGCACATAATCAATTTAACGATCCAAAGCCTCGTGGATCTCTTGTTATCCCCGCCTGAAGGCAGATATGATATTGGTTTGTCTTTGTCTATCTGGAGCCATATCTAAGGCATGGTTTGATTAATTTGACTATGTGGAAATGTTAACCACCATTATACATATGATCATTTCAGAAAGCATGGTAAGATCTCAATTTCAAACATTGTCTTATTCTCTCCCTCTAGGATAAGAAATCTCCCGCCTAAATAAAATCCAAAATGTGCTCTTTTATTCAAGAGAAATTTAATTACATCTAAGAAGATGGTTGTATTAAGCCACTCAAAGTAATAAAGCGATATTGATTTTCCTTTTTCCGGGAAATCCTAATTCAGTGTAATAGGACTATAACTAAAATGCACACAATTTCTTATTTAGATATATATATTTGAAATTTTATAAATGGTACATCTTAAATTAACAACAATGTGTTGATACAAATGAAAAGATATTTAAATATTTACATTTCAGAGCTGCAAGTCCATGAAAAACAACATCGCAGTATCAACGTGTTTTTCAATTGAATGCGCCAGTCAGAATGGTAATCGACCAATCCGATATTGTAACACATGTCACCTGGAATGTCATGACAACGAGAAAGGACAGAGTCACGTCTACCATCAGAGTATCGAGGAGATGTGGTCATGTTCCCCGGAAATACAGAGATACCTCATGGATGCTATAATAGCGTGAGTTAACTAGAAAGCTATAATAATTATTAGTTTATGTCATACAAATTCTTACTCAACTGTTTACCACTTGTAGACGCATCTGTAGCAGACGATTTTTGCAAACATTCTGGCAAAAGAAGAAATTGCTCAAGACGAGCAATTTCTCCTTTTGCGACAATGTTTTCGACTGTATTTAATATTTAAATTCTCATTTATTGAGATTTTTCTTGTTTTTGTGAATAAGTTTTGAAATTTGTCTGCTGTAGAATTGTTGTATGTAGGAAAAGGTTAACAATCTTATCTTTGCCACAATGGTACTAAACATTGTTCTGCTACAGTTGTATCAATAGTTACCTGTCTCAAGGAGAGGAATTTAAACCTTTCCCACATACAACAAATCTGCAGCAGACGACTTTGAGGACAACTAGGTCAAAATATGGTAAATCTCTATATAAGTTTAATTATTGAAAAGAGTTGAAAACATTGTGACAAACACAGAAATTGCTCGTTTTGCTACATTACATGTAAGAACCAGCATTATAAAATATACAATAGATTATTAACCCTTTCCCCCATACGACAATTCTGCAGCAGACGACTTTGAACATATTTTATCAAAAAATAGAAAATCTCTCTAACTGAATGGATAACCAACCTATGACTAAAATTGGAAAACATTGTGGCAAAAGAAGAAATTGCTCGTTTTGAGCAATTTCTCCTTTTGTCACATTGTTTTCAAAAGCCGTCTGCTGCAGAGGCGTCGGAAAGGGTCTACAAGTGGGAAAGGGTTGACCACATAGTTTCCACACAGTTGATCTGTTTTTATGACCACAACTTCTCCTTCAGATGTGTGTGTGTGTGTGTGTTTATGAGTTTGTCATGCTTTATAGCTCACCTGAGAACCTTCAAATTCACTTTTATATTGAATGTCATCTCATATTTTTTTAAGACTCCTCAAAGAGGCCCAGCCCCTTGAATCTAAGCGTACGGTAGAGATGGGGGAGGAGCTAAGACATCGCCATGGTGAAGATGATGATCTGTTTGAGTTAGAGGAAGCGGGAGAAAGGAAGATGTTAAGTCGTTATGGAATTTGGTTACTAGTAGAACTTTGTGCTCCACAAGAGGATGTCCCTATTGTATGTTTCTGCTAGTTCTTCCTGTTTTATCCCTTTCCCACATACAACAAATCTGCAGCAGACGACTTTGAAAACATTTAGTTAAAAAATTGGAAACTCTCTATAAATGTAAGAATTAACTACATGTATTGAATAAAGTTGAAAACATTTTGGCTGATCATCATGAGCAATTTCTATTTCCACAATGTTTTCAAAAGTTTTCTGCTGCAGAGGTATTAGAATGCATCTGTATGAGAAAAAGGTTTATCATAATTGCTATCATTTGAATGCTTGAATTATTTTGTAACGGAATTGACTAACTGTTTGAATATTAGAGAAAAGGCACATTATAATTAAGATGACTCCAGAAAATGATCCATATTTCAACCATTCCATGAGAAAAGATATAAATTGACATTTATGTACAACTTGTCCATCTTTTCAATCCTTCAGGATCTACCCAAATCATATTAACTTCTAACAAGCTTCTTTAAGCAATATGTGAACTTTGAAGATCTGAATCTGCACTGTTCACAAAAGCAAACTTGTACCTTTTCCCATGGACAGGCTCATTTTATCTAATACTTATGTTGTACATTTTTCTGATATTTATTTCTCCAATGACTCAATAATCTAGTTATTGTTTATCATGTAATTTAGTAAAACCTCACTTTTTAGCTCATCTGTTTATTCGAAGAAAATAAATCTCTTGGCTTCATCGTCATTGCCTGCGTCGTCACAAAACTTTAAACTTACCTCATAACTAAAAAAAAATTAAAATTTTTACAAGTGAACAATACACATGTCTATACCAAGTCACATAACTATAGCTTTAATAAAAATTCAGAAATGCCCCTTTTTCGGCTTAGAAAAAAGCAGCGCCCTTGTTCTTTTTATCTTCTGTTTCGTTTCCATGCATTTCTAATTGTACCCTTTCAGTAATATTGCCTTTCTGATGCTCTATTACAGGAGATTTTAGGACGGCTGCTGGGAATGTTATTTCAATGGTTTGACGCTACAGCCTATCTACCAGATGGTGTGTAAATAAATACTTAGCTCTATTTCTGATTTAACCCATTACTTCAAAGGTCATCTGCTTTACAATCATCAAATAAACATTTTCAACAATCTAGAACACATCAATTTATATTGTTAACCCTTTCCCTCATATAGACGCTTTCTGACGCCCCTGCAGCAGACGCCTTTTTGAAAACATAGTGACAAAAGAAGAAATTGCACAGAACGTGCAATTTCTCCTCTTGCCATAATGTTTTCCACTTTTTGTCATAGGTTATCCATTCAACTATTGAGATTTTCTATGTTTTGACAAAATATGTTCAAAGTTGTCTGCTGCAGAATTGTCGTATGAGGGAAAGGGTTAAAGAGTTGAAAATATTGCAATAATGGGTGAAATTGCTCATTTTTAGCAATTAAACCTTTTATCGCGATAATTTCAAAAGTAATGTTCAATGGCAGGTGTCAATGTTGTCTGTGTGAAGTAATGGGTTAAAATAATGGATGCAATGGGGTTAGGAGCATTTCAAATATATATGAAACTAACTTTTAAAAATCTTCTAAAAGTACTGGCCTGATCTGAAAATAGTTTGCCAAAATTCCTCTTCTTAACACTGCAAAAACAATTTTAAATATGATATTATTTTGACATACATGGTCACCATATATGCTAGTTTCCTTAATATATGTAAACATTATTAAGTTTGAAAATCTATTTGGCACATGTAGTGTTAGAGCTTTTATTATTTAGTATGCAGCATCAATCAGGGGAGTGATATAGAACCATCATCATTCTTTTGTTGTACCGCCATGTTTTGTGTAATTTCAGATAATGTTGGAAGTGCTTTGGAACGTTTGAAACCTGAGGTAAATAAAAAACATATTGAATTACCAAATATGTAACTCATTTCATTATTTACCTGATATGCTATGTGTAAAGTTGTTAGCGTTGCAAATATCTTTGTAAAACAAGATTAAGATATATTTGTGCCTTTGGAATTGGAAGATGACGAAAGATATGATTTTAATGATGTATAATAAAGAAATACAGCATTAAATATAGGAAAATACTGAAATTCATTAATTGTAATATTGATTTTTGCAAAAAAAAAAGGTTTTTTGACTTATCTGTTTATGAAGTGCTGAAGGTGTGATATAGTGATCGCCCTATGTCATTGATCAACCATTATCAACAGTTTAGTTATTGATACTCTACTCTGAGACCACATTTTTTACTCAATCTTGATAAATAATTGTCAAAACATTTGTCTTTAAGTTTGAATACGGGTCAGGTAGGATCTTTGCCAATTTTGTTTTTCAAATTACTTCTCTCTCTCGCACCTTATCATACAGAGCTATAGCACTCCGTTGAGTGTTGTAGAGCCCTCTTGTTGTGTAAAATAGGGACAGTATACATGTAGTATAAAAGAATGATTTTTTTCTATTTTAATTGCCAAATTTGATTTACTGCAAAAATAATGTTGTAAAACAGGATTTTCAATTACAAGAAATACACTGTATTTGTCCTAACTGTTTGTAATTAAAGACTTTGTTTTCCAGTATATATGTAAATGGTTGAAAGAGGTGAACAAATCTTACTTTGAGGTGGTTGTGTCCTGTCTACTTCCCCACCCAGTGGAATATGCTAGAGTTGGTGGATTCTGGTGAGTATGTTTTGTTATCTTCCACCATTGGTGATATTACTTGATTAATTATTATATTTATGTAATTATACTTTGAAAATTTGAACAGCTTGGATAAGACAAGAAAAACAGTGTTTTTCATGGAACTATGTCAGCGGAAACTAAATTTCAGCTCAAAAACTATATATGATCATTGAATGAAAGTTTTTATTTCTGTTCAGAAGTTGTCAGGCATTCAGAAACCATTGTAAGTACAAAACAATGGTGCAGTGCAAAGATCTTGGGTTCTAATCCTATGATTAGTGGGTTCTGCCTTTCTCCAGGAATCAGACATCGAGCGTGATTAATATAAGCTAAAAGCTTGTTTCGCAATCAATGTTAAATAAATAAGTTTTAATTAAACCATTGCTAAATAGCTGGATTCGTATCATGTACTTTTATGATGCATGTTATTTCAAATTTAATCCTAACAAGACAGTGGGAATTGCTCTCACAATATCTGATGTAATAAGTTAATTTCCTATTCCTATTTTGTACATTTTACAGGGACACTCTTGCCACTAGGACAACCCAGATTAAAGAAGGATTGAACTGTTTCTTATGTCTCGTTCCCTATGATATCATCACATTTCAGGTAGTAATCCATCTCTCCAATAGTTCTTAGTGAATTTCAATAATTAAAAAACCTGACTTTTGATTAAGGGCTGTTCCAGAAAAAAATGTCTGGGGGGGGAGGAACGACAAGCTATTTAAATTCTGTGGGTGGGGAGTATTTTTTAAATAAAATTCTCTAGGTAGTGGGCAAAAGATGTATTTTAATTCTGTGGGTGGTCGGTTTTTTTACTGTATAAAAAACCCGTAATAAATTCGGCGGGAATTCAATGTCGAGCGTTTTCTAATTTTTAATTGTTGGATACGAGATCGCATTTACTGTATCAGCTCGCTAATAAATATTGGTGATAATGACGCTTCAGTGATTTTTACGACACCGGACACCGGTTACAAGATGGCTTTGAAATACATGTTCATTATTTCATCTAGTCCAAATTACATTTTGTGGATTTCTCCATACTAGACCAGTTTGCCACACTATTATTTAGCATTGGCATATCCGTTACAAACTTGGCCTCATATTTCAGCCAATTGTATTATAAATATGATTGATTCGAGTTTAACGCCGTTTATCAGTTATATCACGACAGCCAGTTACCTACTACACTGGAATGTGGATAATTCGCGCACGGGTACAACGCGATATTCAGTAGAACGCAATGGCGACTTGGCTCCCGTTGCAATCTTGAAAAAAGAGCCTATTTTCCTATTTAATTTGAAAATTGAACCCCTCAAAAATACAATTTCGAATAATAAAAAAAAATGTCCACAAAAAAATGACATAATTCTGTAAAACATGGTACTCATTGCAAAACTGGAGAAAGAAACCATTCAGATAAATAAAGCACAAACCTGATTTTATAAATCCAAAAATAAGCAAAAACAAATGATTATTCCAAATTCAAAAAAATATTGCTCCTTAATATTTTCTTTATAAAAATAAAAGCGCGAAAATCGAACAAAGGGTTTAGTGGGGTGTCGGTGTTGTTTTTCTAAACCACGTGCCAGTATCAACCATGCAATAAACCCTTGAGTCAAATTTGTCCGATTTCACACTGATGCATGCATGAAATAGGCCATTACAGTCATGTTTCTCCTTTTCTGAAAATGTTTTCAAAACCTTTCTGCTGCAACTGAGTCAAAAGTAATTGCATTGTTGAAGCCTATTAAAATTGTGTGTAATTTACACTGAAGTAAAGATATGTTACGTGGACTGGTCCAGATGTAAATGTTTGGGAAAATCCATTAAGATTACATAAGCATAAGGTCACGGTCACCTTATAGTCACATGGCAAGATCTCAATAAAATTACGTCATACCTAAGGACCCTTTTGTTCTATTTACTCGACGTATGACGTAGCTCATTTGTGGGGGGGGGGGGAATAGTTCTACCGGGGTCAATGATTTACGGAAAATTGATTTAATCCTTACCAATTTGCACACGCATTTTGACGCACATGCAGCAGACTTCTTTTTATAGCATTGTGACAAAAAGAGATATTACATCATTTTGTTTGAAATTGGATGAATTAACTTTGAATTGGAAAGGATTTTAAAGGGTATGGAATTTTATTTTCCCTTGTTTAACAACTTTGAAACTAGAAAAAAAAATGTAGGGAAAGGATGCATCGCTAATAATAAGCAGTTTCTCTTTTTCTCACAATGTTTTCAAACGCTGTCTGCTATATATGCATTTAAAGCTATTAATACATGGTTTGTGAATTGTTTTTTCTTTTAAATAAGAAAAAAAGAAAAAAATGTAAGGAAAGGAGACAATAGACACCATATTCTGGACTGCTAAAATATATTAGATTTTGAGACATTTTTCATCGCCATTGCATGCAGTTGACGAGTGTCGGGATTTGGCATGCTGAAGCATATTACTTGATTGCTTTAATTTCTAATGGTAATTCGCGATCGGATTCCAATGCGATGCTAGGCCTTGGACCCCGAATATCGCGATATACTGGAACTCCAGTGTATAAATGTATTTCCTGGTTTTCACACACCAGTATTTCGCACAACAATCTTCCCAAAGCAACTGGCTGCTTTTCCACATAGACTTAGAAGATTGGTGGAAGATGCATGTCACATTGACTCTTGTCAAACATAGGAAAGAAAAATGGCTGAGCCTGCATTGCTACCGACTGGGTTTGGGTTATCTAGGAAGGTACACTCTTGGTCATGGTCAAATATGATACTTCTGGATGTCTTTTAACACATGCATTTTAATTTGGATCTGCTTGAATGTGTTAAAAAGTATAAAACATGAATAAAATTGCTATGAATGTGATAATTTAAATTCTCTAGTTGGGGGGTAAAATTGAAATTTTATTCTATGGGGGGTGCCCAAAAAATAATTAAAATTCTATGGGGGGTACCCTCAAAATTGCTGGTCGTTCCTCCCCCCCCCCCCCCCCCGAGACTTTTTTTTTCTGGAACAGCCCTAATTGATAAGGTTTTAATGTCATTTCATTCATTTTTAACTCGTCTGTTTTTTTTAAGAAAGAAAGTTTGGGTATTGTGATACAACAATGATTAGAAGAATTAACTGGTATCAAGTTATTTGGTTAGTAAACATTTTTTTGGCAAATGAAAAAATAAAAGAACTGCTTGTTTTATTTTAGATTACCTATTGTGTCATGTTTTATTACCACATATCAACTAAACTAGACATTTTGAATGAATACCTTATTACATTTGATTTGATGGGCATCCATGAATACTTCATACAACATCCTGTTTGTATCAATTGTAGATTTGGGATTATGTAATACCATATTGGCTGGAGGCAATTAGAACAGAGGTCCCCACAGAAGATTTACATCTCCTGAAAGTTTTACTCAGGTAAAAAACAGCTGATCACCCTTCATTACAAATATGATTATAACGACATTCTGATTATAACAATATACATGTACTTATTATAACAATATTCTGGTTATTTAGAAAAATAGTTTCGGGCAAGGTACAGGTTATTTAAAAATAATCGTTTTCTTATAATTGCATGGTAACTTCTGATAATTGGACGTATTATACTGTTTTCTAAAATAACTGTTTTGATTTCAAAATAGTTTCTCAAAAAATGTTTCTTAGTTGATCTTTCAAAGAATTGAAATCTATGCAGATCTTTGGTAGCCATGGCAACAGAAAGGAATAACTCATTGTCTATAGCTACCCGTGGAATTTGCATGTCTTTCTCACTCCTGACAGTTTGTTTAAATTAGTATGATTGGTTAATAAAAACGGCCAACTAGGGGATGGATATAGTTTTTTTTATATGCCTATATTGAAGTTTTGTTCCTTATGGAAGAGGGCTAAATTTCATTGATTAGAATAATTTAATGTCCTGTAAATATTGAGTTTGTCTTGTGGAGCATATACTTTAATAGGTGAGTGTTGCTGGGCTTCATGACCCTCTTGCTAGTTATTGCAAATAGTTCACAGCCATCAAAATTGTTCATTAAGTTAAACTAGCATGACCACATTGGTCCAAGCGAAATTTTCCTGCAATTTGTTCAACTCTATATCAGAGTTGTACTTACAAATTTCCTGATATTACATTGTTGTTTGGAGATAATTTCTGGTTCCTGTTTTCAGTAAAGCCTTTGACATAGATATGCCTCCCCCACCATTTATGTTGGACAAAATGTATCACTTTGTGGAGGAAAGATTTGAAGATTGCAGTGCTTATGTACAGGAGCAGGCACTTCAGTGGTTACAGGTAAATCATAATCCAGCTTCATTCTGATATTTGAAATATAATTTAACCCTTTCCCACATACAACAGACCAGCAGCAGACAACATTAAAAACATCTAGGCAAAATTATGGAAAAACTATTGAATAGAAATGAAATCATTTTGGCAAATGGAGAAATTGCTCATGATCAGCAATTTTTCCTTTTGCCTCATTGATTTCAAAAGTCCTCTGCTGCAGAGGCGTCAGAAAGCGCCTATATTTGGGAAAGGGTTAATGCTTCTAAGATATTGTCAAAAGGTATCATTATATTTGTAGTTATCTGATATATATGTAGGTCTCAATTGAAAGCCCCCAATGGGTTTTTCTAGAGGGAACAAAATGTTTACCCTTTCCGTTTAAAAAATTGCTTGTTTTGAGCAATTTCGTCTTTTGTCACTATGTTTTCAAAAAGCTGTCTGCTGCAGAGGCGTCAAAAAGCGTCTATATGAGGAAAAGGGTTAAAAGAAATGCATTATGTGATAAATAAAAAAGAAGAAGATTTATGTTCAAAAAATTACATTTGGTCTTTTCATAACCCTATTCCAAAAGACAACAAATCTGCAGCCAATGACTTTATAACTTCTCAACAACAATATGGAAAATCTCCCTGAATGAAGACATACTCAGAGCTACAGATAACTTTTTGGATCAATTGGGTCAGTACCCAACCATTTTTCAAGAATTGGGTATTTGGGTTTTTAATTGGGTAACACCAATTTTAATACCCAACAATTTTTTAACAATTGGGTATTTTCTGAAAATGATATGTATAATATGAATGACTTAATGAGCAAATACATTGCTTAACTTTAGTTTGTCTTTAAATTCTAGACATGTTTTATAATGTTGTTCAGTCTTATTTTTATGCCCCGGCATACGAAGTATGAGGGGCATATAGTTTTCCGGTCTGTTAGTCCGTCCGTCCGTCCGTCCGTCCGTCCGTCCGTCCGTCCGTCCGTCCGTCCGTTCGTCCGTCCCGCTCAGGTTAAAGTTTTTGGTCAAGTTAGATTTTAGTGAAGTTGATGTACTATCATTATGAAACTTCACACAAATGACAATCAACATATCATTGTTTAAAAAATTGTATCAATTTGAGGTTGGACCAACTGTTCGTCCGTCTGTTCGTCTGTCTGTTCGTCCATTCCATTCTCAGGTTAAAGTTTTTGGTCAAGTTAGATTTTAGTGAACCTGATGTCCTATCATTATGAAACTTCACACAAATGACAATCAACATATCATTGTTTAAAAAATTGTATCAATTTGAGGTTGGACCAACTGTTCGTCCGTCTGTTCGTCTGTCTGTTCGTCCATTCCATTCTCAGGTTAAAGTTTTTGGTCAAGTTAGATTTTAGTGAACCTGATGTCCTATCATTATGAAACTTCACACAAATGACAATCAACATATCATTGTTTAAAAAATTGTATCAATTTGAGGTTGGACCAACTGTTCGTCCGTCTGTTCGTCTGTCTGTTCGTCCATTCCATTCTCAGGTTAAAGTTTTTGGTCAAGTTAGATTTTAGTGAACCTGATGTCCTATCATTATGAAACTTCACACAAATGACAATCAACATATCATTGTTTAAAAAATTGTATCAATTTGAGGTTGGACCAACTGTTCGTCCGTCCGTTCGTCTGTTCGTGTGTCTGTTCGTCCATTAACAACCGGGGCATCTGTGTTCCATGGACACATTTTCTTGTTTCATCTTCATCTTTAATCATAAGCCAAGGATACTTATAAATCCAATCCCTCAACGTTTTTTTCGAGTGAAAACATCGTCTGCAATTTCGTTCAATTTCGTTCACGATTGATCGTGCAATGCCGTTGCTATCACTATCAGTTATGGCACACGGTAATAGTATCATCAATGATACATTTGCATATTTTTCCGCGTTGGAAGTAGATTTGGGGACCGTAAAATACTTAAATATATCGTTTTTCTGTGAAAGAGTTGTCACATCAAACTTTTTTCTTTCCCGTTTCGACAGTTTATACTAATCACTGGGCGCTTGTTTCCGCAGTACAAAACAGTTTGAAATGCGAACCAATCTCTCGACTGATACAGATACCATTATCCAACAATTTGATCAATAAGAGATATCCCCCTCTGGGCGAAATCTATTTTTATCACTGGACGCTTGTTTCCGCGGTACAAAAGAGTTTGAAATGCGAACCAATCTCTCGACTGATACAGATTCCATTATCCCACAATTTGATCAATAAGAGCTATCCCCATCTGGGCGAAATCTATTTTTAATCACGGAATTTCCAGTTTCTAGTATCATTTCAACCTTTCGTCGCATACGCAGGCCGAAAAAAAGTTTTGCGTAATTGGCTTTGTGTATGCTTTTTTGTACGCGTAAGTTTAATTTTTATTGGGCTTTTGCTATTTTTAATTGGGTATTTACGCAAATACGCTGCTTATCTGTAGCTCTGCATACTTATTGAATAGAGTTGAAAACATTGTGTCAAATGGAGAAATTGCTTGTTTTGAGCAATTTCTTCTTTTGTCACAAAATTTCATACATTGTCTGCTACAGAGGCGTCAGAAAGCGTCTATATGTGGGAAAGGGTTTAAGCGAAATTAAGAAATCAATGCAGATGGATTTACGTTTTAAATGTGATTCTGCCTTTGAATCTGTTAGGGACTTCTGAATGGCCGTAATACTTCAATAACTTGTTTAACCCTTTCCCTCATACGACAATTCTGCAGCAGACGACTTTGAACATATTTTGTCAATCTCTATAACTGAATGGATAACCTATGACTTAAAGTGGAAAACGTTGTGGCAAAAGGAGAAATTACTCGTTTTGAGCAATTTCTTCTTTTGTCACTATGTTTTCAAAAAGCTGTCTGCTGCAGAGGTGTCAGAAAGCGTCTTTATGAGGGAAAGGGTAAACCCTTCCCCACAGACACACCCTCTGTGATGCCTCTGCAGCAGACAACGTTTGAAAACATTATGGTAAAAGGAGAAGTTACTAATTATTAGCAATTTCTACTTTTGTCATTATGCTTTCAACCTTTTTTCAATTATTGTTCTCATTTATTAAGAGTTTACATATTTGTGTATGAATGTTTTGAAGGTCGTCTGTTGCAAATTAGTTGTATGTGGAAAAGGGTTTCGTTGTTTAAATCCTCGAATATTTGAAGTACTATTTCAATACACAGTTGAAAATGATTATCATTAACGAGGTTACCATTTAGAACTTGGCTTCAGGCTGGAGAAAAACCTAGGTTGGCATCTAGAAAAGTTGTCTGATTTCTAACGTAGAACAACTTGTTACCCTATATTCAACAAACTTGGTCAAAATATTTATTGATTTCATCTTGACCAAGTTCGATATTCCGTCAGATTGTCTGAGACATGAGTTATGGCCCCTTTTGGATTAAGTCAAAACTTTTCCGAATTATCTTTATGCACTAGGTAAACTTAAGCATTCCTTATCCAGTATTCACCAATCTAGATTAATGGTCATTATATCTTGCCCAAGCTTTATTTCAAGTCTTAATTTTGATTGCTTGAGATTCTCTAGGGTTATGGCCCCTTTGCAAGCATATGTTGTGATTATTTGGTTGTCTTGCTCCACAATGTTTTTAAAGGTTGTATGCCTAATTATCGTTAGAAGTTGTTGGTGTGATTGAATCATAAACTGTACATGTATTAGATGTCCAACAGTCATCAGTACATGTCTTAACCCTTTCCCTCATACGACAATTCTGCAGCAGACGACTAAAATAGGGCAAGCATCTTACTGTATATTAAGCTGTTATCAGAAGAATTCCATTAGATATTTTGAACTTTGTAGAGATTCAAATCTTCTTTTTTTAGATTTTATCAAGTTTGGAAATCCGTATTCCGCTTCCTACCCTGTTCTCCATGTTCAAAGTTGGGATGAACCATCTTCAGATGATCGAGGTCGAGGACAGTGACGGCGTCCCGGATGCCAACAACTTTGTAAGGACCTCCCCCACATCTGAGATGCCGCCTCCTCTAAGCCCTGACAAGGAGAGCCCGGTGGCAGTGGAGAGTTTCGAGATTTATAGCAGGGAAACAGAAATCATCCTGCCTTGTTATGTGATGATGCTAGATCTGTGTCTAAAACAGGTGAGTAACAGAAAAGGGTGTGGTGAATTTTTCTTAAACAGGTTAGTAACAGAAAACGGCTGGGTAAATTTGTCAAAAACAGGTGAGTAACAGAAAACGGCGTGGTGAATTTGTCTAAAACAGGTGAGTAACAGAAAAGGGCATGGTGAATTTGTCTAAAACAGGTGAGTAACAGAAAAGGGCATGGTGAATTTGTCTTAAACAGGTAACAAAAAAGGGCAGGGTAAATTTGTCTAAAACAGGTGAGTAACAGAAAAGGGCAGGGTAAATTTGTCTAAAACAGGTGAGTAACAGAAAAGGGCATGGTGAATTTGTCTTAAACAGGTTAATAACAGAAAAGGGCTGGGTAAATTTGTCAAAAACAGGTGAGTAACAGAAAAGGGCGGGGTAAATTTGTCTAAAACAGGTGAATAACACTGCTCATTATTCTTTGCCTGAATGTTTTTCAAAAGAGGTCTGCAGCAGTTGCATCAAAATGCATCTGCAAGTGTCCAGTTACTTTTAAGATATTCACGTTTCATGGGTGTTTGTAACACCATAAAAATTCTAGCATAGTAGTATGGACAAACACCATTTCCTTTACTTACAGTTGGATCTTCAAGACAGCCCCAAACATTTGGGAATATACAATGAGACGAGTAAAGAACTGATGACACTGCTGCTAATCATGCTGTCCAAACCCTGGGACGGGAGCCACACATGCGCGGAGATGGAGGAGACCGTTAACTGCCAGTTCTGTCAGAACATTGCTCTGTGGCACCAGCTAGCCAGTCAGGTGATGCAACAGTTCAGCCCTCGGGATCCCGTTAAGATACCAAGTAAGGACTTGCCTAAGGTTGAGGAGCTACAGGCTTCTATAACAGGGGCTAATAAGGAAATCGGAGGTAGGTTTCTTTTATTTATTTGTTAAATTTCTTCATTAAACTTCTCTGTTTAAATACGGTAATCTTTAACCCTTGCCCACATACAATTAATCTGAAGCAGAGACTTTGAAAACATCCAGGCAAACATATGGCAAAACTAAATGTTTATTTAGTGAATAGAGTTGAAAACATTGTAGCAAATGGAGTGATTGCTGATAGCAATTTCTCCTTTGCCACAATGTCTTCAAAAGTCACCTGCTGTAGAGGCATCAGAAGGCGGCTTCTCTGTATGTGAGAAAAGGTAAAATCATTATAAAAAAAGTGGAATTTGTTTTTCAACAAATATGAGGGCATCTAGATGAATTTCATCATCTCAGAACTCAGGGTTACACTTGGCAAATTTTTGTCCCTCTATGAATATGATCCTTTCATCAAAATAATTTGCTTGTGTTTTATTGACTGCAGGTGGAGATCCCGGAGACAGGAATGGATCACCGGAAATACAGGACATCACCTTTGACACCTCCCAGATGCCAGTCTATTTACAGCTGTTTAATGCCTTGTTGAAGGTAAAGTCATAGAGGATGTCTGTTTGAAATATGATATTTTGTTTTATCATCGCTAGAAATAGTTATGATTCACATTGTAATGCGTGTAAATCATTGGTGAAAATATGTAAATTGTAATTGTGCAGTGAACACAATATCACTAAGAAAATGAACAAGTAATCTATTCATTTAATGTTGCCAAACAGAAAATACTTTATTAACCCTTTACCTCATATAGACGCTTTCTGACACCTCTGCAGCATACGGCTTTTTGAAAACATAGTGACAAAAGAAGAAATTGCTCAAAACGAGCAATTTCTCCTTTTGCCACAATGTTTTCAACTTTTAGTCATAGGTTATCCATTCAATTATAGAGATTTTCTATTTTTTGACAAAACATGTTCAGTCGTCTGCTGCAGAATTGTCACATGAGGGAAAGGGTTAATACATATATGGTACAACAGTATATTTTGTAGCTGTTCAAAAGTTGAGGGGTCTTAGAATTTTGTCACTTATTTCTGTGCTGTGTAAACTCTTCACATACATGAATTTAATTCTGCGGTTCAGGCTTATACAGGGAACTCAGTCAGTCATAAAATGTATGTCCAAATATGCATTTTCACTTTAGTTTAACCCTTTCCCTCATACGGCAATTCTGCAGCAGACGACTTTGAACCTATTTTGTCAAAAAATAGAAAATCTCCATAATTGAATGGATAACCTATGACAAAAATTGGAAAACATTGTGGCAAAGGGAGAAATTGCACGTTTTGTGCAATTTCTTTTTTTGTCACTATGTTTTCAAAAAGCCGTCTGCTGAAGAGGCGTCAGAAAGCGTCTATATGAGGGAAAGGGTTAACAAGCTTTTACATACGCATGATCAAGAATTATACCTGTATCTGATATAGATGCTCTATTTTATTAACAGGAGTTAGAGATGGTCTCTGATATAGATGCTCTGTTCTACCTACTCACCTCAATGAAGTATTTGATCCTACATGGGGAATGTCTCAATTACTCGGTCAACCAGTACCTGGATTTTCTGAAATTCTGTCTAGCAAGGAGACTTGTACCAAAGTAAGTAATTTTTTTCTTTGATTCCTCTATCAGATAAAATAATTGGATGTGTATGATACCTTCTCATTATATCATTATTACTATTGAGCAAGTTTTGAAATATACATATTTTTGGTTAATGGTATAATCATGAAGGTGGTCCTAAAGCGTTTTTTTACAAGTTTCCTTTTTTGTTGCGTGAGGGGGGTGGTCTCAATTCAACAATTAACTTGTTCAAATTATTTTCCCTCTGGTCAAAAATTGTTCCGACCCAAAAGCACAAGTTGTTCATAGAAAATGTATATATTAAATGCAGCTAAAGGTCGTTAATTTTACTGCATCAGGTAAATATAAGACTTAACAATTACAGTCCTTCGTAATATTTTACATAGAATAATATGCCTTCTGTTGAAGTTCTGTTAACCCTTTCCCTCATACGACAATTCTGCAGCAGACGAACATATTCTATCAAGAAATAGAAAATCTCTTTAATTGAATGGATAACCTATGACATAAAGTGGAAAACATTGTGTCAAAAGGAGAAATTGCTCGTTTTGAGCAATTTCTTCTTTCATCACTATGTTTTCAAAAAGCCGTCTGCAGCAGAGGCGTCAGAAAGTGTCTATATGAGGGAAAGGGTTAAATCAGGTGAGCAATATATGACTAGCACGGTCCTCTTGTTCTCTTTATTTCTAGTTTATGGAAATTGTTACAAGCCAGACATTCACAGTTAGCCTGTGTCTGTGTACCCCTGCTGCTGCACTGTTTAACACTGCCAACTGGAGCAGACATGTTGTGGAAAATAGTGGAGGAAAGCTTCCATGCTGATGACTGGAAGGAGAGATTTGCTGCTGGTTGGTTTAGTTTATATTGTGTGATCCATTATGCTTCCTGAAGAAGTGCATGCATGCTCTACAAAAAAATACATTTAGGTTATCTGTGACAATTGTAGACAAAGATCTGCCTTCTAGTCTTTGCCATCAGATGTCTCATTTATGCTTCTGTGCCTAATTGCCAATCAGTGTAGATCCAGATTAGACTGCACAGATTCCCAGGAGGATCTAGAATTATCCTGATGGCAAAAGTCCTTAAGTTAGTTTTTACTGAAGCACTCCTCATATAGTCTGTTAGTGCTTTACATATCCCATATTCATGTGGGAGTCATTTGTCAACAACAATGGTGACCCTCTATCAAAATTGTTAAATTCATGTTGAATGCTAGAATAATATTGCAGCAAGGGATGCAGATAGCTTCCCTTTTATGGTCATATTGCAAACTTTTAAAAGTCTGACCCATTTAAATGACTTGTCAGATTTGAAAAATAATTTCAGAAAAATGTTCCTTTGGTGATCCTTGACTATGTTTGTTCAAACCATCTTGGTTGAAAAAAACCTGTGCCCAGTAACATAGCTTCCTTTACAAGTTACCTGGGTCAAAGGAGAGTGTAAGGTTATTGTTTTATTATTTCAGTTGAAAAGGCCACGGTCCTAGCAAGATTTATTGACACTGATTCTATCATGCAGAATAAAACAGTTAAAACCGCATTCGCTCACACGTTCTGTTTGTTGATTGGTTCCCTGGAGGATATAAATGCTTCCATCAGTCAGAAAACTATACAGTACCTGGAAACCGTCAAAAATTCTTCTATCAAGGTAGGTCAGGCTCCATGTAGTACAGTGTAAAGGTATTTTGCCATGCCACAGGAATACAAAAGTGTGACCAGGGACGTAGATAAGAGGGATATGTAACTAAACTGTATACTAAAATATCACCCGTGCCAACATTTGTAGCAAGTAAAACTAAAAAACTATTCAAGATATGAAAATAAAAAAAAAAAAATCTGGAAGTTTAAACATTCTTCTATTGCAGTAGATAAAAATATTTTACTATACTACAGGTTTTGATAATATGTTATCCTTATGAAAAATGTCAGTCTATTAATTTTTGGAAAATAATAATATAATTCAGAAATCCCAATATCTGTGTCTTTTAAACCAGTCAGTGTTCAAAATACAAAGAAATTCCAGTTGTTCATTGTATCTCTTCAACTTTAGTTGAAATGTTAAGCTTTCAGAATATGTATGTTTTGTTTATGTGCCGAATGTGACTTCAAAGTTTTATTTGCTACAAAATGTGAAAATTTGGACAATTTTATTTCTATGTGTGATATTTTAACAAGATGATAGGTGTACAGGTGGAGTTGCCTATCCCTCTTATCTATGTCCCTGGTGTGACCAATAAAGATCCAGACCTTCTATTTTTAGCTCACCTTCGCACACATACTTCCCATGTGTCCAGCATGTGACATTAACAAGTTCTTTTATTAACCTTAAATAGCTGAAAAAGAGAAGGTCTTAACCCTCTCCCTCATATGACAATTCTGCAGCAGACGACTTTGAACGTATTTTGGCAAAACTTAGAAAATCTCCATAATTGAATGGATAACCTATGATTAAAAGTGGAAAACATTGTGGCAAAAGGAGAAATTGCACGTTTTGTGCAATTTCTTCTTTTGTCACTATGTTTTCAAAAAGCCATCTGATGCAGAGGCGTCAGAAAACGTCTATATGAGGGAAAGGGTTAATTCCCTTATAAGCCCATTATCCCTTTCCCTCATACGACAATTCTGCAGCAGACGACTTTGAACATATTTTGTCAAAAAATGGAAAATCTCTGTAGTTGAATGGATAACCTATGACAAAAAGTGGTAAACATTGTGGCAAAAGGAGAAATTGCACGTTTTGTGCAATTTCTTCTTTTGTCACTATGTTTTCAAAAGGCTGTCTGCTGCAGAGGCGTCAGAAAGCGTCTATATGAGGGAAAGGGTTATGTGAACTTATAATCCACCTGTCCCTTTTGAAAATCATTTCATAGAAATGTTGACTGGGCGACCTTCTACTAAGAAAGTTTGAGCCTGAAAGTACTGATCTGCTTTGAAAATAATTGCAACTTTTAACTTCAGGGAGTTTCTGTCATTTATATGCTGACAGTGCGAAAGCTTGAAAATCTTAATCTTTGATATAACACGACTGATTTGAAAGCAATGCTTTTTGGAACACCCTCTCTACATGTCATGTTTTCCAAGCCTTTTTTTAATTCGTCAAAAAATGTAGCAAATGTTTGGTGAACGTTTTCTGTAAACTCCCAGGGATTCTCAGTCAGGTTGTCTATACTTGGTCACATGTATCTCTTGTTTCTCCAGATGTTTTAAAATCAGTCAACTCTTAACATATCATACTAGATAAATAGTCTGTCATGATTTTGATTTATCAATTTTTAACAAAAGTTATAAAAGTGCTAGGTGTTTCTAGCAGCACACAGACAAAGGCTAAAAATATGAATATTTCAGAATTTGCAAGTACAATTGAAATTTGCACTCGCATTTCCCGAGTATGTGAGCTTAAATTCGAGCCCCGATACATCTATCACATGTCAAAGAACCAAGTAAATATTACTTGCAAGCATGTTTTAGCCAAAAACACTGTCTCATTGCAATTAAATTAGTGTATGCATTATTTAATGACTCAGCGAATTTTTGGAACAGCGTTATCAATTTAACTCCGTCAATATCGCGGTGCAAGACCATGGCTCCCAAGTACAGCGTTGTAATGAGTCTACAGTGTAATTATTTCTGATCTTATGGGACAACATTGTGATATCCAGGGTAATATGAACTCTTTGTTTTTTGGCTGTGGCATATATAACATTGTCAATAGTAAAAAAAAAAATATAAAACATCTGGAAAATTGAAAGTACAATCTTGCTGCAGAGTTGAAAGGGGGAAGTTTTGAACACTGTCTCCTATTTCCCACAGTGTTTGCAAATAATTCAACTCCAGAGAGCATTTACCCCTTCATACAAACAACAAATCTGTACCAGACGACTTCAAAAACACATTGGCAAAGACATGAAAAATCTCCATAATTAATTATTAAATGGAGTTTTGAGAAATTTCTCCTCTTGCCACAATATTTTCAAAACTCGTCTGCTTCACAGGCATCAGAAAACTTCTATATGCGGGTTAAAAGGTTAAAAAAAAGAGACAAAATGTCCATAGGTTATTTCCCAATTATATTACAGTGTATAAGCCAGTGTTTGGAGTTCCAGTTTGACGCTGTGATCAGTGATCGGGCCATGATATTACACTGTATGAACTTACTGGGCAATGTTCTACCAGAACACAGCATACTGAATTGGGATTTCTTCCTCGCTAGATTTGACAGTTTGTCCTTGGAGGCTCAGATTGACCTTGAGAGTACAGGCGATTTGACGTGTCCCACAGGTAATTGGAGTTTAGTTAATCGTTTTGTGTTCAAATTACGCTATAAAAATATTTGCCATGGCGATGGAAATCTGTTAGATTAAATATTTTTGCATTTTCCACTCGGACTGAATAAATTAATTTTTTGTTATAAAGTTTTTTTGGTCACTGTATCTTAAACATTCATCTAAACTGTTCACCAGATATAATGTTTTAAACCTTTCCCTCATATGACAATTCTGCAGGATACGACTTTAAACATATTTTGTCAAAAAATAGAAAATCTCTATAATTGAATGGATAACCTATGACTGAAAGTGGAAAACATTGTGGCAAAAGGAGAAATTGCTCGTTTTGAGCAATTTCTTCTTTTGTCACTATGTTTTCAAAAAGCTGTCTGCTGCAGAGGCGTCAGAAAGCGTCTATATGACGTCTGCTGCAGAATTGTCGTATGAGGGAAAGGGTTAAAGAGATTTTCACTATTTTTGTTATGAAAGTTTGTTCACAAGAAAGGAGATAGGTTGGCCTAACATTCTGACTTGACAGGTATGTCTATACTTCAAACAAGATGGCTGTACATGTATGATATACAAGTCTTCTAACGAAATTTGCCAGGTGTATGGATAAAGATGTTTTCACTCGAGTTCAGGAATAGATGCTGATAAATGTACATGTACGAATATGTAAAGAATGGAAAATATGTGTAGTTATAAACACTAAATGCCAAAAATATAAAAAACAATGGTAACTCTTTCCCACTTACAAATACATTTTGATGCATCTGTAGCAGACGACTTTCGAAACCCATTTTGCCAAAATATTCCATTTGCCATAATGTTTTCAACTCTATTCAATAATTAAGCTAGTATTTC
This sequence comes from Serripes groenlandicus, assembly GCA_031761405.1. Classification (NCBI taxonomy): domain Eukaryota; kingdom Metazoa; phylum Mollusca; class Bivalvia; order Cardiida; family Cardiidae; genus Serripes; species Serripes groenlandicus. The sequence continues at coordinate 23,043,716 of JASEVX010000001.1, forward strand.
TAGAGGCATTCCATATTTTTGGCATTATGTTTTCAAAGCCATCAGCTGCTGAATTGTTAAAAGTGGGAAAGAGTAACCCCCCTTTCTAACATACAGCAAATCTGCAGCAGACAACTTTGTAAACATCTCAGCAAAAAAATAAAAACCTCCATGCATGACATAATAATTGAATAAAGTTGAAAACAATGTGACAAAAGAAGAAATTACTCATGATGAGCTATTTCTTCTTTTGCCAAAAAGTTTTCAAAAGTTGTCTGCTGTAGAGGTTTCAGAAAGCGACTTTATGTGGAAAAGGGTTAACCCTTTCCCTCATACAACAATTCTGCAGCAGAAGACTTTGAACTTATTTTGTCAAAACATAGAAAATCTCCATAATTGAATGGATAACCTATGACAAAAATTGGAAAACTCTGTGGCAAAAGGAGAAATTGCACATTTTATGCAATTTCTCCTTTTGTCACTATGTTTTCAAAAAGCCGTCTGCTGCAGAGGCGTCAGAAAGCGTCTATATGAGGGAAAGGGTTAAGATAATATAAATGTCAAAGGGATTGTGTTCTATGTGATGTGTGAGTGCTGACTAACCAATATATTCTCCCTAGATAGACCCCTACGCTGCTGCAAATGTGTGAGAGGTTTTTGTCTATTACGTTTTTATTTAATTTGGCTTAATTTCAAAATGATACTTTTCATCCTGGATTTTATAGTTCACGGGAGCTCACAGTGAGCTTTTGTGATCACTCATTGTCCATTGTCTGTCCTGTGCATTCTTTCACATTTTCCTTTAAAAAAAATTCTCCTACTCTGAAACAAATTGGTCAGTACCAATCAAACTTCACACCAATGTTGCTTCAGTGATCCTCTTTCAAAATTGCTCAAATTATTGAATTACATGAGATCTCTGGTTGCCATGACAACTGAAAGGAAAATCTAAAAAAAAAAAAGATGGTTGCCCAAAAGAACTGGATGGTTTTAAAACTTAGTTTGCACAACTGTTCCATGGGCAACCCTTTAATAACAAATTGTTCACATGAAACAGTTGAATATCATGGTCTACACAGGGTGGGGCTATCATGTACATAGTCAAAACTTGTTGTCCAAAAGTAAAGGCCAGATTTGACAACATCTAAAATTTTGCAGACGACTTTGAACATATTTTGTCAAAAAGAAGAAAATCTCTATAATTGAATGGATAACCTATGACTAAAAGTTGAAAACAATGTGGCAAAAGGAGAAATTGCACGTTTTGTGCAATTTCTTCTTTTGTCACTATGTTTTCAAATAGCCGTCTGCTGCAGAGGCGTCAGAAATAGTCTATATGAGGGTAAGAGTTAAAAGGATCATCAAGATCCTCTTGTTATCACACCTGAGCACAGTGTGCTCTTGGTGAGCTATTGTGAATACCATGTCCCTAGTCATGCATCATCAAGTAATATTCAAAGAAAAGGTCAGAATAGGGCGAAAATGACAACACTTTGAAATTCTACTGCTTTGAATAATAGACACTAGGTGGAATCAAAGGGGGGTTAATGTTATACTTTGAAAACAAAATTAATTCTGAACTTGCTGGTCTGATCTCAGGAAAATTTGACAGAAATGTATCTTAGATGAACGAACCTCTACACATTTGAATCAAGCCATTGTAATTTGTTGAAAAGCATGGCCACCATGCAGCATCAGATCAGAGGTAAAATGACAAATCACTTCACGTCTGTGACTTTTGATCAGACTGAGGTACTTAGGCCGGTAAGCGATACAGGTCCACATGGCCCACTTGATTTTAACTATGTCTGAGCTTAACCCTTTCCCTCATAAGACAATTCTGCAACAGACGACTTTGAAAATATTTTGTCAAATAATGGAAAATCTCTATAATTGAATGGATAAACTATGACTAAAAGTGGAAAACATTGTGACAAAAGGAGAAATTGCACGTTTTGTGCCATCTATATAAGGGAAAGGGTTAAGTCTTGTGGTGTCCTATTCTGAGCTCTCTCTGTCTGTACTCCGTTTTTTCTTTAAAGTGTCAGACACAACCTTTTTCTTAACCCTTTGACCAATTTCATCCAAACTTCACAGCCATGCAACTTTTATGATCCTCTTTCAAAGTTGTTGAATGATTTGATTTATGTTAAGAATATTAATTGCTGCGATATCTGGAAGGGGTTAAAGGAAAAAAAACTTTAATATTCTTTCCAAATGAATCTCCTTGTTTGATAATTTATAAGAATTTTTTCTTAAATGACCCTCTATATAAATAATTTAAGCCATATTGGTTTATTGAAAAATCTTTGTAGTTTGGTACTACAGAAAAGGTGATTATCAAATTTTTCTCCTTCGACCCTCTTAAAATTTGCTCACGCCATATTGATTGTTAGGAAAATAAGGCTGCCAGGATTGGTGCTGTCTACCCTCGTTACTTTTGTGTAATTACGTGTTACTTTTGGCTTTCTGCAGCTTGATTGATATTCCTTAATACAAATAATCTTAACTGATATGCTGCAACATAATAATAGTATCCACCCATTCCTTAACCCTTTCCCTCATACGACAATTCTACAGCAGACGACTTTGAACGTATTTTGTCAAAAAAATAGAAAATCTCCGTAATTGAATGGATAACCTATGACAAAAAGTGGAAAACATTGTGGCAAAAGGAGAAATTGCACGTTTTGTGCAATTTCTTCTTTTTTGTCACTATGTTTTCGAAAAGCTGTCTGCTGCAGAGGCGTCAGAAAGCGTCTATATGAGGGAAAGGGTTAATACAATTTTTCTTCACTAATATGCTGTAACATATATAGTATCCACTCCTTGTAATCTATTGATAAAAAGTTCCCCTACATTAGTAACACATTGCTACCATATCATCGCTCAGGTGATCGATTTAGTGCCATATTGACCGTCATATTTGTTAAGCACTTACTTTCTTTTGTTGTTTTTTGGTTATTTTTGCCTTTTTTTTTCCTTTCTTTATAATGCACAAAGTGCACAAAAATGATTGAGTGTAAGACCTTTGTTCTACAGCCTTTAACATTTATCATACTTGTAAGTTTTTTTGTTATGATTCTGAAATACCTTAAAAGCTTCTAAAAACTTCCTCAAGAGGAAAAGGTTTTGTTTTAGATCTCCGTCATTTCATACTGAAATTTTTTGCATCAAAAGCCTTTTTCCTAGGTTCTTTGATATTAAGCTATGACTAATGTATCAATAGTATAACAATTTCACTGCTACTGTTATTAAATTTTCTAATTTTTCTAATTTTTTGCAATATCATTGAAATGCCTGAACAGTTATCAATTTGAGTTCTTAAAAACTTGTTGCACAAGTGATGTAAGCAAATATTTAACTTAACAAAACAGATGTTTAATAATCTCACTTAATCAAGCTCATATCATGGTGGCACAAGAGTATTAGGTTATTACTAGAGGTTTATGAGTATGTAAGCCACCTGCTCTTACACAAGATACAAAACATTTAAAGAAAGTATGTGAAGTGTGAAAATCATTATATAGTCCAAGTATATACAATTATACATATACAAAATAAGAACGAGAAGGTTTATTATAGTATAATTTGAAGATCAAAAGTAAATAACATTTTGCTTTATTTCTAGCCACTAAAAAGTTATGAAGTATTAAACCAAAGATGCTCATAAAGGAATTTCTCATTTTAATTAATGCATAGTAATTAAATGTACATGCCAAATATCTTACTGGTTTTTTTTTTCATTTTGAGAAGATATTACTCTATATAAAATTTCCATATTAGGTTGATTAAAAACATACGATGGAAAGAATTTACATCGTATATCACTGTATAAAGGACAATTCATAACAAAATAGTATTCATCTTCTACAAGAGATTTACAAAATTAACATGTACCATACCTGATTGACTATATTGAGAATGACTGTAATTCATCATTGCTTGTTTCATTGTTCTTGTTTTTCAGAGGAATTGGCTTTGTCCATTAATTTCATAGGTTTGACGCTTACTAAGTTTTATATACATGTTTATGCTTTTGATTGACTCCTTGCTTAGTTGTGCTGTTTATGTTTGGAGAAGGAATTTGCTGCACAAAATGTCTGACAAAGTAACTTAAATCAGTCATGACTTTAATTCTAGTTGTCTGCATTGGAGATTCTGAGAACAAATATAACATCTGAAATTTTAGAAGAATCATTTTGTTAAAAGAAATGAAAGCATTGTGGAAAAAGTATAAAAAATGGCTTTTTTTGTTAACCCTTTCCCACATACAGACGCTTTCTGACGCATCTGCTGCGGACAAGTTTTGAAAACATTGTAGCAAGAAGATAATGAGCAATTTCTCATTCTGCAACAATGTTTTCAACTCCATTCAAACAATTGTTCTTTCATTTTTTAGAAATTTTACATACTTTTGCCAAGTTGTTTTCAAAGTCTTGTGCTGCAGATGTGTTGTATATTAGGAAAGGGTTTAGCAAATTCCTTTTTTTCCCTACAATGTTTGAAAAGCCTTCTTAACGCAGAGGCATCATTAGTTATCTGCTGATGCCACAATGAGGTTTATGTGCAGCAAAGAGTCTCTTGTTGCGTCTTTGGTTCCTGTCTCGTCTTTTTTTGTGTTTGTCTGTCTTATTCGTTAATATTTTCAGAAAGCTTTAAACAGCGAGAAAATTAATATTATTTTTGGATTAAACAAAAGATTGGGTTTCACAATTATACTCTTGTAGAACATTTTGTTATTTACACTTTATGTGGTAGTGGTTTGTAGATACAATCTTTACTCGATAGTGCCAGTAGTAGCTAACATGTGACAATGTTAGCTATTGTGATCACTCGGTTGTGTCCTCTTTAACAATTTGTCAATTATTTCGTACATCTCTTTAACCCTTTCCCACATGCAATAAATCTGCAGCAGATGACTATGAAATTATCTAGTCAAAAATATGGATAAATCTCTATAACTGAAAGAATTACTATAATACTAATCAGTAAAGTTGAAAACATTGTGGCAAAAGGAGACATTTTTTAAATGTCATCTGTTGCAAATGCGTCCGAAAGCAAGGATTAAAGTTCTGTTTAACCTTTTCCCTCATATAGACGCTTTCTGACGCCTCTGCAGCAGAAGGCTTTTTGAAAACATAGTGACAAAAGAAGAAATTGCTTAAAACAGGCAGTTTCTTCTTTTGCCACAATATTTTCCAATTTTAGTCATAGGTTATCCATTCAATTATAGAGATTTTCTAATTTTTGACAAAATATGTTCAAAGTCGTCTGCTGCAGAATTGTCGTATGAGGGAAAGGGTTAAAAGGTGAGCTATATAGGAAAATCAGGTAAATCTTGAGACTTCTTAAGTACAGTACTGCATTATATTTATACAAGTATATATGACTTCTGTTAACCCTTTCCCACATACAACAAATCTGCAGCAGACAACTTTGAAAAAAATAGTGACAAAAACCTGAAAAATCTCCATAAAAGATAGCTTAATTGTTAAATAAAGTTGAAGACATTGCGGCCAAAGGTGAAATTGCTCATGCTTACCTTTGGCCACAATGTATTTGGAAGTCGTCTGCTGCTATTGCATCAAAATGCTTCTACAGTCGGGAAAGGGTTAACCCTTTCCCTCATATAAATGCTTTCTGACGCCTCTGCAGCAGACGGCTTTTTGAAAACATAGTGACAAAAGAAGAAATTGCACAAAATGTGCAATTTCTCCTTTTGCCACAATGTATTCCACTTTTAGTCACTATAGGTTATCCATTCAATTATGGAGATTTTCTATGTTTTGACAAAATACGTTCAAAGTCTGCTGCAGAATTGTCGTATGAGGGAAAGGGTTAAATAACATTTAATAATATATATAGGACCTTGGTGGTCCTCTTGTTTGCTCTTCTATTACCTGCTCTCTTACATGATATGCTGAGGATGATCAACTGCCTTTATGTGATAATCAAAAAATACAAGAATGATATTTTAACCCTTTCCCTCGTACGACAATCCTGCAGCAGACGACTTTGAACGTATTTTGTCAAAACAAAGAAAATCTCCATAATTAAATGGATAACCTATGACTAAAAGATGAAAACATTGTGGCAAAAGGAGAAATTGCTCGTTTCGAGCAATTTCTTCTTTTGTCGCTATGTTTTCAAAAAGCCGTCTGCTGCAGAGGCGTCAGAAAGCGTCTATATGAGGAAAAGGGTTAACAGGGCCAAAAACAAGTTCAAAGAACATGTTTCCACGGTATTATTATGTATGAAATGAACAAACAGTCTATGGCATTAATACTTTTCCAACTAGAGATGAATAAATACTTCGCAAAATATATATTTGTTCTAACCCTTTCCCACTTGCAGACACATTCTGACGCATCTGCTGCAGACGACTTTCGATAGCATTGTGGCAAAAGAATCAATTACTCACAATGAGCAATTTTTTCCTTTTGCCACATTGTTTTCAACTCTTTTCTATAATTAAGCTTTTTGTTACAGAGATTAACCATAGTTTTGCCTAGAAACTCTTGATTTGTATGTGGGAATATAGTTAAGCAGCCATTCAGAATTATATGTGACAGATTTTTTTTTTTTTTTTATTCATGATGCTTTATGTTTTTGATGTGTCTGTTTTAAGTTCTTCTGGCTGAAAGCAAAAACTTAAGCTTTTGTCAAGGTGAATTGTTCATTATCCATGCTTCCATATGTGATGGGCGTTAACTTTTGACTTTATTTTCTTCTCAACTGTAACATCTACATCTACACCAATTTTAAAAGAACTTCATATCAAAGAATATAGCTTACAAAAGATAGGGTTCTTTTGGCTAAGAATATAGCTTACAAAAGATAGGGTTCTTTTGGCTAAGAATATAGCTTACAAAAGACAGGGTTGCTTTGGCAATATTTCTTGGTTGAATCTCTACATAGATGCTAGCAAAAAGAAATGAGGAGGAAACTGCTTAGTACAAGAAATTGTTAGGGATTAGTTTCCGTTATATACCTTTAGTTCTCAATTTGAAAATCTTCTCCACTTGAGGTGCTGGTTTGATTTTAAACTTAATTCACAGCAATATTTCTTGGCTGAATCTCTACAAAGATGCTAGAGCAAAGAAAATTGAAATGAGGAGGGATCTTCCAACGTTTTTTGGGCTGAATCTCAAGGAACATTGTTCAAGCCATCTTGATTGATTGGAAACATTGCTGGAGGGGGTTTATTAAATCATGTAAGCCATATAGGACCATCATGGTCGTCTTGTTGAAATGGTAGTAACAATATGAAATGACGGATGGGAAATCAGAAGAAATACAGTTAATTCTGTAGACAGAGTAGAAAAAATTAAGTTAAAAAGGAATTGCTAAATCTTATTTTCTCTCTATGTTAAAAATGTGTTTGTTTTAATGACATGAAAGATTGTAAAAAGTTTACTTAGAAATTATTGTTATCACTCCACATATTCAAGATGTGAAGGGAAATGCAAAATTCTTTTGAAGAAAACTTTTAAATTCAATGTACCAGAAGAAATGTAAAAAATGAAAATAAAAACATCAACAATTATACTTGATTAACTTTCTGAAGAAGTTTTGGACAGATATCCGTCTTCAAGAATCCAAGGATTCTGTCATTCTTAAAGCAGGATCCATCTTTAAAACTTTTCTTACAATTTATTGAATTTACTTTCATCTCGATGATACTGTAAAAGATTGTTAACGATATTTAAATACTTATAGTTCATACATACACCATAACCAGCATGTCAAATTACAGGAGTTTTGTATATTAACCATTTTTAAAAAACAAATCTTTCTGCAGATCTGACCAGTAGCGATAGGGACAGTGAGCATTTCTTGAGAAAACTAAATCGAGCCAGATTTGCGCTAGCACGTACAGACAGTGTGAGATCAGTCAGTAAAAGTTTGTATGGAAAACCCCCATATAGAAGAGCCGTATCTGTACCAATACATTTGTTGACTAAAACAGCTTTAAAAGGTGGGACTATTTTTAAGTGTAGAATATTGTACTCGTTAATGTTATGCCCCAATAATCATAGATTTGGGGGCATAAAGTACATACATACCCTGTTTATCTGTTGCAAAAAAGGTTAACCCTTTCCCACATACAGCAAATCTACAGCAGACAACTTTGAAAACATGGCGACAAAAACTTGAAAAATTACCATAAAAGATAGCTTAATTATTAAATGAAGTTGAAAACATTGTGGCCAAAGGGGAAATTGCTCATCATGAGCAATTTCACCTTTGGCCACAATGTTTTCAAAAGTCGTCTGCTGCTGTTGCGTCAAAATGCGTCTGCAGACGGGAAAGGGTTAATATTGCCATTGATTTGCCATAACTTTTGACCTGTCTGAGATTGGGCTTTGGTATTTAGAATGTGTAATCTTTGTGCCAATCCCTTTCCCAATGAGATCAAAAGGTTATGTGACCATGATTTTTTAAACTTTTCATGTAATTTCAATAAGAAATTGTTACCGCCCAGGAGCATTGGTCTTTTTCACAAACACATCTTGTTTTATAACTATGATACTTTATTTCTGGTATTTAAGTATTTAACCAGCTTTAGGTAACAAGTGAATTTTTAAACTTGACTGTCCTCCTATTTAATGAATTTGATTATCTGTTAGATGATTACATGTAAATATAGATCATTCTTTCTTTTTTTTAATTCAACAAAAACTGATTGGATAATAGAAATGTTTAAATTTGAGCTTGTACTGAACAGATGTTTGCCAACAATAGGCTAGGAAACAAACAAAAAATCAGAAAGCCCCCTTCTCAAATATTTATTGATATAGACATTAAGACATAGAGAATAGTTACCTAACATGAAAGGGCTACTTCTGCAAATGAAATGCCTAATTTCTGCTTGAAATTCTCTCCCAATGAATGCAAAAAATGCAGAATGTTATGGAAGTTATCCCACATAGACTATTTTCGAACTGCATTTCTTCCTTTTAATCTGATTTGATACCCAAACTTTGTTTTATATTGATGAACATTTATAGAGATGAGTTTACAAATAAATCCAAGATGATCCTTTTTAAAAATTTATATCTTGTTTCAGGGGACAAGGGAGATAAGTCTTGTATACGCCAGCAATCAGCTCCACAATTCAGACTTTCTAGACAAGGAACGTCTAAATTCAACCTGGGTTCATTTGCTAACTCTTGTTTCCAAGGTAGGTGCATAATAATGTTGAGCAATTTGTATGTGGGAAAGGGGGGTTACTTACAGGTACCAAAGAGAAGAGGTTGCATGTTTTTGTACTAAGATTATGTCACATTGATCTTGACCTTTGGTGGTCTACATCATACATGTGATAAGATAAGCTTTGGTGACCTTTCCCGGACAGCTGACATATTGACCACTGAACTAGAGGGTTCGGGCGAATTCCCCCATTCACACACACACACACACACCCCCCCCCCCCCCCGAAAACAATTGAAATGGGAAACGCCTATGGTGCATTCTAGGGCACATCTGGGGGGATTATGTGAAATGTATTTAACGTAAAAACTGTACAAAATTGTCATTCATAACACCAAACAAATCCAATTAAAATAATTAATTAGTATACCAGTACACTCCCCGACTTATTAAACACAACAATAGCCCATTAAATCAATTTATCGGATGATTGGCAATGACCACACCAACACACATACCAATTAACGGATTAGTGTCAACATGTACTGCGTGGAGTGTGTCGAGACCAGTATTCCATACAGGCCAACAGCTTACTAAGATTATTAAAAGTATGGGTCTAAATTTTATTTTTGTTTGGAATGATTTCTGGGACAATCCTGGACGTCCGGGACGATATCACATGTATATCTACATTATGTTTGTTTGAAGGAGTTTACAGGACATTTTGTATACATGTATTACAGGAGGTTATTTGAAGGAGTTTACCGATGAGGAGAGTAATTTTGCTGCACTTTTACAGAGAGCTATGGATTTAGAGGGAGTGGATAGAGAGACTGTATATCAGCTGGTAACACTCCTAATGAAGGTAAGTTTCTTATTTCCATATTTATAGAAGGGCCTGTCTATCTGTGGAAAAAAGCATAGGATGAGCAATAACTTATGACCAGTCTGAGATATTGCTTTCATTTTTAGCTCGTCTGTTTTTTTGAAGAAAAAAAAGTCAGGCTATCGTGATACCCTTGGCGTCATTGTCTGCGTTGTCCAAAAGCTTTATCTTTACCTCATAACTCATAAAACTTTCAACATTTTCAAATGAACCTTGGTACACATGTTCCTAGGATCAATACGCATGTCTCTATACAAAGTCACATTTTATCTGGCTTTAATAATTATTCAGTATTGCACCTTTTTTCGATGCATGTTGGCGTTCACTCTGCAGCGCTCTTGCTGGCATGTATATTTCTTGTGACAAGACCTTTCAAGTGACATCAGAATGTTTGTCATGAAGAAGGAAATGGAAAATATTAATTGTAAGTTTCCATAGCTCCATTTTCATTGAAAAACAGCCGTAAGATAAATGTGACCATGCAGTCTGATCAGAAGTCACACTTTTTGTTTAAAGCTTCCTTGACTAGTTGCTTAATTTATTGCTGATGAGAAGAAATTACTAGCTTTTGCGATATCTTTTTTCCCTTTTATAAAGTCAAGCCATGATAGCTCAGTCTGTAACAATGATAGCTCAGTCTGTAACAATGAGAGCTCAGTCTGTAACAATGATAGCTCAGTCTGTAACAATGATAGCTCGGTCTGTAACAATGAGAGCTCAGTCTGTAACAATGATAGCTCAGTCTGTAACAATGAGAACTATCAACCCAGGGAGTGTGAGTTCAAACTCTGGCCCGGCCATTAATTCGTACCAATGATTGACATAAGTATTTGTGACTAGCATTATTCCTGTTCCACTAGTGGGCTTGACCCTTTTCAGCATATAAAAGCTTTCTGACTTCTTTGCAGCAGACGACTTTTGAAAACATTGTAGTAAAAGGTGATATTGCTGCCATCTGCTGCGGCATTTGAAAAAAAAATTCATTTTTATAATAACGCCCCCAAACTGGGAGCTACGCCATCCTGAGACAGTTTATGCTATGAAATATTTGTTTTCCCTATTTTAGTTTATGGTGAGATGTGAACAAGAAGATGTCCCAGAGGACACGCAAAAAGCAGAAGTAAGCGTACATGTATTGTGTCATTCTTATCATTCCCTGTAATAGAAAAGTATATGGCTATTAGATTGTCACCCATATTGACAAGCAGAAGTAATCCTACATGTATCATGTCATTCCCATCATTTCCTGTAAAATTAGACGTATTCGACTCTTAGAATTGTCACGCATATTGAGGGAACCAGCCATTTCAGACATATTGTATGTACACCATAGTGAAATCGATCCTCTTTACCAGGAACCAGACATTTGGTACCAATATATATAACTAGCTGGCGGCTCACCAACCAGCCATATCGGAATGAAGCCCACTGTTGCCTGTATGTTGGAGAAAAGAAAATGTCTTGAACTCTTTACCTCATATAGACGCTTTCTGACGCCTCTGCAGCAGACGGCTTTTTGAAAACATAGTGACAAAAGAAGAAATTGCACAAAACATGCAATTTCTCCTTTTGCCACAATGTTTTCCACATTTTGTCATAGGTTATCCATTCAATTATGGAGATTTTTCTATGTTTTGACAAAATATGTTCAAAGTCGTCTGCTGCATAATTGTCGTATGAGGGAAAGGGTTTCTGACTGTAGCAGACGACATTTGAAAATACTGTGACAAAAGGAGAAATTGCTCGTAATGAGCAATTTCTCTTTTTACCATCTATTGAAATGCCATTCATTCTTTTGCAGAGATTTACTATATTTTTGCATAGACATTTTGAAAGTCAGCTACTGCAAATTTATGTGGAAAAAAGGTTAGAAGGAACTTTTAAAAATACTATATCAGTGGTCAGGATTAAACCTTTCCTACATACGACAAATCTGCAGCAGACGATTTTGAAAACAACCATGCTAAATCATGGAAATTCTCTATAAATGAAAGTTTAACTAAAGTTGTAAATGTTGTGGCCAAAGGTGAAATTGCTGGTTTTGAACAATATATATCTTGATCACACTGTGCAAAAGCACAGGCAGATCTTGATCTACTCTGTTCACAAATGCCAATTTGTACTTTTGCCATGCATGGACTAAAATATGTTATGGTGATCAGATTTGCAATAAGTGGAATCTATCTTTGTTAGATTGATTTGATATGTTCTCATATCAAGTTTAATATGATACCGTAAAATTTGTTAAACATTTTCCCACATATAGATGCTTTTTAAAGCCTCTGCAACAGACATATTTTGAAAACATGTGTGACAAAAGGGGAAATTGCTCAAAACAAGCAATTTCTCCCTTTGTCACAATATTTCCATCTTAAAAGAAGAATTTTTTTTCATTTATAGAGAGTTTTCATATTTTTGCATATATGATTTCAAAGTCATCTGCTTCAGATTTGTTGTATGTGGGAAAGGGTTGATATAACGGTCACATGGTTGTTCTCTATATTGACAGAATATCGTCCTGCGTCATTTGAATGTTTTACTGGGATATAATCAGTCAGAGAAGTCCTTTAGTGTACCACCTTATAAGTTGAGGTAAGTTTGTTATTTTATTTCCAAGTATCATGTAGAACTTCTGACACCCAGTCCGTCATGAGACCAACAATTCTGCAACAAATGACTTTTTCATTGCTTTTTTGCTCACCCTGTGTCTCCTCTGCCTTTTGTTGTGTGTCATCAATTTATTTTTTTAATAACAAAAAGTGCTCTTTAACCACTGGGTCCATTAAAGCCAAACTTTACAGGAATGCTCGTTTGGTCCTTTGGACAACAAATCTGCAGCAGACGACTTTGAACATATCTCCGTTGAAATGTGGAAACTCCTATATAAATTATGAAATAAAGATGAAAAAATTGTCGCAAAAGGAGTCATTGCTCATTATGAGCATTTTTTTTCCAAAATGTTTTTCTTCAAAAATCAGGCATCAGAAAGCGTCTGTTTGTAGGAAATGGTTAAAAACTGCTTGTCTGATTTCAAAACAAAAATTCTTGCTTATGTGAACCTCTACTCTTCAAACCTTATTGATTGGTTCATAAACATGGCCACCAGGTGGCATCAAAAAGGGGGTAAATTGACATAATTTAAAAAAAATATATCTGCTCTTAAAGCCCTTTTAATTTTAAGATTATTTTAAATTTCTAAAATTGTTATAGCCATATTGATTGGTCGAAAAACCTGACCATTGAGGGGCATCAGAAAAGGGGTAAAATGGCAAAACTTTAAAATTAATCTGATGGTACCCTAGATGACTCTGATGATTGTGTCATTGTCTCTGGCAGTTATTATAAATCAATGAAACTTGTATTGTTTTTGTACATTTCAAACATGTTTTCTGATATCCTCAAGTTAGTATTGAAAAATAGAATGGCAGTTTATCCCTTTCCCTCATACGACAATTCTGCAGCAGAAAAATTTGAACATATTTTGTCAAAAAATAGAAAATGTTTTCAAAAAGTTGACTGCTGCAGAGGCGTCAAAAAGCATCTATATGAGGGAAAGGGATAGATAGGATGTAAAGTCAGATGTCACAGATGACATCTGATCAGTTATTGATAATGGCATTTTCAAATATATTTGTCTTAATTTCAGGACTTCCGCAGTTTTCAATTCATACTTATCGGGAGTACCATATGTAAGTATTTAAATGCTTGTTTGAGGAAAAAAAAATATATACATTTTTTTATATATGATTTTAATTCATCAAACGTTTTCATTAATAAGCGATATAAAACATGTATTCATGCAATACCTTAAACACTTTTCCACATACAGACACTTTCTGATGCTTCTGCAGCAGACAACTTTAAAAAACATTGTGGCAAATAGAGAAAATGCTCATCATGAGCAATTTCTCATTTTGCTATAATGTTTTCATCTCTATTTAAGAAGCATGTTTTCAAAGTCATCTGCTGCAGATTTGTTGAATGAGGGAAAGTGTTATATAAAGAATTATAAATAATTCTGAACCTTGTCTAAAGAAAACAAATCCTATAAATTGCATGTCGTATTCATGTTTTCTGTTATACTATACTAAATAAAACTCAACATTTAGTGGAGACCGAGACATATTGTTACTTTGAAGAGCTATGGCAAAGGTTAAGGTATTTTTCATTTATATCTTCAGGTACTGGATAGAAACTTTGACCTTGGGAACAAGATTCTGCCGATAACTTTGCTGCTGTTACAGTATGGCCCGTCACCCCAGCGCTACGCGAGTGACTACCAGCCCCCCAATTATACACTATGGTACCTGGAATCTCATACAAGAGTATCGTGGCTGGAAACATTGCTGGTTATACTTTATAAGGTAAGAATAATGTTTATATAGACTATTTGGGTTCGATCCGAGGTTTGGTCATACCAAATACTTCAAAAATAGTAGTAATGGCTGCCCTCCATTGTGCTCAGGGTTTGCAGGGTTAGCATTACGACTGTCTCGCTAGTGACAGGATACATGCGCTGGTGGCAGAAGCAGAATTTGCTCATTAGCAATTTCTCCATTTTCCACAATTGTTCTTTTATTTATAGAGAGTTTCCATATTTTTGACTTAATGTTTTCAAAGTCGTCTGCTGCAGATTTGTTGAAAGTGGGAAAGATTGTTTTTTTATTCTCCTTACCTTATTCAAACAATGTTGTTGTAAAGGTTTTTTGTAAGTCTCCTTTAATTAGAAACATTTATACTTCTACTTCAGTATCAAACATCGACCTCTCCAGTTTCGGCCATCGTCCAGATACTGGTGCGGATTGTTATAAACACAATCGAGGCCCAGCATCACCATTGTCTGATATTACCTGATGATGCTATGCCCCCACCAAGTCCTACAGTACCAAGGAGTAAAGGTAGGCTTGCAAAACTGTGGCATGACTTGGGCAAATTGATGTAGCTCTGAATCTGTTATGTCCACAGTGCAAACTTTATTAATCATCTCCTCTGAAAGTCATTTTTAGAAATGTTCCTTGGATGAACTTCCATGAACATTTCTTATGCCAACTTGATTGGAAAAAAACCCATCACTGACAGAGGGCAAGGCTAGTTTCCCTTATATGCCCATGGTCTTCTCCTCAGAGTGTACATGGCAAATGCAATGATATACCTTAGTAGGCAAGATAAAGAGGTTCATTGTTCGTTTCTACGAAAGACGGAGATATAATTTCACTGAGTGAGAACCCAAAGTGTTATTACCAAAGGTGGCTATGTCATAAGTGAAAATAGCTATTTGGACTTTAATGAATGAAAATATATGAAGATCTTGCATCTAAACAAACAATTATATGAGTCGTTCCTCGAGAAAACCAACATTATGGACTGGATAATGTATCAACCAAGATCAGCCTGCACAGGCTAATCCAGGTCGACATATTCCGTCTCAATGGGATAGAGGTATAGAGTAATGATTCCTGTAACAGAAAATCCACAGGAGGTGAAAGGTGTCTGTCCGGGTTAGCCTGTGCGTCATGCTTAGGCTGATCCGGATCCACAATGTTAGTTTTCTCGTGGAACGGCTCATATGCATTTAACATACTGATGCCATGAAGAGACTCAATAGTTACTAGGTAAACAGTGAATATCATCACTCTTTAAAACTCGCTGTTGGAATATGAACAAATTCAACATAAAGTATTAATTCACAAGGTTTTGGCCATTTGGCCTTCATCAGGTTGAATGTATACAATATGATGTAAACATGAAATGATATCAACATCATTCAACTTCAACAGCGATAACATCAAAATATGGCATACAATTTGGCACAAAATATTGTAATATAGGATCTACAGAGATACACATATACTGGTAAATTGCAATTAAAATGCAAAAATATATCAATGAAACCAGTATTACCTGTGTAACATTAATAATCCAATGAACAATGTGCAATAATGAGAAATTATTATCACTCAATTTTTTACATAGTAAGATGTTGGTTCCATACCCATTTACCTTTTATCCTGTTTTTAGCTCACCTGTCACGTAGTGACAAGGTGAGTTATTGTGATCGCCCTTTGTCCGGCGTCCATCGTCTGTTGTCCGTCCACAATTTCTTGTGAACACGATACAGTCTTCATTTATTATTCGATGTTTACCAAACCTATTTAGTAGCTAGATATACATGAGAGCTCGGTTCCTTTCGAAAACCAGCCAGATCCTTCCATGCATGACGGGATTATGGCCCTTTAAAATTGGCAAAATTGCTATAATTGACCTTGTGAACACGATAAAGTCATCATTTATTATCCGATGTTTACCAAACTTATACAGTAGCTAGATATACATGAGAGCTCAGTTCCTAGAAATATTCCTAGGGTGACCCTCTATCAGATTACTTCAAGCCATGTTGAATGGTCGAAAACTATGGCCACCAGGGGGCGGGGCATATGTGGCTAAAGTGAAAAAAATAAAATCAGGTGAGCGATATAGGGCCATCATGGCCCTCTTGTTGAGATTTTAGGAGCCTCTTAAATGACACATATTGTTCGAATAGAAATGATGAGTTTTCTCTATCTTTATAACAAGGATATTCAAGAAAGAGAAGTATGCTATTGGTCCCATTATTGTAAATATCACATGTGTGAGGTTGAATAATATTTTCACAACTTCCCTCCATTATGTTGTCTAATGTCTTGTGTTGTCATCTTACAATATTAGGTATGAACAACCTAATTTCAGTTTCAGACAGTTAAAACATAATAGAAATGTCATATTGGGTTTAATAACCCTCACCAAAGGCAGATGGGATATAGGTTTGATGTCGTCCACAAATTCATTTAGAAACTCTTTATCTGTTTAACCCTTTCCCACATACAGACGCTTTCTGATGCCTCTGCAGCAGATGATTTTTGAAAACATTGAGACAAAAGAAGAAATGCTTCATAATGAGCAATTTCTCATTTTGCCACTATATTTTCAACTCTTTTCAATAAATAAACATATACTATGTTGAAGTTTGACTTCTTTGCAATTTATTCAATAGATAAAAATTAATTTATTCATATATTACACATTTTTGGCTGCAAAGTTGTCTGATGCACATTTGCAGCAAATTGCTGTATATGGGAAAGGGTTAATTACTTTCAGCTGTGACCTCTGAGTTATCATTTTGGATCATTTAATGGGATCAACCATCTCATCAACAGAGCAATTATTGTTGTGCCAAAAACATATTCGAAAAAATCTGAAATTTAGATGACTTTTATCACTGTGTTTTCAATAATTATGCCTCCAATTACAAAGGTTTTTCTATGTTTTTGCCTAGATGTTTCCAAAGCTGTCTGCTGCAAGTTTGTTTGTTCGTGGGAAAGTGTTATTCAAAGTGCCCCACTTTATTAAAAATGCATAAGGAATGGGGTTTCAGGATTTACATGAAGTATAGGGTGTCTATTTCATAGACGTGATGATTGAATAGTTCTTTGAAATAATTTTATGACATTTGTCACTTTTTGTTTAATATTAAACTTGCTAGGACTTTTTCCCAAGAAAGTTGATTTGTTTTGTGAACCTGTTGTTGTCAATTGGGGCTGTGTTAACAGAAAGGATTCAGAAATATGGGGGAAAACTCTATTGAATTGTGCTTTTTACTGAAAGGGAAATGTTATTACCATTATTGCTCCTTTTTCTACACTATTCTTAATTACCATGTGCTTTAAGTTTTTATGAAGGGTAAATGCCAACCTTTCCTATCAATAACATTCTATTTATTTCTTAATAGACGTTCGTCTTTTATTAGGATGCGAAAATACCTCTTTTGGCCAAAAACGATCCCTTTTTTAACCCTTTGCCTCATATAGACGCTTTCTGACGCCTCTGCACTGTGTGCAAAATTTCATCGAAATCCTTTGATCCCCATACATGGGGGGTATATAGGAGTGGACGGTTAGTCTGTCTGGCAGTGCCCAAAAGATTACGTATGAAAAAGATTTTGTCAATAACTAGAACAAAGTTTAATTATAACTTGTACATGTAATTTAGTGGGGGTTATATAGGAGTGGGCGGATAGGATAGTCTGTCTGTCTGTGCCCAAAAGATAACTTAAAAAAAAAGATTTTCGCAATAACTAGAACAAAGCTTAATTTTTAATGCCTTGAACTAGGAGGCCAAACAGCGATGGTATTTTCTGTATGTTTATCTTTATATCCTCAATATTAAATTAAAAGCTAGGACTTTTTAAATTAAATTAAAAAAAGATTTACTTTTTCATTATTGACAAGATATTCAAAAGACACCTGCTGCTGATGCATCAATCATTTTAACTGATGTGCCTTCTTGTGCAGATGCTCTTAACCCTTTCCCTCGTACAACAATTCTGCAGCAGATGACATTGAACATATGTTGTCAAAAAATATAGATATCTCTATAATTGAATGGATAACCTATGACTAAAAGTGGAAAACATTGTGGCAAAAGGAGAAATTGCTCGTTTTGAGCAATTTCTCCTTTTGTCACTGTTTTCAAAAAGCCGTCTGCTGCAGAGGCTTCAGAAAGCGTTAAAGGTACCATGCAGAACTCTAGGTAAGGAGTGTTTTGCTTGTTCTAAAATCCTTATTTTATCCGCTAACCCTATGTTGTGGGTACTCAAAAGAATTGTCTCAACCTGTGTTGACAAGTTTCAAAAATGAATGTATAGGTAATTTGTTTTACAGATAGTGGATTCATTACTATCCAAGGGTAACTTTTGTTAACCTTTTCCCTCATATAGACCCTTTCTGACGCCTCTGCAGCAGACGGCTGTATGAAAACATATAATGGCAAAAGTAGAAATTACACAAAACATGCAATTTCTCCTTTTGCCATAATGTTTTCCACTTTTTGTCATAGGTTATCCATTAAATTATGGAGATTTTCTATGTTTTGACAAAATCATTCAAAGTCATCTGCTTCAGAATTGTCGTATGAGGGAAAAGGTTAACTCACCTGAGCACAAATGTGTAATTTGGAAACTAGAAATGTGGTTGCAATAGACAGGGAATCGCAATTCAAGGGCGGTCTTTATCACAGGTTTGACTGTATATGTATATAGTTAATGTGGGTAAAGGTTATTAGTACGAACTAAGCTCACACCTTAATAACTCAATAATTTGACTGCATCCGGCAAATATGAGACTTGGCAAGTACTGTACATGACCAGAGGACTAAATAAGAGGGAGTTAACAGGTATTTTCTCCCAACAATATTTCTCTTATTACTCAACCAAATCCTATGTTGTGGGTACTCAAAAGATTCACATCAAGAAGATGATTCTTTTGAGTACCCACAACATAGGGTTTGAATGACAAATAAGGATTTTAGAACATAAAAAATGCCTCTTATCTAGAGCTCTGCATGACAATATTTTGCTATAGAAGTAGATGTATGTGACTTTTATTCTATTCAATCAGGTGAGGGATATAGGACCATCATGGTCGTCTTGCTATACATATTTGTTATTGCTGTATACATTGGATCTTATAAATTGAGCTTTGCACGAAATAATTTGCATAACGTTGTTCTCTATAGCTATTTTAGAACATTCAACATTTAAAAGTCAAAAGTATTTGGTATAAATGAAACTTCCATGTTTTGTTATGGTTCTGATTTCAGATTCGGCCAAAATTAGTATCATAGACCTGGAAAATATCCAAGAGTCTGAAACTCCGCCCCAAAGTCCGCCCCCAATAGAGGAAGTGGTTATTCATGTCACTGGTAACTCTGATTCAGCTTCAGTCAAATACAAAAAGAAATCGGATCTATCGTTACCGCGGGAGAAGTCTCCCACAGATAGGACCAGTCCTGGTGAGTTCCTCGCTTAACCCTTTCCCACATACAGACTCTTTCAGTTGCTTCTGGAGCAGACAACTTTTAAAAACATTGTGTGTAAGAAGGAGAAATTGCTCAAAACGAGCAATTTCTCCTTTTGCCACATTGTTTTCAACTTTTTCCAGTGATTAAACTTTCATTTACTAAGGTTTACCATATTTTATTCTAGATGTTTTCAAAGTTGTCTGCTGCAGATTTGTTGTATGTGGGAAAAGGTTAACTATTGAACTTATTGAATATTTATATTATAGACTTTTCCACTTTGTAAGAACAGCAGCCTAAAAATCCTAACATGAACTTTTAGAAGTAGGATTTTAATAAAAATTGAAAACATTGTAGGAAAAGGAGAAATTTTTCCTTTTCTGAAAATGTCTTCAATTTAATTGTATAAAGAAAAGGATTATGCTGAATAGCTAAAAAATATCAGAAATCATATTTCAAGTTTCCTCCCTTGAATTTGTCTCCATATTCCATCCAGTACATGTATATATCTAGCTCCATATATACTTTATCATTCCTGTCTCCGTATACTATAATATTAATTCTTATCAAATTGTCTCCACTTTAGGTCCACCTGTTCCGAGCAAACCCAAAGCATGTTAATGCAAAATTAAGTAATGTTCCAATTAATGGATGGCATCCCTCCAAATTGGTCATCTCAAAGATTATTCCTTGAGCCATATTATGGAAAGGATAAACCACCCATACCTATGTAACAGATTGAATAATTTTGTAAATTATTTAAAATAGCTAAATTAAGTTGAGAGCGGCACCACCCCATCCCCAGAAGCCTAGAATTTTCCGCCACAGCAATGCCCATGACAGTAGGTTATGTCAATAGGTAATATGGTGGATACAGTTCAAGTTCAATCTTGAAATAATTTATATTTACAGACCATCCCGGCAAAAGAATCAAACCCAGAAAGCCAAGAAAGTTGGTTCATTACTTGGATAATGAGACGGAAGATTCCTCAGATCAACAGAGCGAGGTACAGGTATGGCTTGTTGGTTCTTTTTAACCCTTTTTCCCACATATAGACGCTTTTTGACGCCTCTGTAGCAGAGGAAACTTTTGAAAACATTGTGACCAAAGGAGAAATGGCTCAAAACAAGCAATTTTTCCTTTGGCCAACATGTTTTCAACTTTTTGTAATTTTTCCTTCATTTATATAGAGTTTCCATGTTTTTACCTAGATGTTTTCAAAGTCGTCTGCTGCAGATTTGCTGTATGTGGGAAATGGGTAAAATATTCTTCTAAAGAAGGGAGCATGGGTATCTTCCCTTCTCAAATACATATGCCTCTGTAACAGATGACTTTTGATAACATTGTGATAAAAGGAGAAACTGCTGATAATGAGCAATTTCTTCTTTTGCCACAATGTTAAACTTTATTTAAGTCGTCTGCCATTTACTATTTCCCACATACACCAAATCTGCAGTATACGAATTTGGAAACATCTTGCCAAAAAATATGAGAAATCTCTTAAATAATAGTATACTAATTGAATAGTGTTGAAAACATTGTGGCAAAAGTAGAAATTGCTCATTAAGATCAATTTCTCCTATTTTCATAATGTATTCAAAAATTGTCTGCTGCAGAGGCATCAAAATGGGTCTGTATTAGGGAACTTGTCCTCTCTCAAGCTTGATCAATTCTCTACCATCTTCACCATTCCTTGACTAATTAGATTTTTGGCATAACAAGTCAGTCAAATTTTATTGTAAACAGCAAAGGCTCCTTTGCCTCCTGGATAACCCTTTTCTGCATACAACAATTCTGCAGCAGACGACTCTGAACATATTTTATCAAAAAGTAGAAAATCTCTATAATTGAATGGATAACCTATGACTAAAAGTGGAAAATATTGTGGCAAAAGGAGAAATTGCACGTTTTGTGCAATTTCTTCTTTTGTCACTATGTTTTCAAAAAGCCGTCTGCTGCAGAGGCGTCAGAAAGCGTCTATATGAGGGAAAGGGTTAAATGGCCAAGTTTTGCCCCAAAAAAATGTACACAATTTTTCATATGTACATATTACTTTAACCCTTTCCAACATACAACAAATCTGCTGCAGACGACTTTGAATACATAGTGACTAAAACCTGAAAACTCGCAATAAAATATGGCCTAATTGTTGTATAAAGTTGAAAACATTGTTACCAAAGGAGAAATTGCTCATCATAAGCAATTTCACCTTTGGCCACAATGTATTCAAAAGTTGTCTGCTGCTATTGCGTCAAAATGTGTCTGCAGGTGGGAAAGGGTTAAACAATATCTCCTAAATAGTTAGTCCAATTTCATAATAATTTTAAAACAAATGTTTTTTACGTGGCTCTCAATCAAACCGCTTCCCCGCTCCACAAGATGGCTGCCAGCTTAAAAAAGAAAAATCTTGAAACAGCCTCTCTTTCAAAACCACTGATCTCTACTGAAATTGCGCGGAGGGTTTCACTGCACTCCACAAGATAGCAGCCAAAGCTAAAAATAAAATTATGTAACCAACATTTCCTAAAGGGCCTTTCCAATTTCAATACAATTCCACACAAACTTTCCTTAGGTGGCCCTCTACCAAATCTGCTACAGAGGCATTGGAAAGGGTAAAGATGCCCACATGTTCCCTTAAACAAGCGTTTAAACCTTTCCCACATACATCAAATCTGCAGCAGATGACTTTGTAAACATCTAGGTAAAAAGTTCTCTGCTGCAGAGGAAATTGTCTATAATTGTGAGAAAGAGTCAAAGGGCATGTGTGTTGTTCACTCGTCTCTTGTTTACTGTTAATCCAGTTATGCAACTTCAGTATTACTTATACAGGTATGTAACTTCTGTTTTACATAAATAAAGGTATGTAACTTCTGTATTACATATAAACAGGTTGAAACGAATGAAGTCAGTAGTAAAGAAAGACCAAAGAGCGTTGATGAGAAAATTGTTGAACAGCTACAAGAATTTCAGCAGGAAGTGGAACAGAAAAAGACAAGTCTTGATGAATCAAGGTTAGACCTAAATCTATTGAACATGTTCCCTGATTATGCTATAACCCTTTCCCACATATTCAATATATTTGTGTAACATTAATAAGCATATAGTAAAAACAAACAATTATGTACAATTAACAAAATGTAATCATTTTACGAGAAGCAAAAAAAATAAATGAATATGAACTAATTGTTCAAATAATACATACACATAAAATCTTTCTGACGCATATACAGATCAGGAGAATTTAACCATTTCCCACATTCAACAAATCTGCAGCAGATGACTTTCAAAATATCTTGAGAAAAATATGAAAAATCTCTATAAAGGAAATTTAATTATTGAATAGAGTTGAAATATTGTGGCAAAAGGAGAAATTGCTTGTTTTGATCAATTTCTCCATTTGCCACAATGTTTTCAAAAGTGGTCTGTTGCAGAGATGTCAGAGAGCATCTAGATGTGGGAAAGAGACAGAGGTATGTAGATGTATGGTGCATAAAAAGCAATACTCTAAAATAGCTAGTTTTGAGCTACTTCCCCTTTCTCATTATTTTTGTTTGGTCATTTTCTTGTGCGCCCGTACAAGAAGCCTTGTAGATTTACCAACAAATACTCTTTATCCTCCCCTTGTAAATTAGATTTTTAGCTCGTCTGTTTTTCGCTATTGTGATATCCTTGTCGTTGTTTCTGTCATCACAAAACTTAATTACCTCATTACTCAAAAATGTTCAACATTTTTTGTACATATGTTTCTAGGAGCAATATACCAAGTCACTTAACTCTGGCTTTAACCCTTTCTCTCATATAGACGCTTTCTGACGCCTCTGCAGCAGACGGCTTTTTGAAAACATAGTGACAAAAGAAGAAATTGCACAAAACTTGCAATTTCTCCTTTTGCCACAATGTTTTCCACTTTTTATACGACCGTTTCTTAAAAACGGTACGTATTATGGTATGGTCATGTCCGTCCCTCCGTCCGTTCGGGTTTTCCGCACTTTTTTATTACATACTTTGTATAAGGCTTTGTAGTGATGTGTCACAGATTAAGTTCATATTTCCTGGGATTTCATCAATTTTTAAATGAGTTATGCCCCTTTTTGGACTTAGAATATTTGTCAATTTCTGCATAAGTTACAAAGAAGTTCCTGACGGGCGTATTATGTACTGTTTGCGGTACTCTTGTTGTCATAGGTTATCCATTCAATTATGGAGATTTTTGTATGTTTTGACAAAATACGTTCAAAGTCGTCTGCTGCAGAATTGTCGTATGAGGGAGCGGGTTAAACAATTATTCAGTCATGCCCTTTTTTTCGATTTAGGAAAAAACTGAAGAACGTTAGCATTTGCTCCGGGAGGGGGGGCTCTTGAGCTGTGATTGATATAGTATAAATTATTTGTTTAAACACGACTCCACATCTTCTATATCCAGACATGGTAGTAGTAATCAGACTGATGGTTCCAGCAGTAAAGAAGGAACGGGCACCAGTATGTCAGAGACAAGTAAAGAGGGTGGGTTTTCTGAGGATATTGAGAGTGCAGAAGATAGTGAGAAAACACAGACAACATCTGATGCTGAATCCGGAGGGGATCTAACCAAGGATTTTATAGGTGACACTTTTAACCCTTTCCCTCATACAACAATTATGCAGCAGACGACTTTGAACATATTTTGTCAAAAAAAAGGTCATCCATTCAAATCTCTATAATTGAATGGATGACCTATGACTAAAAGTGGAAATCATTGTTGCAAAAGGAGAAATTCCCCTTTTTGAGCAATTTCTTCTTTTGTCACTATGTTTTCAAAAAGCCGTCTGCTGAAGAGACGTCAGAAAGCGTCTATATGAGGGAAAGGATTAACCTTATCCCTGCAAGTAGTCTCATTCTTCTTCATAACTGTTAGTTTATATTAATCTTGAAATCCCTTTCTCTGGCAGAGCTCTAGATAAGGGGTGTTTTGCTTGTTCTAAAATACTTATTTGACCCTCTAGCCTATGTTGTGGTACTCAAAAGAATCGTCCGTCCTTCTGTCTGTCTATCTGTCTGTCCGTCTGTCTGTCAACATTTTGGTTAAAGTTTCAGGTTGAGGCAAAATCTCAGCACTGGAAAGGGTTACAAACTTGAAACTTTGCCTGAAAGTAAACAGTAACAAGTTCTATTGATTTCTATGGTTACTTTGACCTTGACCTTGGTTTGTCGATTTTCAAAGTCAATTTGCCCTCAATCCGGCCTTACCGTCTTCAGTGGTTTCTTGTTTCAAAACATTTTGAGAAAAGGGTGGAAATGCCAATCTAAGTAAGCAATATCTCTTCTTCCTACAATGTTTTTATCATTGGTCGGCTGTAGGAAAACTAAAAGTTATCTCATCTTGTGATCATCAATATTCCATTAAAACAGGCTCAAAGAAATCCACAAGTCCAAGAAGCAGAAGTGGAATGAAGCCCAACTTCAGACAGAGAAAATCCAGAAAGACAGGATTATCCACCATTGAACTGCAGAAAAGATTTCCCGAATTGGCGTCGGACAGTCCCGATTTAGATAAAAATCCTAAACGAACAAGGTAAGCTTACCACTTTCCCACATACAACAATTCTGCAGCAGACGACTTTGAACATATTTTAACAACAAATAGAAAATCTCCATAATTGAATGGATAACCTATGACAAAAAGTGGAAAACATCGTGGCAAATGTCACTATGTTTTCTAAAAGCCGTCTGCTGCAGAGGCGTCAGAAAGCGTCTATATGAGGGAAAGGGTTAAATCCATCCAGTCATTAAAACGGAAGATAAAACCATTTGGGATGGGAAGATAACATCAATATATCTGAAATGTTGAAACTGTAGAAATCAAAATACTATGCGATTTCTACAAGTTCTGTATAAGAAACAACAATGCAGTTTGAGACTTCTATTTTAAAAATTGAAATAAGAGTAAACTCATAAACTTCCAATGTCAAAATAATGAATGCCGACTGTAGCTCTACAGTTATGCCATTTTATGAAAATACACATTGAAAATATCTGATTAATCATTTATATCTATGAGGTTTCAATATTAACCCTTTCCCTCAAATAGATGCTCTCTGACGCCTCTGCAGCAGACAGCTTTTTGAAAACATAGTGACAAAAGAAGAAATTGCTCAAAACAAGCAATTTCTCCTTTTGCCACAATGTTTTCCACTTTTAGTCATAGGTTATTTATTCAATTAAAGAGATTTTCCATGTTTTGACAAAATATGTCCAAAGTCGTCTGCTGCAAATTTGTTGTATGTGGGAAAGGGTTAAGCAAATCAATTATTAACAAGTGCAAATTTTGACAGTTTTGTCAAACTGTGAGCACACGCTGACACAGATTGTTGTCTGCAAAAGCAACAAATTGACTGTTAATAGTATTTATATTTACTTCTCATTATGAGTAAATTTGCACTGACGACTTCGAAAAAATCTAGGCAAAAGTATGTAAAAAATAATAGTTAAATTACTGAAAAAAATTGAAAACATTATTGCAAAAGAAACTGTTCGTTACAATCAATTTCTCCTTTTGCCAGAATATTTAAAAAAGTCATCTCCTGCAGAGGTGTCAGAAAGTATTTACATGTTGGAAAGGGGGATTTAAACAGCTTTCATTTCCATTTCAGTCGCAGAATGAGAAAGAGCGACCTGCTCGCCAAACCTACAAGTAAAAAGCCTGTGATCCCTAACAGACACTGTGAGAGTACAGTGGTAGAGAGATGTTCTGACTGTAGCGCTGTATTGGAACAGTATGATGATGAAACTATTGGACTCTGTATTGTTGTATTGGCAACATATATACACAGAGAACCATCCCTAGCTACACCCATACTTCTTGAAAGCTTGATTGCTGTGTCTAGGTGAGTTGATACTAACGGAAAATGAATAAGAATACATATAAAACCTTTTCCACGTACAGATGCTTTCTGATGCCTCTGCAGCAAACAACTTTTGAAAACATTGTGACAAAAGGAAAAATTGCTCAAAACGAAAAAATTCTCCCTTTGCCACTATGTTTTCAACTTTCTGTTATTATTCTTTTATTTATAGAGATTTCCCATACTTTTTCCTAGATGTTTTCAGATGCTGCAGATTTGTTGTATGTTGGAAGGTGTTAATTGTCTAGGAAAGCCACATGAGGTGTGATTGATATAAGTTGTAAGAGCTTTATTCAAAAGGCCTGTAATATTAACCCTTTCCCACATACAACAAATCTGCAGCATCTTTGAAATCTTGTGGGTGAACATTTCGAAAATCTCTATAAATGAAGGTATAATTAGTGAAGAACGTTATGGAAGTACTCCAGTAAGCAGACATCGAGCATGATAAATATAAGCTGAAAGTTTGTTTCAAAATTGATGTAAAATAAATTAGTTTAAACTAAACTAAACTAAACAAGTAACATTAAACTAACTTGTTTAATTTCAACAGTATTTCAGTTGTATCATAATGTTTCCTGGGTGAATTACCAGTACTACTGGTAAGTTTTATCCTGACACCAGCACATCATTTATAATGTTATACTGGGTGAACTACCAGTACTACTGGTAAATTTTATCCTGACATCAGCACATCAGTTGTAATGTTATTATACCCCCAGATACATAGTATATGGGGACTATATAGGAGTCACTCTTGCCGGTTGGTTGGTCTGTGGACATTTCTTGTGAAAACTATTTCTCAGCAACCCTTGGTCATAATTCAATATAACTTCACAAGAATGATTGATACCAAGCCTAGTTGAGCATATTGTCGGCGTGTTACACTGGGAATTATTTTTAAATGAGTTATGGCCCCTTGAATTTCTCATACATATGAATATTGTCAGGCACCAGCTTGGGGTATTTATCACCTTCAGGGATATTTCTAGTTCCGGATGAATTACCAGTACTGCTGTTTAGTTTTATCCCGACACCAGCACATCAGTTGTAATATTATCCCTGTGTCCAAAGGGAGGTAACCCACTTCTTCCATTTTGAAAGTATTTGTATGACCTAACTGTGGATCAAGCCCTGGTCTTCCACTCTCGAGGCTCGTTAGTCCAAATAATTTAGATGTTCGCTTGCTCGTTTTATCATCTTGTCATTTCTTGTGTATGCAGAATAATAACAAAATGAAAAATTAGCATATGTGATGTCTTTCTATGTAGGATTAGAGGCTGTAGCTCTGACTACCACAATTTTTTTGTCGAAATTATTCTGCTGTATGTGAATACAATCCAACCTGTGTTTAAAGACCACCCATGGGAAGGGAACTATATGGTCTTCGTGCACAGGTGGTCTTTAATTGCTGGGTCATTTATACAGAAAATGAGTAATTCGAAAATTAAAAGTGTGTATGCTATAGACAGGGAATTGCTATACAAAGGTGGTTTTGAGCACAGGTTTAACTGTAAGTGAACTTAGATGATTTGTTAACTGACGTTTAACCCTTTCCCACATACAGACTCTTTCTGACGCCTCTGCAGCAAACTTCTATTGAAATCAATGTGGCAAATGGAGAAATTGCTCATAATGAGCAATTTCTCTATTTGCCACAATGTTTTCAACTCTATTCAATAATCATACTAACAATAATGAAGATTTTCTATATTTTATACTTGATAATTTCAAAGTTGTCTGCTGCAGACGTATTGAATGTGGGATAGGGTTAAACCTTTCCCTCATACGACATTTCTGCAGCAGACGACTTTAAACGTATTTTGTCAAAAGATAGAAAATCTCCATAATTGAATGGATAACCTATGACAAAAAAGTGGAAAACATTGTGGCAAAAGGAGAAATTGCACGTTTTGTGCAATTTCTTCTTTTGTCACTATGTTTTTAGCTCACCTGAGCTTTGCTCAAGGTGAGTTATTGTGATCGCCTTTTGTCCGGCGTCCGGTGTGCGTCGTGCGTCAACTTCTTCTCCTCAGTAACCAGTGGGTCAATTGGGATGAAACTTCACAGAAAGCATCCTCTCAATGACCTCACCAGATTTCCTTCAAATTTTTGGGATCCATGCAGAATTCTGGTTTCCATGGCAACGAAATGAAAAAAACTTAAAAGTTCTTCTTCTCCCAAACTGGTTGGCAGATTTGCAAATAATTTTGTAGAAATGTTCCTTGGATGATCCTCTATCAGATTCCTTCAAGCCATCTTGATTGGTCAAAAAACATGGCCGCCAGGGGGCGGGGCTATTTTGCCTTATATGGCTATATTGAAAACTTAAAAAATCTTCTTCTCCCAAACTGGTTGGCAGATTTTCAAATAATTTTGTAGAAATGCTCAATGGATGACCCTCTATCAGATTCCTTCAAGCCATCTTGATTGGTCAAAAAACATGGCCGCCAGGGGGCGGGGCTATTTTGCCTTATATGGCTATAGTGAAAACTTAAAAAATCTTCTCCTCCGAATGTGTCAGGCCGATTTTCAAATAATTTTGTAGTAATGTTCCTTGGATGACCCTCTATCAAATTCCTTCAAGCCATGTTGATTGGTAAAAAAGCATGGAAGCCAGGGGGAGCGGGTCTATTTTGCCTTATATGGCTATTGTGAAAACTTAAAAAAATCTTCTTCTCCAAAAGTGTCAGGCCAATTTTCAAATAATTTTGTAGGAATGTTCCTAGGGTGACCCTCTATCAGATTCCTTCAAGCCAAGTTGATTGGTCGGAAACTATGGCCGCCAGGGGGCGGGGCTTATATAGCTAAAGTAAAAAAAAAAAATCAGGTGAGCGATTCCAGGGCCATCATGGCCCTCTTGTTTAAAAAGCCATCTGCTGCAGAGGCGTCAGAAAGCGTCTATATGAGGGAAAGGGTTCAAATGTGTACTGTTTATATGTTGTATAAAGGATAGCAGCCAGCAGTCCGTACACCTGGCAAACAGAGACCAACGTTCTTGTACCCGGCAACAACATCAGTATAGCCAGACAGTTCCTCAGATGTACTCTACACCAGTTAGCACCTAACGGAATATTTCCAATGCTCTTCCAAGCAAGATTTGATGGTAAGAGGAACTTTTTTATTCTATGTGTTCTGTGATTTGGTTTTACTCAATTATATTTTATCAAACATTTCATGAACACATTTATATACATGTATTTTTATGAAATAATATATGATTTCAATTAATGATATGAATAAAGAAAATGTATTTTCTTTAGAATTCGACATGGCTAAAGATTTGTTAATAAAGGAATTCATTGTCTCAGGTTGTTCAATCCAGTAGTTATACCCCCAGATACATAGTATATGGGGGCTATATAGGAGTCACGCTTGTCGGTCGGTCCGTTGGTCTGGACATTTCTTGTGAACACTATTTCTCAGCAACCCTTTT
The DNA here is from genome assembly GCA_031761405.1 of Serripes groenlandicus. Taxonomy (NCBI): domain Eukaryota; kingdom Metazoa; phylum Mollusca; class Bivalvia; order Cardiida; family Cardiidae; genus Serripes; species Serripes groenlandicus. The sequence goes on from JASEVX010000001.1 coordinate 23,073,886, forward strand.
TCAGAATTCAATATAACTTCACAAGAATGATTGATATCAAGCCTAGTTGTGCATATTGTCGGCGTGTTGCACTGGAATTATTTTTAAATGAGTTATGGCCCCTTCAATTTCTCATACATATGTATATTGTCAGGCACCAGCTGGGGGTATTCATCACCTTCAGTGATATTTCTAGTTTAATTTTCCCACATACAACAAATCGGCGGCAGATGATTGTGAAAACCTCTGAATCAAGCAGAAATTGCTCATCATGAGCAATTTCTTCTTTGTGATGATTTCATTCAATGGAAGTGGTTTCAAAAGTTGTCTATTGCAGAAGGGTCGAAATGTGTTTGCAAGTGGTCAAAATTATCAGTTCATTCGACTACACATAATATAGACATATTATAGGTTTAAATTAAATTATAAATTATAGTAATTTACCCAAAGTTATCTAAATGAAGTAAGTTAACATGTGGAAATTTTGAATTATAACTTTGGAACAGATTTAAAATTATTGTTGAGTAGGATAAAAAATGTTTACTATAAGCAATATCTACTATATTCTGCTACAGTAGTTCAAATATTGTCTGTATCAGGGAAATAGTTTAACCCTTTCCCTCATATAGACGCTTTCTGAAGCCTCTGCAGCAGATGGCATTTTGAAAACATAATGACAAAAGAAGAAATTGCTCAAAACGAGCAATTTCTCCTTTTGCCACAATGTTTTCCACTTTTAGTCATAGGTTATCCGTTCAAATATAGAGATTTTCTATTTTTTGACAAAATATGTTAAAAGTCGTCTGCTGCAGAATTGAAAAGTTTAAAAACACTATATTGATAGATTTTTTTTTTTATTCACAGAGCCCCAATTTTTGAAGACAGTCGCCTCTGCTTTGATAGACTTTACAGAACTGCCATGCCATGCAGCCATTCACCATCTCCTGGAGGTAACCATCTTTACAGCCTGTCTGATATCCTGAATTATCGTAACCCTTTCCAACGTATAAAAAGTCGGAAGCAGACAACTTTGAAACCATCTGAAGAAAAATATGGAAAAGTTTAGTTTTAAAATAGAGATGAAAACATTGTTTTCACTTGTTGTCTGCTGCAGATGCCTCTGACAGCGTCTTTATGTGGGAGAGGGTTAATTTTTTCTCACTTGCAGACTCATTCCAGCAGATGACTTTTGAATCATTGTGAGAAAAGACAAAATTGCTTATCCCTTTCCCCCATATAGACGCTTTCTGACGCCTCTGCAGCAGACGGCTTTTTGAAAACATAGTGACAAAAGAAGAAACAAGCAATTTCTCCTTTTGCCACAATGTTTTCCACTTTTAGTCATAGGTTATCCATTCAATTATAGAGATTTTCAATTTTTAGCTCACCAGAGCACATAGTGCTCAAGGTGAGTTATTGTGATCGCCTTTTGTCCGTCGTTCGTCGTCCGTCGTCAACATTTGCTTGTTAATTCACTAGAGGCAACATTTTGCATCCAATCTTTATAAACGTTTATCAGAACATATATCTCGATCAACTCTAGGCCAAGTTCGAAACTGGGTCATGTCGGGTCAAAAGCTAGGTCACTAGATCAAATTTAAGGAAAATCTTGTTAACACTCTGGAAGCCACATTTTAAACTTGACCATGTTGAAACTTTGTCGGAAAGTTTGTCTTGATGATATCTAGGCCAAGTTCGAATATGGGTCATGTCCAGTCAAAAAGTAGGTCACTAGGCCAAATTGAAGGAAAATCTTGTTAACACTCTGGAAGCCACATTTTAAACTTGAGCATGTTGAAACTTTATAGAAAGTTTGTCTTTTGATATCTAGGCCAAGTTCGAATATGGGTCATGTCCGGTCAAAAACTAGGTCACTAGGCCAAATTTAAGGAAAATCTTGATTACACTCTAGGAGCCACATTTCTGGCTTGAGCATGTTGAAACTTTGTCAGAATATTTGTCTAAGTAATAGCTAGGCCAAGTTCGAATATGAGTCATGTCATGTAGGTCACTAGGCCAAATTTAAGGAAAATCTCGTTAACACTCTTGAAGCCGCATTTTAAACTTGAGCATGTTGAAACTGTATCAGAAAGTTTGTCCTGATGATATCTAGGCCAAGTTCGAATATGGGTCATGTCATGTCAAAAACTAGGTCACTAGACCAAATTTAAGGGAAATTTTGTTAACACTCTGGAAGCCACATGTTTGGCTTAAGCATGAGAGAGTTATGTCTTGAATAGCCCATTCTCAGGTGAGCGATTCCAGGGCCTCATGGCCCTCTTGTTTACAAATTATGTTCAAAGTCGTCTGCTGCAGAATTGTCGTATGAGGGAAAGGGTTAAAAGTTGAACAATCTTCAGAAGGCATGTCTGCTTCATGTCTGACCCAATTCCAAAATAAATCAGTTGGTAGCGACGCGGGATGTCAATCCAGGGCTTGTGAGTTTGAACCCCAGCTTTGCCAACATTTGACAAAAGTCACTGTGACCAATGGGCTAACAGTCTATGCGGGAAAAGCATCCAGTTGCTTGGAAAGTATGTTGTGCGGAGTACTGGTGTGAGAAACACATGAATAGGTGAACTCGTTCGCCGTGATATGACTGAAACATTGTTGAAAAATGCGTTAAACCCCTAGTGACATTTTGCTGAAATGGTTCTACTCCGCTGCATAAGATGGTCACCAGAGGTTAAATAGAAAAGTCTTTAAACAGCATTTCTTAAACCATTGGTCAAGTTTCAAAATAATATCTCGCTTCACTACCTAATTAGCCTTATGAGACTGTTCACCAAATTGACTCAAATTATTTGCATAAATTGAAAACATCTATGATATGAAAAATATCTTTAAATTAAAGTTTGATTATTAACTAGAGTTGGAGACATTGTTGCAAAGGGAGAAATTACTCATTTTGAGCAATTTTGCCTTTTACCACAACGTTTTCAAATGTCGTCTGCTGCATAGGCGTCAAAAAGTGTCTGTACGAGGTAAAAGGATAATTATTAGTCCTATTTTATCAGGGTCTGAACAACACTCGTAACTTAGCAACAGAGAGTATACAGTTGCTGCTGGACAACCTTTCCACGTACATGTATTCCATTTCCTTGGATAGCAGTGTAGCGATGTGGGCAAGTATCTTGAACCAGTTTGATGTTTTCTTTCGGAGATTGACGGAGATTCTACCGGTGCCCTGCGACATGACGTCAGTTCTGAAGATAATTATGTGTCTCCTCAAAGTGAATGGAATCAATAATGCTAAGGTAGGAAAAAAACCTTGAATTATATATTAGTCTTAACTTTTTACCTGATATTATATTTTAACCCTTTCCCTCATACGACAATTTTGTCAAAACCTAGAAAATCTCTATAATTGAATGGATAACCTATGACAAAAAGTGGAAAACATTGTGGAAAAAGGAGAAATTGCACGTTTTGTGCAATTTCTTCTTTTCAAAAAGCCGTCTGCAGCAGAGGCATCAGAAAGCGTCTATATGAGGGAAAGGGTTAAGATGAGTCTGCTTTAAACAAAGATATTTAGAAAATTTAAGCTAGATTTATTCAAATTGAAAACATTATGGAAAAAGGTGGTAATTGCTCATTTTGAGATATTTTTCCTTTACCCATAATGTTTTCAATATTGTCTGCTCCAGAGGCTTCAAATACTGATTGTTTCAGGTTAATGGTTGAAGCGTGTTTTTTGTAAAACAGTTCTTGGCAATTAAACTATTTCCAACTTGTAGATGATTTCTGATGCCTCTGCAGCAGATGACTTTATTGTGTCACCTGCGTAGCATTGTAGGCACTTAGGGATTTTTTTTTCTACTCAAAGGATTGGATTGAAACTTTTGACAAATGTTTATATCAATCTTTGTGATGGGTTCACAAAAATATATATCAATCTTTGTGATGGGTTCACAAAAGGGGGATAAGCCCAATATTTTTATATCGGAGTTATTGCCCCTTTTCTGTCAAAAATTTAAATTTTGTGACAAGGCCACACGTGCTCCGGGGAGCACTCCATTCTAGTTCAATAATTGTTTTTTCATTCATAGAGAGTGTCCATATTTGTAACAATACAGAATACATAATTACCCTTATTAAACAATTTTGAGTAGTATACTTTGACGTATTGCAGCACATCTTAGAGCCCTTCTCCAAGTTGATCAGTATAGCTGTAACCACATGTAGCTTCCAACTGACACAGGTATTGGATATTTGTTCTCTGTGTAACAGAGTTTTTACAAGGGTAAGAATTTTCTCTTTGCAAATTATTATCTTATTGCAATCTTTGCAATTTCATGTAAAACTACATCAGGAAAAAAAAGGGATATGTTTTCATTTGTGTACTAGAGCCACCGAATCAGGCAACCGAGTAATATGCACTAAATGACACAAATCCTTGGAGTTTGCTTCTGTTATCCCGTTGTCATTTAATACAAATACCAAATCATTTGTATAGCGCAAAAATATTGTAAAATATTCCATTGTGCCTTACACAGTTCAAGAGCTATTTACACAGTTCTTACACAGTCTGACATGTACATGATATTCAATTGTAAAATTTCTTAACCCTTTCCCTCATATAGACGCTTTCTGATGCCTCTGCAGCAGACGGCTTTTAGAAAACATAGTGACAAAAGAAGAAATTGCACAAAACGTGCAATTTCTCCTTTTGCCACAATGTTTTCCACTTTTTGTCATAGGTTATCAATTCAACTATGGAGATTTTCTATGTTTTGACAAAATACGTTCAAAGTGTTGTATGAGGGAAAGGGTTAAACAAATATGTTTTCAGTTGCTGTCTGAAAGCAGTTTCTTTTTCAATACATTTTATGTCTCTCCACCATTTTGGTCCAACCACAGCTAATGATCTGTCAGCGATTCTAGTTCTTGTTCTTGGGACAATAAATTGAATATTGTCAGAAAATCATAGTTTGTATTTATCCTGAAATACTAGAAAGCTGCAGCAGACGACTTTGAAAACATCTGGTTTGAGATATAGTAAACCTTTATAAATAAAAGTTTTAATCATTGAATAAATTGAAAACATTGTGGCAAAAGGAGAAATTGCTTGTTTTGAGCAATTTCTCCATTTGCCACATTGTTTTCAATTATCGTCTGCTGCCAAGGTATCAGAAACTGTCTGTCTGTTGGAAAGAGTTATAGTAGTACAGAGATTAATTTGACCTTTTTTTTTTACTGACTTGGCTAATATGTATCTGCATAGGTCTGACTTTCATATGATGGTGCTAAGAATCCTAGTTGTGTCGCCTGCCTTTGAATGGTTTAACCCTTTCCCTCATATAGACGCTTTCTGACGCCTCTGCAGCAGACGGCTTTTTGAAAACATAGTGACAAAAGAAGAAATTGCTCCTTTTGCCACAATGTTTTCCGCTTTTAGTCATAGGTTATCCATTCAGTTATAGAGATATCTTATTTTTTAACAAATTATATTCAAAGTCGTCTGCTGCAGAATTGTCGTATGAGGGAAAGGGTTAAACTCATCCGTTATCCATCTGTCTGTCTGTCTGTCCAATCAATCAGTCACTTACAGGCAATAAATTTGTGTTCCTTAAAACATTCTTTATTCCATTAAAGAGCTGGTACCATTTCATTTAATATGTTCTCTTGAAATTGATTTGTGTTTTATAATGCTCTTTAGTCACATACAAGTTCCCGGTTTAATACATATCATGTACAACGCATACCAATAACATTATTATCCCTATCAAAGGATGGGTAGGATATTGCTTTAGCATTGTCTGTCTGTACCCTTGGTGTTGAAGTCACAAAAATTTAGCCTCACCTGATAACTCAAAACCCGTTCAACTTATTTAAATGAATCCTGGTACACAATAAGAATTATTCAGTGAAGCCCCTTTTTCGACTTAGTAAAAAATGGATGAGCATTGGTTTTGCTCCACGGTCCTCTTGTTAAAGTCTTTGGTATGGCCCGCCAGGAGAACGAACCCGCAAGGAGAACCAGTCCTCTTCCACTACACCATCGACGCAGTTATTAATATCTATGGCATGTTTGGATGAATTTGATCAACACTATATGGAAATTTTAACCTCAATAGGGTGATGCCACATTGCAAGTTTCACTATGATAGCCTCAGGAACACCAGAGTTATATCCCCCTTTCACCTGAAAATCCTCAGAACATTCATCACTATGAAATCTTGGTCAAGGTCAAAGTCGAAATTGTATCACATAGGGGCAAAAACAAGGTCACTTAAAAAACCTTGCCCATTCAAGAGATATAGTCCAGTGGATTAAGTGCACAGCATTAATTTACAGTTTTCCTTTGGGTGGGAGAGCTTAACTTAATAAATCAACTTGTATTTTAAGGGGTAATTGCTCATATTTATCTAGTTCTCCTTTTCCCACAATATATTTAACATTGTCATCCCAGAAAGGCTTCAAATACTGTCTGTTTCAGTTTAAGGATTAAAGCCTTTTTTTGTAAAAAAGTACTTTGCAATTTACCCTTTCCACCATGTAGATGCTTTTGACGTGGGATTCGCCTTGGTTGTGTGTCCTTAGCAACGAAACACAAACACGTACACCCTGAGCCTGTATGGCACCTGTTCACCAAGTTTCATCAGAATCGGCCTGTCGGTTTGGGCTGTGGAGCGTCGCTTTACAAACAAACAGACAGACAGACAGACAGACGGAAAAGCCTGACAATAAGGGATATCTAACGAAGCGAATCCCAATTGCTCATGATGTATTATCCATTTCAGGAGAGGGACAAGCTATACCTAACAAGAACAGTGATATTCCAGCTAGTGCAAGCTTTAAAGTTCAAAACAGGACTACCAGATGAGAACTATCTTCTTCTTGTACAGGTAAGAAAAAGAAGGAACGTTTAGACGCATATATTAATTGAATTATCTCTGTTGGTGCAGAGCAGAAATGAACTCATTTATGCAAGATGTAAGCTTCAAAATTGATATACAGATATACAGATACCTTCTTTTATTCCAGACAGAATATTAACACGGGCGTACCTAATTTTGAATTATGTCCCTCTGTCACATTTTCTTGTCAGACAATTTCTTACTTATTTAATAAGGTGACTTGGTTTGTTGATAGTTTGCAATTTTTTTGCAGGAATCAACTTTGAAAACATTCATGCAAAAACATGAAAAATCTTTATAAATGAAAGTATAATTAATGAGAAAAAATGAAAATATTGCAGCAAATGGAGTAACCCTTGGTCACAATGTTTTCAAAAGTCGTCAGCTGCAGAGGCGTCAGAATATAGCGGAAAGGGTTAAGGCTATGAAATACAGGTCAAGGTCGCCCCTTTTACAAACCACTAATTTTTGATGGAGCTATGTCCCCTTTTCAACTTAGAACTTACAGAAAAGATTTATCCTGAAAGGGTTGAAAGGCTTGATCAATTGTGATCAGTCGGTGTCAATTGTCTGGTACCAAGAATTTCTTTAAACAAAATTTTCCAAAACTACTGGGCCAATAACAACCAAACTTTATGATAATGTTCCTCAGGTGGACCTCTATATTATTGTATATAGTGTATAATGCAAACTTTGATAAAAACTTCTCCTGAATGAAGCTTGCTCATTTTAAAATAGAATCGCCTGATTGAATCTTAACTGATACTGTACAAACTTTTGTAAAAAAAAATTCAATGCATACCTTGGATGTAAGTGTCGTGTCGGGTATTCATTCGGAAGCATATTATGTCAATTATGGTAATAGTAACATCACGTTTTTATTTGAAATATCTCAAATTTGCAGTTTAACACTTTCCAACATGCAACACGTCTGCAGCAGTTGACTTTGAAAACATATTCACAAAAATACGGAAAATCTCTGTAAAAGAAAAGTTTAATTAATTTATAGAGTTGAAAACATTGTGCCCAAAAGGAGAAATTGCTCATCATGAGCAATTTCTCCTTTTGGCACATTGTTTTCAAAAGTCGTCTGCTGCTATTGCCTCAAATTGCATCTGCAGGTTGGAAAAGGTTATATAAAAGTAATGATAAAATAATCTCTTTGATTCACAGTTTGTCGTATTGGATGCGGGTGGTACTATAGGTAGTTCTAACATTGTGGGTGACCTGGGGATGTTATACCACACTCATGCTAACTCCCTCATGTCCACCTATGCCGCCGAGTGTATGAGACAGTATCTTGGGGACTGTGTAGAGTTTATCAGTGACCTTCACACCATCTCAAAGGTCAAGGTAATGCAACTTTTAGAAGCATTTCAGCTTTTCTGTTTTTCGAAGAAAAAAAATCGGGCTATTTTGATAGCCATGGTGTTGTCACAAAACTTTAACCCTACCTCATACCTCACAAATATAGGTAATGTAACCGCTTTTTGAAGCTTTTTAGCTCATCGGTTATTCGTAGAAAAAATGTTGGGCTATTGTGTTGGTGTTGTCACAAACTTTAACCTACGTTTTATCAATTTACTAAGTTAATCTTTCATTAATTTGTTTCTTCAATGTTATAAGCAAAATGTTTTGTGTTAAAAAGAAACAAGTTTAAGCTTAAATAAATCACGCTTGATGTCTGCTTCCTGGAGACTTAACCAGTACTCACATCTTTTGTGTGGTAAAATCCAAAAGGCAAAAATTGCTCATCATGGGATTTGAACCTGGGACCTTTGGTACGAGAGTCTGCCACTGTATCACTGTCTTCCACAAACGTGACTCTGTTGTCTATTGACAAGTTTTCTAACACAAAGCAGACGACTCCAACATCAACCTGCAATCAGCAATCAGTTCATATTTTCTTCGTGTTTCAGACAAACATGAAGGGAGGAGGATGTAGCAGTTTAAATGAGGACACACTTGGCAGTCTCATCAAATCGGGTGTGGCCCAGTTTGTTTCCTTGGAGATAACAAGAGGAAATGGAAGAGATAACAGAGCTATAGCTAGATACCTACCATGGTTGTACCACCCACCTTCAACCACACAGCAAGGGTAAGATTTTAGCTGGACTATGTATGGAATGGTATTGACTATTCTTATCAACTTTCACACAGCAAGAGTACGGTATTAGCTTGGTAAGATTTAAGCTGGACTTTGCCTGGAATGGTATTGACTATTAAAATGACACCCATATTACACATTAATCCATTCCCACAAACAAAAAAATCTGCAGCAGACAACTTAAAAAAAATGTGATGAAAAATATAGAAAGTTTTCTATAAAAGAAAATAGATATTTGAAATACTTGTTTTCAAGAGTCGTCTGCTGCAGGTGCATCAAAGTACATCGGCATATCAAAAGTTTACTTGTGTCTGTATCAGAGAAAGGGTTAAATCATTTGAAAAACAATTGCATGATTTAGACAAAATAAAATCAAAATGTTGAAGCAGATTTGAAAAATATTATGGTGTGCAGAGAGTTAAAAGGTTTTCTGTATCTGGGAAATGGTTAACTCTATATCTCTGATTGCAGAGCTAACCTCTTCACACGTACATTAAATCTGAGGCAGAAGACTTTGAAAACATATTGGCAAAAATGTTACAAATCTACGTAATTCAAATTTTAATTATTAAATAAAGGTGAAAACATTGTGGGGAAAGGAGAAATGGTTCCATATCTTCTTTTGTCACCAAAAGCCGTCTGCTGCAGAAGCTTAAAAATGGGTCTGAACAAGTTAAAGAAATAGCTCTAAATCCCAGAATGCAGCTAGCTATCCAGGTGCCTAGCAATCTCATTAGAATCAGACCAAAGAAACTTCTATGTACGTATATACGAATGTGCGAGTTAAGATCTGGTTTTAATGAGATCGGGTGCCTAGTTAATCATTTCATAATTATGTACATCAAATCTGACACAGACGAATTGGATGGTGAATAAATCCATTTTTTTTTCAGACCCAAGGAGTTCACAGACTGTATTGGACATATACGTTTGTTGTCATGGTTACTGATTGGGACCTTGACCCACACGGCAATGACTGAGGGGGCGGCGTCGATTACATGTCTACCTTTCCCCCTGGATGCCAGTACCTTTATAGCTGAGCATGTACTTGTAATCATGACAGGGTTTGCAGAACAGTCTAATGTGAGTTCCCGTTGAGTTTACATCTACAAGGTTCCAATTCAACCAACATTCCTTAGCGCTTTCATCATTTTTGTTCCCCTTATATTTTGTAAAACATGAATGGTGGAATATATTTGAGTAAAAGTTAACATAAATAGTTACCTTGCTGACTAACAATACTCGTTTAGAAATGAAATCTTTAGGCATTTTTATTACGGAATTATTAGGGGATTAAAATATTTATATCATGGGATTTGATTACCAAAACATGTATGTCTACCACCAATTGCTATTTTTAGATCAGTCATTCATCAGAAATGTACCTAAAGTTCTGTAATGTTAGTCCTTTTATATTCATCAGTGTTAAATATGAGTTCAATTTACCTATAGTTCTATAATTTTATTCCCTTTTTCAATCATCAGTGTTAAATATGAGTTCACTGTACTTATAGTTCTATAATTTTATTCCTATTTCAGTCATCAGTGTTAAATATGAGTTCACTGTATCGATAGTTCTATAATTTTATTCCTATTTCAGTCATCAGTGTTAAATATGAGTTCACTGTTCCACGCATTCTTCCTATGTCAGGTGAGTAAATGATTATTGAATACGGTAAACAGTTTTTAATGAATAGAAAATTTAATGATTTAAAGTTGAAAGTCATAAAATCCTTTCCCACATACTGACGCCTCTGCAGCAGACTTTTTGTAAAAAAAATGAGCAAATCTCTTTTTGCCACAATCTTTTGCTCGACTATTCAGAGAAAATGAGAGCTATTGTACTCACTCTAGTGTCGGTGTCACACTTCGGTTAGCCCTTAACCCTTTCCCTCATATAGACGCTTTCTGACACAATGTTTTCCACTTTTCGTCATAGGTTATCCATTCAATTAAGGAGATTTTCTATTTTTTGACAAAATATGTTCAAAGTCGTCTGCTTCAGAATTGTTGTATGAGGGAAAGGGTTAAGGTTTTGCATGCAAGTACATATATTTCAACATTGATCAGTTTCTACTAGATATTTTGCATAGAAACCTACTACAATACCTCCTTAATATCACACCTATGTAAGTAACCAAGTAAGATAACTCTATCCTGTATATAATGCAAATTATGACCCTTTTTTACTTTTAAAATTTTCGTGCAACTTCATTAGGTGTCCATATCTCAGTAACTACTTGGTGCATTGGACTACATTTTCAACCATCACATCTATGTAAACAATCAAGTAAGATTACTCTATCCAGCATATAATGTGATTTATGACCTTTTTTTTTTAGCTCGACTGTTTTTCGAAGAAAATAATTTGGTCTATTGTGATGCCCTTGGCGTCATCGTTGTCGGGCCGTCATCACTAAACTTTAACCGTACCTCATAACTTAAACAACGTTAACAAATTTCAAATGGGGTACGCTCCGTGGCGCTCATGTTTGACTTTCAAATTCTGGTTAAAGTTTTGTGTGCAACTACATGAAAAGTCCATATCTCAGGACATACTTAATGCATTGCATTGAAACTTCATGCAACTCTTCCCTATTCCAACTTTTATTGATAGAGACCTTCCATAATAACCATCGCACAGTAATGTTTTGAAACTTTATACAGCCCTTCCCAACGATCACACCTATGTAAATAATCAAGTTAGATAACTATCTTCAAAATAATGCAAATGATCACCCTTTATTCTTTCACTTAGAAATTCTGGTTAAAGTAATGGACAATGTACTGTGAGAATACAACAGCAAAGTTATGTTCTATATCCATATATCCTGTTTCCAATAGTTATGGACAATGTACTGTGAGAATACAACAGCAAAGTTATGTTCTATATCCATATATCCTGTTTCCAATAGTTATGGACAATGTACTGTGAGAATACAACAGCAAAGTTATGTTCTATATCCATATATCCTGTTTCCAATAGTTATGGACAATGTACTGTGAGAATACAATAGCAAAGTTATGTTCTATATCCATATATCCTGTTTCCAATAGTTATGGACAATGTACTGTGAGAATACAACAGCAAAGTTATGTTCTATATCCATATATCCTGTTTCCAATAGTTATGGACAATGTACTGTGAGAGTACCGCGGCACAGTATAATTCAAACACAGAGAACTACATTGCTGCTTCATCAACAGTTATGGATTTCTGGGCCAGGGTCACTCCAGGGATCCTACAACTTCTCTCCCATTCAAAAGTGGTAAGTACCCAACAGATTGTTTGCTGTCTGTTTTTTTTTATGGTATTATTCCTTTCCCCCGTACATATCTGCAGCAGACGACTTTGAAATTATCAAGTTCAAAATACAGAAAAAATCTCTATAAATGATAGTATGATTATTGAATAGAGTTGAAATCATTGTTGCAAATGGAGAAATTGCTCATTATGAGCAATTTTTCCATTTGCCACATTGATTTCAAAACAGAGGCGTTTTAAGGCTTTTATATGTGGGAAAGGGTTAAACTCACTATTCTTTTGCTCTGTTCTAACATTTTCCTTCTGCTCAGAGACAAGTATATATCTAACACATTTTCACTTTTCCTGATACAGACAAGTTTTTGGACACATCATCTGCAGATGACAAGAAAAAATGTAAAACAGAGAATTTTTTTTTAAAACAAGCAGTTTCTTCTTTTACCGAAATGTTGAACATTTTATATCAAGCATTTCTAAATCTTGTTTCGAACCTTTTCTCTAACATTGATACAGTCGCAAACAATATTTTTCAGAAAAAAAACTTAAAATTATGATTAATATCTTGTATGCCTGCTGTAATCTAATAAACCAGTTTTCAACATAGTTGAAACCTGGTTGTTAGAATGACGATGTCGATGTTCGGATGGGTCGCATCAAACTCACCTTTGTTACAGAATATCTCTAGTGACACTTGACATATTGTTACCAAACTTGGTATGTAAAAAGTATATATGGAGACCTTTCATGAGATTGCATTTGGGCCCCTAGGGTCAAGATTAAGGTCGCTGTTTCTAAAAATAGAAAAACGGTTGAAACTAAATATCTTTAGTTACGTGCGACATATTGTAACCAAACTTATTATGTAGAAAGAGTGTATGGAGACCTTTCATGGGATTGTGTTTAGGGCCCTAGGTCAAGGTCACTGTTACTAATAATAGAAAAGTGGTTGAAACTGAATAACTTAAGTTACGGTTGAGATATTGTAAATAAAATTGGTATATAGAAAGAGTTTATGAAGACCTTTCATGTGATTGCATTTGGGGCCCCTAGGGTCAAGGTCACTGCTATTAAAAACAGAAACATGTTTGAAACTGAATATCTTTAATTACAATTAACAGATTGTAACCAAATTTGGTAGGTAGAAAGAGTTTACAGAGACCTTTCAAGGGAATGTGTGAGGGGGCCCCTAAGGTCAAAGTCACTGTTACTAAAAGAAAAAACCGGTTGAAACTCAATTCTTTAGTTGCAGTATACATTTATTATAGCTAAACATGGTGTATAACTGTTCCTAAAACGGAAACATGTTTTCTACATTTGCCATGTTCTTTTAAGCACACACAACATTCAACAAAGAAGCTTAAGTATAATTCTCCAAACATAAGCTGAAGATCTTCTGTCAATCATTGAAAACCTGGTTTTCGTTGCATTGCAGCGTTTCTTGCTATTATCTTTCTTTACAATATTGTACAATTTATTTCTTCAAATATTTTTAATATGTAAGAGTTCAGAATTGTAGGAGTATTTGTCTAGTACTGAAACAGAAAAAAGGGCTTGGGTTGATGCCTGTTTTCTTAATTGTATTTATTGCATATAATTAATGATTTGAAGAAACTATTCATTTAGAATATACTGTAAGCAAATCATATTGCAGGCAATTTTGACTTTATTTTTACTTACAAATGTGAATACAGAATTTCTTTGAATTATTTTACTGTTGCTATAAAAAGGATAAATCAACATTAGAGGTTTGACTTTTTTCCCTTTCAATAATATATTGTGGACAACGGTTTTCCCCTTAGCAACCTTTTTCTTGGCAACCATTTAAAAGTCTGAAAAAATTCCAAAGAATGTAGATGAAAATGCCATAAAATTGCTTAATATGAATAGTTTCAAACCTGACATATTTAGTGGTTGGAAATAACTACAAGAATAGACAGTCATATATGGAAATGTCATATTTACAGTAAGTACAATAAAAGTTGATTGTATTACAAACTAGAACATGACATATCCATTTTGACATCCATCCATCTATGGGGGAAAATGGTTATATAGTGAAGTTAGTGCAGTTTGTGTAGAGTATGGTTTAGTACAATGTAGTTGTACACGAGATACATTTATCCTTTTCATTTTTCAGGACTCAATCAGTCTTCTTTTGTACTGAATGTGTAGATTAGATGTAAAATTTTGGATCTTAATTAGTTTTATGAAACCAGGTTTTCGTCGCCAAGTATATATGTATATATGTCATCTTTTTCAGTTTGACCACCAAAACAAAAACAAATACTATTTCTGCAAAATTAATGGTGTGGGGATAAACATCGAGCTTATTAAAAAATGGGTAGAAATCCTTGAAGGTGAATTTAACTGTTTCCCACATACGACATATCTGCAGCAGTCGACTTTGAAAACATGTAGAAAAAACTATGGAAAATCTCTGAAAATGAACGTTTAACCCTTTCCCTCATATAGACGCTTTCTGACGCCTCTGAAGCAGACGGCTTTTTGAAAACATAGTGACAAAAGAAGAAATTGCACAAAACGTGCAATTTCTCCTTTTGCCACAATGTTTTCCACTTTTTGTCATAGGTTATCCATTCAATTATGGAGATTTTCTATGTTTTAACAAAATATGTTCAAAGTCGTCTGCTGCAGAATTGTCGTATCAGGGAAAGGGTTAATGACTGAAAAGAGTTGAGCACATTGTGGCCAAAGGAGAAATTGCTCATTTGAGCAATTTCTCCTTTTGTCACAATGTGTTCAACCGTCATCTGCTGCAGAGGGATCCGAAAGCATCTGTATTCGGGAACTGGTTACGGGTAATTCAGCTGACCTTTATATCAATGTTAAAGAAGTTGGGATCATCTTTATGCCTGTCTATTTGATCCGTGTGCAGGTATATGTTTATTGGAGTAGAGCTTGCATAACAGATCATCTGGGTCAGGGTCTAGTAGAAAACCTGGTTTTGTGGCATTGTTGTGTATGATGTCATTATTAGAAATAGCTGCTCCTGTTTTATATGATTTTGAGCTCACATGAGCACACATCTAAGTGCAGAAGATGAGCTTTAATAATCACAATGTGTCTTGTCATCTTAGTATTTGCATCTTCAATTTTTACCTCATGAACACTCTTGATGCCACTCTTTTCTTTTTAGCTCACCTGAGCTTTGCTCAAGGTGAGTTATTGTGATCGCCTTTTGTCCGTCGTCCATCGTGCGTCGTGCGTTGTGCGTCGTCCGTCGTGCGTCAACTTCTTCTCCTCAGTAACCAGTGGGTCAATTGGGATGAAACTTCACAGAAAGCATCCTCTCAATGACCTCACCAGATTTCCTTCAAATTTTTGGGATCCATGCAGAATTCTGGTTTCCATGGCAACGAAATGAAAAAAACTTCAAAATTCTTCTTCTCCCAAACTGGTTGGCAGATTTTCAAATAATTTTGTAGAAATGTTCCTTGGATGACCCTCTATAAGATTCCTTCAAGCCATGTTGATTGGTCAAAAAACATGGCCGCCAGGGGGGGCGGGGCTATTTTGCCTTATATGGCTATAGTGAAAACTTAAAAAATCTTCTTCTCCGAAAGTGTCTAGCCGATTTTCAAATAATTTTGTAGAAATGTTCCTTGGATGACCCTCTATCAGATTCCTTCAAGCCATGTTGATTGGTCAAAAAACATGGCCGTCGGGGGGGCGGGGCTATTTTGCCTTATATGGCTATAGTGAAAACTTAAAAAATCTTCTCCTCCGAAAGTGTCAGGTCGATTTTCAAATAATTTTGTAGAAATGTTCCTTGGATGACCCTCTATCAGATTCCTTCAAGCCATGTTGATTGGTTGAAAAACATGGCCGCCAGGGGGGGGCAGGGCTATTTTGCCTTATATGGCTATAGTGAAAACTTAAAAAATCTTCTTCTCCGAAAGTGTCAGGCCAATTTTCAAATAATTTTGTAGAAATGTTCCTTAAGTGACCCACTTTCAGATTCCTTCAAGCCATGTTGATTGGTAAAAAAACATGGCCACCAGGGGGGGCAGGGCTATTTTGCCTTATATGGCTATAGTGAAAACTTAAAAAATCTTCTTCTCCGAAAGTGTTAGGCCGATTTTCAAATAATTTTGTAGAAATGTTCCTTGGATGACCCACTTTCAGATTCCTTCAAGCCGTGTTGAATTGTAAAAAAACATGGCTGCCAGTGGGCAGGGCTATTTTGCATTATATGGCTATAGTGAAAACTTAAAAAATCTTCTCCTCCAAAAGTGTCAGGCCGATTTTCAAAAAAAATTATAGAAATGTTCCAAGGGTGACTGACCCTCTATCAGCCAATTCCTTCAAGCCAAGTTGATTGGTCAGAAACTATGGCCGCCATGGGGCGGGGCTTATATAGTTAAAGTAAAAAAAAAAAAATCAGGTGAGCGATTCCAGGGCCATCATGGCCCTCTTGTTTTAATCTTCAGATCATTAATCTTCATCAAGCTTTTCTAAACTTGGTCACTTGAAGTCCCTCAGTGTCCAGCATCTATTTTCAACTTTCCGTCTGTCTGTTCACATTTTCTGAACAACATCTCCTAAACCAATGTATTATTCTCTTCCCATGGGTGGTCTTCAAACACAGGTTGGACTGTATATATACTGTAGATGTAAGCTATTTGAAATTACAAAATGTACAGTCAAACCTGTATTACCCGGCTGTAGCTTTTCCGGGGACTCGTAACAGAAAATACAAAAATACACGGAAAATACAGGGAAACCATGGAAAAACCATCGACAAAAAACATGGAATTTAATGTTAAGATGCGGAAACGCTGGAAATGGTCTGAATACTCCGGGGTCCATGGAACCTTGCCAGGGTGTTCACAGAACCGTTCCGGGGTGTCCATGGAATTTCCAGGTTTTCCACTTAAATGTACTGGAATTTCCATGGAAAGTGTCAGATTATCCAAAAGTATCCCTGGAAAGTTGTCCGAATATTTCGGGGATTTTCCGGGGATTTTCGTAAGAGTCCCCCAAAAAGCTACAGCCGGGGAGTGGTCACCTCTGTTAAGCAGCCAACTTGTATTAAGCAACCACTTAAAGCTTAACAAAACAACATTTTCTTCTTTATCTGACTTGTATTAAGCAGCCACCTGTGTTCAGCAACCACATTCTACTCTCCCTTTGGTGACTGCCTAAGACACATTTGACTGTATTATGAATGTTCAAGAAAAGTGCATAATAGTTGTTTTAATAAGTATTAGTTATTAAAAATTAGACATTGACCTTCAAATGGTTGCGAAACATTGCCAAAATATAAACATTTTAGTTTTTATGTTAGAAATTCATGATATTGTAGGGTTATGCATGAAATTTATGATTGTTGTGTCACCTTGGCAGGGAGACACATAAGGATCCCTTCTCTGTCTGTCTGTCTGTCCATCTGTCTGTCACTTTTCATTTACTAACATATTGATAGGCAGCACATGTGTTTCTTTGAACACTCTTGTATATCACATTAGAATTTGACTATTGTGCTGTATTAGCAAGGCATTTTTAACCCTTTCCCTCATATAGACGCTTTCTGACGCCTCTGCAGCAGACAGCTTTTTAAAAACATAGTGACAAAAGAAGAAATTGCACAAAACGTGCAATTTCTCCTTTTGCCACAATGTTTTCCACTTTTTGTCATAGGTTATCCATTCAATTATAGAGATTTTCCATTTTTTGACAAAATATGTTCAAAGTCGTCTGCTGCAGAACTGTCATATGAGGGAAAGGGTTAATGCCGTAGTATAACTGCAATGCTGTTGAAAATCCCTAGTAACATAAATCGGTTTTCAGATCTTTCCCCGTCAGTCTTGAACAGCAGGTATAATGTTAGTCAACTATGATAATGCTCGACTGTGTTTAATGAATTGAAACCTTTCCCACATACAACACGTATGCAGCAAGCAGCCTGGCAAATATTTGAAAATACTCAATAAATGAGAGTTCAATTATTGAAAAGAGTTGAAAACATTGTGACAAAAGGAGAAATTGCTCGTCATGAACAATTTCTCCTTTTGTCAAAATGTTTTCAAAAGTCGTCTGCTGCAGAGGCGTAAAAAATGTGTCTACAAGTGGGAAAGGGTTCAATATTATATGTCTGTATATATCTCAAGAAAAGCTTTTACATGATATTATATTATTATTGATGTTCACTTGAAGAAAAAAAACATTATCATGAAAAACAAATGCATACAGTACAGAGTTTATTTAATTTCAATGGGGTATTATATAAATGTTTAAACTTTTTTGTAAATTCCGATAATATTTTTTAAAACATTGTGGAAAAAGAGAAATTGCTGAAATTAGCAATTTCTCCTATTCTTGCACTGTTTCCATTCTCTTTCAATTGTACAGGTGTTACTGTTTAGCTCACCTGAGAATGAAGTCTCTGATATGAGCTGTTGTCCATCGGTTTACCAAAAGAATTCAAACTGTTCTGCTCCGCTGCACAAGATGGCCACCTGAGCTAAAAATAGAAAAATTCTATCTCCTCCTTAATCATTTCCCTGATACGACAATTCTGCAGCAGATGACATTGAACATATTTTTTCAAACAATAGCAAATCTCTATAACTGAATGGATAACCTATGACTAAAAGTGGAAAACATTGTGGCAAAAGGGGAAGTAATTGCTTGTTTTGAGCAATTTCTTCTTTTGTCACAATGTTTTCAAAAAGCAGTCTGCTGCAGAGGCATCAGAAAGCGTCTATATGAGGGAAAGGGTTAAATAAAAACCAAGAGCAAAATAATTTCACACATAATTATGTTATTCAAATTGCGGTTTGCCAAAATTGTTCAAACTGTTCTTCACTACTGCAAATGAAGGTATAATTACTTTAAAAAGTTGAAAACATTGTGGCAAAAGGAGATATTGCTAATTATCAGCAATTCCTCCTTTTGCAATAATGTTTTCAAAAGTCGTCTGTTGCAGATTCGACTGCAGGTGGGAAAGGGTTAACTCAACAATATGAGCATTCATGTTCCACTTTCCCACATTAAACGTTTTGAGCAATTTCTTCTTTTGTCACTATGTTTTCAAAAAGCCATCCGCTGAGGTGTCAAATAGCGTCTATATGAGGAGATGGGTTAAGAAAGCAGTTATAATCTTCAAATAAAAGTTCTTGAATGTCAAATAAACATGTCCCGAGGTAGGAACTCATGTATAAGTTGTTCATTAGTAGAACATTACTGTTTGTTTTACAGCTAGCTGAAATGGTCAACCTGCATTTTCTAAGTCTGATGGAAGCTCTACAGGAATGTAACTCCAGTGTACTGGCAAAGGTAATCTTTAGATTCATCAGGCCTCATAGAAAATATTCATAAAATACAGTCCAACCTGTGTTGAAAGACCATCCACTGGAAGAAAACAATATGGTCTTTGTTGACAGGTGGTCTTTAAGTGCAGGGACATTTGATTAGAAAATTAGTACTTGGGAAACTTAGTGAGGTTGCTAAAGGCAGAGAAATGCTATACAAAGGTGGTCTTTAGCAAAGGTTTGACTGTATTTCATTATCATGAATTCACATAGTTTAGTTCAAAGCTGCAGTTAAGGGGGGCATCCTCATATTCTACTCGATTGATTGATTGGGGTCTAATGCTATTTTCAATTTTTTTTCAATTAAATCAGAGCGGACAGTTCACCTACCCATGTGTTTCCTGGCTTTCCCACAACAGTACTGCAGGCAACAGACTTTCCTAGCAAGAAAATGTTGATAATCCTTATTTGACTCTCAAACCCTCTGTTGTGGGTACTCAAAACAAAAAATTTACTCACTGAGACAATTGAGTAAACACAACATAGGGTTTTGTTAACCCTTTCCCACATACATCCTCAAAAATATGGTAAATATTCTATAATTGTAGATTTAATTACTGAAAAAACTTGAAAACATTGTGGCAAAAAGAGAAATTGCTTGTTTTGAGCAATTTCTCCTTTTGTCATGATGTTTTCAAAAGTCGTCTGCTGAAGATGAGTCTGTATTTTGGAAAGGGTTAAGTTATAAGAGAGATATTAATGAGAAAAGAGCAGTTTACCCAGCTGTAGCTTTTCCGGGGACTCTAACGAAAATCCCCGGAGTATTCAGACAACTTTCCAGGGATACTTTGGGATAATCTGACACTTTCCATGGAAATTCCAGTACATTTAAGTGGAAAGCCTGGAAATTCCATGGACAACCCGGAACGGTTTCATGGACACCCTGGAATGGTTCTGTGGACCCCAGAGTATTCGGACCATTTCCAGCATATCCACAGCTTAGCATTAAATTCCATGTTTTTTTCCATGGTTTCCATGTATTTTCCGTGTACTTTTGTATTTTCTGTTAAGAGTCCCCGGAAAAGCTACAGCCGGGCACTCTTCCTTATCTAGCCGTCTGGTTAACTGTATCTCTCTCTATTATACGCTGGTAAATTTGGCAGGAAAATGTGCATCTGCTAAATTGAAAATGCAATTTCTCCATTTGCCACAATGATTCCAACTCCATTCAATAATCATACTACCATTTATAAAAAAAAAATGATGTTAAGGTCTTGATAATTTCGAAGTCGTCTGCTGCAGATTTATTGTATATGGGAAATGGTTAACCCTTTTCCATAAATCACAAATCTGCAGCAGACGACTTTGAAAAACTCACCCGAAAAAAATTGGAAACTCCCTTTAAAGGAAAGTACAATCATTGAATAGAGTTAAAAACATGGTGACAAAAGGAGAAATTGCTAGTTTTGAGCAATTTCTTCTTTTGTCGCCATGTTTTCAAAAAGCCATCTGCTGCAGAGGCGTCAGAAAGCGTCTATATGAGGAAACTGGTTAATGTGTGACACCCTTATCCTTTCAGCTATTTCCCATGTGGACCTCAATACTGTATGCCTATCATGGACAGGTAAGAGTTATAAGCTCAACTAGCTCAAAGTTTGCCTTGTTTATTAAACCCTTTCCCACTTGTAGATGCATTTTGATGCATCTGTAGCAGACAACTTTTGAAACTATTGTGACAAAAGGAGAAATTGCTTAAAACAAGCAATTTTTCCTTTTGCCTCAATGTTTTCAACTCTTTTGAATAATTAAACTCTCATTTAAGGATATTTCCCACATTTTTTCAAAGTCGTCTGCTGCAGGTTTGAATCCCTGTACAGAGCCATGGTGCTTAGGAGAGGGTTTTAGGGCCACCTGTTATAGCAATGGTGGCCCTCTTGTTTTGTATTAGATCACCTGATCACCTGAGCTCTGTCCCTCGTCTTATCCACTGGAAAAATCTTCACAGGAATGTTCCTTTGGTGGTCCTCTTTCAAAATTGATTTAAATTTTATGGAGAACTTTGGATGAGAATGAGTATTTTTCAATCATGATTTATTAAAAGGATTTCTTGTTTTCTATAATAGTTACCAGGTCACCTTCAAGTTCGTCTGCAGGCAGTGCAGAATTGGCAGCCACCTTCACCCTCTACTGAACAGACGTGCATCAACTCCAGCATCATGCTGACATGGCTTAGACGGATCCAGTTCAAACTTGGACAGATTGAAGTGCAGTCATCAGCTGCCATACAATTCTATACTGTTTAAACCCCATTTCCCACATACAATAAATTTGCAGCAGATGACTTTGAAAACAGATAACCAAAAATTTGAAAAATCATTGTAAATAAAGTATACTAATTGAGTAGAGTTGAAAACATTATGGCAAAAGGAGGAATTGCTCAAAATGAGCAATTTCTCCATTTGCCAGTGTTTTCAAAAGTCATCTGCAGCAAAAGTGTCAGAAAACGTCAGTATGTGGGAAAGGCAAGTTTTTTAAATATTGTGCCAAGAGGATAAATGTGTTCATAATGAAAAATATTTTATCTCTATCAAAATTGTACATTTATTTCGAAACCTCCATGAATACAACATCCTTTAAGCTCACCTTAGCATAAAATGCTGAAGGTTACCTATTGTGATAACCCTGTGTCTGGCGAGGAATCAACTGTGGCCTAGTGGTAAGCGTTGAGGGATTTGGGACCGGGCATCCCGGGTTCAATCCCCAGGCGCGCTGTGGTCATGGTAGAGTACTCTTGGGCAAGGCGCATTTCCTAGCCTAGTACTGGTTTGTTTACCCAGGGTTAATGAATAAGTGAACTGTCGCCGTGATTATAACTGAAATGATGTTGAGAACGGTATAAAACCCCAACAAAACCTGTGTCTGCTGTCTATCATGTGTTCTTGTTGTCAACAATTTCTACAACTTCATCGCCTTGCCATTTTGCCAATTTTAATCAAACTTCACCAGAATGTTCCTTTAATGGGTTCGTATAAAACTGCTGGTCTGATTTCAATATAATTCGGCAGAAACTGTCCTAGAGTGACCCTCTACAAAATGTCTTCAAACTTCATAGATGTGTTGAAAAATGGCCACCACATGGCATCAGAAAGGAGGTAAAATGAGAGAAATTTCTGCTCTGAAACTGCTTGTTTAATTTCAAGAATAATTTTGCAGAATTGCTCCTTACAAAATTGGTCAAACTTAAAAGTTCTTCTTTTCTAAATATTCTTTTCAGATTTTAATATATTTTGGTAGAAACTTTTCACTGCCAAAGAACATAGGTGATCAATACAGAGCTACAGTGTTGTGTCTCCACTATGTAAGATACCCTAGTTATAAGTCTTTGCTTTCTAAATAGACTCCCATTAAAAAATCTGTTTAACCCTTTCCCTCATCTAGACGCCTCCAGAGCAGACAACTTTTAAATACATACTGACAAAAGGAGAATTTGCTCAAAACAAGCAATTTCTCCTTTTGCCAAAAGGTTTACAACTTTTTCCAGTCATTATACTTTCATTTACTGTCGTGTTATTTTTGCTTAGTTGTTTTGAAAGTCGTCTGCTGTAGATTTGTTGTATGTGGGTAAGGGTTAAATGATATAATTATTGACCGAGGGCTGGACCCATGGATATTACTGAACAACTCATTTTAATGCTGGTATAGATCATGTTATAATCCTGCTGATATAAAGTTACTTAACCCTTTCCTTCCTATAGATTCTTTCTGACGCCTCTGCAGCAGCGGCTTTTTGAAAATATTGTGACCAAAGAAGAAATTGCTCAAAACGAGCAATTTCTCCTTTGCCACAATGTTTTCAACTTTATTTTAAAATTATACTTTCATTTATAGAGATTTTGAATATTTTTTGCAATATGTTTTGAAAGACGTCTGCTGCAGATTTCTTGTATGTGGGAAAGGTTTAATATGTAAAAATATAACAAGAGCCCCTTGAGATGTGTTCAAATAAATTGTTTTTGTTAGATATGTTAAAATAAATAGTTTTTTATATATGTGTTAAAATGAATTATAGTTGATAGAAGTGTTACAATGAATTGTATATGATATAACTATGTTGCATAAATTTGATAATGCTATAGAAAAGAAGAATTGAAAATCAAAATATCATGTTGTGTAATCAAATCTGGTTGATTGGGGGTCGAAATCCAGGTGCCCGCTCAGGTGCCTGATCAATTTTACAACAGGACGATTGTATGTAGTTTGATCTGACATTAAGTAGCGATGTTTGTCAAGGGGCTATGGAATGACATAGTTCCACTACTTTTTAAAGTTGCAAAGTATGAAAAAGTTCTTCAGAAATAGAAGCAAATGTTTGAACATCCAGTGTCAAGAATCTTGATTTCACTACAATTCTTTGTATTATTTCAGGGAGTCACAAGAAATGTGATCTTTTCTTGAAGCCAAATAGGGAGGTTTAAGCCCATAAGAGGGCGACCTTTTCGCGGCAAGAATTTGTGCACGTTGATCAATTCTTCTCAAATTATTGCTTAAATGGGGACAAAGGAATTTGTTATTATATATAGCATTTTCCCTGGGCATAAAGTAAATGCCAGATGATCTTTTAATGTTTTGTTTTTTTTGTCTTTTGAATTCACAGAATTGTTGATCGGCTCCATTCATTGTTTACATCAATCAACCCAATTTGATTACATATCACGATTGTATATTATTTTGTCAATTAGTAATTTAGTTTTGTCTTGTTGAGTTGTGCAATAAAAACTAGAAACTGAAATGTTTTCTATGTACATGTTTTTTTAGTTCCACTTTCTGAAAGCCAGTTAAGCCTATAGCATGTTGAATTGTCCATTGTGTGTGTGTGAATGATTTAAAACAATTTCACCCCCTTTAAACACTTGGCCAAATGTGATGAAACTTCATCTCAAGCAATGTCGTCTCTAAAAGTCTTTCAAAATCGTTTGGATCCATGCAAAATTATGGTTGCTATCGCAATCAAAAGAAAACTAAAAATCTTTTCTTTATAAATGATGGGCACAATTTGACACTACCAGATTCCTGCAAACCATTTTGATTCATCAAAAACATGGCCATCAAAAGACCAGGCTGGTCTTTTTACAAGTGTATAGTGAGATCTTTAAAAGCTTGCAGAATTGTTATTAGGGTTACCAGTTTCCTGTCGATTTGTTTTAACCCTTTCCCACATATAGAAGCTTTCTGATGCCTCTGTAGCAGATGACTTTTGAAATCATTGTTGCAAAAAGGAGACCATTTGCCACAGTTATTTCAATTCTATACAACAATCATACTATCCTTTATAGTTTTTCTGTATTTGAATTTGATAATTTCAGTCGTCTGCTGCAAATTTATTGTATTTGGGAAAGGGTTAAAACACAGCTGCAAGTAGGTTGAGTTATTTAACCCTTTAACCCTTTCCCTGACGCCTCTGCAGCAGATGGCTTTTTGAAAACATAGTGATAAAAGAATTTGCTCAAAACGAGCAATTTCTCCTTTTGCCACAATGTTTTCCACTTTTAGTCATAGGTTATCCATTCAATTATAGAGATTTTCTATTTTTTTACAAAATACGTTCAAAGTCGTCTGCTGCAGAATTTTCATATGAGGGAAAGGGTTATACTTAAAATTTCCTTCCAACAATTTAATATTTTGCAACATACCGGTACATGTAGGGGCTGGGGCCATTTTTCACCAATAATGAAATCATCAAAGAATGATTTAGAATATTGTTCAGATGTTAACCCTTTCCCACATACAACACATCTGCAGCAGACGACTTTGAAAGCATCTACTCATCAGACATAGAAAATCTCTAGAAATGAAGGTATAATTACTGTAAAAAGGTTGAAAACATTGTGTCAAAAGGAGAAATTGCTCATTTTGAGCAATTTCTCCTTTTGTCACAATGTTTTCAAGAGTTGTCTGCTGCAGATGCGTCTACATGTGGGAAAAGGGTTAAAATATCTACACAGAAATGTTCCTAAGGTTACCAACTACCAGATTCTGCTGATTGGTCAGAAAGCATGATCACCAAGAGATTTGCTTGATTTGACTTATATGCCTTTTGGGATAACCTCAAAAAAACATTACAAATATGATCCTTGGGTGAACCTCTTTATAACTATCTTCCAAGTCAATTTGCGTAAAAGATTGTTGTCAATGGTTGGGACTACAGTAAAAACCTCCACTAATAAAATGGTTGTGACTACAGTAAAAACCTCCACTAAGAAATGGTTGGCCTTATTTCCAAACAAGCGCACAGCAAAGCGGATGCATCCCCTCGCTATTCAAAGTCCAATTTTGACCTTGACTTTTAACCTATGATGTTGACAATGAATAGGCTTCTAGACCTTGCCATATACTAACTGTATACCAAGTTTGGTTAAGATCGGTCAAAGGATGTTCAGTGTAGAGTGGTCACAAGGTTGTTACAGACGGACGAACGAACAAATGGACAGTCCCATTACTATATCCCCATCGCAAACTTCGTTAGCCGAGGGGATAACAATTTCACAGAAGTTTCAAGCATCTTGTTTTATCCGAAATAATTGCCATCTAGTGGCACTACTATCTAGCCATAAGTGAAATATTCTGGGTTGTGTCAGTTCAAAAGCTAGGTTACTAGGTGAAGTTTAAGAAAAACCTTGTGGACACTCGAGGCCAACTTTTTAGATCTCTCGAGCTGAAGGACGGTGATCTATTCACATTACCCTTCTGTCCATCTTTAGCTTTTAACCTCAAAGGCATCTCCTAAACCACTAGACCAATTTAACCAAACTTCACAGGAATGTTCCTTTGGTGGTCCTCTGTTCAAAGATTTAAATTCTATGTGGAACTGCAGCAAATGACTTTTGAAAACATTGTGACAAAAGAAGAAATTGCTCATAATGAGCAATTTCTCCTTTTTTCTAAAATGCTTTCAACTCGATTCAATAAATAAACTTTCATTGATTGACATTTTCCATAATTATGCGTGGACATTTCCAAAACAGTCTGCTGCAGATTTGTAGTATGGTGGAAAAGGTTAAAGTAAAGGTAAATACAATTCCTTACAAAATCTTTATTCGGCTGGCTTGAGAATGATTTGTAGTATAAGAGAGTTGTCCACCAAAAGTGGAGAGTTGGGCTGACAGAGTTCAGCCAATGAAACTTTCTTATCCAACTCTGTATCTATCATGTATCGGGTCTTTGAGAAATTCTTTTTCCCACAAACTGAATACAGGATTTCATTCTTTCCGACTAAGGAAAGGAGATATTCCATTGGTCTAGGTTGATCAAGGATGAGATTCGAATACAATACGACACGGAAGTCGTCCGACGTGGACGATATTCCTTTTGGATAGATCTTTAACTCCCAGTCCCACGTTTGTGAAGGATATGTCGAGGCCCTTGTTGAGAAACGGACCCCCTTTTCGTCCCCTTTGATACACGCAGAATAGTTTTGGATCACAAATCTACAGTCCCATCTGAGATCACTGTAGTTCCGCAAAATGAAGCTCGATCTAGTGAAGTCTTTCACATTCACTCTCATTGTCAAAGGTAAAGCGTGAAATTTATAAGCCATCATGAAATGTTTCTGAAATAACTGAGGATATTCATTTGCAATGTCGCTGTTTTCTATTTCAAATATCTGTTCTGCTGTCATCATTGGAAATCGGATGTATTCCAGAATCTGCTTCAGGTTATCCTCAAGGTGAAGGGCACGTTTTGGATGCAGAGTGGAATGCAGCCATTTCAAAGTTGCATTCCAAAGGTCAAATTCATCCTTGACCTTCAGATCGGAACTGTCCAGGAATTCAATAAGCTGATACTTTTCTAGGCCAACCCATTCTCTCTCCCAATCTACGGATCCTTAAAGGGAAAAAATTGAAATAACATCAATATCCTCTCCATGTAATTCATAGTTTGTCTACCTATATGAATTTTATAACTACAGATCTTTCGGGTGAGTAATATACCATTTCCATGTATAAAAGTATGAAAATGAAACTAGAACAAAACACTATAATATTATATATATATTACTATAAAATTAGTTCCTTAAATCATGCACACAAGAATATGTTGATTTACGTTTAAGTTTCTCCTTTTGCAACAATGTTTTCAACTATTTTCATAAATGGAACTCGCATTTACAGAAATTTTTCACAATTTCGTCCAGATATTTTCGAAGTAGTCTGCTGCAGACTTGTTTAATGAGGGCAAGGGGCAGGGTTAAACTAGAAGTACCTATAACATCGTCCATTTTCTCTGCCATGGCTTTAATACACGATTGAATAAGTCTGCGATGGTAACACTTGGTCGCATACTGGAACCATACATAGAACACATCCTTGAGCTGGAGTTTGGGAATGATGTACGAGCTGGCAAAGTTTATACAAACATTCCTCAGGTCCCCCACGTTGTACTTGTCAGCCAGCACGAGAACGGGCAGTGAGTTCTCCAGGTTCAGTTTGATGTGACAGGAATAGAGGAACTTCAGGAACCTTGGGAACACACAGACACACATTGGATCTTCTATCAGCTCAAGTTCCTGAAAGTGTAGTGAATCCTTTTCTACATGTAGTTACAACACATTTGCAGCAGAAGACTTTTTGAAATTACATAGGGATTCAATATGGTAAAACTCTCTAAATCAAAGTATAACAAATGTAAAAGGTTGCTGCAGAGGCTTCAGAAAGCTTCTGTATGTGGGAAAGGGTTAATCATTTCTCTTGTACAGATAGGTTAGTTGATTGATTGATTGGGGTTTAACGCCGTTTTTAACAATTTCCCAGTTATATCACTGCGGTCAGTTCACCTACTTGTGCATTTCCTGGTTTTCTCACACCAGTACTCCACACAACAATCTACTT
Source organism: Serripes groenlandicus (assembly GCA_031761405.1). Classification (NCBI taxonomy): domain Eukaryota; kingdom Metazoa; phylum Mollusca; class Bivalvia; order Cardiida; family Cardiidae; genus Serripes; species Serripes groenlandicus. The sequence goes on from JASEVX010000001.1 coordinate 23,102,256, forward strand.
GTGCATTTCCTGGTTTTCTCACACCAGTACTCCACACAACAATCTTCCCAAGCAACTGGCTGCTTTTCTTCATAGACTTAGCCCATTGGTGGAAGACAAATGACGCATGTCGCATTGACTTTTGTCAATCGTTGAAAAGAAAATTGTCCAAGCCGGGATACGAACTCGCAACCTCTCTAAATGAAAGTAACAAATGTAAAAGGTTGCGCTGCAGAGGCTTCAGAAAGCTTCTGTTTATGGGAAAGGGTTAACCATTTCTCTTGTACAGGTAGGTCAGACTGCTATGATGAGTTTTAAGAACATTATGGTTATAGAAGAAATTTAAAACCAGAAATGTCCTGTTTTTTCACAATGATTTGAAGACAAATTAACTGACTGATCTTGATCAAAGTATTCAAAATTAAAGAATCTGAAGACAAGAAAAGTAAATCAGGTCAATCTTAAGTTCAATAGGTAAGCTTTAATTCATACACCAAACTAGTTAAACTGCCAATAAAATGTAACCTGTTTTGTTGGATCAGTCCAATCACTGCTCAGCATTCTTTCAAAAACATCACTCGCTCTGACCAGGATCATTTTATGAGCGAAGAATCTGTGTCCATTTACTACCACGATGATATCACTCAGTCTTTCACTGTTGCAGAACTTGGACTGGTCCTGCAGAAAACACCTTTCGTTACCGTAACACATGATTCCCTCTGGACTATTCAGGGCTAGACCCACTATTGAAGGGAGGGTGGAACTGCTGTTACCATGGCAACTCAAGTTTATGTCATCATCTTCATGACTGGCTTCCATATCGGACTGGGGACCAAGTTCCTCTGGTAAAGAGAGTGGAGGAAGCTTTGATGGAGTGGCCATCAGTAGGGATGATGGAACTCTGAAATGAAAAACACCATTACAGAAAATTAATCATAAAAAGGATTTCAATTGCAAAAACGTTTATCAGCCCTTTAACCCTTTCCCTCATATAGAAGCTTTCTGTCGCCTCTGCAGCAAACAGCTTTTTGAAAACGGTGACAAAAGAAGAAATTGCTCAAAACGAGCAATTTCTCCTTTTGCCACAATGTTTTCCACTTTTAGTCATAGGTTATCCATTCAATTATAGAGATTTTCTATTTTTTGACAAAGTCTGTTCAAAGTCGTCGTCTGCTGCAGAATTGTCGTATGAGGGAAAGGGTTAAAACAGGCCAATGGTTTCTGACAGGAAGATTTAATTTTTGTCATGCTCTTCAGACTCTTATAACACAAAACCTGATCACTTGGGCATCAAGTTTTTATCCTAGGAATATTTCTGGGAAGTTTTTTAAAAGTTTGCCCAATAAATTTTAAGAAGATTTTAACTTTTTCCACTATATAGGCAACAAGGCAAAACTGTCAGAATGGAATCATATTATTTGAAGGACTTCAGTAGAGGCCATTGAGAGGATGGTTGTTATGTTTTATCACAATGAACCCAGTGGTTACAGAGAAGAAGATTTTTAACCTTTTTCCAACTGTAGATGCATTTTGACTCATCCGCAGCAGACGACTTTTGAAAACATAGTGGCAAATGGTGAAATGTGCTCATAATGATTAACCCTTTCCCTCATATAGACGCTTTCTGACGCCTCTGCAGCAGACAGCTTTTTTTGAAAACATAGTGACAAAAGAAGAAATTGCTCAAAACAAGCAATTTCTCCTTTTGCCACAATGTTTTCCACTTTTAGTCATAGGTTTTCCATTCAATTATAGAGATGTTCTATGTTTTAACAAAATATGTTCAAAGTCGTCTGCTGCAGAATTGGCGTATGAGGGAAAGGGTTAATTACTCCATTTTTCAAAATGTTATCAACTCTATTTTATAATTATACTTTCATTTATAGAGAATTAGAAAAAAAATGTGCAGATCTTTTCAAATCAGTCAGCTGCTGATTTCTTGTAAGTGGGAAAGGGTTAAGTGAAATTTTTGACACACTTTGGTTAATTAATTGGAATTTAACACCGTTTTCAACAATGGTTCAGTTATATCATGGCAATGGGTTCACATAATGGGTGATTTCTGGGTTTCTTGCTGCAGTACTCACATAGCATTCTTCCCAGGCAACTAGAGTTGAAAACATTGTGGCAAGTGGTGAAATTGCTCATCATGAGCAATTTCACCTTTGCCACAATGTTTCAAAGTCGTCTGCTGCAGAGGCGTCAAAATGTGTCTACAAGTTGGAAACGGTTAATGACCAAGACGGCTTCAATCTCATGAACCCTCAATTTATATCTCTTATCCTTGCAGATTAAGCTTTCTAAGTAAGCTTCAGTCTGTGTATAGAGTCTATTGAACGCAGCCCAGGTTTTACCCTTTCCCTCATACGGCAATTCTGCAGCAGACGACTTTGAACGTATTTTGTCAAAAAATAGAAAATCTCCATAATTAAATGGATAACCTATGACAAAAAATGGAAAACATTGTGGCAAAAGGAGAAAATTGCACGTTTTGTGCAATTTCTTCTTTTGTCACTATGTTTTCAAAAGGCAGTCTGCTGCAGAGGCGTCAGAAAGCGTCTATATGAGGGAAAGGGTTAACTTTAACAATACACAGAGTATAACATGTCATTGTTATTAATAATAGCTCAATGCCTTATTTTTTACAGAAACTTTGAAAACATTGCAGGAAAAGATGCATCAATATTGAATATGCATGTGGTTTAATATTTTGATTTAAAAATAAATGCACTCATTCTACATGTATAGCTGTAAATGGTTAGTTATAATATCTTTTTTTTGGCTTATAGGGAAAAGTCTGAATGAAGAATAACTGGTACTCTTTGACAGCATATTATAATAAAATATAGTATTACACACATTTCTTGAAATACATGTCATTTGATGTCAGTGCAGCAGCAGACGACTTATTCGAAAACAAAAGAAACCTAAAATCTGAAAACAGTTTGGAAAAAGAAATATATAGAAATTATACTCAATGTTCATGATAAAAGAAATATTTATCTCAGATTTCTTTTTAAAGCGGATGACTATGAACATTCGATATGAGGTTAACAGCAGTTAACTGCCCGTTGTTAGTACAATCAGGGACGTAGATCTTAGTCCCTGGTGCAATCAAGTGTACATTGTGGAAATGAGAGTAAAATGGTCTATTAATGGAAGAGTTGGCAAAAATAATTTTTAAAAAAACATGTGCTGCATTGGCTCAAGTTTCATTTGTCGGAACAAATATGATAACAGTTTTAAGCACTTAGTAAATGAGCCAAGCTCATTAAAAATGTTAATTAATCATGCCTTGTTTTAAATAAAAGCACACGTCAATCCAAATAGCAATCCTTTTATGTACAATATAGAGAGAAAAATGAAAGATCTATAACATAAGATACAGTTAAACGTCACACAAACATCCATACCGCAATATGTGGATTAAAACTGGATAAAACCATTTGGGGATAACAATACATGAATGTGACATATGGCGGGGAAAGGGAGACTACTCCTACAATAGGGATTATGACATTTTCAACAATGTATTTTACGTAAAACGGTTTGATTAGCAGTCTTTAACTTATGTCAACAATTTATATATATATAAAATATAAAATAAAAACACACACAAAACCCAAAACATCAAATGTATTTCTTTCTGATTTGTCTAAATAGCCTAATTAGTGTATTTTTCCTCTGATACACAATTGCGCCGCAAAATAGACCGAACATGATATGGCTGCCTCAGGAGAAACACATTTAGCAAAATTTTGAACTTAGATACAAATCTGATATTCATGAAGCATTTGTAATAGATGTAGGTGACAAGCTAAATATTATTTTCAGCTTTTGTTTGTAGTCTGTATCTTAATACAATATGTTGGCAAATTACAACACTGCCCTGTTTCGGTGAAAAATTTGGTCAGTTCGTAACCTTACCATTTCGTAACCGAACAATCTAAGACAAATCGTGACACAATACTGTTAGTAACATCGTTACTGTTCGGAAACCTATTATTTATGTAGTAACCAGTGAATTTAAGATTACAAACATGAATTCATATCTGTATGCATTCCATAACACCCAAAAACATATTTGCTTTAGAACCGGTTTATAGACATTTTCACGAAAATCAGGGGTAAACAAGATTCCGGTGTTTTCTTTAACATGTTTTGTTGGAAGGTGATGAGCATAGAAATAAAAACATGTTTTGTGGCGAGGTGTCGAGCATAGCAAAAACAACAGCATATTTTGTGACGAGGTGTCGAGTATATAAAAAAAAAATGTTTTGTGGCAAGGTGTTGAGCATAGCAAAAACAACATGTTTTGTGGCAAGGTGTTGAGCATAACAACAAAACCATGTGTTGAGCATAACCACAACATGTTTTGTGGCAATGGGTTGAGCATAACAACATGTTTTGTGGCAAGGTGTTGAGCATAGCAACAACATGTTTTGTGGCAAGGTGTTGAGCATAGCAACAACATGTTTTGTGGCAAGGTGGCGAGCATTGCAAAGACAATATATTTTGTGGCAATGTGTTGTGCATAGCAAAAACAACACACATATTTTGTGACAAGGTGTAGTGCATAGCAAAAACAACATGTTTTGTACCAATGTGTTGAGCATAGCAAAAACAACATGTTTTGTACCAATGTGTTGAGCATAGCAAAAACAACATGTTTTGTGGCAAGGTGTCGTGCATAGTGTTTTTTTGGCATAGTGTCGTGCATAGTAAAACAACATGATTTGTGGCAGTGTGTCTTGCATAGCAAAAACAACCAGTTTGTGGCAAAGTGTCGAGCATAGCAAAAACAACATGTTTTGTGGCAATGTGTCAAGCATAGAAAAAACAACGTGTTTTGTGGCAAGGTGTCGTTCATAGCAAAAATAACACGCATGTTTTTTGGCAAGGTTTCGTGCATAGCAAAACTACATGTTTTGTGACAAGGTGTCGTTCATAGCAAAAATAACACACTTGTTTTGTGGAAATGTGTCGTGCATAGCAAAAACAACATGTTTTGTTGCAAGGTGTCGTGCTTAGCAAAAACAATATTTTTGTGGAAAGGTGACGAGCATAGCCAAAAAAACGGCATGTTTTGTGGCAAGGTGTCGTTTATAGCAAAAATAACACTAGTTTTGTGGCACGGTGTTGTGCATAGCAAAAACAACATGTTTTGTGGCAAGGTGTCGTGCATAACCAAAACAACATGTTTTGTGACAATGTGTCATGCTTAGCAAAAACTACATGTTTTGTGGCAAGGTGTTGTTCATAGCAAAAATAACACACTTGTTTTGTGGAAATGTGTCGTGCATAGCAAAAACAACATGTTTTGTGGAAATTTGTCGAGCTTAGCAAAAACAACATGTTTTGTGGCAAGGTGTCGTGCTTAGCAAAAACAACATGTTTTGTGGAAAGGTGACGAGCATAGCCAAAAAAACGACATGTTTTGTGGCAAGGTGTCGTTCATAGCAAAAATAACACACTTGTTTTGTGGCAAGGTGTTGTGCATAGCAAAAAGTATGTTTTTTGGCAATGTGTCAAGCTAAGCAAAAAACAATGTGTTTTGTGACAAAGGTCGTGCACAGCAAAAACAACATGTTTTGTGGCAAGGTGTTGTGCATAACCAAAACAACATGTTTTGTGACAATGTGTCGAGCTTAGCAAATACATCATGTTTTGTGGCAAGGTGTCGTGCTTAGCAAAAACAACATGTTTTGTGGCAAGGTGTAGTGCATAGCAAAAACAACATGTTTTGTGGCAAGGTGTCGTGCATAACCAAAACAACATGTTTTGTGACAACGTGTCGAGCTTAGCAAAAACAACATGTTTTGTGGCAAGGTGTAGTGCATAGCAAAAATAACACACTTGTTTTGTGGCAAGGTGTCGTGCATAGCAAAAACAACATGTTTTGGGGAAAGGTGTCGTACATAGCAAGTACAACATGATTTGTGGCAATGTGTCGAGCTAAGCCAAAATAACACACTTTTTTTGTGGCAAGGTGTCGTGCATAGCAAAACCAACATGTTTTGTGGCAAGGTGTCGAGCTTAGCAAAAATAACACACTTGTTTTGTGGCAAGGTGTCGTGCATAGCAAAAACAACATGTTTTGTGTCGAGCTTAGCAAATACAATGTGTTTTGTGGCAAGGTGTCGTGCATAGCAAAAACTAGTACATGTTTTGTGGAAAGGTGTCGTGCATAGCAAAAACAACATGTTTTGTGTCAATGTGTCAAGCTTAGTAAAAATAACACACTTGTTTTGTCGCAAGGTGTTGTGCATAGCAAAAACAACATGTTTTGTGGCAAGGTGTCGTGCATAGAAAAAACAACGTGTTTTGTGGCAAGGTGTCATGCATAGCAAAAGTAACCAGTTTGTGGCAAGGTGTTGAGCATAACATAATAAAAAACATACTTTGTGATGGTAGGTACATCCTTCGTTGTTTTTGTGAAACTCCCTTTCCCATGTACATCAAATTAGCATCAAATATGGAAATACTCTATGAACAAACAGTTATGGAATAAAGTTGAAAACTTTGTGGCAAAAGGAGAAATTGCTCATTATGAGCACTTTGTCCTTTTTGACACAATGTTTTAAAAAGTCGTCTGCTGCAAAGGCATCAGAAAGTGTCTGTATGTGGAAAAGGGTTAAAAGAAATGTACAAACATTTAGGATCAATTGTGCAATTGCTTTTATGAAGCGGGCCTTAGCATTTCATCTAACTTCACATTTTTGTCATTAATTACAGCAAGATGTCTCATATTACTCAAACCTTAAAGGTACCCGCTTTGTTGCGGCAAGTGAGATATCATGTTGGATGTTCTGTTTCGAACCGTCTGTACTGTAAAGGAAGGCATATACCACCTCATAGATTACACCGGTTACTAAACAGTCCACGACGAATGACATGGTCCCAAGTGAATGCTGTCAGGACACAGTGTAGACTATTACATAATAGCTCCCAGAGATCATATGATGAAGAGCAAGACGTTTCACAGCAATCCGAAACACCTGAGCAATGGCAAGAACCACTAATTATTAAGGGTAAAGTATCACTTTAGAAAAGAAGATCTTCTTAAACATTTTCCACCTGCAGACACATTTTGACACATCTGTAGCAGGCAACCCTTTAAAGCGTTGTGACCAAAGGAGAAATTGCTCATTTTTAGCAATTTCTCATTTTGCCACAATGTTTTCACTTTCATTTTTAAAGACATTTTAGTCATTTTTACCAAGATGTTTTCAAAGATGTCGGCCCACAGGTAAAACTAGGCATGCCCAACTGTGCAGCCTCTATAAATAAAGTCTTTATTATTATTATTATTATTATAAGATTTGTTGTATGGGGGGCAGGGGGAAAGGGTTAAATATAAAGATGAGGCCATGACTAAATTACATTCTAGTGGTTTATTGTCCTAATAAACATTTGCTTGCGGCTACAACAGTGACAAAAAAGTTTGGGAGAGAGCAAAATCTATAAAGGAGATGCTAATTGTTATGGAAATGGGCAGAGACCTATTGTTTTTGGTAGAATTGTCTTTATGTCAAAAACATTGTAACGCACATATGTCAGAAAGTATTTGATGTGCGGTCACTATACATTATAGGAACGTCATTGAGAATGGGAAGAGACATATGTTGTTGTCTAACAGCAATCCTCTAGTTTCAGATATAGTTTCATCTTGATTGATTTCCATCATCATTTTGTGAGCTTAACCTACTTTTAACCCTTTCCCTCATATAGACGCTTTCTGACGCCTCTGCCGCAGACGGCTTTTTGAAAACATAGTGACAAAAGAAGAAATTGCTCAAAACGAGCAATTTTTCCTTTGGACACAATGTTTTCCACTTTTAGTCATAGGTTATCCATATCAATTATAGAGATTTTCTATTTTTTGACAAAATATGTTCAAAGTCGTCTGCTGCAGAATTGTCATATGAGGGAAAGGGTTAATGCATGAATAAGTTTTGAATGATATTCTTTCCCACATGTAGACACATTTTGAAAACTTTGTGGGGAAAAGGAGATAAATGAGCAATTTCATCTTTTCTCACAAAGTTTTTAAGTCTAAACAATAATTCAACTTTCATTTAAAGAGATTTACCATATACATATAACTGCTTAGATATTTTCAAAGACATATTCTGCAGATTTGTGTATGTGGGAATGGGTGAAAGCCAATTTCACAAATATGTGATGTTTTTTATAGGTAAAATGTCCTTGTTAATTTCTTTTCAGATCCAGAGTTTGATATGGATTTCATTCGCGACTCAAATAATTATCAGCTGATTAAAGACAATATTGCACATAGAAAAGGGGTTGGAAACATTGACACAGTGGTAAGTGTTGTTCTGTACAAAATATCCTTATTGCAGTTTATGTTATGTCAAATTGTCAGATGTGTGTGCTAAGTTTTTGCTTCCAAACAAATTCATACGACAAGCTTCACTAGATAAGCTTCACTCGTCTTCCAGGAATGGGCTAACAGTCTATGTAGAAAAGACGCAAGTTTCTTGGACAGACTGTTGTATGGAATACTGGTATGAGAAAGCCAGGAAACACATGGGAAGGTGAACTGGCCGCCGTGATAAGACTGAAGAATTGTTAAAAATGGTGTTAATCTATTAATCAATCAATCAAACAAATTCTCTGTAAACCCTATTTCATTTTTCAGGAAACTTCATATAACTAGGTGACTTGGCTAAATTTATGAATAGCCTCCTGTACACTCTAAGAGGCCATATCTTTGACTTGAGAATGATGAAACTTAGTCAGAATATAAGCCTTGAAGATATGGCTGAGATCAAACTAGGTCCTGTCAGATCAAAAACAAAACTAGTAGGCCATATTTGGACACTCAAGAGGCTGAATTTTTTACTCAAACAAGATGAAACGTTGTCAGATCTTTTATCTTGACGAAGTACAGTCATGACTGAATTCCTACCCAGAAAATTTGTTCAAGCAAGTGTATGAACAGTGAGTAGAAAGACATCGCAATTACATGGCAGTGCCAGATAGTTATTTTGAGATAAATGACAGTTTGTTCACGATGTCAAACTATTTGCAGGGCTCTACCAGTATATGACATGTTTGAAGGCCACTTAGCTCTGGTATTTGTGCACATAGTTTAGAAAAGTTTCTTACATTTAACCATATGTTATTGAAGATAGTGTGTACATGATTTTATTGAAATTCTAAAATTCATTTTTAGTTCTGTCTGTTTTTCGAAGAAAAAAAGTAAGGCTATTGTGATGCCCTTGGCGTCTAACAAAACTTTAACCTTACCTCATAACTCAAAAACAGTTACACATATACAAATGAAACTTGGTACACATGTTCCTAAAAACTATAAACATGTCTATACAAAGTCACATAACTCTGGCTTTAATAATTATTCAGTTATGCCCCTTTTTTAGATCACCTAGAGCCGAAGGCTCAAGGTGAGCTATTCTGATCACTTTTTGTCCGTCGTCCGTCGTCCGTCCGTCCGGCGTTAACTTTTAGCTTTAAACATCATCTCCTCCCAAATTCCAAGGACAATTTCCGTGAAACATCACAGGACTGTTCCTCTGGTTGGCCTCTTTCAAAGTTGTTCAAAGATTTAAATTCCATTGAGAACTTTGGTTGCTGCGGCATCAAAAAGGGGGCAAAATGTCCGAACTTTAAAAATCTTCTCCTCCGAATCTGCCTGTCAGATTCAAATATAATTTGGTAGAAATGTTCCTTGGGTGACCCTCTATAAAAATTGTTCAAGCCATACTGATTGGTCAAAAAACATGGCAGTCAGGCGGCATCAGAAAAGGGGCAAAATGACAAAATGACAAAATTCCATTTTTATGAAAGTGCTTGTCTGATTTTAAGAAAATATAATACGAATCTTACTTAAATGATCCTCTATTTAATTTGTTTAAGCCATTTTGATGGGTAACACAATCATAGCAACCAGGCGTCATCACAAAAGGGGTAAATTGAACTTTTAGCTACAAATGACAACCAACTCCTACCATTCCAATAGACCAATTTCCACAAAACATCACAGGAATGTTCCTTCGGTGGTCCTCTTTCAAATTTGTTCAAAGAATAAAATTCCATTGAGAACTTTGGTTGCTGCGGCATCAGAAAGGGGACAAAATGTCCAAACTTTAAAAATCTTCTCCTCCGAATCTGCCTGTCAGATTCAAATATAATTTGGTAGAAATGTTCCTTGGGTGACCCTCTATGAAAATTGTTCAAGCCATACTGATTGGTCGAAAAACATGGCAGTCAGGCGGCATCAGAAAAGGGGCAAAATGACAAAATTTGAAAATTCCATTTTTATGAAAGTGTTTGTCTGATTTTAAGAAAATATAAAACGAATTTTACTTTAATGATCCTCTATTTAATTTGTTAAAGCCGTTTTGATTGGTTACACAATCATAGCAACCAGGCGTCATCACAAAAGGGGTAAATTGAACTTTTAGCTACAAATGACAACCAACACCTGCCATTCCAATAGACCAATTACTACAAAACATCACAGGAATGATCCTTTTGTGGTCCTCTTTCAAAATTGTTCAAAGATTAAAATTCAAATGAGAACTTTGGTTGCTGCGGCATCAGAAAGGTGACAAAATGTCCAAACTTTAAAAATCTTCTCCTCCGAATCTGCCTGTCAGATTCAAATATAATTTGGTAGAAATGTTCCTTGGGTGACCCTTTATAAAAATTGTTCAAGCCATACTGATTGGTCGAAAAACATGGCAGTCAGGCGGCATCAGAAAAGGGGCAAAATGACAAAATTTGAAAATTCCATTTTTATGAAAGTGTGAAATGTTTCTTAAGTGACCCTCTAAATAAACTGTTGAAGCCATATTAATTTGGTTGAAAAACAGCGCAGCAAGGCGGCATCAGGAAAGGTGCAAAATGACAAAAACTTTATAATTCCATTCTTATTAAAGTTCTTGTTAGATTTCAAGATATAAATGGCCTTTACTGATAAGCTGTTTCTTGAGAAGTGTCCACTCCTTTCAGTGGAAGACAGTGGTGCAGAGGTAGAGCGTCGGCCTCTCGTATCAAAGGTCCCTGGTTCGAGTCCCGTGATGAGCGTGTCCTGACTTTGGGATTTTTCCACACAAACGGCGCGAGTACTGGTGAAGTCTCCAGGAAGCAGACATCGAGCGTGATTAATCTAAGCCCAAGGCTTGTTTCGCAATCGATGTAAAATAAATAAGTTTAAACTAAACTCCTTTCAGTTTCATTTGCACTCCCTGATAAAATATTCCAGATATTTGCAGTTAAATATTTGCTACTAATTTACTATCAATTAGGTGATCGATTTAGGGCCATCTTGGCCCTCTTGTTTACTTAGAAATTCAAGAAGTTTGACTTTGCCCATAACTCAAAAAGTGTTCATTATTTTCAAATGAAACGTGGTACACATGTTTCTAGGAATAATACACATGTCTTGACGAAGTCATACAACTCTTGACTTTGATAATTATTCAGTAATGCCCTTTTTTTTTTAGAAAAAACAGATGAGCGTTGGCTTTTGCTCAACGCCACTCTTGTAAGATAAATTATGCCTACAGCTTATGTTTGATTAGGATTTATATTTATTATATTTTATTTATGCTTTGCAGCTGAATCTTCATAGAAAAATGACAGAAGAAAATAATGTAAGTTCTTTTGTTTAATACCAATTTAATATTTCACCAACTTTGTGCTGGAAGGGAAATTCCCGGACAAAGGGTGGTGGCGTTTTTTATGCCCCCGGAATCTCCGATTCGGTCGGCATCTAGTTTTTGGCCTGTCTGCACGTCTGTCTGTCTGCACGAAAAAAACTTTAACCTTGACCACTACTTTTGAACCATAACAGGTACAGCTACCATATTTCACATGTGTATTCCTTGTGACATGACCTTTCTGTCAGTACCAAAATTTTTGACCTTGCGACCTTGAAATTTGACCTAGATGTTGCCATTCTAAAAAAAAAATTTAACCTTGGCCATTACTTTTGAACCATAACAGGTACGGCTACCATAGTTCACATGTGTATTCCTTGTGACATGACCTTTCTGTCAGTACCAACATTTTTTACCTTGCGACCTTGACCTTTGACCGATTCGGTGGGCATCTAGTTTTTGGCCTGTCTGCATGGCTGTCTGTCTGCACGAAAAAAACTTTAACCTTGACCACTACTTTTGAACCATAACAGGTGCGGCTACCATATTTCACATGTGTATTCCTTGTGACATGACCTTTCTGTCAGTACCAAATTTTTTGACCTTGCGACCTTGACCTTTGACCTAGATGTTGCCATTCTAAAAAAAAACTTTAACCTTGGCCATTACTTTTGAACCATAACAGGTACGGCTACCATAGTTCACATGTGTATTCCTTGTGACATGACCTTTCTGTCAGTACCAACATTTTTGACCTTGCGACCTTGACCTTTGACCTAGATGTTGCCATTCTCGAAAAAAACTTTAACCTTGGCCATTACTTTTTTGAACCATAACAGGTACGGCTACCATATTTCACATGTGTATTCCTTGTGACATGACCTTTCTGTCAGTACCAACATTTTTGACCTTGCGACCTTGACCTTTGACCGATTCGGTGGGCATCTAGTTTTTGGCCTGTCTGCATGTCTGTCTGCACGTCTGTCTGTCTGCACGAAAAAAACTTTAACCTTGACCACTACTTTTGAACCATAACAGGTACGGCTACCATATTTCACATGTGTATTCCTTGTGACATGACCTTTCTGTCAGTACCAACATTTTTTGACCTGGCGACCTTGACCTTTGACTTAGATGTTGCCATTCGGGTCCATCAGTGTTTCACAAACACATCTTGTTGTAACTAATACATGCCTTGTAACATTCATGAAATAGATGTTCATTGAAAAGAGAAAAAAAGTTATTTATTTAAATACCAACTCATACTTTTACTGTGGAGCTTATTGTAACTGATACATGTCTTGTAGGATTCATAAAAAAGACGTTCATTGAAAAGATACTAAGAAAAAAAAGATGATTATAAGTTATCCAAAAATGATTTTGTTTAACCCTTTCCCACATATATATGCTTTCTGAAGTCTCTGCAGCAGACAAGTTTTGAAAACATTGTGGTAAAAGGAAAAATTGCTCATAATGAACAAATCTTCCTTTTGCCACAATGTTTTCTATTCTTTTTGGATGGTCTTGCCTAGATGTTTTCAAAGTCTTCTGCTGCTAATTTGTTCTATGTGGCAATTATAAGATTAAGTACATTATCAAATATTTCTGTTAATTTAGAAATCACGGTCATAATGCCAAGGTCAAAGTTTGAACTTTGGCTTTTGGATAACTGGAAAAATATTTCAACTCAATTCTTAAAACATGATAATCGTTTTGAGGGTAATTTGGTGGTTCTGGTACACATCAAATCTTCCTTTTGGCTTGAAGGTCAAGGTCAAATTTGGAAAATTGGGACTACATTATAAGGTGTGATTCTTGCTACTGAGATTCTGCCCTCTATTGAGTAGGTGACTCCTGTGTGGCTTGCAAACTTCAGTAGCTTGTTCATTAACTGGGGTTTAATTCCGTTTTTAGCTTGTCTGTATTTCGAAGAAAAAAAGTCTTGCTATTGTGATACCCTTGGCATCGTCTGAGTCGTCGTAAAAAAACTTTATCCTTACCTAATAACTAAAAAAAAAACTTTCAACATTTTGATATGAAACTTTGTACACATGTTCCTAGGAGCAATCTACATGTCTATACCAAGTCACATAACTCTCCCTTTAATTATTATTCAGAAATGCCCCTTTTTCAACCTAGAAAAAAAACACAGATGAGCGTTGGCATTCCCTCCGTGGCATTCGTGTTAACCCTTTCCCTCATATAGACGCTTTCTGACGCCTCTGCAGCAGACGCCTTTTTGAAAACATAGTGACAAAAGAAGAAATTGCACAAAACGTGCAATTTCTCCTTTTGCCACAATGTTTTCCACTTTTTGTCATAGGTTATGCATTCAACTATGGAGATTTTCTAAGTTTTGACAAAATAAGTTTAAAGTCGTCTGCTGCAGAATTGTCGTATGAGGGAAAGGGTTAAGTCATCATGGTGGCCAGTTCACCTCACCTTGTGCTTACAGGCCTTCTTACACCAGTAATCCACACATCAGGCTTTCCAAGGAACTAGCTGCTTTTCCACATAAACAGTTAAACCATTGGTGGAAGACGATTGAAACCTGTTGCATTGACTTTTGTCAGACTTCTGAAAGAATGTTGGCCAAGCTGGGATTCAAACTCACAACCTCTGGATTGACAGCCTGTGAGACTACCGACTAAGTAATTGGTGCTCAGCTATTTGTTCATAAAATCTTTTTGGTATTTTTTTGTTAAGTATAATTCTGAATTATCTTTGAAAATTAAGATTTTATTTTAAGAGTTAATGTATTTTCTACCTTCTTTTGAAAAGCCTGATGAGAAGGAGAAGATATACAGAGAATTTGTGAAAGCAGCTTGGGACCTCCCTAATATGTCTCATCCTGATTCCGTAAGTTAGTTACATCACAGTTCTGCATTTATAAAATAGGAGAATACACACTAAACCTGTCCCTGACATAAAAAACAGTGTGGGAATAGGAGGACATGCTATCATGAGTAAGGGAACCTTTTAATCCCGCGCCAAAGGCAGGTTGGATACTGGTTTGCCCTCGTTCAAGTTAACCGTAACCAGAGCTCTAGATAAGGGGCGTTTTGCACATTCTAAAATCCTTATTAGACCCTCTAACCCTATGTTGTGGGTACTCAAAAGAATCGTCTTGGTCAGACGATTCTTTTTAGTACCCACAAAATAGGGTTTGCTTTAATAATAAAAGAGAAATTGAGGGAAAAAGAGCCGAGTACCCTGCCTTTTCTGGACCTCTGTCGTAACCATATGATATCTAAGGCTTAGTTAAGTGGATTAGTTTAAAACTTATTTGAAATGTTAACTACCATAGCGAAATGGCACACAGCAAGTTTCACTAAAATTGCTTCTGGAATACCAGAGTTATGTCCCCTTGAACTTATATTGACATGTGCTGTATATCATGGTTTATATCCCAATTACCTTGTGAACACTCTAGAGGTCATATGTTTCATCCAAATCTTCAAGAAAATCATCAGAACATACTTGCTCATCAAAGTTAATCAAAACTCGATCTAGTGGGGTCAAAAACTAGATCAAGCGGTCAAACATTAGAAAAACCCTGTAAACCGTCTAGAGGTCACATTATTCAACCAATCTTAATGAAATTTCATCAGATAATTCATTTCCATAAAAATATAGTTTATGGATCATATGTTTTATAAACGCTAGGTCACAGTGCTGTTATAATGCATCATATCTTACCTCCTACTCAAACCCCAAACTTTTACTTTCAAATGTATTATCTCTTTTCCCCATACAAGAAATGGGCAGCAGACAACTGAAAACATGAAGGCAAAACTATAAAATATCTCCATAAATTTTTTCTTTATCAAATATTAAATAAATAAAGTTAACAATATACAGTCAAACCTGTGTTTAACCCTTTCCCTCATATAGATGCTTTCTGACGCCTCTGCAGCAGACAGCTTTTTGAAAACATAGTTATAAAAGAAGAAATTGCACATTCAATTATAGAGATTTTCCATTATTTGACAAAATATGTTCAAAGTCGTCTGCTGCAGAATTGTTGTATGAGGGAAAGGGTTAAAGACCACCCACAGGAAGAAAACAATCTGGTCTTTGTCTACAGGTAGTCTTTAATTGAATGGTCATTTATACAGAAAATGAGTATCGCTATTCCAAGATGGTCTTTAGAACAGGAATGACTTTATTGGCAAAAATGTGAATCTGTCATTATATTATATATTTTCTTGCTTTTAGCCCGTTGGTGATGAGGATGAAGCACACCTTATTGATGTAGTGGGACAGAAACCAGGTACAAACCAATTATCAGTCTAGCCTTCAAAGATATTAAATGTAACTGTTCGATCCCCAGTCGCGTCATGGTGGAATGCCCATGGGCAAGGCACATTTCATAGCCTAGTACTGGTTTATTTACCCAGAGATCATGAATGTGTGAACTGTGTCGTGATATAACTGAAATAATGTTGAAAACAGCGTAAAACCAAACAAAAATAGAATAGAATAGTGTAAGAGTCCTCTTCTCAGAAAAATTGTCAGAAAAACACAATTTATGACATCAGAAAAATTGAAATTTCAATTTTGATACAAAGTTGAAAACATTATGGGAGAAAGAGAATTACTTTTCTTTTAAGATTGTTCTCCTTTGCCCACAATGTTATCAATAGTTGTCTGCTGCAGAGGCTACAAATGTTATCTGTATCGGGGAACGGTTTAACCCTTTCCCTCATATAGATGCTTTCTGAGGCCCTCTGCAGCAGACGGCTTTTTGAAAACATAGTGACAAAAGAAGAAATTGCACAAAACGTGCAATTTCTCCTTTTGCCACAATGTTTTCCACTTTTTGTCATAGGTTATCCATTCAATTATAGAGATTTTCCATTTTCTGACAAAATAAGTTCAAAGTCGTCTGCTGCAGAATTGTCGTATGAGGGAAAGGGTTAAATATGATCACCCACATGGAGAAAAGAACGCCCGCATGGCAAACAGAGAAGGCTTTGATAAGACTTCATGGATGCACATGTTAATCTTCCTTGGTCGCAGCTGAGCCCCGGCAGCTCAGTCGGTAGCCATGCCGGCTGTCAATCCAGTGGTTGTGATTTCGAATCCCAGCTCAGCCAATATTCTTTCTGCCGTTTGACAAAAATCTCTCTGAAAAGTGTCATGGGCTAACAGTCTATGTGAAAAAAGCTGCCAGTTGCTTGGAAAGAATGTTGTTTGGAATACTGGTGTGAGAAAACCAGAAAACACATGAGTAGGTTAACTGGCCTCCGTAATATGACTGAAAAGTTGTTGAAAACGGCACTAAACACCTATCCATCAATCAATCCTTTGGGGATAGGATTGTTGTGTGTCGCCTCAGCAGCAGTTATCTAAAAAATGTTGTCTATGAGATGAAGAAATCGGACAAAGATAAGTCCTCTCTATTTAGTAGATTCATATCACCTTTTGTCAGAGTGGTTTATGTTGAATAAGTATTTTGCCATGATTTTGTTTTAACACTTTCCCATATATAGACACTTTCTGACGCCTCTCAGTCTGCAGCAGACGACTTTTGAAATCTTTGAGGCAAAAGGGGAAATTGCTCACAATGAGGAATTTCTCCATTTGCCACAATGATTTCAACTCTATTCAATAATCATGCTATTATTTATAGAGATTGTCTATGTTTTGGACTTGAACATTTCAAAGTCGTCTGCTGCAGATTGATTGAATTTCGGAAAGGGTTAAAATGCATCTAGGTATATGTACACATTTTCAATATGCTGTATAACGTAATTTTCTGTAATTATTTATTGCACTTAATTGATTTAATTTCACAGATATTAACTTCAAACCCAAATCAATGGTGGAGCTTGGTGAACAACTTGGCATGCTTAGAATGCAGTAAGATTTTTATTTTGTATTTAAAGCTGGTGGTAAATCACCATGGTAGTGTAGTGGTAGTAGAATGTCCTCCTCGAGTTCGAGGAGGTCGCGTAACGGTCCACAGCTAGGTCATACCAAAGACTTATAAAATGGTTGTAGTGGACGCCCTCCTTGGAGCTCAGGGTTGCGGGGTTAGCATAGTGACTGACTTGCTGGTGTCTGTGTAAATGGACCAAAAGTACTGGTCAATGAAAATATAAAGATATGAGAATAACTGGAAATAGTAAATCTACTAATTGAAATATATTGACTAACTGTAAAAACAATGCTCTGTGTAAATTTACAATGGAATTTGTGGTTGTAGGCCACCTTTTTACATCCTTTGGAACATGACAATTACAGAGTGAGGAAAGTGTATCAGATAATAGGCCTGTAATACAATTGGTTTATGTGCGGATAAGTGTTTACGGAGCAGTGTGATATGCTAATGCAAATACGATAGACTTGACAAAGATTTGATTGATTGGGGTTTAACGCCGTTTTTAACAATTTCTCAGTTATATCACAGCGGCCAGTTCACCTACTCATGCATTTCCTGGTTTTCTCGCACCAGTACTCCACACAACAATCTTCCCAAGCAACTGGCTGCTTCTCCACATAGACTTAGCCCATTGGTGGAAGACGAATGACGCATGTCGCATTGATATTTGTCAATCGTCGGAAAGAAAGTTGGCCGAGCCGGGATTTGAACTCACAACCCCTGGATTGACAGCCCGCGTCGCTACCGACTGATCTACCGACTTGACAAAGAAGTAACACAAACATTTACTAAGCATGAAATACAAAGATTAACACAATTTAATGCAAGTGTTTCTCTGATAGTTCAGAAACATGTCTTGAATAGTTCAGGAACATGTCTTGAGTAGTTCAGAAACATGTCTTTGAATAGTAAAGGAACATGTCTTGAATAGTTCAGGACCATGTCTTGAATAGTTTAGAAACATGTCTTCATTAATCTCAATTTGACCAGGCCTAAACTTCGCTACAGTAGTAAATACTATAGATCTGATGACTGCAATTACAGGTCGTCTCAGATTGACCTTAGCATCAGACAATCAAATTGTCATGTACAAAATCAACAGGGGAGACTACCTCTTTAACCCTTTCCCTCATATAGACGCTTTCTGACGCCTCTGCAGCAAACGGCTTTTTGAAAACATAGTGACAAAAGAAGAAATTGCTAAAAAAAAAGCAATTTCTCCTTTTGCCACAATGTTTTCCACTTTTAGTCATAGGTTATCCATTCAATTATAGAGATTTTCTATATTTTGACAAAATATGTTCAAAGTCGTCTGCTGCAGAATTGTCGTATGAGGGAAAGGGTTAAATGAGAAAGAAATCAGAAATGGCCGAGAGTTGGTTGTATCGCGCAATTTCTATTAGACAGAAAAATTAGAAACTGCTCATGAATAATAAATATTGAAAAGAATATTGTCAATTTTAGGCAAACTTTTATGCGATGTGATAAGAACAAATATATGCACAGAAAAGTATTTTAGTCTCATTTTAATGAAATTGTCTAAGCATTGGCATTATACAACTGAATTTTCATTTTTATCTTAATCAGTTTATATACATTTTTCATATTTTCAGAAATGTCACAATGTCAACAGGCCATACCACCTATTACTTCATTGATCAACTAGCCTTACTGGAGCAAGCTCTCATTCAATACACTTTGAATTATCTACTAGAAATGGTATAGCATAATATTAAACTTTGTCTTATTTTGTTGTCTTTTAGGACCTGTACATCAGGCAACTTTTTAAAAAACATGCAATTTCTTTTTTTCCAACAATTTTGCAATCTCTATCTAAATAATACATGTACTTATAATTTTCCAAAGGTTTTTAACTCTTCCGAGCAAGAAATGAGGGGTGAGCTATTGTGATCACTCGCCATCTGTCGTCCTCATCAATGTCGTTTGTCCGTTCCATAATATTAAGCAGTCATCGCCATGACATTATGTCAGTTACACTTTAATCCTTTCCCTCATAGTGATGCTTTCTGACGCCTCTGCAGCAGGCGACTTTTTGGAAACATGGCGACAAAAGAAGAAATTGCTCAAAGCAAGCAATTTCTCCTTTTGTCACCATGTTTTCAACTATTCAGTAATGTACTTTCATTTAAAGGGAGTTTCCAATTTTTTTCGGGTATGTTTTCAAAGTAGTCTGTTGCAGATTTGTTGTATGTGGGAAAGGGTTAAAGTGGCCAATCACGTTTTTCATTTAACGTTTGACAAAAACCTAAATAATCTCCATTAAAGATAGCTTAATTGTTAAGTAAAGTTGAAAACATTGTGGCCAAAGAAGAAATTGCTCAACATGTGCAATTTCACCTTTGGCCACAATGTTTTCAAAAGTCGTCTGCTGCTATTGTGTTAAAATGCGTCTGCAGGTGGGAAAGGTTTAACCAATGACATGACTTACATGTAGTGTCTCCCCTGACCTACTAGTGTATGAAGCCAATTGGTTTAACCCTTTCCCTCATATAGACGCTTTCTGACCCCTCTGCAGCAGACGGCTTTTTGAAAACATAGTGACAAAAGAAGAAATTGCACAAAACGTGCAATTTCTCCTTTTGACACAATGTTTTCCACTTTAAGTCATAGGTTATTCATTCAATTATAGAGATTTTCTATCTTTTGGCAAAATATGTTCAAAGTCATCTGCTGCAGAATTGTCGTATGAGGGAAACGGTTAACAATGTTCATCTAAGGTAAGATGGAGATAAGATTAAATCAGAGCTCTAGATAAGGGGCATTTTTCATATTCTAAAATCAAAATTTGACATTCAAATCCTATATTGCGGGTACTCAAAAGAATCGTCTGAGTGAGATGATTCTTTTTGAGTACCCACAACATAGGATTTGGTTGAGTTAAAAAAGAAATATTGTGGGGGAAAAGAGCTGTTCACTTCCTCTTATCTAGTCCGCTGTTAAATACATTGAATTTATGGAAAGGTTTCTCAGTAAGACTTTTATCAACTGCCTCTGTGATAAAAACTGATGGCCATATACTTAATTATCTTTTAACTTTTTTTTTCAGGGTTTTGAATTGATCTCCGTACCGGATATACTTAACTCTAAGATAATTGTAAGTAGAAGTGTTATTACCCTGTTAATAGCCTGTGCTCAGAGTGACATATATTCATGATATTGAGAAAAAACTTGTCCTGTCTGTCTGCCCCTTTCAAATGATATGGTTTAATTTCGTAATAAGTGAGTTAAACTGGTGGAAGACCAGTTTGCATGCAGGCCTATATATATACAGTCCAACCTGTTTTTAACCCTTTCCCTCATATAGACGCTTTCTGACGCCTCTGCAGCAGACGTCTCTTTGAAAACATAGTGGCAAAAGAAGAAATTGCTCAAAACGAGCAATTTCTCCTTTTGTCACAATGTTTTCCACTTTTTGACATTGGTTATCTATTCAATTATAGATATTTTCCATTTTAGACAAAATATGTTCAAAGTTATCTGTTGTAGAATTGTCGTATGAGGGAAAGGGTTAAAGACGTCGGAAGAGAACAATCTGGTCTTTAATTACAGGGTCATAAATGCAGAAAATGGTTAATTTGGAAATTCAAAATTTGGTTTCTATAGACCGGCTAAACAAATGTGGTCCTTAGCACATGTTTGTCTGTACATAATATATGTTTCCTGTTTGTTATAGGACAGCTGTGGGTTTAAAACAACAGGGAATGTAACTCAGGTGTATAAATTGGACCCCAGAAGGCATAGGCATACTGACTTGTGTTTAGCAGGAACATCAGAAATGTCTATAGCAGGTACTTGCTGTATTATTCATGTATTATACATTTTAGTATTGAAACATGTTAATCATGAAATCAACAACATAGAACAAAAAAGAATATAATCTTAGGAGTAACTCATTAATAATTATATTTTGAGCCCCATCTGTACAGAAATGTAGACGTATATCTCTATGGTTCTGTTACAAAATATATTTTAAAACATTGTGTTAAATGGAGATATTAAAACATTGTGTTAAATGGAGATATTAAAACCACATATATGAGTTTTCACCAGATTCTTTTGAAACTTTCACGACATTTGTTTCAATGATATATGAATAATAACTAAAGTGACATGAATTCATTTGAGCCTATCAGACCCTTGTGAGTAACTTGTTTCATTGAATGTTATAACCCTTTCCCACATACAACAAATCTGCAGCAGATGACTTTGAAAACATCTTTTCAAAAATGTGAAAAATCTTCATTAATGACAGTTTAATCATTATATTGAGTTGAAAGCATTGTGGCAAATGGTGAAATTACTCATCATGAGCAATTTCACCTTTACTACAGTGTTTTCGAAAGTCTTCTGCTGCAGAGGCGTCTGAAAGCATCTATAAGTGGGAAAGGGTTAAAAGTAGTTGACAAGGAAATTATTATATCAGGTCTTTAACCCTTTCCCACATACAAGAAAAATCTGCAGCAGATGACTTTGAAAATCTCTATAAATGAAAGTATAATTATTGAAAAGACTTGAAAACATTTTTGGCAAAAGGAGAAACTGCTCATTAGTCGTCTGCTGCACAGGCTCCAGGAAGCTTCTGTATGTGGGAATGGGTGAACAGATAAACATGTTTTAAGTCACATTGTTTCCTTTTGTTAGTAACATTTCAGGATCTTATTATTTTCAGGATATTATGTCAACAAAGTGTTAAAAAGAAAGGATTTACCTGTGAAGTAAGTTTAACCCTTTCCAAATTGCAGACACTTGCCGACGCCTCTGCAGCAGATAACTTTTGAAAACAATATGGCAAAAGGAGAAATTGCTCAAAATTAATTTCTCCTTTTGCCATAGTTTTTTAACTCTTTATGATAAGTAAATTGTCATATATAGAGATTTTCCATATTTTCACCTAGATGTTTTCAAAGTTGTCTGCTGCAGATTTACTGTATGTGGGAAAGGGTTAAAAAGCTATTACAGTTCTAACTGAGAACAGATTTAAAAGCTTTCTGGATTATTACGAAAAATCTCATAATTTTTAGCTCGCCTATTCGAAGAAATAAGGGAGCTTATGTAATCACGTTGGCGTTGGCGTACGTGTTGCCAGCTTGGTCACATGTTTGCGTGCAAGGCCTTTTCTCACACACTGTGTATGCTGTTGCTTTGTAACTTCACACACTTATTCAAGGTCATTAGGTGACCTTGTATGTCAAGTTTTTGGACTTAGAATTTTGGTCAAACCTTTGCATTCAAGGCCTTTTCTCAGACACTGTGTAAGCTATTGCTTTGAAACTTCACACACTTATTCAGGGTCATTAAATGACCTTGTATGTCAAGTCCCATAACTCTTGAATGGATTTTGACAGAATTGTGCCTCTTTTTGGACTTAGAATTTTGGTCAAACCTTTGCGTGCAAGGCCTTTTCTCAGACACTGTGTAATCTGTTGCTTTGAAACTTCACACACTTATTCAGGGTCATTAGATGACCATGTATGTCAAGTCCCATAACTCTGGAATGGATTTTGACTGAATTGTGCCTCTTTTTGGACTTAGAATTTTGGTCAGACCTTTGCGTGCAAGGCCTTTTCTCAGACACTGTGTATGCTGTTGCTTTTTAGGGTCAGGGTCATTATATGACCTTGTATGTCAAGTCCCATAACTCTGGAATGGATTTTGACTGAATTGTGCCCCTTTTTGGTCAAACCTTTGTGTGCAAGACCGGGAATTTTGGGTTATAGTTAGGCATTCAAGGCCTTTTCTCAGAAACTATATAATTTATGCTGTTGCTATTAAACGGTTTACTTTCTTTCATAAATTCAATTTCAACTGAATTATTCCACTTTTGGATTTTGGACTTTTACCAATGCTATTACTGTTCTGAAGTAGGCCCTGATAGACGATGGCCCTGATAGGCGAGCTATATTGTCCTCCGACAAAACTTATTTTTCATTCATAGGTAACACCCGGACGTTTTTTTTAAAAAATGAATTAACCTATGAAACTTTCTGAAATGACCCCAACTCACCGATGGGAGTTGCCACTTTAGATATATGTATATATTCAGGTAAATTTTAAGTTTGGTTGATGTGCATTATGTTATTATGTCAGGTTTGAGTCATGTTACATTCATGAATTATGGTTATGTGTTAATGATTAGTTTTAACCTAACCATTAGTTTGAGGGGATGTATTAACCTCTAGAGATCCTTTAGGTTCTTCTTTATTTTTGAGTCTTTTGACCATGTTTATAAAAGATATACTAAAGTTATTCTGTAATTGACTATGTTTTTTCCAGGTTCGCAGCAGTAAGTCGATGTTATAGAGCAGAGGTAGACCATGTAGAACCTGGTATCTACAGAGTTCATCAATTTACGAAGGTAATCTATTTTATAGCCAAGCTATGTTTACTTAACTTGATTTTAACCTTTCCCACTTGCTATTAATAATTATTATTAGATTTATAGAGATTTTCCAAATTTTTGTCTTCAGGTTTTAATGCCATCTGCTGCAGTTTAAATGTATGGGAAAAGGTTTTTAAAAAAAAAGAAAAAAAAAGGTTTTCATTTTCACTCGCATTGATGTAAATTCACTCCATTTACATTTCTGCCTTTCAAGGTGATTTGTTAATCTTTAGTTATGCAAAGGGAATTAAGAGTTTTTTTTTTAAGCTCCCCTGGCTGAAAACCAGTCGAGCTTATGTCATAGCGATTTGTCGGTCGTACGTGCTTGCGTCAACTTTATCCTTCAAACAACCTCTTCTCCCTAACCACTTGGCAAATTAAGATGGAACTTCAAAGGAAGTATCCTCTCAATGTCTTCTCCTAGATTCCTTCAAATGTTTTGGATCAATGCAAAAATCTGGTTTCCATGGCAACCTTAAGAAAAAACTAAAAAAAAAAGCTTTAATATTCTTCTTCTCCTAAACTGATTTGCCGATTTTCAAATAATTTTGTAGATATATTCCTTGGGAGACCCTCTATCAAATTCCTCCAAACCATGTTGATTGGTCGAAAAACATGACCGCCAGAGGACAGGGGCTATTTTGCTTTATTTGGCTATAGTGAATACTTAAAAAATCATCTCCTAAGAAAGTTTCAGGGCGGTAATCCTTATATTGGCTTTAGTGAAATTTTTAAAAATCTTCTCCTCCCAAACTAGTTGGCCGATTTTCAATTTTTTTTACGAGATTCCTTTAAGCCATGGTGATTGTTCAAAAAACATGGCCACCAGGGGCTGGGGCTGTTTGGTGATTTAATTTTTGCCTTATGGCAGTACTGGTCCTCTTGGGCCTCTTGTTTTCCTGTTTGTAGCGCATTTCAGTCATTTCACCGCCTTGGGGGTTTCTTTCAACATTGCTTTATTTACGCATAAAATGGTGACGTAATATACGGAATTCGTAAAGTGCTTGTAGGGTAATAGTTAAACATAACGAAAATACAAGTGTAACGAAAACCAAGGGTCAACGATATATTTGGGGAAAGAATTAATGGCATCAATATCTTGTTCAGGTTGAAATGTTTGGTGTCACCGATACTGATGGTAATGACCTACTACAAGAGTTCATAGATATAGAGAGACATCTGTTTTCGGGACTTGGTATACATTATAGGTGAGGAAAATTGATGATTATCAAATATGCCATTTAACCCTTTCCCACCTATAGACGCTTTCTGACGCCTCTACAGCAGCAACTTTTGAAAACATCGTAACAATGGAGAAATTGCTCAAAACGAGGCACTCAGGGTTGCAGGATTAGCATTACGAGTGACTGGCTTATGTCAGGATAAATGGACCAGTAATACTAGTAACTTACCCAGGAAACGCTATGATATCACTGGAAAATTGTTGAAAGCAGCTTAAAACCCTAACCATTCAATCATTTATAGAGAGTTTCCATTATTTTAACTAAATGTTTTTAAATTGGTCTGCTGCAGATTTGTTGTATGTGTTAGACTTCTGTAATTTTCTTTACCTCAGAGTTTTAGACATGCCCTCTACAGAATTAGGAGCTCCTGCACACAGAAAGTTTGACATTGAAGCTTGGATGCCTGCTAACCGTTTCTGGGGAGAGGTAATATTAAATGGTTTACACTGATCTGGTATTCTTAGAGACATCTGATATAACCCTTTCCCTCATATAGACGCTTTCTGATGCCCTTGCAGCAGATGGCTTTTTGAAAACATAGTGACAAAAGAAGAAATTGCTCAAAACGAGCAATTTCTCCTTTTGCCACAATATTTTGCACTTCTAGTACTGGTTTGTTTACCCAGGGATCATGAATATGTGAACTGACGCCATGATATAACTGAAATAATGATGAAAGCAGCGTAAAACCCCAATAAATAAATAAATACTTTTAGTCATAGGTTATCCATTCAATGATAGAGATTTTCCATTTTATGACAAAATATGTTCAAAGTTGTCTGCTGCAGAATTGTCGTATGGGGGAAAGGGTTAAAAAAAATGATATCTGGAAAATTGGAAGTATAATTTTGATACAAAGTTGAAAACTTCAGAGCATTTTCTACTATTTCCACAACATTTACAAACGTCTTATCCCCCTGATTCATCAAATATTGTCTGTAGCGGAGAGTTAGTTTGTGATTGTAGAAACTGTTATCACTATTTATTCTTGTGTCCAAAAGCTGACATTATCTATGATATAGATTTTGTTGTGTCACCTGCGTAGCATGGTAGGCACTTAGGGATTCCTTTTTTTTTTGTCCGGCGTCTGTCTGTCAATCCGTCTGTCGACACACTTTTTCGTCACGTTTTCAAATAACTTTTTTCTACTCAAAGGATTGGATTGAAACTGATGACGAATGTTTATATCAATCTTTGTGATGGGTTCATAAAAGGGGGATAATCCAAATATTTTTTATATCAGCGTTATTGCCCCTTTTCTGTCAAAAATTAAAATTTT
Organism: Serripes groenlandicus; assembly: GCA_031761405.1. Taxonomy (NCBI): domain Eukaryota; kingdom Metazoa; phylum Mollusca; class Bivalvia; order Cardiida; family Cardiidae; genus Serripes; species Serripes groenlandicus. Next base: position 23,128,693 of record JASEVX010000001.1, read on the forward strand.
CTGACAAGGCCCCGCAGGTGACACACCTGCTCCGGGGAGCACTCCATTCTAGTTATAGATAATAGTACTTTTTCTTTGACATTGTCATACCGCCTGGTAGGTGTAGTGGTAGATTGTCTGCCTCAGGTGTTGGGGGTTGTGGGTCCGATCCCTGGCCGGGTCATACCAAAGACGTTAAAATGGTAGTAATGGCTGCCCTCCTTGGTGTTCAGGGCTGCGGGGTTAGCATTACGACTGACTGGCTGGTGTCAGGATAAATTGACCAGTAGTACTGGTGATTAACTCAGGAAATGCTGTGATAAAACTAAAAAATTGTTGAAAGTGGCATAAAACAGTAAATCAATCAATAGTCATTGTCATGAACTGTTAAATAACACAGTTACACTTCCACAATCGACAGAAATGTCTTGGGTAATTGCAGCATTAACGGGCATTTTTTTAGTCCCCTACCGGCGTGCCGAAGGGGACTATTAGGTTTGCACTCAGTCCGTCCGTCAGTCCATCTGTCAGTCAGTCAGTCAGTCAGTCAGTCCGGCAAATCAGTTTTCCGCACTTTTTTTCTACATGCTTTGAGGTATTGAGCTGAAATTTTGTATATGCCTTTGTAATCATGTGTCACAGATCAAGTTCGCGTTTCCTGGGATTTCGTCAATTTTTTAATGAGTTATGCCCCTTTTTGGACTTAGAATATTCGTTTTCCGCATTTTTTTTCTACATGCTTTGAGGTATTCAGCTGAAATTTTGTATATGCCTCTGTAATCATGTGTCACAGATCAAGTTCGCGTTTCATGGGATTTCGTCAATTTTTTTATGAGTTATGCCCCTTTTTGGACTTAGAATATTCGTTTTCCGCATTTTTTTTCTACATGCTTTGAGGTATTGAGCTGAAATTTTGTATATGCCTCTGTAATCATGTGTCACAGATCAAGTTCGCGTTTCATGGGATTTCGTCAATTTTTTTATGAGTTATGCCCCTTTTTGGACTTAGTGCAAACCGGTAGGGGACTATGGTATTGCTTGCAATCCAGTTACTTGTTATATTTGTTTTGCATTACATTTTGCTTGATTCCTCGTATAGATCTATCAATATTTATCCTCTGTTATTTATAGATATCAAGTGCCTCGAATTGCACAGACTACCAAAGTAGAAGACTGAACATTAAATATAAAACTGACGAAAGTGCCTTGAAACATTGTACCACAGTAAGTTCTATCTTCCTTTATTTATATGTGTCCATGTCTTGAACTATTTTAGGGTTTTATTCACACCCATTATGTTTGTGCAGGTTGTGATGTTGGCGATAGAAATACTGACGCAGGAGATTCAACCCTCCCTTTACCACATACAGACACTTTCTGATGTCTCTGCAGCAGACGTCTTTTAAAACCATTGTGAGTGGTGAATTAGTGCTCACATTTTCTGACCTAAACCTGCGCTTTGTGCATAAGTAGACTAAGCTTGGTTTGAGTATAATGAAGGTAAAGTTAATTAGATCTAATCTATCTATCTCCGTCTGTCTTTAAGGTTAACTTCAAACAACATCTCCTCTTAAACCACTAAACCTGCTCAGTCGGAAGCGAGCCAACCTGTCATTCAGTGGTTGTGAGTTTAAATTCTCTCCGACGTTTGACAAAAGTCACTATGACAAGCGTCAATCGTATTCCACAAATGGACTCGAGTCTATGTGGAAAAGCAGCCAGTTGCTTGGAAAGACTGTTGTGTGGAGTACTGGTGTGAGAAAGCCTAGGAAGCACATGAGTAGATCAACTGGCCACCGTGAAATGACTGCACAATTGTTGAAAACGGCGTTTACCCTTTCCCTCATATAGACGCTTTCCGACGCCTCTGCAGCAGACGGCTTTTTGAAAACATAGTGACAAAAGAAGAAATTGCACAAAACGTGCAATTTCTTCTTTTGCCTCAATGTTTTCCACTTTCTGTCATAGGTTATCCATTCAATTATGGAGATTTTCTATGTTTTGACAAAATACGTTCAAAGTCGTCTGCTGCAGAATTGTTGTATGGGGGAAAGGGTTAAACCCCAATCAATCATTTAACCCTTTCACACCTGCAACCCATTTTGACGCGATTTGCAGCAAACTACTTTTTGAAAACATGTGGCCAAAGGTGAAATTGCTCATGATGAGCAATTTCTCCTTTGGCCACAATGTTTTCAACTTTATTAAACAATTAAGCTAGGTTATATGGAGATTTTTCAGGTTTTTGTCACTATGTTTTCAAAGTCATCTGCTGCAGATGTATGTGGGAAAGGGTTAATCAATCCTAAGCACCTTGGTAACTTTCAACCAAAACTTCATACCAACGTTCCTTCGAAAATATGCTCTCAGAATTGCTCAAAGAATTGATTGCCATGGTTACTATGACAATGGAAAGGATTTAAAAAATGACTTACCCTCCTAAGTCACTGGGCCTGGGCCAGTCTTGAAACTCTTAGCAGGATTGTTCCACAGGTGTAAGTCCTTCATTATTGGTGAAAGAATTATTGGAGGGAAAAACCTTAATTAAATTTCCATGCATGATGGAAGGGGGTTAAAAGACATTCAAACAAATATAATTTGTAGAATTTAAACAAATTCATGCCATTCGCCAAATAATGAAATTTTCTGTCTCTATTTCAGGTAAATGGAACTGCCTGTGCTGTCCCTAGAATAATTATGACACTATGTGAGAATAATCAGCTGGAGGTAAGATTTACCCACATTTTTAACCCTTTCCCTCATATAGACGCTTTCTGACGCCTCTGCAGCAGACAGCTTTTTGAAAACATAATGACAAAAAAAGAAATTGCTCAAGACGAGCAATTTCTCCTTTTGCCACAATGTTTTCCACTTTAAGTCATAGATTATCCATTCAATTATAGAGATTTTCCAATTTTTGACAAAGTATGTTTAAAGTCGTCTGCTACAGAATTGTCGTATGAGGGAAACCCTTTTGGAAATATAACAAATTTGAAGCAGACAACTTTTTAGTTTAAACATCGTGGCAAATGGAGATATTGATCATTTACCTAAAAGTTTTTAAAATATGCCCCTCTGCCGGGTCATACCAAAGACTTTAAAATGAAAGTAATGGCTGCCCATTTTGGTACTCAATGATGCGGGGTTAGCATTTCGACTGACTGGCTGGTGTTAGGATAAATGGACCATTAGTACTGGTAATTTACCTAAAAAATGCTGTGATATAGCATGGAAACAGTGGTTCTCAAACCTCTTACCATTTATCAGGGCTCATGGGTATACTTATAAATTCATGTCAAAAACCAACAATAATGACAAATAAATTCAACAATATATGAGTAAGTAAGCAAAGCACCGGTTCACCTAGAATTTATTTCCTATAATGCATTTTTGGAAATGTATAAACAGTCCTTGATCTAAAGGTTCGAAAATAGGTAGGGTTCGAGAACAGGGACCTGTACGATAACTGAAACATTGTTGAAAGCGGCGTAAAACACCAAACAATCAATTAATCAATCTAGATTTGCCTGCTGTAGAGGTGTCAGAAAGGGTTAAATGTTTACTCGATATCATAGTTTTAATACTTTGAAAACATCTTCCCAAAAAATTTGGGAAAAGGATAACTTTGAACAATTTCTTCTTTTCCCTCAATGTTTTCTTGATTCATATGTTTCAAAGATATCAGAATTTGTCTTACACTTACACCCAAATTGCAAATGATATGATTAAAAATAGTAACTCATGATTTATTTTGATTTCATTATTATTATTTTTCAACATATACAAAGTTATTAGCTCATATGATCACGAAGTGCTGGAGGTGAGCTGTTGTGATCCCTCTGTGTCAGCCATCATCTCTTGGCATGTATTGTCGTCAACAATTGCTTCCCTCATACGACAATTCTGCAGCAGACGACTTTGAACATATTTTGTCAAAAAATCAAAAAATAGAAAATCTCTATAATTAAATGGATAACCTAAAAGTGGAAAAAATTGAGGCAAAAGGAGGGAATTGCTCGTTTCGAGCAATTTCTTCTTTTTAGCTCACCTGAGCTTTGCTCAAGGTGAGTTATTGTGATCGCCTTTTGTCCGGCGTCCATCGTGCGTCGACCATCGTGTGTCGTGCGTCAACTTCTTCTCCTCAGTAACCAGTGGGTCAATTCGGATGAAACTTCACAGAAAGCATCCTCTCAATGACCTCACAAGATTTCCTTCAAATTTTTGGGATCCATGCAGAATTCTGGTTTCCATGGCAATGAAATGAAAAAAACTTCAAAATTCTTTTTCTCCAAACCTGGTTGGCAGATTTTCAAATAATTATGTAGAAATGTTCCTTGGATGACCCTCTATGAGATTCCTGCAAGCCATGTTGATTGGTCAAAAAACATGGCTGCCAGGGGGGGCGGGGCTATTTTGCCTTATATGGCTATAGTGAAAACTCAAAAAATCTCCTCCTCCGAAAGTGTCAGGCCTATTTTCAAATAATTTTGTAGAAATGTTCCTTGGATGACCCTCTATCTGATTCCTTCAAGTCATGTTGATTGGTCAAAAAACATGGCAGCCAGTGGGCAGGGCTATTTTGCCTTATATGGCTATAGTGAAAACTTATAAAATCTTCTCCTCCAAAAGTGTCTGGCCGATTTTCAAATTATTTTGTAGAAATGTTTCTAGGGTGACCCTCTATCAGATTCGTCGCAAACTATGGCTGCCAGGGGGCGGGGCTTATATAGCTAAAGTGAAAAAAAAAAAAACAGGTGAGCGATTCCAGGGCCATCATGGCCCTCTTGTTTCACTATGTTTTCAAAAAGCCGTCTGCTGCAAAAGCGTCAGAAAGCGTCTATATGAGGGAAAGGGTTAAACAACTTTTCATCTTAAACCTCTGGGAAAATTTAAACCAAACTTTACATGATTGTTCCTTTGGTAGTCCTTCAATTTGTCCAAATGATTGAATTCTAATGGAAGTGTGCTTACTGTGGCATAAATAAGGGGGCAAGATAATAAAAGTTTAAAAATACTTCTCCACTGAAACTGGACTGCCTCAGTGCATGAAGTCGTGGGTTCAGTCGTCACATCATTCCAAATAGTTTAAAAATGGCTGCCTTCCTTTTTCGCTGGTAACTTACCCAGGAAACGCCTTGATATAACTGAAAAATTGTTGAAAGCGGTGTTTAACACCAATCAATCAATTAATCAATCAATTGCATGTAGATCAATACCCAGTTGTGGCATGACGGTCATGGTGGGGTGCCCTTGGGCAAGGCACATTTCCTAGCCTAGAACTGGTTTGTTTATCCAGGGATCATGAATAAATGAACTGTCGCTGTGATATGATAATGTTGAAAATGGCTTATAACCCAAATAAAGCTAAAACAAATTGTATGTACTTAACAACCTCTGATGACTGCTAAACAAAAACCCAATATCAAAGGGAGATAAGGTATTGATAATAATGTCAAATAACTGATGTTATGATAGTGGTGCTTTCCCTTGGATTGATTCCTCCTGTTTATTTGTAAACAATATATTACAAATACAACAAATCTGCAGCAGACGACTTTGAACATGTTTTGTCAAAACATAAAAAATCTCTTTAATTGAATGGATAACCTATGACTAAAAGTGGAAAACATTATGACTAAAGGAGAAATTGCTTGTTTTGAGCAATTTCTTCTTTTGTCACTATGTTTTCAAAAAGCTGTCTGCTGCAGAGGCGTCTATATGAGGGAAAGGGTTAATACATCTCGATTAAAAGGTGAATAAAATATATAACTGAAAGCACAATTATTGAAAAGAGTTGAAAACATTGTAGCAAAATTTCTCCTTATGCCTCCATGTTTTCAAAAGCCTTCACTGATACAGTAGAAAATATTATGTCGAAGTAAAATGTTACCCATAATACTCTATATTATTAGATACCTTAACTCTTTCCCTCATATAGACGCTTTGTGATGCCTCTGCAGCAGACGGAATTTTGGAAAACATAGTGACAAAAGAAGAAATTGCTCAAAACAAGCAATTTCTCCTTTTACCACAATATTTTCCACTTTTAGTCATAGGTTATCCATTTAATGATAGAGATTTTCTATTTTTTGACAAAATATGTTCAAAGTCGTCTGCTGCAGAATTGTCGTATGAGGAGAAGGGTTAACCTTGCTTTCAATGATAGATTAATATTCATAGGAAGCGAGTAGTGTCTCGTGCATTTTCGCTTGATTGAAACAGGTAAATAAGTGTACCCTTTCCGAAAAACAAATCTGCAGCAGAAGACTTTGAAAACATACCAGAAAAAGATTGGAAACTGCCTTTGAATGAAAGTACAATAATTGAATAGAGTTGAAAACATGGTGACAAAAGGAGAAATTGCTCGTTTTGAGCAATTTCTACTTTTGTCAACATGTTTTCAAAAAGCCGTCTGCTGCAGAAGTGTCAGAAACCATCTATATGAGGGAAAGGTTTAATTATTACAAATCATACACTGATAAGTTATCAGGACTTCACCCTGCCTTTTGTTAACCCTTTCCCTCATACGACAATTCTGCAGCAGACGACTTTGAACGTATTTTGTCAAAAAATAGAAAATCTCCATAATTGAATGGATAACCTATGACAAAAAGTGGAAAACATTGTGGTAAAAGGAGAAATTGCACGTTTTGAGCAATTTCTTCTTTTGTCACTGTGTTTTCAGAAAGCTGTCTGCTGCAAAGGCGTCAGAAAGCGTCTATATGAGGGAAAGGGTTAACCCTTTCCTACTTATAGACACATTTTGAAGCATCTGCAGCAGACGACTTTTGAAAACATTGCGACAAAAGGAGAAATTGCTTGTTGTGAGCAATTTCTCCTTTTGCCACAATTTGTTCAACTCTTTTCACTAGGTAAACCTTCATTTCAAGAGTTTTTTAGCTCACCTGAGCTTTGCTCAAGGTGAGTTATTGTGATCGCCTTTTGTCCGGCGTCCGTCGTGCGTCGTGCGTCAACTTCTTCTCCTCAGTAACCAGTGGGTCAATTTGGATGAAACTTCACAGAAAGCATCCTCTCAATGACCTCACCAGAATTCCTTCAAATTTTTGGGATCCATGCAAAATTCTGGTTTCCATGGCAACGAAACCGAAAAAACTTCAAAATTCTTCTTCTCCCGAATTGGTTGGCAGATTTTCAAATAATTTTGTAGAAATGTTCCTTGGATGACCCTCTATCAGATTCCTTCAAGCCGTGTTGATTGGTCGAAAAACATGGCCGCCAGGGGGGGCGGGGCTATTTTGCCTTATATGGCTATAATGAAAACTTAAAAAATCTTCTCCTCCGAAAGTGTAAGGCCGATTTTCAAATAATTTCGTAGAAATGTTCCTTGGGTGACCCTCTATCAGATTCCTTCAAGCCATGTTGATTGGTCAATAAACATGGCCGCCAGGGGGCGGGGCTATTTTGCCTTTTATGGCTATAATGAAAACTTAAAAAATCTTCTCCTCCATAAGTGTCAGGCCGATTTTCAAATAATTTTGTAGAAATGTTCCTTGGGTGACCCTCTATCAGATTCCTTCAAGCAATGTTGATTGGTCAAAAAACATGGCCGCCAGGGGGCGGGGCCTATTTTGCCTTATATGGCCAAAGGTGAAAACTTAAAAAATCTTCAACATCTTCTCCTCAGTAACCAGTCGGTCAATTGGGATGAAACTTCACAGAAAGCATCCTTTTAATGACCTCACCAGAATTCCTTCAAATTTTAGGGATCCATGCAGAATTCTGGTTTCCATGGCAACGAAACGAAAAAAACTTCAAAATTCTTCTTCTCCCAAACTGTTTGGCAGATTTTCAAATAATTTTGTAGAAATGTTCCTTGGATGACCCTCTACCAGATTCCTTCAAGCCATGTTGATTGGTCGAAAAACACGGCCGCCAGGGGGGGCGGGGCTATTTTGCCTTATATGGCTATAGTGAAAACTTAAAAAATCTTCTCCTCCGAAAGTGTCAGGCTGATTTTCAAATGATTTTGTAGAAATGTTCCTTGGGTGACCCTCTATCAGATTCCTTCAAGCCATGTTGATTGGTCGAAAAACATGGCCGCCAGGGGCGGGGGGGGGGGGGGGGGGGGGCGGGGCTATTTTGCCTTATATGGCTATAGTGCAAACTTAAAAAATCTTCTTCTCCAAAAGTGTCAGCCCGATTTTCAAATAATTTTGTAGAAATGTTCCTTGGATGACCCACTTTCAGATTCCTTCAAGCCATGTTGATTGGTCAAAAAACATGGCCGCCAGTAGGCAGGGCTATTTTGCATTATATGGCTATAGTGAAAACTTCAAAAATTCTCCTCCAAAAGTATCTGGCCGATTTTCAAATAATTTTGTAGAAATGTTCCTAGGGTGACCCTCTATCAGATTCCTTCAAGCCAAGTTGATTGGTCGGAAACTATGGCTGCCAGGGGGCGAGGCTTATATAGCTAAAGTGGAAAAAAAAAAAAAAAATCAGGTGAGCGATTCAAGGGCCATCATGGCCCTCTTGTTTACTTTTTTTTGTCTAGATGTTTTAAAAGTAGTCTTGTGCAGATTTGCTGTATTTGGGAAAGGGCTAAACTTCTTTAAAATGCATTTGTATTCATATAGAGAAGTAATCCATTACCACGTATAGGCGCTTTTTGATGCCTCTGCAGCAGACGTCTTTTGGAAACATTGTTGCAAAAGGAGAAATTGCTCATATTGAGCAGGTTTTCCATTTGCCATAATATTTTCACTTATTTTCAATAATTATACTTTCATATTTTACATGAGATTTGTTCAAAATCAGCTGCTGAAGATTTGCTGGATGTGGGAAAGGGTCACATGAGACTATGGTTCTCACTAAGAAACATGTATGAGCTGCATTCATTTAACCATTTCCCACATACATCAATTCTGCAGCAGACGACTTTGAAAGCATCTAGGCAAAAACATGGAAATTTGCTTGAAAATAGTGTGGTAAAAGTAGTATGTGGGAAAGGGTTAAACAGGATATTTTCAGTCTTCTGCTGATAATTGTCGTATGAGGGAAAGGGTTAAGAAACATTTATGAGCTTTTTCTCACAATGTTTTCTTCCATGTCTAAAAGTTTACTTTATTTTTATCCCCCGCTTTTTCGAAGAAAAAAGGGGGGTTATTAATTTGGGTTTGTCCGTCTGTCCGTCTGTCTGTCTGTCTGTCACACTTCGTTTCCGTGCAATAACTGCCACAAATGTTAACCATTTTTTTCCAAACTTGGTAACAAGGTTAAATGCCTTAAGGGCTAGGCCAAGTTCGATCGTCACTTTCGGCGGACTTTATTCGGTGGAGTTATGGCCCCTTATTTAACAAAAAATGTCATTTGTTGCTGTTTCCGTGCAATAACTGCCACAAATGTGAACCTTTTTTTTCCAAACTTGGTAACAAGGTTAAATGCCTTAAGGGCTAGGCCAAGTTCGATCATCATTTTCGGCTGACTTTATTCGGTGGAGTTATGGCCCCTTAATTAACAAAAAATGTCGTTTGTTGCTGTTTCCGTGCAATAACTACCACAAATGTGAACCGTTTTTTTTCAAACTTGGTAACAACCTAGGCCAAGTTCGATCCTCACTTTCGGCGGACTTTATTCGGTGGAGTTATGGCCCCTTAATTAGCAAAAAATGTTATTTGTTGCTGTTTCCGTGCAATAACTGCCACAAATGGAAACTTTTTTTTTCAAACTTTGTAACAAGGTTAAATGCCTTAAGGGCTAGGTCAAATTCAATCGTCACTTTCGGCGGACTTTATTCGGTGTAGTTATGGCCCCTTATTTAACAAAAAATGTCGTTTGTTGCTGTTTCCGTGCAATAACTGCCACAAATGTGAACTTTTTTTTTTCAAACTTGGTAACAAGGTTAAATGCCTTAAGGGCTAGGTCAAGTTCGATCGTCACTTTCGGCGGACTTTATTCCTACAATATTTCCTGCAAGCTGGGGATATAAATTTCATGAATTTGCTTGTTGTTACAGATTTAACCCTTTCCCAAATACATCATGAGCTGCTCTAAATGTGTAAATGAGTATCTGTGACAAAGGGTTAAACAGAATATTTTCAGTTTTTGAAGAAAAAAAATTACAATATTTAAACAGTGCTGGCCATCATCAGCTACACTGTTCAAAGTGATGGCATCTGATCTGGATTTAAATGTTGTTAGATCCGATTGAAATGGTCTATAAAATGGTTCTGATCACTCTTAATACTTTATACTTTCCCATTTGCAAGACACAGCAGGTGATTTTTAAGAAATGTCTTCTTGTGTAACGATGTTTTCATCTCCATATAATATTTATTCATTTTAGTTTAGTTTAAACTTATTTATTTTAAATTGATTGCAAAACAAGCTTTCAGCTTATATTATTCACGCTGGATGTCTGTTTCCTTGAGGCTTAACCAGTCCTAATGCTGTTTCTGTGGAAAATCCCAAAGACAAAACCCGCTTATCACTAGATTCACACCTGGGACCATTTTTACGAGAGGCCGAGGCTCTACCACTGTCTTCCACAGTTTTTCACCTAGATGTTTTTCAGTCGTCGCTGCAAATTTGTTGTATTCATAATAGGGTTAACAATTAATATTGACTGTTTGAATTTAAGTACTGGTAAGAGCCTATACTTATAGAATAGAACAAGCACACTTGCACTTATTGATGATAAATTAGAGCCTATATTTATGGAACAGAACAATCACACTTGCACTTATTGATTATAAGTTAGAGCCTATATGTATGGAACAGAGCAATCACACTTGCACTTACTGATTATATGTTAGAGCCTATATTAATAGAACAGAACAATCACACTTGCACTTATTGATTATAAATTAGAGCCTTTATTTATAGAACAGAACAAGGACACTTGCACTTACTGATTATAAGTTAAAGCCTATATTTATAGAACAGAACAAGCACAATTGCACTTACTGATTATAAGTTAGAGCCTATATTTATAAAACAGAACAAGCAAACTTGCACTTACTGATTATAAATTAGAGCCTATATTTATGGAACAGAACAATCACACTTGCACTTATTGAGTATAAGTTAGAGCCTATATTTATGGAACAGAACAATCACACTTGCAATTAATTATAAGTTAGAGCCTATATTTATGGAACAGAACAATCACACTTGCACTTATTGATTATAAGTTAGAGCCTATATTTATGGAACAGCAATCACACTTGCACTTACTGATTATATGTTAGAGCCTATATTAATAGAACAGAACAATCACACTTGCACTTACTGATTATATGTAAGAGCCTATATTTATGGAACAGAACAATCACACTTGCACTAACTGATTATAAGTTAGAGCCTATATTTATAGAACAGAACAATCACACTTGCACTTACTGATTATAAGTTAGAGCCTATAGTTATGGAACAGAACAATCACACTTGCACTAACTGATTTTAAGTTAGAGCCCATATTAATAGAACAGAACAAGCACACATGCACTTACTGATTATAAATTAGAGCCTATATTTATGTTGATGTTGTTTACACTCGCGCTCAGCAATAATGCCATTTGGTAAGCAACTTACTGATTATAAGTAAGAGCCTATATTTATAGAACAGAACAAGTGTACATGCACTTACTGATTATAAATAAGAGCCTATATTTATGGAACAGAACAAGCACACTTGCACTTACTGATTATAAGTAAGAGCCTATATTAATAGAACAGAACAAGCGTACATGCACTTACTGATGATAAATTAGAGCCTATAGTTATAGAACAGAACAAGCACACTTGCACTAACTGATTATAAGTTAGAGCCTATATTTATAGAACAGAACAAGCGTACATGCACTTACTGATGATAAATTAGAGCCTATAGTTATAGAACAGAACAAGCACACTTGCACTAACTGATTATAAGTTAGAGCCTATATTTTTATAGAACAGAACAAGCGTACATGCACTTACTGATGATAAATTAGAGCCTATATTTATAGAACAGAACAAGCAGACATGCATTTACTTATGATAAATTAGAGCCTATATTTATAGAACAGAACAAGCGTACTTGCACTTACTGATTATAAGTTAGAGCCTATAGTTGCACTTACTTATGATAAGTTACTGTTTTCAGGATGGGAGTATTGCACTGCCTAAGGTCCTCTGGGAACATATGGATGGGAGAGAAGCCATTACCAAATCCAGTAGACTACCCCTAATGGATCTCATAGAAACACCAAAGTTAAACTACAACCACTGAACGAACAGTGTTCATCATATGGCAGACTGATTTGGAAGAGATTGTGGAAAAGGGAGAAATAGCTCATAACAAGGATTTTCATCTTTTCCAATGTTTTCAACTATGTTTCGAGATTATACTTCAAATTTTCTAGATGTCACAGTTTTTTGCCGATGTGTTTTCAACGTATACATACGACTAAATAATTCATATGGACATATTGTATATTATAAACAGTAAATGTGTCCATGGCTGAATACATGTCAAACTGTCTATGCAATACGTCTTCTATATATATTAAATATTATCAACCCTCTATCATATACAGAGGATTTTTTACGCCACTGCAGCAGACGTCTTTCGAAAATATTGTGGCAAAAGGAAAAATTGCTCATCATGAGCAATTTCTGCTTTTGCCACAATGTTTTTGTGTCACCCTGCATAGCATGGTAGGCACTTAGGGATTTTTTTTTTTGTCCGGCGTCTGTCCATTCGTCTGTCTGTCTGTCCGTCGCACTTTTTCGTCACACTTTCAATGAGCAGGTGACACACGTGCTCCGCGGAGCACTCCATTCTAGTTAACTCTTTTCAATCATTGGGCTTTTATCTATAGAGTTTTACCAGAGATTTTCCATTATTTTGTCTAGATGGTTTTAAAAGTCGTCTGCTGGTTTAGAATCAGATGTACGCTGTCAGAAGATTATTTAAAGCTCCTACGACTTATTCGAAAAAATTATATTTTCGGAAAAACGCTGCAGTTTACTCTTACCAAAACGGATAGAATATTTAGACATAATCTTGATCCCCGGGTGACAAACAAGAGCTAGGCTAAGAAATGTGCTAGGGGTTATCCACCATGACCACCAAGATCGAACCCTAGTTCACAAATCCCTGTTGCTAACAACAGACTAATTGACAACCAGTGCAAGCAGTTAAATCTGAAATTGATATGCAAAGTAATCTGGACCTAAAAGAGATGCAAATGCCATATGGTGTGTGTACTATTAACTATTATTAATTGTACATTTTTTCTCATTTAACTCATTTTTTAGAAGATTATTGCCATATTTTACATGTACCATTTTAAAAAAATGATTAAAAAGTGAATAAAATTATATCGGTATTTAGTATTAACATTTCTCCATGGCATACAAGAGGTGATCGAAGGGCTATTATGTTGAAAGTGTTGTTAAACTTCGAGCAATCTGTAACACATACAATAAAATGTTGTGTGGTCATTTAAATATTTCTTTCTCTTATGAAGTGAAAAATGGTTCGGGTATCGTAGCAAAACAACTACACATCAATAAAAGCGAAATTGCTAAATTGTTCGACTGTGTTGCAGATTTATTGATTGTTTGGTGTTTTACGCAGCTTTCAACAATTTTCAGGTATATCACGGCGCGTCCAGGGTAAGTTACCAGTACTACTGGTCTATGTATCCTGACACCAGCGAGTCCGTCGAAATACTGACCAAGGAAACCCTGAGCGCCAAGGAGGGCAGCCATTTCTACCATTTTTAAAGTATTTGGTAAGACCCGGCCGGGGATCGAACCCGCACAGAATACAAGTTTTGAAAACGTAGAACAACAGAACATATCCTGAAAAGTAATTGTCTCCTTTCCCGGGATCAAAACTCGCACGCGAAATTATTGAATATGGGATTTGGATTCAGACGATACATGAATGGTGTGCTTTAATCGAAGACATCGCTGTCAATTCTTTCTCTCAGTAAAATATTGTCGTTACTTTTCTCCGTTTCCACTTATATTCATGGCGTTGATTTACTCCCGTGTTCCGTATTGCGGTTACATAAGTATTCTCTATATACTTGATGATGTCACGCCGTTGTTCAATACCTTTGAAGTGTATTCCGTGTGTGGTGGGTAAACGCCATTTGGAACCATTTTGGAGGAAACTTAAAAAATTAATTACTCAAATTGAGCAATTTATTGTTTACATTATTTTCTTTCCTGTGCCTCAATTTAATACCGAGCTTTACACGTACACTTTACACGAGTATGTTTCGAAAGCCGACGACCGTATGCCAATTATTGAATCAAACACTTTGATTGAAATTTAACCCTTTCCCTCATATGGACGCTTTCTGAAGCCTCTGCAGCAGACGGCTATTTGAAAACAAAGTGTCAAAAGAAGAAATTGCACAAAACGTGCAATTTCTCCTTTTGCCACAATGTTTTCTACTTTTAGTCATAGGTTATCCATTGAATTATAGAGATTTTCTGTTTTTTGACAACATATGTTCAAAGTCGTCTGCGGATTCTGCTGTGGTCGAGTGGTTAGCGTCGGGGATTTCGAAACCGGGTGTCCCGGGTTCGATCCCCAGTCGCGGCACTACGGTCATGGTGGAGTGCCCTTGGGCAATGCACATTTTCTAGCCTAGTACTGGTTTGTTTACCCAGGGATCATGAATAATTAAATTTAATTGCGTGCTAAATGACCGTAGCTGTCGATGCGCCATAAAACAATATACATTCATTCATTCAAAGTCGTCTGCTGCAGAATTGTCGGATGAGGGAAAGGGTTAACACCGTTTTCACCATTGTTCGGTCATATCACTTATAATGTTTCCTGACTTTCTCGCTACAGTCTTTCCCCCAAGAAACTGGCTGAATATCCTTTTAGATTGTTAACCCATTTGTGGAAGACTTTAGTCGAACGTCGGAAAGAATATTGATGGAGCTGGGATCCACAACTAACGACGGTCGCTACCGGGGACCGGCTAACTTTGAATGGAAAAGTATTTGTCTCATTCTAATCTGACTTGTTCTGAGTCTTTACTTTGATCAGAGACCTAAAATAACATTATTAGTTTAGGTCTCTGCTTTAATTGGGACAGAATTAGTCTCATTCTAATCTGACTTGAAGAGTTCCTTACTTTGATTTGAGGAATCCACTGTGGTCGAGTGGTTAGCGTCGGGGATTTCGAAACCGGGTGTCCCGGATTCGATCCCCAGTCGCGGCACTACGGTCATGATGGAGTGCCCTTGGGCAAGGCACATTTTCTAGCCTAGTACTGGTCTGTTTACCCAGGGATCAGGAATAAGTGAACTGTCGCCGTGATATAACTGGAATATTGTTGAAAGCGGCGTAAAACCCCAATAAATAAATAATTAGTCTCTTTCTAACCTGATTTGAAGAATTCCTTACTTTGATGGGTATATAATGGAACTCTTCCGGTTGGTTGGTGGTAACGGAACAAGCAGGAACGGTGCATTGTGGATCCTGTAGTTTATAATACCACAACTCTGTTGATAACGTTTCGAGGGCTTGGTGTGAAACGGTTGTATCTAAAAACCTATTTTGAAAACCCTGGTTTAGGGGCAATTTTGACCCCTTTGTAAACAATGCAAATTTAGGTGCCATTGCTCAGAACGAGCAATGGCACCTAAATTTCTATTGTTTACTAAGAAAATTGATTTAACGTTTATAAAGACTTTATGGCGAGGTGATTAACCTTGGTAAAATAAACCTAATTTTAGTTACAACCGTTTCACGCCAAACCCTCGGTATGACGTCACTCGTGCTCTGGCCCCGAAACTATTAAAACTCTGAAAACGTTCTCAGTGGTCAGAAATAAACTACATGCTCAAAGTAAGACTTTTGCATTTGACCAATCCGATACTTGAGCACGAATGCTGAGTACAGATTAAACTGTTGTAGTTTACAGTGTACAGTGAATGGATCGAAATTGAAAAAACGTAAAGATAAACGACATAAATATGTATCAAAAAATCTTTAATAACAATATACAATTTTGTACACGTATTACTTTTAAGTTATATACTAAATTTCTACAATCTCGTAAAGGTTTTTGTTATCTACAATGTTTAATGTTATTCATGTAAATGCATGTAAATATATTTTTATACAGGCATACCTTTTTTTTAGTTTCAAATATTCCTCTACAGTTAAACATTTATAAATCATTCACATTATATATAATATCTTAGTTTGCAGAGCTTTTTGACTAAGTAAAGCTCTGCCTCTCCTCATAATCCTTGTTGCCATGAGAAATGCCACTTTTCCTATCGTGTTTTAGATATTTATCCCTTCCCCCTTGATACAGACGCTTTCTGACATCAATACTATTTTTTAAAACATTGTGGCAAAAGGAGAAATTGCTCATGATGAGCAATTTTCTCCATTTGCCACAATGTTTTCAATTTTTTGAGTAAGAACATTTTCATTTGTAGGGGTTTTCCTTATTTTTTGCTAAGATGTTTTAAAAGTCGTCTGCTGCAAAAGTGTTGTTTATTGGAAATGGTTGATCAGAGCATCTAGGGCTTACCCTCTTACAAGAAGCAATATTGATAATCATATATTGCAAAGAATCATGCCGACTTTTAATAAAACCCAAAATCATTGCAGAACTTGGAATGTAAGTCATAAATATAATTATATATATATATAATATATATATAATATTTGGAATGTAACGGTTAGATAAAACAAAAGAAAAATGTTTCGACTGTGTAAATACATTGTTCACTAGCTAATTTAGCAATTCACCATTTCCCTGATGCATGCGACATTTGACGCCTCTGATGCAGGCAAACTTTTTTCGAAACATTTCCGGGAAAAGAGTAAATTGCTCAGAATAAGCAACTCCTCCTTTTCCTAAAATGTCATTTGTATCAAAATCATACTTTCATCGATCTAGGTGTTAGAATCTTTCCCTCATCTTCATTAAAAACGTGTCAGGAAAATTGTTATTATTGGTGGGAAAAACCGCATAATATTCTGTATCATCATGCTTATGTTGAATAGTTGAAATTCTCTTAATGTGTTAATTATTAAGGAAGAATTAGGAAATATTTCAGATTGTATTAGACCACGTATTTTGGTGGAAGTGATATGCTTAAAGTATTTCAAATTGGTTACAAATCAATATTCATACGATGGAAAAGTGACTCTATTGGAACGATTCCACTCACAGTTAGTCCACACCGTTTTTGTTTTCAAATGGATGTAATCAAGGTACAACAAGTGTCAATATCCACATTGATTGTCACTTATACGCTTTCACTGGTTATTTCCACCAGACTCCGCCGCCTACTCGGAAATAAAGGCCCAGCTTAGAACTAAAAATAACTTAATATATACAGCCAGCTGGAGCACTTATAAATGTTAATTTCGTCTCATCATATCGGGCAAGTCACCCAGTTTGTTCAGTGAGGTTTTCTCCGATTTGACTCTCGACTCCCGCTTTCCACCCATAACGTGAGTTTTCGGGGGGCGCCTACAGTCGTCTGCGACACATTGTTCTTGGAATGTTCGAAGTGTTCAAGCCTCGTCCTGAGCTGGGGAGGCTTTCGGCAGTATTGAATAATCACAAGTCATGTCACGCTCTATATTTAGACCAAAATTATTATTTATAGAACTTGGAATTTTGGCCACGAAGACGTGTCTTTGTATTCTAAACAATCGCCCCCGCTGGGACGGGAAAGTCCTTGTGCTGTTGGTGGCAAGGATGTATACTGGTTAGCGTATGCGTTGACCATGGAGTTGGCTTGGTTCCCGGGCATGACTGGAAGCTGCATTGGCGACAAATAATCGGCATTAGTATAATATGAGGAATGTCCGTAATTATTGGGAGTATAGCCGCTGTGCATATTGGTCATTGGGTACCCGCCTCGTTGCATACAGCTATTGGAATACATTAGGTCGTTGACTGGCGCGATGGAAGCCGGACTCCATATAGATGTTGGTGCCACCATACTTCCGTTTGTGATGGGACTTGAGACCGGGACTGGTTTGCTGTAATTAGGTGAGATTGAGGGTGGGGGAGGTGTCTTCGACTTCTTTGGTGTAGGTGACTTGGAGCTACCGTCTTTGGCTTTCTGTTGTTGACGGCATTTGGCACGACGGTTCTTAAACCAAACCTGTAATTATAAGAAAAACGACATTTTAGAAATACTGTATTTTTTTTTTTTTTTTTCATTTTTATATGTTCCTTTTTTGCCCGATGTATTAATAAAAGCGTTACTGTTTGTAAACATCCTATGTGAATAAATCATGTCTATCATAAATAGATGCTTCTTTGACAAGTGGACATTTTGTAAATGAGAAAATGTTTTTATACGAGCAATTTCCCCATTTTCAAAATTGGTTTTTATATATATAAATAAAATTAAAATGTTTCTTATATAATATTCTTTACACGAAAGCTGATAGATTCCTGTAGCAAACAAATGGCCCCGCGATCAACACATCTAGTGTACCAACTCCATTAATTTTAATGATGTCGAGTCCCTGAATACGGTAGTTTTGAATTAGCATTTCAATATGTCCGTATTGTTCTATTCAAAACTCGGGCGGGCAGCGATCGATAGCATGTGAATTAATTAATTTGTAAATGATTCATATAAAAACATCAAATATCGATCCCCGCCAGCTATGTTGAACTCTGAGATATGCCACACCGTTATATTCTCCTTCAATTATATATTCTAAATTGATACTTTTAATTTCACCGGCCAAATTGAGATATCTAAAAATTCGTGTTTATCAAGAACGCACACTTGTATTTTGTTCGTTTTTCTTGTGCTCTTTAAGATAAACAACATGCTGTCGTTAGTAAACTTAAGTTGTGATACCTTCACGATTCTAGCAGTGCTTCTTCAGACCTTGTCATGACGTTAAGTTAGTAAAAAGGTCAGCGTATTAAGTAAAGTGTGTCGGAGCATTGGTCAATTGAAGTCCACAATAAACAACACACACGCTTGATTTCTTTGTATCAGCCATTAAACTCGGTTAAATTGTGTGAAATATTAATTATGACTTAAAAAACTGCTACGATCCTGGAACGGATTCCATGAAAGAGAGAAAGACCCTAGGTTGTTTTGTATTTGTTCTTTTTCAATGTACTTGGATCATTTCCGTGTCTTAGGAATATTAGTCGTGTCAAATGAAAAGAAAAAAAAGAAAGGAAATTCTCCAATACTTTTAGTTTTGACAGCACATGAGCCCGTATTTTTTTCCATTAGAGGTTCAATTCTAATTTGCCCAAATGTTAACATATTATTTATTGGGGATAGTTTGAAGCTTCGGTCATACTATGCGAATACATAAGACTAACCGTATCAAAGACGTTCTCACAAATACTACGGAGCCTTTTTACTTGAATCAGTCCTATATTGGATTATAATTGGCGAGTATTCTACTATCTCTTCGGTCATAATGCACATTCGATGTACGAGGGCAACCAGCCAGTGCGGTGTTTAGACCCGACCGTTACATCGACGGAAGTCGGAGGAAACAACGCTATCCATACTTCCGTTTGTTCCTTTTCATGGCATCGCGAGTTTGACTTCGGCCTTTTACTGTGTTTTTGTGTAAGCAGACATATGAATGTCTTTTATTGGTCGAACTTTTTCTTTTATTTCTTTTCATGTAGGGTAGCTTGATTCATTTTTAACGACCCCCACCCCGTATTATTGGAGGTTCCATATTGACAAGATTTAATGGATTCCCGATTAAAAAATACGAAAGTTAATTTCCCGATCATTTTCGACTTAATTAATAAATAAAAAGAAACATAGTTCACGGGCGGCGTTCAACCGTTATGCTCCTTCATATTTGAGTTAATAATAAGAGTTTTCGTTTGAAAAATAAAGTGCAAGTACTATCTCGCAGATATGAAGCTTATTGTACTTCGATATTGCTATTCGCTTATTTCTAATTGCTTTGGGGTTTTCTATATATCGTAGATCCCTTTTTCTCTTGGATAAAATTTCAAAGCTTGCTTGACATCGGATGTAGTGGTTGCGCTAAATTTTTACGATTCACAAATACGGGAACGGAAATCTTATTGTTAAACATGTCGGCAGTCGCCTGCTATTTGTCTCCAGTTCCTGTCACTTAATTCAAAATATACCTGTCACTCTTGTATTTACCCGTTAAATAAACAAAATAAAGTAAATATCCCGCAGGAACAGTTCCCTTAAAAAAATTCTTAAGCCAATTTGTCCAATACCTAATAAAAATATTTTCTTTCCAAACAGCGTTTATTTTTACTGTCGAGTACGGCCCAAACAAAGTTGTACAATAGACATGAACAGCCCAATGCGTTTGTATATTTTGGGTATTAAATAAGAAAATTTTGGTATTGTTCTTTCTGGTAAAAGAAATGACCAAAATGTCTCGCGTGGACAACCGAAGTCCATTAATGGCGGAATGTGATAATGTAATTTGGTTTTGTTTTGGTACACGAGGAAAATGTCAAGTTCTCTCTTCTCAAAATATTGCAGTTTATTTTGTTTCTACCTTTTTTCCGCCTTAGTGTGTGCTTTGTGCTATGACAAATTTTCCCACTATGATTCTGTTTGGACAACAACTACGCTTATTCCTACAGGCAAAGTAAACCACACATTGCTATGATTAAAAACGGACACGGGATATTCCATTGAATTTTTTGTCCTATGATGGAATATCATAATCATGTTTATTATTATTTATTTTATTTACCTGAACTCGAGATTCTGGGAGATTTATTTTCAGTGCAACTTCTTCGCGCATGAATATATCTGGGTATCTGGTCTTCTGGAAGAGGGATTCCATAATGTCTAACTGTGCCCGGGTGAAAGTAGTTCTCTCTCGTCGTTGTTTTCTGGGATTGTTTCCAGCGGAGTATGGGGACACTGAAATGATAAAAAAAATAGTTAGTTAGAGTACATTTACTTGAATCACTTATCACAGTTCTACTGAAATATATAATATAAGATAGCGTGTTCACTAAACGCCTATAAAAATGGTTTTAAAAGGTTTAGTGAAAAGCCATCAATTTATTATATTATTGTCTTTGATGTTTACACGAATCTGTACACGTTAAAGAAGATATGGAAAAATGCAAATGATGAGTTCTAAAATAACTTCAGCATTGTATTTGTCTTATCACAATTGTATTAAATACGGAGAATCTAAATGGAGCGGAATATTGTATGGCGCGTTTCCATGAAAGGGGTGGGTTCCACGTGTCTAACAAATTACCAGCGTTAATAAATCGGGATGTTTAAGCCCCATTACATGGAATAGTTTATAATATCCCAATGTTTAAGTAATAGAATACTATGTCTAATTGGCTATGTCAATCACCTGTGATTAGACTGAAAACATATATCTCACACTGCTAATCTGGATTAACGCTAAAAGTCGCTCGTAATCTGCTTAAAGGATAAAAACTTACGTAAATAGAGACCTAAATATCGTATAAATCGCGCTACGAAACTGTTAGTTAAAGCTCGCTTTTTAACCCCATTTAGTCATATATATAAATATATATATATATATACAGTAGGGAATTTGTGTTCTCAGATCGGGAATCAATTTGAAATGATGAAGATATGGTCAGTTGTACAAGACCACTATGACTTTTATTTATAAATCATGTATATTAGCATGGTATCAGACGTTTTATAGAGCTCCAATGGACGACCGTTATTGTCCACAGAAAAAGGACGAAGAGATGTTGCTGTCATAATAAGAAGGAATTGACAATTCAATTATCCGCTCGTTTCTTACCATCGTCGCTCGATTATATCTAACATTTAACGATGTCAATACTCCAAAATTAACTGCATAGTATAACTGTTACAAAAGTGAAAACTGCAGCAGACGGCTTTATGAAAACATAGTGACAAAAGGAGAAATTGCACAAAACGTGTAATTTCTCCTTTTGACACAACGTTTTCCTCTTTTTGTCATAGGTTATCCATTCAACTAAAGAGATTTTCCATGTTTTTACAAAATATGTTCAAAGTCGTCTGCTGCATATGAGGGAAAGGGTTAAAGACCATCCACACCAACCTATGTAAGTGAACTAGAACGTTTAGAAATCTGACTTAAGAATACGTTTCATGACTGGTGTATGCGACACTTACCCTATTTTCAGGTGACCATTATGAGAAAGGGCTAGTTTTGATATCACTATTTCCTACAGTGGTTTTTAGCGACTTTTACAAATAATACTTCCACTTTTCAAGACGTTGTATTATTTTATCAAATGTTTTCCCAGTAGACAACCATTAGAAGTTAATCTGAGAGACCTTTTTTCTAGAGGGTGTAACATTGTGTATATGTGTCTGTTTGGACCTAAATAGTTGCACAGCTGACAGTTAGTGATAAAGGGCTAACGATTTTTGAATTGTTTATCAATTACAGAAATTGTAGTGGAAACGACTCCGTCAATATGTAACACATGTCTCCACGCTACTCTGAACGGTTACATGAAAACAGCCTGGCGCATGCATGAATGAAATCAAGTTCGTTGCGAACGACGCGAGAATTTACGCATATGATGAATATTATTAATTCTATCTCTATTTCTCCAGTTCCTATTGATTGGTTGTGCGCTGTATTTCCGTGCTGTAGTTATAGACCTTCCAATAGTAAATAGATTTCCCTAGCAAATTCGAGCGAATATATCGGAGCTTATTCTTATATATGAAGAGTGTTTTGACTATGTTCATGAGATTCCCGAGCGATCTTCCGACAGAAGAACTTTAATACAATCTCCTGTAAAATAGGTTGTTCATTTTCATGTCGAATCAGGGGCGAACGTGACGACAAGAATAGAAGTTGTCCAAACTACGAATGAAGGAAATCAAAACAACGATGGTATTGATTATCTAAGATTTTGAATCGTATACTGTGGAAAAGAAGTGAAAACATATTTTTATGTTTCAATTTAACTTGCCGTATTCTTACGTCAGAATGAAAAGAATGATTTTTTCCAAAATTTCTATTTTTAAATGGCGAGCCAAAATAAGAAGTTTATTTATTTCCATAAAGCAAAATAGAACTTGTTTCTAAATAAATCTATAATTCTTAAGTTATGTTTAATTTTTATTGATATGATTTTAACCAACTTTAACTAAAGTTGTCAATTTATTACCACCACAACGTGTTCAAATGTTGCATATTGTTTGTGTGTCTAGAGAAAGTTCTTTCACGGTGAAGGGTTAAACCAACACAACTCTGAAGCCATGATCGTGAAGGCTGTAACGAGTGCCCACCCATCAGTTTTACGACATGAAGACGCGAAATTTCCATTTCTAAAAACCTAGAGAAGAGATGTGAACGCTTTCAAAGGAGCCTCGTGAAACGAACATCACCGCCGTAGAGTAATGTCTTTCTGACAGTTTTATGTCATTCCGTTTATTTATTTCGTTTTCGCCCATTCTTAACTTCCGAGCAGTTCGTCTGCGTGGACGCAAAAACTCCGCGTATTCGTTCACAATTACTATTCGGCTCTCCATAAAGGAAATAGCGATATATTTCCTTTCTACTACAGTCCCAATATTTAAATTTCAAACTTTTATGGCGAAACATAAAATAAGATGTTAAATTTTTATTATTGAATTGTGGCTTTCCCATTACGCTTCATTTGCGCCCGTGATATAAAATGTAAATACTAAATGGAAACCAATTGAGGAAATGCAAGAGCGCCGTTTTCTCCATTCATAGCCACAATATGGATGTCCCCACTCACCAAGTCCTGTTTTGATTCACGGATCGCGTTGAAAAATAATTCACGCCTATTCGAGCAAAAGAGTCGTAAGTAAAACGTGTCGTTAGACCTAGATAAAACTGCGTAGTGTGAACACCTTAAATCTTAACTTAGCATTCTCTCACTGTATACATCGGAGCCTCGTCAGACAAATAGGATCTTCTTGCATCCCCTTTACGGTATCACATGACGACGTAATGCTGACGAACAAACGAAGCAACGTGCGTTGTTTTTTCGTCAGATATGACATCTTCGTAACTTTGAAATGTAAGGTAAACGGACTATGAAGAAACTGGTGATACTGTACGTTTGGACAGGCTCACCGTCGTCTTCACTATTCGAGGAATAAAACAGAATCCCTTTCTGTCTGACTTGATCCATTTGCAATGATATATTTTTCAAGCGGTGTCGATAACAAAAATGTTTTTTTGATTATGAATGTCGGTATACAAACGTACAAGTTCGCACTATGAAATTCAGAAATTACAATTAATATAATACTGGACACCCGCCGTTCCTGTATAAAGAAGGATGTCCTGACAGTCAGAAATGGCTCTTGACATAGAGTCGTTCCAGCTTAAATAAAACCTTGGTTATCTAACCATTTCATGGGTCATTAGAAGCTTCTTTTTTTTTTCTAATAGTTTTCTATTTCATGCGGTGTGCCGAATTTTGATAGACTGTACAACTGTCTCGTCTTTCCAAGACTTATGCTATTTTCAGTCTCGCGATGTCCTGTTTTCTTGCCAGACGCGACGCATAAATATATTCATATTGGTTACGCGGCAGAACGTGAGTTTTTGGTTCCCCGCTGCGCTACGGGTTTGTGGTGTATTTTAGTTGTGGTGGTCCTCGGCTCTCGTCACTAGTTCACCCAGACCAGGTGTGTGGGACCGCGATATTGCACTAGCTGATATTTTTCATTAATAAATCAGCATTCATAACCGGCTACCCCTCCCTATCATATGCTTTTTGAATTAAATTACAAATGCGAGCTCTGAGGTTCAGTCAACCATAAATACTAATCAACATTGTTAAATTAACCTTTAACGGAGTAACCTAGAAATGCGCTAGACCATTCCTTGCCCAATTTGCTGGGAAAGTTTGTGCCGCTTAGGAAAGATATCAAGTAATGTTGTTGCGACTGCTATTAAGGTTATGATTTTGTTCTATACAACATTAAGCTTGGATTTAGGGTATGGACGTGCAAGACAATTAAACAATGACCTGAAGTTATAATATCTACTTTGAAAGTTTCAGAGAAAAACAAATCGTAGACACGGAATAGGTTTATACAGAGTAAAGAATAGTTTAAGGAAAGAAGAAATTGATCGTGTTTTAGTAATGTATCACTTTCTACAATGTTTTAAGTGTCGTCTGCTTAAAGAATCCTCTGTATTGGCAAAAGGATTAATTGGTGCATCTGTACATATAAGCGTTTAAGGCGCATTACAGCATTGCACAAATTCATACATTCCCGACTGTCATAGTCGAGTTTGTCAGGGACTTTCGAAAAGATTGAAAATGAGAAAGAATTACAAATCGCCAATGACATACTTCTATACATACTTTGATATCCCATGGCCGGATGCATCATATCAACACTTGGGGATGAGAGGCTGATTCCGTTGACACTGTATGGATTGGGCTTCGAGCTGACGGGTGGGTATGCCATTGACGTCATGTCCGGGTGGTGTAAGGCCTGTACGTGATGATGGTCGGGCGGCGATGAGTAGTCGGTTTTGATGTACTCGCCTTTCACGTAATCGGGTTTGGAGTAAGGGGACTCTTGGAGGCCGATACCTGTATCTGAAATTAGATTATAATTCAACGTTAGTTTATAATTTACAGAGTTCACTTTTCAAAGGTTTGACTATTGACAGCGTATGCACATGGTCCATTTGGAAGTTATATCGGGAGCTCAATTATAATTATAAAAGTGTCGTTAGAATGCATCTAGTCTTTAACATGTAATACCTGAAGAACTCAATGTGAAACCCTAAATTGCAGTCCGGTATTTATAATGGCTTGCTCTCCATTATTTCAATAAAGAATCCATCATGATGCCGCACCCTTTTACGGAAGTAATTGACAATGTACCTATCATGTACATTATGAATGTATCACATAAATATACAGGCTAATCAACGTGCGTTACACATTACTTAAACAAACATTCACACGTATAATTTACACCACTCCATGTTGAGTTGGTGTTACAACAACAAACGGATGGCGGTCGTGTCTCAATCTTTGAGAGCCCTTTTGCTCGGCCAATTTGACACTTATTTTTATTTTTTTGTGTTTCATTGTTAATCGAACTAAAAGACGTATATAGCCAATTAATAGTAAAAACATGCCATGGCAAAATATCTCAAGAATTTCCATTTGTGTTGTTCTTTTGTATAATTTATGTCCCTCTTTCATTTTAAAGTTTCACATTTCCCCTTAAAAAAGGAAAATTGCATTTTAACTACTTATACATTTATATTCAATATGAATTATAATTGTCTTTTGGTTTGTTTTAATTTTCACACCAACTTAAAAACATATAAATAATTGTACATATTCGACAAGCCGTACGCAACATACAAACATCTTGCCCTATCCTAGTTAATTTGTGTTGTATAATTATACTCTTTCAGGTATCTTATTCATGCTGTACAAGTAGATCAATTGGGAGCGAGCTAGAATCTACTGCAGATCGATCTTTACCATTCTAGTTCACTATAGTGACGCACATAAGGGTAATATTGGGGCCCAGTGGTTCCCTGAGAACTGATTGTCCTTTGATGTAGCGTCTTCATAATTACTTAATTAATGAACAGATGAAATTTCATTTGGAGAGGAACAGCAATAATGGAGAGTTTCAATATGCCGTTTTTGTAAAACCCTCATCTATGAGGAAATCCACTCTCACCGCAGAATAAATTCTGCCTGTATCGATTGATTTAGCTGAAACTGCTTATTTATTATTTAAGAAAAGAGATATTATATTTTCAAAACTGTTCTTTTTGTGTATATATATGGAATACTGAAAATAAGAGACATTTTTCTTTTTCTCAATACAAGCAAAGGTAAATTAAGTTCGGAACAGAGGACATAATCAATTGTTGCCAAAGTAATTGTTCTTCTGTCTCCGGCTAAAACTTGCAACTATGTAATGGAACCCAAACGTTTAAACTTTGAAGTTTTGGCATTGATCAACTTTAAAACAAAAGTAGCATCTCGGTGGTTTTTTACATTACAATTTGTACTTTATTCAATAAACGTTTGTCAGTTTGATGTTTGTAAAACTTCAACCATCAAATTAGAATAGTGTAATTCTACTTTTTGAAATAGAAAATATAAACTGTCAAAATATATCAATTTATTTTAAAGTATCCTTCCCATATTCGTTGGGTCTCTTATCGATGCTTATTAGTTCCATTTCTAATAATTTACGAATGATATTATAATATCATCTGATGAGTGTCTGTCTATCTGTAATCTGATGGGCAAACAATTTAAATCCAGATTAACAAGTTAAATACTTATGAATCTTAAATTAAGTTTAAGTTTTTTTAGTATAGGTTTACCTGGACTACTGGCTGGTGATTTCTCGGTATGAGTTAAAGATTCACTGGAATTATCATGTTTATGCTCTCCATCGTCCATATGGCTCGACATCATCTGATGATTATACATATAGCTCATCATCATGTCAGCGTTCCCGGTTCTAGATTCCGTATCCAACATCTTTTACTTAATCCTTAATCTCTACAATGTTTTAATCACACAAGTTAATTCCTTCTTCTCGCTTATTAAACTTGCAGCAGAGATGATACTAATAAACAGTTAATTCACAATGAGGATGCGCACTAAGTCCACAATACAAAACTTTAAACTGAAATCTCCACTGATATTTAAGAGATTATTTTTTTAACAAGTACTGGCGATTTTCTACGACCTTGTATGTAAACTGACCGTTTCAAGTCTAAATCCCTAGGTTTATGTTAATCCAAACACGTGGTTGCCTGTTTACATACGATAATCCTTCCTTAAAATACAATTGTGGGACGTTATTCACGCATGCGCAGTGATACGGGTATGTACCACGCCCCGCCCATTTTACCCACCCTCACGGTTTGCTAACAGTTTGTTGAAATATACAACAATCGTTTTTTACAGAGATGATTGAACAATCCTAATGAGCCTTCTACTTCAAAGTGAGTAAGAGTCCTGTTTGTTTGTAACCAAGAACAATAGAAAGACAAACAAACCTTTTATCTACCGAGGTTTCAAAGGGATATACATTTTTTATGATAAACTTTTTTTATGTAATATATTTTCAATTCAATTCAACTTCATGTTTTACCATAGATACATACGTCCCTGAACATTACCATATGTTTATTCGAATACTTATTTATAAGTTAATTGTTAAAAGTAAGGTCTTTTTTTAATGTATATTTAATGTTAAGTGACAAGAAATACATTTTACATTATCATTATTTGTTATACCAAGTGGTATAATAGTGATTTTTTAAATATTTCAAGGGAACAAATTATTTAAGAAGAAAACATATTAAGATATCTTAAATCATAATTTATTCGAAAAACAACTTCATTACCGTATATATATGTAAAGCATATTAACTTATTGCAAAATAAAATAAATTCTTTCTGTTGTTTTGTCTTTTGCATACAATTATGTTTATGTTAATTTGATTTGGGTGTTTCTACTCTTTTTACATTAAAATGATTTTGAACGAGTCTTGATATGAGTTGTATAAACGGTACCCGGAATTAATACATGTATATTATATGTATATTATATGTATATTATAAGCTTAATTACCCGAATCTTGGTTGTATCTTGTAGATACATGTTATGATGACTTTGATGTTTTAATACTTTTGTACTTATGACAGTTTCTAACATTTCATATCATGAATGCCGTGATCATTTTATTTGCATATTTCTAACACAATATGTAATTATATATGGTTAAACCAAAAACGTTTGATGTATTTGTTTTAAATGGCAATATTAGTGAAATATAAACATATCGATTTGAACATTCTAGTGTAATTGGGTTAAAATAGAGATTAACCGCACGAGGAAGGACTTATAACCTCTTACACAAAATATTGAGATATAAATATTATTAAATTATAATGATATATTGTAATATTGATCAACCCTTTCCCACATTCAACTTTTCTAATACATTGTTGCAAAAGAAGAAAGTGCTCATTGCTCACGCAATTTCTCCTTTTGTAAAAATTTTCTCAATTGTATTAAATAATCCAACTTTAATTTATAGAGTTAAACCATAGTTTTGCCCAGATGCTTTTAAAGTCTTCTGCTGCAGAATTTCCATCATATGGAAAATTGTGAACCCTGACGAAACACCAATGTATACAGATATTTCAGTTTTGCGGAAATCGCGGATGAAGACTCGATAAGGGTTAACAAATTAATATAATGCTAAGATCGGAACTATTTGGTTTTATTTGGTATGTTTGTCCACTTTAACACGATTTCTTGTGTCAACTCAGAGACGGAAATGTACACAGCGAAGCCCAGACAAAATCGTACAAACAAATCATACCCGAATTTGTTGTACATCTTAATGGAGAGAAATTTGTTTTCGTTCACGAGTTACAATATGTTCAGTTCAGGACATTTCATACGTGAACCGCGTTTGGCGACCGTAGTTTCTTATTGGCCCTAAGCACGCCCGGTGAAGATTCAGATGAGTATGTACATAAGCAGAGTCGCACCTGATCTCACCGTGGAGGTGCGCAGACATACCTTGTCCTACAGATGTAATTTGACGCGTATTCAGCAGACGACTTTTGGAAACATTGTGGCAAAAGGAGAAATTGTTCATAATGAGCAATATCTCCGTTTGTCACGAAGTTTTCAACTCTCTTTAAAATTTAAACTCTCAATGATGGGAGTATCCATCATTTTTGCCATGATGTTTTTCAAGTCGTCTGCAGATTTTGATGTTCTTGGGAATAAGGATGAATGAAAAGTGTCGTGGTGGGCGATTAGAGGGTCTTATGTCACATCGGTTTTATCATAACATAAAGGAGTACATATACACTACTAATGTGGCTACACTTCTTGATTTTTGTCAGAAGTTACGTTTGGGGTTAATACAACATGGACGCGGATAGTTTATGTTATGAAGAGATTGTACGAATGCCATCTCATCTGGGTATTCACTTAGCGGAGGTTCAAAAGTTCCCCCCTCCCCCTCCCTATCGCCCTTTGCGACTCTTTTGCATTAAAATGTGCTAAACCTTGGGCCCGTTTTTGTTTGACCCTTTACCACAGAATAAATCTGCAGCATACGACTTTAAAAATATTTAGTAAAACATATGGAAAATGTCTATAACTGAAAGAACAATAATTTGATAAGGTTGAAAAAATAAAAAAAATCTCATTTTGATTAGCTTCTACAGGAATAAAAAATAGCACTTTGATTTTATGTACAAGCTGCAATACATACAATACTCTTGTCATATTGTAGGATGTATTGTCATAGCAAGTGTCCATACATCCATCTTGTAAATAAATGGCGTGTGAAACGTAATCGCATGGTCACGTCTTCCTTTCCCCCCCCCCCCCCCCCCCCCCCCCCCCCCCCGAACAATGACTAAAATGTAACAACAAAATGTTGTGACTAGGAGGATGCATTTGATCGATACATTTCGCGAACCATTAATGATACGTTTATCATGGTAACAGTTCAAAAAGTACGATGGCATAAGATACAACTGTCATGGTGTGACGTTTGAACAGGTGTTGTATTTTTGGCGGATATGGGTGTAAGCTTTACACAAATAATACATTAATTAAATAAATAAATAATCAAACGTAAATAAATATGAAGCCTCTTAACGGAAACTGTCAACAATAAAAAACAACAGGTTTAAAACACAGAGCTGTTTCTCTGATACAGACATACTGTTTACACCACTAAAGCAGACGACATTTGAAGGCAAGTTCTTCTTCATACACATCCCAACATTTGCAGCTCTGAATTCAAACTTAACTTTAACCCTTTCCCTCATACGGCAATTCTGCAGCAGATGACTTTGAACGTATTTTGTCAAAAAATAGAAAATCTCCATAATTGAATGGATAACCTATGACAAAAACTGGAAAACATTGTGGCAAAAGGAGAAATTGCACGTTTTGTGCAATTTCTTCTTTTGTCACTATGTTTTCAAAAAGCCGTCTGCTGCAGAGGCGTCAGAAAGTGTCTATATGAGGGGAAGGGTTAACATTTGTTGGCATCACATTTGTTTTCCTTAGACCATGTGATTCGAAAACAGATAAGACATTCAAGCAAAAAAAAAAACCTCCTTGTTGTATGGTTCATTTCGTTATACGATTTTAGTGCTAAGGTGGTATCACAAACGTCACTTTAATAACTGTTTGCGAAGGAGACGAACGTGGTGACGAGTTGGACATTATTAATCCACATTGTTCACTATTCATTCCCAAATGTTCTATAAATATGCGAAACGTTGTTAACAATCAAGGATTGAAATTCATGTTAACCCATTTCCACATGCAGCAATTTTGCAGCAGACGGCTTTGATACCATCTTTGCACACACGTGGAGAAATCCCTATGAATAAAAGTAGATCGTTATTGAAAAGAGGTTGGAAACATAGGGAAATAAGTCGGTAGTGTTCGTTTTGAGCAATTTCTCCGTTTGTTACATTGTTTTCGATAGTCGTCTGCTACAGAGGTGTCAGAAAGCGTTTTTCTGTGGGAAAGGGTCAACTAAATAATAATAGTAATTAAAATAGACTTTGAAAACACTGATGGTTACATGTACATGTATGTGCGTCTCACAGACTCGAGATATTCTGGTACACATACATGTACAAACTTCACGCTAAGGTGTCTTTTTGATTGACGTGGCTCAAACACAGACCCGATGTTTAAGTTAGGAAAGGAGGTTTCCGGTCGTCATAGGTTGGTTTTACTCGGGTACGGATGCTATGTAAATATGCTTGGTCAACATCCGAACAATGCCGAAGATGGGCGGAAAATGTCACGTGCATCTAACGAGGTGCAACTTCAATATTGGAACAAGTCGCCTTGCTAATTTGTTATCATTTATGACAAGTGATTTTGTAAACAGTACCGGGATTCTGACACAACGTTATTTGAAGACCAGGGTGGAATCGTTTTGTTTACGTACCGATGTAAGAAAAATAGTCATTTGATAAATCACAATCATGAGACAATTAATTGGAAGTTGACTCTTTGCTGCAGCATTTGTTAGTTCACCCCTTCACAAATATAGACGACTTTTGAAAACATTGATGGAAAAATTTGCAATTTGTTCATCGACAGCATTGTCGAATGGGGACATTTTAGGCATCACAATTTGTGTCGGTTTAATTTTTACTTGATGGGTTTTATTTATTCTGAAGTGTTTAGTATAATAACTAATAAATGATTAAAGTACAAATGATAAAAACAAATATGAAGTTTATAAAATAAATAGAAAACATTATTCGATAATAAAACATTTAGCGTTTTCCCCTTTCCTGTAAACCCCCATCCCCAACAGTCAATTGATGCAGTGACTACACGTAATATTTATATCATGAAAGGTCCGCTTAAAACAAATCTGCAGCAGACGACTTTGAAAACATCTGGACAAAAATAGGGAAAATCTCTATGAATAATAGGATAATTATTGAATAAAGCTGAACAAATTCTCCTTTTGCCACAATGTTTCCGAAAGTCGTCTACAGCAAACGCGTCAGAAAAAGTATGTATGTTGTGAGAAAGGTCGGATAATTGGTTTCCGATTATCGGGGACCAATATCAGACTTTTATCTTCGAGTTCATGTCGAAGAAGCCTGTATATGCAGACAAAGATTGTGAAATCACTAAGTAAACAAGCTTGTTAAAGCATACACCTATCTCTCTGGTC
Source organism: Serripes groenlandicus (assembly GCA_031761405.1). Classification (NCBI taxonomy): domain Eukaryota; kingdom Metazoa; phylum Mollusca; class Bivalvia; order Cardiida; family Cardiidae; genus Serripes; species Serripes groenlandicus. The sequence continues at coordinate 23,161,373 of JASEVX010000001.1, forward strand.
AGTTCTTTGTCCTAAAATCATGACCGAAATGGTCAGTACCTATCAATGTTTTAAAACCCTTGATATTTGAGAGCACATACACATATTTTAGATAATTGATTTAATATTTTCATTTAATGTTTATAATTATTGCCATTTTAAGTCACAAATCAGAAACTTTCTGACCAGATTGTTGTTGTGTTTTTTATAAATCTTTTTAATATCTGTCTGTCTGAAAAAGCAGAATAGCGAACGGTTTTAAATAAAAATAAAAATCTTAAAAACTCAAAAGAAAAGCTAAGGTTGGAGGAAACGGATCGTTTTAACATCGTATACGTTTGGATTGTTTACAAATGAAATCAAAAATCAATTTGGTTGAACACCAGCGGATAGATTTTTAGTTAATTTAACACGCACAAACTCTTCAGAACGGATCTCGCTCATACTATACATGAATGACCCATGATGTCCCAGGTTTTTCTCATTTCAACCATTTTCCGCATGTAGACGAATTTGCAGTGGAAGACTTTTTTTAAAATTGTGTGACAAAATGAGAAATTGCTCATAATGAGAAGCTTTTTTTTCTTTTGACAAGATTTTATCAACTATATTCATTGAATTAATTTCGTTATAGGATATTGACAATATGTTTTCCTATATGTTTTATAATTTGTAAGATGCAGTATGAAGGAAATGGGATGATTGGAATGTGAATCTACGAGGGGGATGACTTGGGGAAAGAAAAAAGACTAAACAGACTTAACCCTTTCCCTCATACGACAATTCTGCAGCAGACGACTTTGAACATATTTTGTCAAAAAATGTAAAATCTCCATAATTGAATGGATAACCTATGACTAAATGTGGTAAACATTGTGTCAAAAGGAGAAAGTGCACGTTTTGTGCAATTTCTTCTTTTTGTCACTATGTTTTCAAATAGCCGTCTGCTGCAGAGGCGTCAGAAAGCGTCTATATGAGGGAAAGGGTTAAACTTGTTGCATTAGTTACCAGTTAAATAAAGAATAAAATAGCAACAACAAAAGACATTCAGAACTACAATGTTACAAAGTGTGTTGGTGGATTCGCGACAAAGGCCCACATGAATTAACTAACACACGGCACTTCTTGTAATATGGACATATCATCTTTATTTATTACAAAAGGGTATGGAAAGATCCAATCTAAAAAGGAAAATAGACGACAAAAGCTTGCCCATAAGTCCACGTAGCAAGTAAAATGATTTAAGATTCACTCAAAGCATGAAATTAAAAAAAAGTTATCCACAAATATAAAAAGATAAAATAGGAAGTCATTTCTTCTTCCCTACGAGTTATTTTGTACACTTTCACAAAGAAAAAAAAGTCTCAATTGTCTTAGTATTAAAGTAGCTACGTGTGATTTTTTTTTTTTATCATTCAACAAAGTAAAGTATAAAATGTAAAAAATAAATAAAGATAACATGACATATAAGAGAAGTTATTCATCGGCTTCCAATTTGTAATTAACTTCTTATATACATATATCTTATTCACGTCTCTTGATATATATATATATATATATACGTATCTTTTTAATCTGTTTTTAAATAGTGCTATATATGTTTATCTACAATACACAAAAAAGACTTGACTTCGAATTTATAATTTTGAAAATTTATTTTTACTGGATTATTTACAATGTCTGAAACAATAATAGGCTCTAATTCAATTAGATCCAACATAGTTCGAGAGTAAACTTGACATCACACGTTTATGTCATGATCATGATGGGGGATTAAGCCAAAGGGATTATGTCTGTCCATAATCTTGTGTAAATTACACTTCTATTAACCTATGATTATCGCATTGTCCTTATTAGTTTTCGCGACGTTTTTTTATTATTATTTATTATTTGAGGGGTGTGTGCATTGTTGCTCAACGTTTTGAGACTGGTTGGAGTGTTAGATATCAAACGGATCAAAGTACGGTGATGATCTGCCTGAACACGTGCAGGAATTTATGGATATTAAGCCGTTATGTGATTCAATTGAACTACATGATTTTTTTATTTGTGAATATACATGTCGAATTGTTTGTGGTTATATTTGTGATGATTTTCTAGAAATAATATTTACAAATGTGTCGATATAAAAAGCGTGAATTTTAACTTTCAGGATAAAAAGCATCTTTTAATAATATTACTTTACAAAACATATATTTGCAATTGATACTTGAACGTTTTGATGTTTACAATTATTTAGCTACCAAGGTTGTTATACGTTCACTAACCACATTGGAAATGCAATCATATTCACATGCCTTTTCTCAGCTGAAGCCAAGCTTTAGCCCGATGACTGACATTAATTATTTTATATATTAGCCGTTCCACGAGAAAACCAACAGTGTGGACTCTGCGTAATGTATCGAACCAGATCAGCCTGCGCAATCCGCGCCGACACAATCCGTCTCATGGGATAAGAGGTATAGAGTAATGATTCACGAAACAGAAAATCAACAGGAGGCGAAAAGTGTCTGTCCGGGTTAGCCTGCGCGGCATGCTTAGTCTGATCCGGGTCGATACTCTACGCAGAGTCCACACTGTTGGTTTACTCGTGGAACGGCTCATATATATTCTCTTTCTACCCACAGACCCAGGTGTAAGACTTCAAACAGTGTGACGTCTGTATTTGTAATCTAAATGTGAACACCTGAGAGGTTTCTTTTTTTATTTGTGACAACCCTTTCTTTACCATGAATCAAATTCGATTTTGGGTTTTTTGTCAACATTTTTAAAATTTCTTTTTAACACAGAAATATTGGAATGTTTACACAAACATTCATGGTTATATTATATATTGTAACAAAAAGGTGATGAACCTATATGTTCAAACTAATATTGAAACAAAATTCTTCTTCTTCTTCTTCTATTAAAGAGTGTATATGCAACGAATTTCTACAATGAAAATGTGTATATGCAACGAATTTCTACAATGAAAGTGTGTATATGCAACGAATTTCTACAATGAAAGAGTGTATATGCAACGAATTTCTACAATAAATATGTGTATATGCAACGAATTTCTACAATAAATATGTGTATATGCAACGAATTTCTACAATAAATATGTGTATATGCAACGAATTTCTACAATAAATATGTGTATATGCAACGAATTTCTACAATAAAAATGTATATATGAGCACATGTATATACCAATGTTGTAATATTTTGTATGTTTTTCACTGTTGTACGCTAGATATTTACCATATGGGGATATATATGACTTTCTGGTGAAATTTGAATAAAACTTGAAAAAATAGAAACTTGAAGAATTGAATCTATTATATATGAGTAGCGTCAGACGATTTCGGGTCTTGTTGTCTGTGGCATATACACAGTCACGACAGTCTTCGCTGTCCGCTTGTATTTAGTACAGACTGATGATACAATATATGTTATAAACCCCTAAAATTGAGGTAATTCGGGTGTTTCTAAAAACAATTTTTATGTCATCCTCATTCTGGAGATGAAAAAATAAATGAGACCCCACATCCTATGTCCCGTATTATACAAACTATTAATATGCTCGAACCGATAAAAGGTATATGCCCTATGTATTGCTTTCCGTTGACGGTAGGAAAGTTAAAATCAATGAGAGGAAACTTAAAATTCAAGGCTATCTCCATAGGTGTGTAAATGTGGATCTTACATGTACAATGTATGCAAACAACCTATAGACGGTCGATTTACAAGCGAACAATTCAGATCCAGATTAGATTGCGCGGTAAGCCTGATTGATCTGGACCTACACTAGCCCCTCAATACCCACACGGTTGTTTTTATCCAATACCACGACTCAACTATTTACTTAACCCTCTCCCACATACAGACGCTTTCTGACATCTCCGAAGCGGACACTACTTTTCGAAAACATTGTGACAAAAGGAGAAGTTGCTCACACCGAGATGTGTTGTAGATGGGAAAGGGATTAAGACAACAACTAAAATCATAACATACCGGATCACGAGACCATTTCCCGCTTTTTCAAGTGAAGACTATTTGAACATCAATATAAACACAGTATAATCACGTTTTAAGATCGGATTCACTTAGCCAAATAAACCCTTCAAGTCGCCGTGTATATATATATATCCATTGATTTTTTTATTTTCTCCCTCAAAAACTATTCGTCCTTAGATGGATCCACCCTGATTGAAGCATTCCCCTGTGTTTTGAGCACTGCTAAAATCCCAGTTTGGGACAGACATAGTACTGGTCACTACTCACTCTCGAGGACACATGGGTGATGACTTTTATTGGCCACACGGAAATCATGTAGATAACTCATCATTTCATTCATTAACGGTAAAATGGAAATAAGTGGTGTGGTTTGACTCCTTTTTCGAAAAAGAAATATTCGGTTTTCAATAATAAAAAAAATATGTACTATAAAGTGAATGAACTTGTACAGGCCTGCTGATGAATTTATTTTATCATAGCAAAATATTTTGTGCAAGTCACGAAATTCGAATAAAAGGACTATGTTCGTTGTTACGGTGAGAGTGTCCGGTAATACTGATACGATGATACGCAGTGGGATAGAAGCCGGTTTTCATTGTCCAGTGGTCATTTAGAAGAAAACGATCACTATATTCTCTCCCACTGTTCAATTGTATTTTCCTTGCTTTTTTTGTTGACTGTTTTTGCAAGCTGGATAGCGTTGTAGTGCGTCTAAATTGGACACTTCAGCACGTAGAGAGCTAATAGTTTCTCTACCCTTTAAATGGCCCCCCTTTCTCCCCAAAAAAGTTGTTTATCAATTTGATATCGAAATTAAAGCATTTGATTGTTGAATGTTAAACTTTGTGTTTTAGTTATTTATTTGAATGTATGTGCTCTGTCCTGATGCTAACACCATGTGACGTCTATGGAACAGGCACCGTTTGAAAACATTGTGATAAAAAGGCAAGTTGTCCCCCTCCCAGTATGTTTTCGAATTTTTCTATCAAGCTTTATGATATATAGTTTTCTTTTCCAGAGATGTTTTCAAACCTATGACTCTAGAAATATACAATTATGTGACGGATAACTTTGTATGAGTGTTAGAGTGCACCAGTGGGTTAGAATGAGTTATAATGACTCGGGAACAGAACGTTGTACCAACCTATAGCTTGGAAATGTTGATTAGCATTAAAACTGTTTCCCACATACAGCAAATATGCAGCAGACTACTTTGACAATATCTAGGCAAAAATATGAATTACCTCTGTATAACAATTGTTGATGATTTGAAATGAGTTGAAATCATTGTGACAAAAAGGAGACATTGATTAGTATAAAGAATATTTCCTTACGCCTCAATATTTTTCAAAATTCGTCTGTTGCAGAGGCGTCAGATAGCGTCTACATGTGGGAATCATTTTGTTTTGTGTCCCTTTGATTGTCTTAAAACAAAACAATATCTGACTCTCACAAAGTTTGGTAGGAACCAGATAGATCAATCTCATTTTAAAATAATTAATTTAAGCCATGTAAGTACGTTACGCAATTATTTTCTTTTACAGCTATTCAACAGATTAGAAACATTAATAGACATTGGGAATTAATCTATTTGAATAATTAAAAAAACAGATTAGTTGAAAGAATATGTTAACTCTTTCAGCGCCAAAGGTAATAGTGAGGTTTTTACAAACATTACTGATTCAGGCGAGTCAGCTCGTAAACGAGCTGTCTCACCTGAAATCAGCATTGTTTGCCTTTTAGTTTATCAAAATAGTCCAAAATTGTATTACATGAGAAATGGAGACGCCCGATTCTGAACATGGAAGAGTCTAATTTAAACAATTCGGCGCTGAAAGAGTTAAGCAATGTCTTTTTAAATAATGATTTAATTAATTCCTACATGTCTCCACCATTGCCCTGCACCGGACGTCGTTCACACCTTTTCAGTGGTACCGTTATGAAAACATTGTTGAAATAGGGGAGAAATTGCTCGAACCGAGTCTTTGAGTACATCGCGTAAAAAGGAGTTATTGCTCGTATTTTCACGTATTGTGTACACTCAGAGATGCTTATGCACTGTTTAAGCACACACACACAACCACCATAAAACCGTTTAATTTATTTGAAAAAAAATGAAAGAAGAAAGAAATATGTGTGGAACATGATGGTATGTGTGACTATAAAAAAACTCGCTATCGCAAAGTAAGATGAGTTGGTGAAGATAATTCCAACGAAAATAGAAGTTCCTCCGTATTTAGGTAAAACAGATAAGATGTTCGATAATTACTTACCTAATTGGCACGTGCAAATTGTCTTCCTTATCTCTTGGTCTGGTAATAAGATTGCGTTAATCCGTACACTATAAAAACGGTGACGATTGAAACCATTAAACTGTGCGCTTATTAAATATTTGTAGCTTTTTGCCTAATGCTAAGCCGCTAAGAAGATCTCCTCTATTTTTCCTGATCCTAAACTATCAGCATAAAGTCTATAGAGAATTAAGACAGCCTAAGAAATACGGCTTAACTTAGTAAAACCAAGCTTATGTCCTCAAAATGTTTCTACAATTTTGATAGATCACAATGCTGCTTAAGCTGCTAAGTATGGAAGAATAAATAATCGGGTCGTCCCCTTTGACGTGCCGCCAGCCAATCAGAACGCTGGATTGTCGTGATGCGTAGAACTGAATGGCTGACAAACGATGCTCAGCGATCGATACTGAATTAATGAGCATGACGAAGCTGTGCGCCTATCACTGAGGAGAGATTGAATATTTCCTGCTGAATCTTAAATGATTGAGATGATGATTATTCGCCGTAGTTAACTAGATAACCCGTTCCGTTATGAAAACACCCCACACCGTTTTCACCTTGCGTTTACACACGATACATGACCCGGATCAGCCTAAGCATGCCGCGCAGGCTAACCCGGACAGACACCTTTTCGCCTCCTGTGGATTTTCTGTTTCAGGAATCATTACTCTATACCTCTATCCCCCTGAGACGGAATGTGTCGACCCGAATTAGCCTGCGCGAATTATGCAGCCTGATCTGGATCGAAACATTTACGCAGCATCCATAATGTTGGTTTTCTCGTGGAATGGGTCATATTTTGATGAATTACAACGGACGGCGCTCGAAAATGTTTTGTGATAAAGAAATCCATGATCAAATCGAATTAATTTAAATATTAATATTTTTTTAATAATGCTCAAAAACATTTTCACATACAAATGAGTGGTAAATATCGAAATTGTTATTCCAGACGTTTCCTCCAATTTTTGTCACACCAATTTTTAAACACCATCAACAGCAAAAACAGTTGTTGCATCTGCCAAATCCAATGATATTGTAATCTGAAATATTCTTACCTATTAAACATTTGGTTACATATATGCCAATGTCATTTATTGTAATTCACATTCTATATTCCAAATACAGTATTTCTCTACTTATTTAGTTAGAAGTAAATTCGTGCCGTGTTAACTCTTTCAGCGCTAAAGGCAATATTGGGGTTTTTGCAAACAATACTGATTCAGGTGAGTCAGCTCGTAACGAGCTGTCTCACCTGAAATCTGCATTGTTTGCCTTTTAGTTATCAAAATAGTACACACTTTTATTACATGAGGAATGGAGATGCCCGATTTTGAACATGGAAGAGTCTACTTTAAGCAATTCGGCGCTGAAAGAGTTAAAAGTGTTATCCTTAAATAGCTGTATACGGATATTCCTTTTTGATCAGTTAATCAAACATAACCGTGACCTTTATACCGTTCCCACATACATCAACTCCGCAGCCCACGACTTTGAAAATATACCCGAAAACAAATTGGAAACTCCCTTTTTATGATAGTATAATAATTAACCCCTTTCAGCGCCGAATTGTTTAAAGTAGACTCTTCCATGTTTCAAACTCGGACGACTCTATTTTCATGTTATAGGATTTTTGGAATATTTTAATAACTCACAGCCAAACAATGCAGAGTTCAGGTGAGACAGCTCGTTACGAGCTGACTCACCTGAATCTGCATTGTTTGCAAAAAGCTCAATATTGCCTTTGGCGCCGAAAGAGTTAAACAGAGTTGAAAACATGGTGATAAAAGGAGAAATTGCTCGTTTTGAGCAATTTCTTCTTATGTCGCCATGTTTTTAGCTCACCTGAGCTTTGCTCAAGGTGAGTTATTGTGATCGCCTTTTGTCCGGCGTCCGTCGTGCGTCGTGCGTCGTGCGTCAACTTCTTCTCCTCAGTAACCAGTGGGTCAATTTGGATGAAACTTCACAGAAAGCATCCTCTCAATGACCTCACCAGAATTCCTTCAAATTTTTGGGATCCATGCAAAATTCTGGTTTCCATGGCAACGAAACCGAAAAAAACTTCAAAATTCTTCTTCTCCCAAACTGGTTGGCAGATTTTCAAATAATGTTGTAGAAATGTTCCTTAGATGACCCTCTATCATATTCCTACAAGCCATGTTGATTGGTCGAAAAACATGGCCGCCAGGGGGGGCGGGGCTATTTTGCCTTATATGGCTATAGTGAAAACTTAAAAAATCTTCTCCTCCGAAAGTGTCAGGCCGATTTTCAAATAATTTTGTAGAAATGTTCCTTGGTGACCCTCTATCAGATTCCTTCAAGCCATGTTGATTGGTCGAAAAACATGGCCGCCAGGGGTGGTGGGGCTATTTTGCCTTATATGGCTATAGTGCAAACTTAAAAAATCTTCTCCTCCAAAAGTGTCAGGCCGATTTTCAAATAATTTTGTAGAAATGTTCCTTGGGTGATCCTTTATCAGATTCCTTCAAGCCATGTTGATTGGTCAAAAAACATGGCCGCCAGGGGGCGGGGCTATTTTGCCTTTTATGGCTATAGTGAAAACTTAAAAAATCTTCTCCTCCATAAGTGTCGGGCCGATTTCCAAATAATTGTGTAGAAATGTTCCTTGGGTGACCCTCTATCAGATTCCTTCAAGCCATGTTGATTGGTCGAAAAACATGGCCGCCAGGGGGCGGGGCTATTTTGCCTTATATGGCCAAAGTGAAAACTTAAAAAATCTTCTCCTCCGAAAGTGTCAGGCTGATTTTCAAATAATTTTGTAGAAATGTTCCTTGGATGACCCTCTATCAGATTCCTTCAAGCCAAGTTGATTGGTCGAAAAACATGGCCGCCAGGGGGGCGGGGCTATTTTGCCTTATATGGCTATAGTGAAAACTTAAAAAATCTTCTTCTCCGAAAGTGTCAGGCCGATTTTCAAATAATTTAGTAGAAATGTTCCTTGAATGACCCACTTTCAGATTCCTTCAAGCCATGTTGATTGGTCAAAAAACATGGCCGCCAGTGGGCAGGGCTATTTTGCACTATATGGCTATAGTGAAAACTTAAAAAATCTTCTCCTCCAAAAGTGTCTGGCCGATTTTCAAATGATTTTGTAGAAATGTTCCTAGGGTGACCCTCTATCAGATTCCTTCAAGCCAAGTTGATTGGTCGGAAACTATGGCTGCCATGGGGCGGGGCTTATATAGGTAAAGTGAAGAAAAAAAATCAGGTGAGCGATTCCAGGGCCATCATGGCCCTCTTGTTTTAAATAAGCCGTCGGTTTCAGAAAGCGTCAGAAAGCGTCTATATGAGGGAAAGGTTTATACCTGGTATTCTACACAATGAAAATCTCATCCTAAGAGGTGAACGTGACCTGGACGTCATCTTTAATGGTGGCGTCGGGCGATAAGGGATCTTGTTGCATCTGAGGAGCCGAGCATCGGTAGCTCAGTTTGGTAGCGACGCTGGCTGGCTAGCAATACCGGGGTTCTGAGTTCGAACACACCCTGGCTCGGCTAACATTCTTTCTAACGTTTGACAAACGGTCACAGTGATAAGCGTCAATCGTCGTCTACCGATGAGCTAACAGTCCATGTGCCTGGATAGAGTGTTATGTGGAGTACTGGTGTGGAAAATGCGTTAAACACATGAGTAGGTAAACTGGTAGCCGTGATATGACTGAAAAGGTGTAGGAACCCTAATCATTCAATCAGTGCATCTGTGGAAAGTGAAGACTCAGTCAAGTCTGTGGCTACAAACAGTCACCGATGTTTCAATTGGTAGCGACGTGACTTTCAATCGACGGGTTGCAATTGCGAACCCCAGCTCGGCCAACATTCTTTCCGAATTGACAGATGTCAATGCGACAAATGTCATTCTTTTCCCATCAAAAGGGCTAACAGTCCATGTGGAAAAGCAGCCAGTTCCTTGGAAAGACTGGTATGAGAAAGCCGCGAAACACATGCATTGGTGAAATGGCCGAAGTGATATGACTAAACAAGTGTTGAAGCTGGAGTTCAGCCCCACTCAATCAATCAGCGTGCCTACAAACACCAGGGCGTTCAGTGTCCGTCTATATACCGGTGAGCTACATATATGCTTTCTGACGATCAACTAAATTTGTAGCTGCCGTACCTTTAATACACTCCTATATAAGAGTAATTCTGCAACGGAAAACAAATTAGCATGGTGATGACTCTGTATGTGTCCTTTAACCCTTTCCATAATATAAATGCTTTCTGACGCCTTTGCAGCTCAGACAGCTTTTTGAAAACATAGTGACAAAAGAAGAAATTGCTCCTTTTGCCACAATGTTTTCCACTTGTAGTCATAGGTTATCCATTCAATTATAGAGATTTTTCCATTTTTTGCCAAATTATGTTCAAAGTCGTCTGCTACAGAATTGTCGTATGAGGGAAAGGGTTAAGCAGTGCTTTCATTTTATGTCAACACCTATACTTGTGTGTATACATGAACAGATGTACCATCCCATATTACACTGTATGTTATTACATTTTGTATTATTTGACCATGAGTTCTAATGCTTAATGTCTAAATAAAGTTTATGTTGTGTTATGTTATGTTATGTTGTTTATTGGCTGACACAATTCACATGACTTATGATTCTTTAAAATTCTAAAAGCGATAAAAAAAAACCATTGTGATTGTATCATGCACAGTGGCAGCAGCGCCATAGGAGAGCCGGCCTTCGGAGAGTCTGCGATTAGGGTCGTGTCTGTATAAGGCATTCAGTGGTATTGTCATTAACTGAGGACTTATGTCTTATACCATGCAGTCGTTAATTAAAATACGCATTATTATCCTTGTACGCATACAGACGCTTTCTGACGCCTCTGTCTCGGACGACTTTCAACTGTATTAAATAAGTATATTGTCATTTGTTGAGCTTTTACACATGTTTGCTCAGCTGTTTTCGAAGTCATCTTATACCAGATTGAAAAACCTTTTGTTGGGAGTAACTACAAGCAACACACACATTTGATATATTTTTCTTCCCCAAAGTCAATATGTTGTTGGTGTTGGGGTAATATAGGTTCATGTATAAACACTGAGTATAGAAGATATAATGTAGATACATGTTTATACAGTTATTATAGTGGCCATAGTGAGTAGAAACATGTATATACAATAAGTATAGTGGAATCATTGTAGTATGTAGGTTCAGGTATACACACTAACTATAGTGGTTTTAATATGGTATGTAGGCACATGTTTACATATTAGGTACAATGGCTATAATGTAGTACTTAGGTACATGTTTATTTTAGGCCTAGTATATATACATTACTATAGTGTAGTATGTATGTACATACATAAACACTTTGTATAGTGGCTATACTGTAGTATGCATTTACATACATAAACACTTAGTACGGTGGATATAATGCAGTATGTATGTACATGTAAACACACTAAGTAAAGTGGCTATAATTTAGTTTATATATACATACATAAACACTAAGTGATTTGGCTACAATGTAGTTTGTAGGTACATACACAAACACTTAGTATAATGGCTATACTGTAGTATGCATTAAAATACATAAACACTTAGTACGGTGGCCATACTGAAGTATGTATGTACATGTAAACACACTTAATAAAGTGGCTATAATTTAGTTTAGATATACATACATAAACACTAAGTAATTTGGCTATAATGTAGTTTGTAGGTACATACAAAAACACTAAGTATAATGGCTATACTGTAGTATGCATTAACATACATAAACACTTAGTTTAGTGACTATAATGTAGTATATAGGTGCATATATACACACTAACTATAGAGGCTATAATGTAGTATGTATGTACATGTATATATACTAAGTATTGTGGGTATACTATGGTATATAAGTGCATGTATACATAATAAGTATGGTGGTTATTTTGTAGTATGTATGTACATACATAAACACTTAGTTTAGTGGCTATATTGTAGTTTGTAGGTACATACATACACACTAAGTAATGTGGCTATAATGTAGTATGTATGTACATGTATATACACTAAGTAGTGTGACTATAATATAGGATGCATGTACATACATAAACACTTAGTTTAGTGGCTATTATGTAGTATATAGGAACATGTATAGTATACACATTAAGTGTAGTTGCTATAATGTGGTTTGTAGGTACATACATAAACACTTAGTATAGTGGCTATAATGTAGTATATAGGAACATATATACACACTAAGTATAGTGGCTATAATGTAGTATATAGGAACATATATACACACTAAGTATAGTGACTATAATGTAGTTTATAGGAACATATATACACACTAAGTATAGTGACTATAATGTAGTATATAGGAACATATATACACACTAAGTATAGTGACTATAATGTAGTATATATAGGAACATATATACACACTAAGTATAGTGATTATAATGTATTATATATAGGAACATATATACTCACTAAGTATAGTGACTATAATGTAGTATATATAGGAACATATATACTCACTAAGTATAGTGACTATACTATAGTATATATAGGAACATACAAACTCACTAAGTATAGTGACTATACTGTAGTATTTATGGGAACATGTATACACATTAAGTAAAGCGGCTATACTGTAGTATATAGATACATTTATATACACTAAGTATTGTGGCTATAATGTGGTATGTACGATTCTGTATGCACACACTAAGTATAGTGGCTATATTGCAGTTTTATAGGAACATGTATACACACTAAGTAAAGCGGCTATAATGTAGTATATATATATGAACATGTAAACACACTAAGTAAAGCGGCTATAATGTAGTATATATAGGAACATGTATACACACTAAGTAAAGCGGCTATAATGTAGTATTTATAGGAACATGTATACACACTTAGTAAAGCGGCTATACTGTAGTATATAGGTACATTTATATACACTAAGTATTGTGGCTATAATGTGGTATGTACGATTCTGTATGCACACACTAAGTATAGTGGCTATATTGCAGTTTTAGATACATGTATATGCATAAAACGAAACACCCATGTAGTTTCCCGAGATATTTGCAATTCAACATGGTACTTGAAAAACAAACAAAGCATAGCATTGGGTATGTTCGTTGAGTCTCAAAATTGATTCTCTTTGAACACTGCTACATACTACAAACTAAAATTTACAAAATTCCTATTTGCATATTATTGATCTACACGTTCTTTATAGGTTAAAAATGAACTTTTTTCTTTTCATTTAAAGACACTGAATAATTAATTTCAGTTGCCTTAACACTTTCCCGCCTATAGGTGATTTCTGACGCATCTGCAGCAGACGACTTTTGAAAAATGTTTGATAATAATTCTTTCATCTATAGACATTTTCCATATTTTTTACTTAAAATGTTCAAAGTCGTCTGCTGCAGATATATAGGATCTGAGTTGTCATTTCATATAACGTTTTATTAAACGAGTTCAAGACATTTGTTTTATATACATTTCTTGGACGAGTTTAATAAAACTTTATGAAATGACAACGAATGTCAGATTCTTTTTATCACATGACGAAACACAAAAAGAATATCGTTTTTTCGCTGTCAGAAAATAGTCCCAACATGTAATACTTAATAAACTGGTAACTAATCACACAACACAATATTGTTATGCCTGATAATTTTCCCTTTAACTCGTCCATCTATCCTGACGTTTGTGTTAACCGGATACACGCAGCCATTTTGTAAACATTTGCGGATGAATACAAAAATAGTGCATCGGTCATGTTATATTATACGTGTGACATATAAATAAATACGTAATGGGTATATTAGATCGGATACAAGCATTGCCATGTAATAACATGTTGACATGTATGTGGGAAAGGGTTAAACGTTTTGCGTTGTCCGTTCTATTGTTTTAATCGTTCAGTCGCGTTTGGAAGCCTCGCCGGTGTTAAACTATGTACATGAAAACATACAATTCACTGTACCTACCACGTTTAATTAACCCTTTCCCTCATATAGACGCTTTCTGACGCCTCTGCAGCAGACGGCTTTTTGAAAACATAGTGACAAAAGAATAAATTGCTCAAAACGAACAATTTCTTCTTTTGACACAATGTTTTCCACTTTAAGTCATAGGTTATCCATTCAATAAAAGAGATCTTCTATTTTTTGACAAAATATGTTCAAAGTCGTCTGCTGCAGAATCGTCGTATGAGGGAAAGGGTTAACGTTGCCAGTGCTGTGCGGAGAGAAATTCAGGAATCACATGGTCTTTTGATCTGGCCGGTAGTGATATAAATGAGAAACTGTTGAATTAATGTTGAACTCAAATCAATCGTGTACCTTAGACGGTCACGTGAAGCATGTGCATGCTTTGACAAACAACTACTGGTAAAATTGATTTATTTGTTTACAGAATAGAAAGTAAAGTCTTGAAACAGCTGTTTAAAAAATTATAAAAAATAAAATGAGAGAAATTAGCCCATTTCTGGTCTTCCTACCATGACTTCAATGAGGTGTGTATCAGGCTGTGGTTAAGTCAAGGTGACGATTCGCCACAGTGTGGCAGCATTGGGACGTCAACGCCTGGTGCCCGTTTTACCAGAGTCCGCTAGCTCAGTCGGTCGCGACGCAGGCTATCAATCCAGGGGTTGAGAGTTCGAATTCCAGCTCGGCCAACATTCTTTCCGACGTTTGACGAAAGTCACTGTGACAACCGTCATTCGTCCTTCACCAATGGGCTAACAGTCTATGTGAAAAAGCAGTGAGTTGCTTGGAGAGTATGTTGTGTAGAGTATTAGTCTGAAAAGGCTAGAAAACAAATGTTTAGGCCGCCGTGATATGACTGAACAATTGTTGAAAACGGCGTTAAGCCCCAATCAATCAATCAATCACTGTTTTACCAGTTTCTTGCAAAATTGTTGTAACTGCATACTAAAGCAAGCTGTATTTAGATACCTTTTGCAAGAAGCTTACCGACTATGTCACGTATGTCACGTTAACCTCAACTCTTTTGCCCAATTGAACACAACAAGGTGCCCCTGTATAAATATTAAGGGAACGGATAAGAAGTTAAATAGTTTTATCTTTTAAATAAGATGCTTAATAATTGTGATCCGATTTTCTAGCATTTAGGGTCATTTTCACTACACCTTTCGTGTTTTCCCCTTTACACTGGTAAACAAAAGCGTTCAATTACTTTTAACGTCTTTAAGTTGAACTCTAAAGTAGTGTGGAAAAAGAAGTAAATGGTTAAGTTAGATTTTGGTTTGTATTTCATTAATACCCACTATCCCTTCTAGGAAAGACAAACTTTTGGGGTTTTGTTTAGATATGCTCGAGGAGACACCTAAATCGAAGTACGTGACAAAGGGTAGATTAAACATGATCACATATTAAACAAGTATTTATTAAATCTTGAATCACTTCTTATAACTTAACTCGGTGGTTCTCAATAAAGTCTTAAATGAACGTAATTTGGGTATTTAAGCAAATAGGCTTGTGATCTTTAAAGATTTTAGAAGATCAATTTTTAGGCGATTTTCTCTTAATATATAAACCCATTTTCTCTAGGGTTTGCCACATTTGGTGCTAATTCATTTGCTAGTGAGTTAGGCTTTTTAACTGCAGAAGAAAAAATATATATCATTTGGATTTTTTGTTTATTGTATTATGTGTTTCTGTTTCCATGGATTCTTACTTAGCACTGTTTAGAAATGATATATAATCTCGAAAGAAATGTTAACTCTTTCAGCGCTAAAGGCAATATTGGGGTTTTTGCAAACAATACTGATTCAGGTGAGTCAGCTCGTAACGAGCTGTCTCACCTGAAATCTGCATTGTTTGCCTTTTAGTTATCAAAATAGTACACACTTTTATTACATGAGGAATGGAGACGCCCTATTTTGAGCATGGAAGAGTCTACTTTAAACAATTCGGCGCTGAAAGAGTTAATGGGCGGAGGTCACAGTATTCAAACGGCCAAACCAGCATGATCGACTTACTCTGTGAGCCATTTCGTACATACAACAAATCTGCAGCAGACGAATTTGGAAACATCTATGCATATATTGGTAAAGTTCTATAAAAGGAAGCATGAATTTAGAATTTGGTTGAAAACATTGTGGCAAAAGGGGCAGTTGCTGATTATGAGCAATGTCTCCATTCGTCACACTGTTTTCAAAAGTCGTATGCTGCAGAGACGTCAGAAAACGTCTGTTTGTGTGAAAGTGTAAATGTGCGATATTCGAAAAAGTACGTTACTATGAAGTTACAGGTACAGTGTCTAGGTCTGGTTGTCTGTGTTCGTGCCTTTTGATTACATCATAGTAAAGACACGAGGACATTTATGAATAGTCAGTACGACACCATTACAAATAGTCTTTGTTTAACTTAGATGAACTGGGGGGGAGGGGGGGGGGAGAGAGAGAGAGAGAGAGAGAGAGAGAGAGAGAGAGAGAGAGAGAGAGAGAGAGAGAGAGAGAGAGAGAGAGAGAGAGAGAGAGAAAGAGAGAGAGAGAGAGAGAGGGGGAGAAAAAAAAAGAGAGACACACACACACACACATAAAGAGACAGACAGACAGACAGACAGACAGACAGACAGACAGACAGACACAGAGAGACAGGGGCAGACAGAGACAGATAGAGAGAGGGGACACACACACACACACACACACACACACACAACATTATGGTGACAAAAAGACAAACATGTTCACCTAGCATCGTTGTTTTCACATTTATCTGCTACAAAAGGTGTACAAGTCTTCTGCGTGACATCAAGAATGAATACAAATCATGAAGTTTACATCTAAGTTATTTACTGTCAATGAATTACCCCATGTTACTTTGTATACATAAATCTGAAACCAAAATGGCTTGGTCAAAGATATGTACGTTAGCCACAATGTTACTGAATTCGGGCTAAAGTGGCTTTATTATTAAAGGTGTCTGTACATTAATCGTATCAGTCTCAGTAGTCAGCAAGATTTAGGGAATTTATTAGACATTTCTATCAATAGGAAAACGGCTTATATGAAATACCACCTAAACAGTGATTCGACAAGGTTAACTTACTACACGTGCAAGATGCATAATTATTTGTGTTGGTAGTGTTTTAGTGTACATGATCAAGCGCCAGTTTGCCCAAAGTTCATCATAATCTAAAAACGAATCGTCCTCGAAAATGTGATAGAATTACGAAATGCACGAAGACCAGTTGCTTGAATTATATTTACATAATTACAATTCTACAGGAGACTGAAACATTCGGGTTTTGTATACACTGACAACAATGCGCGAAATATCTCTCGAGACAAACCGCCCAACTTTGATGACTTAACAAGCATCATGAACTGCCAATAGTTTCTCAATCGTCATTCATTTCGGGAGTATTTCTATTTATTTAAGTGAACGCCATTGCCAATTTTCTTTGAAGCACTCCTTGTCAAAAGCTGAAAAACGTCTAGGCGACAATACGGAAAACAACGATGAAGTTTGAAGGACCATGAATAGAGTCTTCGTTCTCATGCTCCACTCTTTTCATTTTATTTCAATCTTCGACGTTTCTTAATCAGCCTTCAAACTTTATAGGAAGGTACATTCTATTCTTAATTTTAATATAACTTAAAACGAATGATTTCCGTTAAAAGAACCCTGTTTTTTCCTTTAAATATTGATCTTGTTCATAATTTGTGAAGATTCTTGGGTACTTACGTGCTAATCAATGGCATTTTATACGCAGGAACAAATACAGAGTTCCGCCTCTTTATATTTTGTTAGAACCGTTTAGCCTATCCAAATTCGAGACCAACTTATACTTTTTTCAAGCAGGAGTGCAGTTTATTGTTCTTCCAGGCCAGTGATCGATTACATTAGAAGCAATTTGTATTCCAATAAGTTTATTTTACCATCTTAAAGATTTAAAAAAATCCGTTTCAATCTAAAAAATATCGAAAACCTGACGCAAAATAGAGATAAGGGTAAACTGGATGGGAATGTATTCATTGCATATTTGACAGTGACATTAGAGTGAACAGAGACAATTTGAAAACCGGGGTTTGAAGTGGAATTAACATAATAATAGCCAGAAAAAAATTCAATTTCCTCCGAAACTTGGCGACGGTGTTGGGAAAATAGGCTTCCCCTCGTCTTCGTCGTCAACTACATTGAAAACTCGCCCTTGTTCGTCAACTTGTATTCAGTTTGTGCCACTGACGGTATGTACATCTGTGCAAAAGGTCAAACTTGTAATAAGTGTAATTTTAGACTAAAAACTTGCAGCGTGTCATCAAAAGTTTACTAAAAACCTTGCAGTGTTACATCAAAAAATTCGTGCCGTTTAACATCAAAAGTTGACCAAATTCGTGCCGTGTTACATCAAAAGTTGACCAAATTCGTGCCGTGTTACATCAAAAGTTGACCAAATTCGTGCCGTGTTACATCAAAAGTTGACCAAATTCGTGCCGTTTTACATAAAAAGTTGACCAAATTCGTGCCATGTTACATCAAAAGTTGACTAAATTCGTGCCGTGTTACATCAAAAGTCGTATAAAGTATTTCAGTGTAACATCAAATATTAACTGAAATATTTATTTAATTTTTCTTATAGTCCTTTTTATCAATTATTTTTTTTCAATTTATCGAATGATTCTTTTCTACAAAAAGCAACATTTAGGGCCCTGAGTGGCGTGTTGTTGTTTTTTTGGGGTCATTTTTAAAAAAAAATCAAATGTTTTCACTATGTTATTAAGCTAACATAATGTAAAATATGTTAAAACAATTTGATATTGCATTGGAAAATATCAAAAACGATGAAGTTCATAAAGATAATTAAGGTCTAACCATATATATTTCTTAATTACCTCGAAGCGTTTAGCAAACTTGAAACCCTTTCACTAATATAAAATAGTATTGCATTAGAAACATGATATTATCTTGTACTAAGTAATAGCAATTGTTAAAAAATTAGATGTATAGAAAACATGTACTTCATTGTACGTTCAACCTCCATTTAAGATCTTAGGGAGGATAATTCGAGAGAAAAAGTATTTACTTTTTGTGTTCTGTAATTTTCTTTTTTTACACATTCACGTATGTTATGTATGTTAATATGTTTGTACGATGATGATCAGTATTTTAGGTCAAATCAATAAACTTATGTTCTGTTCTATATATCGATCAAATAAAGACAAGCGTTAAGTACACTCAGATAGTTAAACCTTTCCCTCATATAGACGCTTTCTGTCGGCTCTGCAGCAGACGGCTTTTTGAAAACATAGTGACAAAAGAAGAAATTGCTCAAAACGAGCAATTTCTCCTTTTGCCACAATGTTTTCCACTTTTAGTTATAGGTTATCCATTCAATTAAAGAGATTTTCTATGTTTTGACAAAATATGTTCAAAGTCGTCTGCTGCAGAATTGTCGTATGAGAGAAAGGGTAAATCATTGGTTGGAAATTGAAACTGTTCGCCACAACAGTTACCAAGTAACATTATATATATTCTTTATTAAAGTATCATATGTGTACATAATATAAAAGAAGATACTTCAATTCAGTTGATAAATAATTGTGCAAAAGACACAATAGAATATGAAAAAAATGCACAATGAATAGATTAATATCATTTTATTTCAGTCCTGTCCCTATGACACACATAATTATTGTGTGCCGAGCCCCGGGAGCTCAGTCGGTAACGACGCGAGCCGGCAATCAAGGGGTTGCGAGTTCGAACCCCCAACTCGTCCAACATCCTTAAACATTGGACAGATGTCACTGTGACAAGCCTCGTTCTTCTTCCATCAATGGGCTTACATTTTAGGTGGAAAAGCAGCCAGTTGCTTGGAAAGTCTGTTGTGTGGAGTACTGGTATAAGAGAACCAGGAAACCTCTGAGTCGGTGAACTGGCCGCCGTGATACGACTGAAAACATGTAGAGAACGGCGTTAAACTCAAACAAACCATCACACTTTTAACATTATTTTGTGTATTTACAATACATTAACCTGCTTTCTCTCCGACAACGCGGAATTTGACAGATAACATGAAGAGAAAAGGCAGATTGTGTTTATGTGATTTTGGGACCTTGGAATATATTGCATTTATAACAATATATAGTCCTGAATTGTCAAAATCACGTTATCTTTAATAAATCTGCGCCTTTTTTTCAAAATTTAATGAAGAGAAGAGTTGATTCATTTAATAAAAATAACGCGTATGCTCGCCGACCAAAGCTAGATTTCGATTGTATTACGGTACATTTTACAATGCAGGGTGAGAAGACAAACACTGTGAGTGTTTTACCAATAGGTCAATATCAGTCTACAGCACCTAGGTGCGGGCTTTCTGATCTCATTGTTTTCGACCTTGATTATCATTAATCAAACTTGTGGAGTAAAGTTTCGCAGGGATTCACATCCAATGATATATACATACAAATGTGTGAATATACAAATGTAGACAAAAACCGCCGCGCGTGGATAAGTAATTAGTGCTAATTGAGAGTTGATTTTACCCTCGACTGATTAATGACGATTAATAAATTTAAGGTGTGAATTCGTCCAAAGCTGACGATCGGTGTTTGGTGGGGGAGGTGGAAGGCGGCGTTAACTTTGATATTCTGGAACTGTTTGTTTTCGTAATCTACGCGTTCACGCCTTGTCCAGTTGCAATAATGAGGTGTGAAATATTGTAATTCTGCTCGTATGGATTCTTTCATTCCATTCGTGTCTTTTTTGAGCTTTTATATTCATGAAAAATATTGATTTAGTTTTTATAAAAAAAAGTATAAGATCAATACTGATTTTTGATGCATGTAATATTTATTTATGTACTTTTATTGAAACAATA
This sequence comes from Serripes groenlandicus, assembly GCA_031761405.1. Lineage (NCBI taxonomy): Eukaryota > Metazoa > Mollusca > Bivalvia > Cardiida > Cardiidae > Serripes > Serripes groenlandicus. Next base: position 23,182,478 of record JASEVX010000001.1, read on the forward strand.
GTTCTTTTTTCAATAGTCTAAAACTATTTAGATATTTCAGATATTTGCCAATTTTGTGTCAAAGGGTTTCTGCTCCATTTGTGCGTTTTTTTTTGACAATTTTGAAATATGCAATTGATGTCCAACAAGTGTCAAACCATTCTATAAATATACATTTTGCTTTAATTCATGAATGATTTGTATGACGAGATACTTGATAAGTTGATTCATTTCAATTCCTTTAGGCTTCCAGCCCATGAGGACACAGAAAAGAACATACGTGTACTTGCAACACAAGCATATAAGCTCGTTGTGCATAACATACATTATTAACATACATGGTACTGAACATAGCAATCGTACAATGTATGCTTTTGAAACAAAGAAAATACATTTATTAGCTTCATACATGTTTATTAACCCTTTCCCTCATACGACAATTCTGCAGCAGACGACTTTGAACGTATTTTGTCAAAACATAGAAAATCTCCATAATTGAATGGATAACCTATGACGAAAAGTGGAAAACATGGTGGCAAAAGGAGAAATTGCACGTTTTGTGCAATTTCTTCTTTTGTCACTATGTTTTCAAAAAGCCGTCTGCTGCAGAGGCGTCAGAAAGCGTCTATATAAGGAAAAGGGTTAATAGTGGTCCTATATTATAAACACATATATGTATAAGTCAATACAATATGTTCTGTTCTGTTCATATCCACTCGTTAAAATCAGTGGACTACCAGCTATTAAAGGTTTAATATAAACGAAGGATCAGTATTATAAAAATGTCAAATATGACCAGACTATTTAGCTATCTTACAATCATTCGATCCTTATCATCATAATCGGAACGGACGTGTCGTCTGTATCAGTTCAAATGTCATTGATCGGATTTAATTGGTACCTGGTTTGAACTATTAAATGCGTCGACAATGTAATCTGGCTTTCTACAAATATTGTTCAACGATGACTGGTATGGAAAATGCTTTTATTGCAGAACGGAACAGAAAATATATTTAATGATTCGATCTAAAGTACAGATCATCATCGTACACACATTTTAACATACGTGAATGTGTAAAACAAAATTGTTTACAGAACACAAAAAGTAAATATTTATCTCTTGAATAATCCTCCCTTAGATCTTAAATGGAGGTTGAACGTACATTTATTCTATACATCTAATTATTTAACAATGTTTCTCACTTAAATTTCGAAACGGTGTTTCATAACCGTTTAACCCTTTCCCTGATATAGACACTTTCTGACGCCTCTGCAGCAGACGGCTTTTTGAAAACATAGTGACAAAAGAAGAAATTGCTCAAAACGAGCAATTTCTCCTTTTGCCACAATTGACAAAATATGTTCAAAGTCGTCTGCTGCAGAATTGTCGTATGATGGAAAGGGTTAACAAGGTACACTATACTAATTGTTAAGTGAACTACGCAAAGCAAGTGACTTCGTAGACATATTTTCCCAGGTCTTTGCTACATTTGCAACAAGTTAGTTGGGACGGGTCTCGCGATCTAAAAAATCGGCAGATGACGTCCATCAATGCTAAATAGATTCAAGATTCAAACTCTTTATTTCGTAACGTAAACATACATGTTTCTTGTTACATAATACGTGTATATATATTTATGTTATCATCGTGACATACTAAAGCAGTATGTTACGGCTAATAATAATAATAGTGAAACAGATATATTCAACTCATAATGTAAGTAATTCAGTTCAAGTTTTAGTGATAATAGTAAAATTATATGATAGTTGAGCTCTGATGCGAATCCCAGCTTCACATCACGACTCAACCGATCAATAAACAGAAACTACATATTCTGATTAGGTAAATACATCGTGCATATAAAAATATATATCTGGGACTTGAATTCAATTCCTAAATAATTTTATATTCATATAACAGTGTTGACAATTGATTGTCTTATTACATTTTGGATGATACATGTAATTTCCTACATTCAACAAATTAGAACAGCCTGCACCACAGAGCAATTTGATCGGTATCATCCCTTGTCACTACCTATTATTCGGAGTAAAGTATAGTATATACATGTATATCGCAAAAAGATGATAGGAGGACATGTAATTCAAAGTTTAATATATAATCCTAAAGTTTGTTTGTTGAATTTCAAAATTGGTACATCATTTCATGTCCAATATTATGTTAAAAATCAAACAAGACCTTTCACAATATAGCGCCACTTTGAAGCAATATACATGTGTAGGCAGAACTCCGGCCTACAAGTTTGCAGGATTACCATCGGATTATCCCTCGGATTAGGGAAGGATTAATGCTAATTTGCCGACAGAACCTGTCCGAACGACGTACTAGAAGACAATCAAACACTTATTATACATGTTAAGAATTCATTGTTTGTGATATATAATTTTTAAGAAGATTAAAGTATTAAAATATTTCAAAACGTTGAAACATAATACGGTGACATATGCCACTGACCGGTGTATTGTTGTTGTGTAGTCACGGCCGGTATGGCACTCTCTGACTGGGATACGAACCAACACGTTCACAGATAGGGAGTGGGACTGCGACGCACGTCTCAAAAGTATATTAACCCTTTCCCTCATATAGACGCTTTCTGACGCCTCTGCAGCAGACGGCTTTTTGAAAACATAGTGACAAAAGAAGAAATTGCACAGAACGTGCAATTTCTCCTTTTGCCACAATGTTTTACACTTTTTGTCATAGGTTATTCATTCAATTATGGAGATTTTCTATGTTTTGACAAAATACGTTCAAAGTCGTCTGCTGCAGAATTGTCGTATGAAGGAAAGGGTTGATGAATTATTAAAAGGTTACGTATAATTTACCAACAACTCAACTCAACTCAAATGATTTTATTATTCAAGTCGGCACTAAATGTACCATTGTTCATACAAAATACATACAAAATGGTTGAACATGCAAAAAACATGACTACAAAATATCATCACATACATAACAAAACTATTCATATATACATTATAACATCATTATATATAGTATAAGGTTTTTCTGTGTTTATGATTCAAATAGCAAGTATCGATATAAGATCCCTCCTCCTATTTGAAGCTTCATTAATAAATCTAGCAAGGCTACTTTGTAAATTTCTATTTTTAGTTGACATTAATCGCGAAAAATTTAAACAATGTTGGAAAAGGCGGTTTAAAATACTTTGTTCTTATATCTCTTAATGAGGGACATGTCAAGACAAAGTGATATTCACTTTCCAATGAAAGTGTGTTGCATAATTCACAGTATCGTTCATTTCTCGCAATATTTGTATATCTACCAATTTCAACAGATAGCTTATGATCCGATATACGTATTTTTGTCAAACAAATTCTTAATCTATCATTTTTGATATTTTCTAGGTAGGATTTGAATTCAATTCAATATAATTTACCAGAGACATATATGTCTCTGAATTTAACAAGTTCAATTGTGTGTTTCACACGTTACAACCTTACAAAAGGCTTAATCATTGTACGTTTTTTCTCAAGCTTTAATCAAAGCAAAAGGATTTGTACATTCCATTTCCAACTTCACGGAAAAGTCTAACTGTTCTTGTACGCATGCAGCCTTGTACTATGTACAATATTAAATATGTGTATTGACTTTAAGTATGCTATACTTAATTCTAAATTAAGATATTATGTTTAACCCTTTCCCTCATATAGACGCTTTCGGACGCCTCTGCAGCAGACGGCGTTTCGTAAACATAGTGACCAAAGAAGAAATTGCTCAAAACGAGCAATTTCTCCTTTTGCCACAATGTTTTCCACGTTTAGTCATAGATTATCCATTCACTTATAGAGATTTTCTATTTTTTGACAAAATATGTTCAAAGTCGTCTGCTGCAGAATTGTTGTATAAGGGAAAGGGATAATGATCAGACAGAAAAGCCAATTTCATAATTATTCAAAACTCATTGTATATGGTGTTTTGTTCTGAGGGACGCTCACTAAGAATGGCAGCCACAGTCTGACTCTTACTTGAACTGTAAGGGCCTGTTTACCATTTCCCCACATACAACACATCTGCAGCAGACGACTTTGAAAACATTGTGACAAAAACCTGAAAAATCGCCATAAGCTTAATTGTTAATTAAAGGGGTCTGGACGATTGGAATCAATGCATCTCTTTGAGCTTCAGCAGATGGGGTGGTATTGGTTTCATAACGTATATGTTGATATAAGGTGAAGGATCAGTATCTAATTCATGTCCGCCGCGATATAAACTTAGCAGTTGAAAGCGACGTAAAACTCCCAAGACAAACAAGACGATGGTAAATTGTAGATATTGTTCTGTCAATGTTTATCTATTTTAATCCCGACATAAATGATGATAATATAAATATTATATGATTGAATATGGTTAACACTTTCCGCCATGTAGACATATTTTGACGCATCTGCAGCAGATGACTCTTGAACACATTTAGGCCAAAGGTGAAATTGCTCATGATGAGCAATTTCTCCTTTGGCCAGAATGTTTTCAACTTTATTTAACAATAAAGCTTTCTTTTATGGAGATTTTTCAGGTTTTTGTCACTCTGCTTATAAAGTCGTCTGCTGCAGATTTGCTGTATGTGGGAAAGGGTTAACGATAAACCTTCCACCTTTTTACTCTCTACTTTCTTTTAACTATTGACACCTCCACCCCCCCCCCCCCCCCCCCCCCCCCCCCCTTTAAAAAAGAAAAGAAAAAGAATGCGATAAAAGGATACCGCTCAAATAGCTCTGAAAACATCAGAGAAGCCAAAGATGGCCGTGATGACGTCATTTTGTGATCATCCGGGTAACATGTTTTTACAGACAGATAAGATAAAACTCAACTTCAAACATGGTTTGATGCTGTTATCGTCCAACTATTCAAACTGTTTTTACAGTGGTTTGCGATAACAATTTCAAGTGTTTGTACGACTTATTCCGGCTTGATGCTAGGTACTAGGATGTCCATTATTATGGCGAATGTTATCTTTAACTATCTTAAATATATTGCTTGTTTATTTTGGTACAGGTGTTCATTGTAACCTTTTATATATTCAATTATCCAAAGTCGCGGCGGTGATGGTGGAGTGCCGTTGGACAAGGCACATTTTCCTAATTTAGTACTAGTTTGTTTACCCAGGGATCATGAATAAGCGAACTGTCACCGTGATATAATGAAAATACTGTTGGAAACGGCGTGAACGCCCAACAAACAAATCAATGTTGACCCTTTCAAACAAAAAGACGCTTTTTGACGCCGCTGCAGCCGACAATTTTGTGAAAAAAAACACCAAAAGAGAAAAATTGTTCATCATCTTCAATTTGTCGTTTTGCATAAATATTGTCATAATTAGTCATTAAGTGTTCTTTCATTTGTAGAGAGTTTCCATATTCTTGCCTTGATGTTTTCTTGTTCTTGATGCTGCTGGTGATATTTGCTGTATGTGTCCTCACCCGATATTCGCGACATGTTGGAGTTTTAACCGAAGACGCGGTGTTATGGTTCAAGCGGTCAGCCCCAGACCTGGTTCCGAAACTATCAAACTCTTAACGCTTTCCCTTATATAGACGATTTTCTGACGCCTCTGCAGCAGACGGCATTTTGAAAACATAGTGTCAAAAGAAGAAATTGCACAAAACGTGCAATTTCTCCTTTTGCCACGATGTTTTACACTTTTTGACATAGGCTATCCATTCAATTATGGAGATTTTCTATGTTTTTGACAAAATATGTTCAAAGTCGTCTGCCGCAGAATTGTCGTATGAGGGAAAGGGTTAATGCTAAAATTAAGAGTTCTGATTGGTCAATTTGGAGAACTAATTTGTTTCCGACTAATTAAATGCCTGAGCACACATTCTGAGAACAGATTAAACTTTTATAATTTTGGAACCAAAGCTTCGTCAAAAAAACACCAAACTTTACCAAGTAATGTTGCTTTTTTTTTTTGTGCCTCATATGAACATTTTCCTTCGTCGAACCATTAAACTAAATGGTAAATGTACATATATAGTCTTTATTAAAGTCTCATCTTTGTAAAGACTTTAAACATGGCAGTAATAGCTGTTGTATGAGGGAAAGGGTTTTGCTATCCATTAACAACTATTTGAGGGAACATGACATGAAATGCGTACCTGAATAACGGAGACTTTCATTACCAATTTACATGATATCACCTTTTTATAGAATCGTTTGAAGGCATCAGAGGCAAAATGTGCCAGATTTGGCAAGTTTGGAAATATAACTGTTAAAACCTTGTAAACAATTTGACGATGGTTTTATATGTGCTTCATTTCTTTTAAAGAAAAGACATGGTTTTACAGAGATATCCTAAATGTTATGTAAACATTGGTAATTGTATGATATACAACTGCATCTAAATGATAACCATTTAAGGGGAACTATTTAGTTTTCAGTCATGGTGAAGTGGTTATTATGATGTAGGTAATCACCCACAGGGGATCATCCTAGGGGCGAAACGCCCGTACCTGTGGGTTATTGTCCAAGGGGAGGGGGGGGGGGGGGGTCATCGTTATAGGGGCAAACATCCGTAACCCCTCTTAAATATATGTCAATCTTCTTCATACGCAACGTGTCTTTTTTTGCAAGAAGAAGATTGACATATATTTAAGACACGTTGCGTATGATCTGAAAACGAAGTCGACGAACTTTTTTTTCTCCAGTTCCGTCGAAAATCACTCTAATTAGAAACCTCGCAACTCATTAGGTTCCTAATGAAGCGGCGGCAACTACAAAGCACGAATTAAATCGATTTTTACGCGTTTTTACACAAGTCCTACCTTTCAATCGGAATTGTAATATAACGGCATACCTGACCAAAACCAAAGATTACCGGGTCCTTCCTAATTGAACATGTTCATTAATTTGATTACTGTCTATCCATTCTGAAATCCGCTTATCCGTTACCTGATATACCGTTTCTTTAAAGTCGCCCCCTTCAAGAATTATAATCTAATGCAAAATGTGAAATATCTGGAATTTTAGGAGAGTTATTATGTTAAAGGGTTGAACATTGCGTGGAAAAGGAGAAATTACTAGTTGTGAGCAATTTCTCCCTTTCACACCATGTTTTTAACCCTTTCTCTCATACGACAATTCTGAAGCAGACGACTTTCCATATATTTTGTAAAAAAATTGAAACTCTCTATAATTGAACGGATACCCTATGACTAAAAGTGGAAAACATTGTGTCAAAAGGAGAAATTGCTCGTGTTGAGCAATTTCTTCTTTTGTCACTATGTTTTCAAAAAGCCGTCTGCTGCAGAGGCGTCAGAACCGTCTATATGAGGGAAAGGGTTAAGTATCGTCTGCTGTAGATACTTGGTATATAACATTGAAAAGGTAGACACTAAGAATAGATTAGGGAACAGCAAGATGCGTTATTACGCCATTGCGAAATATAGAAATTTGTGAACACCGACACGGACACATTTATTACAAATAAAATACATTAGCAACTGATGTCCGAACTATTTAAAGGTCAAATTACGCCAAATACATCCGCGGTCATGCTGATCTACAGCTAAATAGTCCCTAAATAAACTTTGTATGCGTTGAAATGAGTGTATATCATCACCAGAATGCATTCATTGTAAATTAATAACAGAAAAAGTTATATTTATTTTTGAATATATTATAAAACTTTCTTTAAGAGTCAACACCTGACCAGAAAAAACAAGAATAGCTAAGGGATAAAACCATTGTTTTTAACCCTTTCCCTCATATAGACGCTTTCTGACGCCTCTGCAGAAGACGGCTTTTTGAAAACATAGTGACAAAAGAAGAAATTGCACAAAACGTGCAATTTCTCCTTTTGCCACAATGTTTTCCACTTTTATTCATAGGTTATCCATTCAACTATGGAGATTTTCTATGTTTTGACAAAATATGTTCAAAGTCGTCTGCTGCAGAATTTTCGTATGAGGTAAAAGGGTTAATGAGTTGGTTATTTCGCTATCCAAGAATAGAAGTGAATGTTAGAGTGCAAGGACCTCTTATGACGTAATATAGTTCCCGGACGTGTACGGTATTTGATGATGCATGTATTTAACCTTCTGTCTGCGCATTTACACTCTTTTTCCATGATGCATAGCACTTTTGACGTCCCAGTAAAAGATTGCTCTACCGACAATGTTTCCTACATTATTACACAAATATACATTAATGTATTTCCAATGTTCACTACATTATTACACAAATATACATTAATGTATTTCCAATGTTCTCTACATTATTACACAAATATACATTAATGTATTTCCAATGTTCTCTACATTATTACACAAATATACATTAATGTATTTCCAATGTTCTCTACATTATTACATTAATGTATTTCCGACGTTCTCTACATTATTACACAAATATACATTAATGTATTTCCGATGTTCTCTACATTATTACACAAATATACATTAATGTATTTCCGATGTTTTCTACATTATTACACAAATATACATTAATGTATTTCCGATGTTCTCTACATTATTACACAAATATACATTAATGTATTTCCGATGTTCTCTACATTATTACACAAATATACATTAATGTATTTCCAATGTTCTCTACATTATTACACAAATATACATTAATGTATTTCCAACGTTCTCTACATTATTACACAAATATACATTAATGTATTTCCAATGTTTTCCGATTTCATTATATTTTTTTAGGAATCGTTTTGAAACACACTAGGTATAATTTCTTATCGACTTTGGTATGAGAAAATGCACAATCAAAACTAAATAATTATTTTTTACAATGTTTCAAAGTGTATATATGCTTTTATAAATGCAGCACATGTTAACTCTTTCAGCGCCAAATTGTTTAAAGTAGACTCTTCCATGTTCTCAAAATCGGGCGTCTCCATTTCTCATGTAATAAAGGTCTGGACTATTTTGATAAACTAAAAGGCAAACAATGCTGATTTCAGGTGAGACAGCTCGTTACGAGCTGACTCGCCTGAATCAGTATTGTTTGCAAAAACCTCTATATTGCCTTTGGCGCTGAAAGAGTTAATTGTGATTTTAGCTAATATTATGAATAGCATATACATGCATATGTGTATATATGGCATACCAGCACTACAGTTATATGTAAATGCTTATATGTGAATTCGAAAAATCAAGAGCTCCAATAAAATAAAAACTTTTCTTTCAAATGTAACATACAATTAAGATATGAGCCTTTCCACGAGAAAAACCAACACTATTGACTCTGCGTAATGTATCGACCCAGCTCAGCCAGCGCAGTCCACGCAGGCTAATCCGGGCCGACACATTCCGTTTCAGGGGGATATAGGTGTAGAGTAATGATTCATGAAACAGAACATCAACAGGAGGCGAAAAGTGTCTGTCCGGGTTAGCCTGCTCGGCATGCTTAGGCTGATCCGGCTCGATACTTTACGCAGAGTCCACAATGCTAGGTTTCTCGTGGAACGATTCATATAAATCTGATAAATAAAGAAACACACTCCGAGTCAGTTTGAAGGATTCGAATAGAATTTGAGACGTGCCATCTCTCTAGATTAGTTTCACAATAATCTTATATCTGTCCTCTTGGAATTCCCAAATGGGCTTACTAAGGGGTGAGAAAAGAAATGACAAGGAGTGTAGAAACAATGACCCGAGGGTGGAGACAGTCATGAAATATGGGTTTTCTATCAATATGGACACTCTCCAAAAAACCCACTTCCTTTTCTTATCGCGTCAATTTGAAAGTTTTTTTCTGAAGTGCCCCAAACCGAAAGGCGACACACGCGGTCTTTTCATCTTAATTTTTCCGAGGATTTCCGAGTCCTACTGACATCTGTGGGGAGAGGAGACCCTTCATCAATGGTCGAAAAGGACACACATCACCTCACGTGATCCCAGCTGCCCCGGGGGTCAAATCGCAAGGGGGAAGGTAATGGGGACAGATGCACAGGATTAGCATATCCCGTGCCTTCTATAGAGAGATGTTCCTAGAATTAACCTTTTCCCACATACAGTCGCTTTCTGACGCCTCTGCAGCGGACGACTTTTGGAAAACATTGTGACAAAAGGAGAACTTGCTAAAACAAAACCGAGCAATTTCTCCTTTGATCACAATGTTTTCAACTTTATTCAATATGTGTTCTTTCATTTATAGAGTGTTTCCATATTTTTGACTAAATGTCTTCATAGTCGTCTGCTGCAGATTTTTAGTATTTGGGAAAGGGTAAACTCTTAATATCTCGAAATATAAAACTTTCGCGATTTTATAATGTGTATTTTGGAGAAGAAAATAAACGTATAGGGAAAAGAAGCCATATCAAACACCGAAATACCAATACCCTATTTTAATATATCCCTGATCGTTTAATGGAAGCGCAATCGTTCCCCAATTTTCAAACATGTTTCTTGATATACGTTGATTTTGTTTTGACCACACAAGGTTCCATACGAGAAAGGGTATGATCATTCTAATAATAAAAATATGATTCTTCAAACAAATTAGGAGATTTGCGAGGTTTGATTCGCGTTCGGATGGATTTTATTTGCCATTTCTATTTAATTGAAAAATTCGTGTATTATTAAAAAGCACTTTCCATGACGTTTCAATCTCTTGTGAGGGAAAGTTAAATTTGAGCCGTCCCGTAAGATAACCAAAATTATGGCCTCTGCGTAATGTATCGACCCAGATCAGTCTGCGCAGTCCGCGCAGACTGATCAGGGCCGACACATTCCGTCTCATGGGGTTAGAGGTATAGAGTAATTAGTCGCCGGGCAGAAGCCCGCGACTTCTATTTTTAATAGGTTTTCGGAAATCACATGAGAGGGGGGATTATTATTAGAAAGAAACACATTTAGATGTCTTAAACATATTACAATTGTGTTTGTTTAAAAACACTAAGTAATGACACATCTAAAATGAAATAAATATTCCGATGTTTTTAAATCCTGAAACAGAAAATCCACAGGAGGCGAAAAGTGTCTATCCGGGTAAGCCTGCGCGGCATGCTTAGGTTGATCCGGGTCGATACTTTACGCAGAGTCCACAATGTTGTTTTTCTCGCGGGACGGCTCATTCAGTGTCATTTTGGAATAGATCTATTTCTGAGAAAACTGATACACCCACACTAATATAATATAAAAAGCCCTAAATTAAAAAATGACGTTTGTGTAATCTTAATAACCCTATTGGGGACGAGTTGCATTATTTATTAGAATGTACTTAACGTAATCCGGAAACGGAAATGTTTTTTGATTTTTTTTTTTTTACATTCATAAATTAATTTATAAACAAGTTTAAAAGCAAAAGAGGTCTTTTTGGAGGGTTTTTAATTAGTTCATGTACTTTTAGTTATCATGCCTATATGTGTTGTTAAAGAAGAAAGAAATAATACAGATTGTGTTTTGTTGGCCTCGTTTATATACATGTATATGCTATACTACTTTTCTTATATTTCTCGTGTACGGTTTGATCCCCGACTGGGTCGTACTAGCGATATAAATGTTTAAACCAGAGAAATGATGTTTTTCTATTGAATCAGTCCGGTGCGGGAGGTCGCGGGTTCGATCCCTTGGCCGGGTCATGCCACAGACTTTAAGAATTGTAGTAATGGCTGCCCTCCTTGGCGCTCGGGGTTGAGGGGTTAGCATTACGACTGACTGGCTGGGACCCGAGTAGGACTGGTAACTTACGCAGGAAACGCTGTGATATAACTGAACACATTTTTGAACGCGGCGTTAATCACCGAACAATCGACCTGATATTTCTAACATTGTCATCTACGCATAAACTGAGATTAGACTGAATCAAACTTGAAAACGGTTGCATTACGTTGCTACATGATCAATGCTACATGATCGGTGTATGGCTGCAGCAACACTTGTGTGTAAAAGAAGGATGTATGGGCCTTTGTCCAACCAGTTCTGTGCTTAATTGGTTAATTCAGTTGGTGCTTCAGACAAGACAATTTGTGTTGAGTAAACCAATACAAACTTTAAATACCAGTTGCTTCGTTGATTGATTGAATGCTTGGGGTTTAACCCTTTCCCTCATATAGATGCTTTCTGACGTCTCTGCAGCAGACGGCTTTTTGAAAACATAGTGACAAAAGAAGAAATTGCTCAAAACGAGCAATTTATCCTTTTACCACAATGTTTTACACTTTTAGTCATAGGTATGACAACATATGTTCAAAGTCGTCTGCTGTGGAATTGTAGGGTTAACGCCTTTCCCTCTCATACCGCGGCGGCAAGTTCACACTCTCATGTGTTTTCTGGCTATCTTATACCAGTACTCCACATAACAGTCTTTTCAAGCAACTGACTGCTTGTCCGCATAGACTGTTAGCCCATTGGTGGAAGACAAATGACGCTAGTCACAGTGACATTAGACAAACGTCGGAAATAAGGTTGGCTTAGCAAAGTTTCGAACTCACAGCCCCCCTGGATTGACAGCCCGCGTCGCTACCGACTAAACTACACTTTCTGCTCAAAGGCGAAAATAGGATGAGCAATTTTGCGCTTTTGTTTTTAAGTCGCAAATACCATATATACCTTGTTTGTCAAGCCGTTTGTGAAACGAGGAAGGACAGTCAGTTCTACCAATAATTTCTTTGATTAACAAACGTGATTCAATCAGGATTATCGAGACGGGTGCAGCAAGTATGTCTGTGTCATTCGTTTCCCCCAATGTTTAACCCGATCTTTCCCACATAAAACACAGCAGCATATTATTTTAAAAAACATTTTGTACAACATATGAAAGCTCTCAGTGAATTATAAACGTTGGGCTGCAATGGACCCAGAGGTTTAAGAGGAAATGTTGTTTAACCCTTTCCGACATAAATACGCTTTATGACGCCTTTGCAGTGGACGAACTTTTAAAAACATTGTGGCAAAAGGAAAAATTACTGACGATGAACAAAAAGTTAGTCCGCTGCAGAGGCGTCAGAAAGCGTCTTTATGAGGGAGATGGTAACACTGTTGAAGCATAGATATATACGAGGTTTGTACTAATAACCTTAAAGGTACATTAACTATATACCAAATACATTTACAATGTATTTCCTATGTAAAAACGTGTGCCCCATGGGTAGGGTCCAGTTTTCACCCTGGGTGCATACTATCAACAATAGTGAAAGGGTACCTCCTGGTGCTATCAAAACATTTTGACAAAACATATTTTCAAACTAGTTACTGCTTTCATATGCGGGAAATCAGCCCCATTGCGACCATGTTTTTAAAGAAGTTAAAATTTATTTATGAACACTCTTTGTAGAAGTCAGTCCAGTGCTTTCGGAAAAGAAGATTTAAAACAAAAAATACTTAATAAAGGAAACTTAAAGCCATGTTTTTTTCAATGGACCGGAAAAGGTTTGAACAATCTTGTCTTGGTAGAGCGTCACCTAAAAGATATTTCGGCCAAATTATTTTCAAATCGGACCAGTACTTTCAGTCAAGAATATTTTTTAAAGTTCTACTACAGTCCCGACCCTAGATCGGAATAATTTGAAAAATCTTGGTAGAGGGTCACACTATTTTGTTTTGTGCCGAACTGTTTTCAAATCAGGCCTATAGGTTTTCTTCTAACCAGTGTCATGTCAACAAGAGTTTCCATTATATTCAATTTACTGAACAATATTGAATGAGGACGATACAAGTAACATTCTTGTGAAATGATTTTGAAATTGGTCCCTGAGTTTAGGAGAAGAGTTTGTTTTTGTATGTGTAGGGGAATGTGAACGGACGAACAGACAACTACGACGACGACACCGGACGGCGAGTGATAACAAACGCTCATCCCGCACCGTGAGCTCAGGTGAGCTAAAAAGGGATATGCAACAGACCACTTTAAAGCCTAATACCAGACAACTTTTGAAAACACTGTAAACACCATAAAGATCAATATCCCATTTTCCCAAAGGTATTATAAATCTTCACCGAAAGTTATATTCCATAACTTGTAGACGGTACATTCTTCAAATGCTTTCAAGGCAGAGACTCTAACATCAAATATAATACCAGGGCAGAGTTAAATTAAATCCTACGTATTCAAACCGTATGGTAATCAGTATTGCCAAGGTGTTTTCAACAAGCAAGCCAGTCCCATAAACTGGCCCAATGTTTACCCAGTATTGTGTAGTACATACATACTGTGTCAGCTATCAATGTCACAAGGGTGGGGCAGAAAAACACACCGAGTGCCTCATGAATTATTTACTCTGTTAGGAAATGTTTTGCTCACCAATCCTTTGCCATGCCTGTCTCTTTTCCGATCATTATTTTGGTATGGATTAATACCCACATTGATACCATTTCCTAAGTGACATTCAGCGGAGATCATTTGCCTAGCCTGTCTCTTTTCCGATCATTTTGTCGGTGGGGAATAAAACCCACATTGAAACCATTGTACCATTTGCTAGGTAAAACATTCAACGGAGATCCTTTGCATAGCCTGTCTCTTTTCCGATCATTTTGTGTGTGTAGGGAATAAAATCAACAGTGATACCATTGGCTAAGTGACATCCAACGGAGATCCTTTGCTTAGCCTGTCACTTTTCTGATCATTTTCTTTGGTAGGGAAAATAATCAACAGTGGTATCATTGGCTGGATGATATTAAACGGAGATCCTGTGCCTAGCCCGTCTCTTTTCCGATCATATTTGATAGGGAATAAAACCCACAATGATATCATTGGCTAAGTAACATTCAACGGAGATCATTTTCCTAGCCTGTCTCTTTTCCGATCATTTTTGGTAGGGAATAAGACCCACAGTGATACCATTGGCAAAGTAAAACATTCAACGGAGATCATTTTCCTAGCCTGTCTCTTTTCCGATCATTTTTGGTAGGGAATAAAACCCACAGTGATACCATTGGCAAAGTAAAACATTCAACGGAGATCATTTTCCTAGCCTGTCTCTTTTCCGATCATTTTTGGTAGGGAATAAAACCCACAGTGATACCATTGGCTAAGCAAAACATTCAACGGAGATCATTTTCCTAGCCTGTCTCTTTTCCGATCATTTTTTGGTAGGGAATAAAACCCACAGTGATACCATTGGCTAAGCAAAACATTCAACGGAGATCATTTTCCTAGCCTGTCTCTTTTCCGATCATTTTTTGGTAGGGAATAAAACCCACAGTGATACCATTGGCTAAGCAAAACATTCAACGGAGATCATTTTCCTAGCCTGTCTCTTTTCCGATCATTTTTTGGTAGGGAATAAAACCCACATTGATACCATATTATCTCTTGAAAAACGGGGCATCGAATACAGCATTCTATATTCTCGAATACAAATGTGATCCTTTGCAGCTAAACGTGTTTCTGTCTCAATGAGTCTGTCTAACTGTGTCTGTCTCAGCGTTTCTGTCTTGGTGTTTTTGTTTAAGCGTATCCTCATCCTTTTAACCAATTTATAAGATTTAGACTTCTCTTGAGACATCAGCGGAAGCAATGAGATGGGAGATGTATTGAGCATCCCCTCCATTAATTATAATGCTTTCATATCCTTAAGATGTTTTCATATTGTTAATATGTTAAACAAATATGTTGATTGATATAAATATATAAACCAGAGAAATTATGTTTTTCTATTAAAATCAGTCCGGTGCGGGAGGTCGCGGAATCGATCCCTTAGCCGGGTCATACCACAGACTTTAAAAAATGGTAGCAATGGCTGCCCTCCTTGGCGCCCATGGTTGCCGGGTTAGCATAGCGACTGACTGGCTGGTGTCAGGATAAATGGACCAGAAGTACTGGTAACTTACCCAGGAAACGCCGAGGTATAACTGAAACACTGTTGATAGCAACGTTAAACACCAATAAATCATTAAATAAGTCCTTTCCTCCATCATTCAGGATACGTAAATACACGGAGTAGATCGGTTCAGTTGACACAGTTGAAGTATTGACATTAGCGAACATATGAATGCCTTATTTGTAAAGACGGCCACACACATGTCTGCTTGTATTTTCAATCACACACGAATACGTCACACTTCAGGACCATTGACACTATATTACGAAAGCCTGTTAGGACCATCTGAGAAAAAAAATGTATCGTAAAGTCGTTATAATGCGAAAAAAGGCGAAGTAACGCGAAACAAGGCGAAGTAACGCGAAACAAGGCATAATAACGCAAAGTAAAGGCGTAATGATGCGAAGTAAGGCGTAGTAACGCGAATAAAGGCATTATAACGCGAAAAAAAGGCGTAAAAACGTGAAATTAAAGGCGTATTAACGCTAATAAAAAGCGTTATAACGCGAAATAAAGGCGTAATAACGCGAAAATAAACGCGTAATAACGCGAAATAAAGGCGTAACAACGCTAAACAAAGGCGTATTAATGCTTATAAAAGGCGTTATAACGCGAAAGAAAGGCGTAGTAACGCGAAAATAAAGTCGTAATAACGCGGAAAAAGGGCGTTATAACGCGGGAAAAAAAAGGCGTAATAACGCGAAATAAAGTCGTTATAACTCCTTTTAACTATATATATAAATCGATTACTGCTTTGAAGACTCTTTTTCAACCATGGATCTACGACCCAGATCAACCAATTCGCTACGTTTTTTCATTGGCTGAGCTACGATTTACGACCCAGATTAACCAACTCGCTATGTCTTTTGAGTGGTTCAGCTACGATCTACGACCCAGATCACCCAATACGCCATGTTTTTCTCAGTGGCTGAGCTACGATCGACGACCCAGATCGACCAACTCGCTATGTTTTTATTTTGGCTCACCTACGATCTACGACCCAGATCAACCAATTCGCTATGTTTTTTACAATTGCTGAGCTACGATCTACGACCGAAATCAACCAATTCACAATGTTCGTAGATCGTAGCTCAGCCATTGAAGAAACATGGCGTATTGGTTGATCTGGATCGTAGATCGTAGTTCAACCACGCAAAACACATATTAAGCTAATTGGTTGATCTCGGTCGTAGATCGTAGCTTAGTCACTGACAAAACATATAAAAGTGGCTTATCTGGGTCGTAGATCGTAGCTCAACCAATAAAAAATCATTGCGAATTGGTTGATTTCGGTCGTAGATCGTAGCTCAGCCATTGTAAAAACATAGCGAATTGGTTATCTGGATCGTAGATCGTAGCTCAGCCACTGAAAACCCATAGCGAATTGGTTGTTCTGGGTCGTAGATCGTAGCTCAGCTAATGAAAACACATGGCGTATTGGCTGATCTGCGTCGTAAATCGTAGCTCAACCACTTAAAACACATAGCGAATTGGTTGGTCTGGGTTGTAGGTCAGCCACTCAAATCACATAGCGGATTGGCTGATCTGGCTCGTAGATCTTAGCTCAGCCAATGAAAAAACATACTTAGTTGGTTGATCTGGGTCGTAGATCGTAGCTAAGTCAATGAACAAACATAGCGAATTGGTTGATACGGGTCATAGATCGTAGTTCAACCACTCAAAACACATAGCTAATTGGTTGATCTTGGTCGTAGATCGTAGCTCAGCCACTGAAAAAATTAGAAAATTGTTTGATCTGGGTGTTAGATAGTAGCTCAGCCACTGAAATAAAAATTCGAATTAGTTGATCTGGGTCTTAGATCGTAGGTGAGCCAATATAAAAACATAGCGAGTTGGTCGATCTGGGTCGTCGATCGTAGCTCAGCCACTGAGAAAAACATGGCGTATTGGTTGATCTGGGTCGTAGATCGTAGCTGAACCACTAAAGACATAGCGAGTTGGTTGATCTGGATCGTAAATCGTAGCTCAGCCAATGAAAAAACATAGCGAATTGGTTGATCTGGGTCGTAGATCCATGGTTGAAAAGAGTCTTCAAAGCAGTAATCGATTTATATATATATAGCTAAAAGGCGTTATAACGCCATTATTTCGCGTTATTACGCCTTTTTTCCGCGTTATAACGCCCTTTTATTAGCATTAATACGCCTTTGTTTAACGTTATTACGCCTTTATTTCGCGTTATTACGCGTTTATTTTCGCGTTACTACGCCTTTATTTCGCGTTATAACGCTTTTTATTAGCGTTATTACGCCTTTATTTCGCGTTATTACGCCTTTATTTCGCGTTATCACGCTTTTTATTAGCGTTATTACGCCTTTATTTCGCGTTATTACGCGTTTATTTTCGCGTTATTACGCCTTTATTTCGCGTTATAACGCTTTTTTATTAGCGTGAATACGCCTTTAATTTCGCGTTATTACGCCTTTTGTTTCGCGTTTTAATGCCTTTATTCGCGTTACTACGCCTTACTTCGCATTATTACGCCTTTTCTTTGCGTTATTATGCCTTGTTTCGCGTTATTTCGCCTTTTTTCGCATTATAACGCCTTTTTTCGCGTTATTACGACTTGACGATATATTTTTTTTCTCAGATAGTCCTAATAGGCTTTCGTACTATATGGACTGCATTCAAAAACATTTTTTTTTTTTATACCTTTTCGACAGTGAGAAGATATTAATATCTGTTCAGAAATGTTAATTGAACTACGTCACAAGAAAACCACCGTTCGAGATCAAGTCTTCGATAGCATCTAGAGAAGCATTTTCTTTTATATTGTAATATAATTTGTTTCACTTGCGTGTCATTCTATGTTATGTATAAAGGGGATGTAATAAGACCAATTTTCGCCCGCCCAGGAATATTTATATTGTGTTAATGTATTTATTGTATGAGCCTAATTTCCATTGCAGTATTCATCATATCGTGTAAGTTATAGATTGTCCCGAAAATGATTCATGGGTTATCTTGGCATGCCGTTTTGGGTACGTATGTTAATGTGGATATACTTTGGTATAGTTAGTAAGCTAACCACACGACTTGTGATCGATACCTCGGTGGTGTAGTGGTAGAACGTCCGCCTCGGGTGCGGGAGATCGCGGGTTCGATCCCCTGCCGGGTCATACCAAATACTTTAAAAACGGTAGTAATTGCTGCCCTTCTTGGCGCTCACTCGGCTCAGGGTTGCGGGGTCAGCATAGCGACTGGCTGGGTGTTGTCAGGATAAATGGACCAGTTGTCGCCTACTGCCAACTCGTCCAGGAAACGCCGTGATATAACACACATTACGACTGAGTGGCAGGTTTCAGGATCAATGGACCAGCAGTATTGGTAACTTATCCAGGAAACGCCGGGATATATGTAAAGACTTGTCGAGGGCGGCGTAAAACCCCAAACAATCAATCAATCAACACTACAACAAGAACATACCGAGGGCTTGGCGTGAAACGGTTGTAACTCAAAACCTATTTTGAAAACCATGGTTTAGGGGCAATTTTGACCCCTTTGTAAATAATGCAGATTTATGTGCTATTGCTCAGAAAGAGCAATGGCACCTAAATTTCCATTGTTTACCAAGAAAAATGATTGAACACTTATAAAGACTTTATGGTGAGGTGATTAACCTTGGTAAAAAAATACCAATTTTAGTTACAACCGTTTCACGCCAAGCCCTCGATACGACTGCGTGTATGTATCATATTGGTCAACAGTTGTTTCTTCTCACCTTGTTAACCAGATATGATATTGTTAATGTCGTTTGCTAAATGCAAGCATCCGAGGAAATACATGGAACATTTCTCCTAAAATGTTTTCAAATCAGTTCTCTTCAAATTTAAAATACCTGGGTCCAATTCTACCAATCTGACTTAGGGCTGAGTAATACTAGAAAGCATATTTCATCAATTTTCTTACCCTAATTAAAATGCCAAAATATTTCATTTCTTAACAAGTATTGTTGGTCAGCAGGGTGACTATATATGTCCAGTTTTTTATTAACTTAGATACATTCCATCATTCATGTTGTATATAATATAAGGGAAACAAAAATAATGAAATATGCTCTAAGTATTTAAGTATTACTAAGCGCTCAATAAAGCTGGTGGAATTGGACCTTGGTAAACATTGAAAAGCGTAGTGGATGTTAACTTAATATGACCTCGTTTAGCTCACAACGTGTCCATTTTGAATTCTCCTGACAGTTTTGACACCCAAGGGTCGGTTACATATCCTTTAAGAACCATCAATTCATTAGGAATACTCGCATTGTATTTGTTTTGTGCCAAGAGCAAATCCGAAATTCCCGTTTAAGAAACCGATGACAACATGCTGATACAGTAGCGCACTCCCGAATAAAGCGGCACTTGATACTGGATAACTATTGACCAATCAGGACCACGCTTGTATTATTGGATTACGGAAAGCTCTGCCTCCCAGCATTTGTAAAATCCATAGTTCCGGTAAAATTGGTAATCTTCTGCTAGCAGAGTTATTCTTTCGCGCCTTTTCGGATTGAAATTAGCAGATTAATGCAACGAACAAACAGATAACAAACTTGAGGTATCTAGTGGCACAGTCGAGCATTTGCGCCCGCAAAATAAAAAATTCTTTATTTGTCACATGAATAAAACACGTACATTAAAAGTCAAATGAACCTTTTAACAAAAAGAAAATGTTGCAAAACTGACACTTTGCTTTCACCAATTTATGTTTTGAAGAGACAATGACACATTCTAGGTCATTTGTGCATGGCGGGAGTTCAGATGCCAATAATTCACTGGAGCCCCGAGATATCATTGAATTCGTAATAAACAAGAGGTCGCTGTTAAGCAATTTGTTCCCGGCAGACGCCAAGAGAGCAGATGAGAATTTCAGATTTTCTTATCTGCCCGAAACACTCGTGCGCGGATCAAGGTTAACAGGGTTTAAAGTATAAGGATAGAAAGGCTAATCGTTCTTCGGATAATGGATTCTGGAAAATGTTCTCTAATCTATTTTCTACGTTGGAAATCTTTGGAGTATTTTCTTTTCGATTGTATTTTCCCCTGGATAACAGAAATGTCTTTATTCCTATTTCCTGTGGATTCTTGGTAAATGTTGAGCTGGTAAGCTATGGCCACCGGGTTCGTTCCCCCAGCCGCGGCACGGCGGTCATGGTGCCCTTGGACAAGGCACATGTCTAAGCATATAACTGGTTTGTTTACGCAGGGATCATGAATAAGTGAACTGTTACCGTGATATATGTCAAAACAATTATTGAAAACGACGTAAAACCCAAATGAATAAAACAGTTATGGCCACAGCACAAGCTTCGAGGACTATTTTCTACGTTGGAAATCTTTGGAGTATTTTCTTTTCGATTGTATTTACCCCTGGATAACAGAAATGTCTTTTTTTCCTATTTCCTGTGGATTCTTGGTAAATGTTGAGCTGGAGAGCTATGACCACCAGGTTCGTTCCCCAGCCGCTGCACGGCGGTCATGGTGCCCTTGGGCAAGGCACATTTCTAAGCCAAGAACTGGTTTGTTTACGCAGGGATCATGAATAAGTGAACTGTCGCCGTGATTTATATCAAACAAATTGTTGAAAACGGCGTAAAACCCAAATGAATAAAACAGTTATGGCCACAGCACACGTTTCGAGGACGTTCTGATGTCGAGCATGTCGAAGTCAATGCTTGTTGTTAATCCTTCACTGTTAAGCTGCCTTGAATGTTTCGAAAGTTTGGACTGAAGTCTATTCTAGCATTATTAAGTTGCTTCTTTCGTGGCTTACTTTTCCAAACCCTTTTGCCAATTCTAGACACATTCTGACCCATCTGCAGCAGACGACTTTTGAAAACAGTGTAGTAAAAGGACAAATACATTCATATAGTATCCCGGATACAGACGTCTAACACTAGAGAAGACCATGCTCATAATGTTTTCAACTATTTTCAATGATTAATTTTTCATATATAAAGATGATTTTCTATATTATACCTTGACGTCTTCAAATTCGACTGCTGCAGATCTGTTGTATGTGGGAAAGGGTTAAAATGCAGCTAATAAAGGCGTTATATGTACCATGTGCCCATTGAAACACTCCTAAAAAGATATATACTTCTTGCACATCGCATTTTTATCAACATTTTTTTCTGAAATGACAGTTTCAAGAGTCGTCTGTTTTGAAAACATCGGCGAAGTCAAAATGCATCATCTACTAAAAAATAAATTGGAAGTCTAATCAATTCAATACAGATCTGAAATTAGTGTTGGAAAAGGGAGATATTGCTCAGTTTTGCTGTAAATGCGTTAGCTGCTGGCCGTATAAGGGTTAAAGTTCACTGACTGAGGTACAATCAGCCTCCCATATCGACGTCCTTCTTGACTAGGTCTTCATTATCTAATTTGAATTTTAAATCGATAGCTGATTTTTTTTTGTATGTGTCAAACAAAAAATGACCCCCGATACACATTGAGTATCTGGGTGTTATTATCATACACTACTAGATTTTTGAAAGTCTTTTGCTGCAGTCTAACCTACATCGTCAGAATAAAAGCGGAAAGTGGAACTAGTTTTATGAAGACTCGTTTAAAAATGTGCCATTTGCATATACATATATATAAACATAATATATAGTTTCTCATTCTCTTCTCTTATATAGACTCGTTTACAAATGGCTATAAAGAAGTTCAAGTATTTCGTGCTATGAATGTTAGACTCCCTCTATTTTGCCCCTACCTTCAATGTCAATTTAGCGCGGATGAATAAGGTGTAATGAGGCGGAAGTGAGGAAACTTTGTGTTGTTTAGTTCCTTTTACGTAAGTGTATATTTTATCAGTGATTATATGAATTGCATATCATTTATACAACCAACCGGGGTTTAAAAATCTTTTCGGTATTATTGTAGACTACACAGTCAATGATTTGGTATTCCCCAGATAGAACAATTATGTGCCATGACATAATTCGACAGACTTAACACAGATAATTTGTTAGTATGATGGTTAACGCCCCTTTCAACAATTTTCAGTTACATCACTGGGTAAGTTACCAGTTCTACTACTGGTCCATTTATCCTGTCACCAGTCAGTCCCCCGTAACCCTGAGCGCAAAGGAGGGCAGCCATTACTACCATTGTTAAAGTAATCGTGGTATGACTCGGCCGGGGATCGAACCCACGACCTCCCGCATCCGAGGCGGACGCTCTACCACTACACCACCGATGCGGTTTAACACGGATAAAGATACTGCTGTCAGTGAACATCATTGTGCTGGAGTATAGTTTCAAAGCCATGCAACATCTACGTCATTTTCAACATAATTTTAGTGATACATTACGGCGAACTATCACTTATCCATGATCTCTGTGTCAACAAACCAGTTCTTGGCTAGAAAATGTGCCTCTTTATGACCGCCGTGACTTGGGATCGAACCCGGGACGCCCGGTTCCAACTCCCCGACGCTAACCACTAGGCCAATGCGGATTGCTAGACGGTTATGACGACCAGTAAATCAAACTAGCGACGATTACCATAATATATCAACTAGAGCTCCAAGCTACAGCTGTGAGTCGTTGAACATTGTGTAATTTGTGATGAAAGGGAATTCGTTTGATGAAAAGAATAGGAAACCTGAAGTTTCTTTGACCAATTAACCCTTTCCCACATACATTTAAATATATCTGCAGTGGACTATTTCTTTAGAAGAGAAATATCTCTAAAAGTCAAGGTAGATGTCTAATTATTGAATATACTTGAAAATAATGTGACTAAATAAGAAGTAACAGCGATATGAAGTACTTCGCTACAGGAAGTGGGTTATCCGGCTCCATGTGCGCAATGAAAATAGTCCTGTCAAACGGTGGTAAAGTACCGGATCTTCCAGGGGTACCGGTTATTTTTGTACATTTTCAAGTCCCTTAATCTATTTAAAGCACATACAAGAACATGAAATATTTTACTGAAGCTTTTCGTGTAGCATCTCTTAAAGTCAAGGTACATGTCTAATTGTTGAATATACTTGAAAATAAAGTGCATAAGTAAGAAGTAACTCATCCTGAGCAATTTTTACTTTCGCCTCAAGGCTTTCAAAAGTCATCTACGGTAGAGGCGACAGAAAGCGCTTCCATGCGAGAACGCGTTGAAATACTAATTTGTAAGGTACTTGCGTACAGTTGGGATAGTCTGATATCATTTTAACCCTTTCCCACATACAACAAATCTGCAGCATACGACTTTGAAAATACCTACTCAAGATATCGAAAATCTCTAAAAAATGAAGGTATAATTACTGGAAAAGTTGCAAACATTGTTGTTTTTGTTTCTCCAATGTATCCTAATAACAATCTTTAATAAATAATAGTAATTCTGCTTTCCCTCATACAACAAATCTGCAGCAGACGACTTTGAGAATATTTTGGCAAAAAGTAGAAAATCTCAATAATTGAATGGATAACCTATGACTAAAAGTGGAAAACATTGTGGCAAAGGGAGAAATTGCTCGTTTTGAGCAATTTCTTCCTTTGTCACAATGGTTTTTTAAAAAGTCGTCTGCTGCAGAGGCGTCAAAATGCGTCTATACGTGGGAAAAGGGTCAAAGTTCAATGCGTGACGTGCCGTGACGACGCTGTTTCAATTATAAGACGCGCCATCACAATAAAATATGATGATATCTTTTTCTGTAATTCCCTCCTGTTATCTGAACGTCAAAAAATCAGATATTGGACATCGGGCGTGCGCCATTTTTTTAAAAATCATTCGAATCATTTCATGAAAGACCAAACCGTATTTTTCTCTGAACAAATCAGAAAATTAGTTCAACACGTGACTCGCGCGTGTTGTTAAAGAAGCGCATGCGCCGAATCGTTTATCGCGACGCACGGGTTGCGAGTCTACCAGATAAGGTCAGAGGTACTAAAACTCGCGGACGGAGTATTCTTTAATTAGATTGTAATGACCTACTGTTTTATTAGTAAGATAATCAAAAATTAATTAAAAGTCCACCCCCCGATATCCGTCGTTCGTTTTTATCTCTTCACTCTGCTTGTTATTGACGAGAATACCGCGTGATGGAACGAACCCGAAGCCGCATGTGTCGTACAATATTTTGATTTGCGATCGGTGAAGACCAATATCCGTCAGCCCGTTCTAGTAATACAGTATTGGTATTTACTTTTACGTATTCTTTTTACGTTTCATTACAGGCACAAAGTCAAATGGTAACCACTATATCAGATGGGAAATGATATCATCTTATAAATGCTAACATCACAGACTCTAAGCCTATTTTTTGCTGTTGTGTCTTAGAACTGAAAAGCAGTGTAATTGAACTTTTCTGCCGCTTTGTGACGCTTCTGCAGCAGACGACTTTTGAAAACATTGTGGCAAAAGGAGACATTGCGCATTATGAGCAATATCATGTTTTGCCACCATTTTGTTCAATTTTACAAAAACAAAATCCATTCAGAGACATTTCCCAGTTTTTGTCATGGAACTATTAGAGTCGTCTGCTGCAGAGTAGCACGTGGGAAACGGGTTAACCATTTCCCCCATATAGACGCTTTCTGACGCTTCTGCAGCAGACGGCTTTTTGAAAACATAGTGACAAAAGAAGAAATTGCACAAAACGTGCAATTTTTCCTTTTGCCACAATGTTTTCCACTTTTTGTCATAGGTTATCCATTCGGTTATAGATATTTTCTATGTTTTGACAAAATACGTTCAAAGTCGTCTGCAGCAGAATTGTCGTATGAGAGAGAGGGTTAAGAGTTCGGTGTATCATTCTTAGTATTTTATGTATAATTCTAAAGTGACGTATTCGTCCATTTTCAGTAGCACAGCGTTATCGCCGCCTTGTAGTGTGGGCAATGTTCAACAATTGTAATTAAAGCAAATGAACAAATCCGCGTAAAAATATTTTATGTGACATCTTGGTCAAAGGTTCACAAAGGATGAAAAGGGATAATTATCCAAAACGGCGATCAGTGAAAGCTTTCATTTCACAACATTACACTCGAAACTGTTTAAAGTATTGTTGAGCTTACGAGTTATTTACAGAAATGTCTCAAATCCCATTACAGCGATATGAAGTACTTCGCTACAGGAAGTGGGTTATCCGGCTCCATGTGCGCAATGAAAATAGTCCTGTCAAACGGTGGTAAAGTACCGGATCTTCCAGGGGTACAGGTTATTTTTGTACATTTTCAAGTCCCTTAATCTATTTAAAACACATACAAGAACATGAAATATGTTACTGAAGCTTTTCGTGTAGCATGACTTAGTATAATGATATCGGCATCTATATATGAGCCGTCCCGCGAGAAAACCAACATTGTGAGACGATTATTTTGAGTACCTACAACATAGGTTTTAATGATTGCTAAAGGGAGGTATCATATTAGTCCTCTGAATTACAGAGACGCTTTCTGACGACTCTGCATCAGTTAACGTTTTGCCACAATGCTTCGAACTTTATTCAATAATTCCTCCTTCATTTATAAAGACGGTTCCATATTTTTCAAAGTCGTCTGCTGCAGATTTGATGTACGTGGGAAAGGGTTAATCGGCCTTTTGTTAACGTAAGGATGTTAATGATTGTTTGTCTTGGTAGTTTAGCGTTTTTTAACTTCCTAGTTATTCGTAAATAGTTTCTTTGTGTGAAATTGTATTTCTTCGGTATATCCTCTACCGTTGTATTTGCTGTACTGATTATGATTATAAAATACTTGAAAGTGGTTGAATAGAAAAACATCTGTATATCTTTTAAGGATATAATTTAAGTGATATTAAGACAAAAGAATGGAAGGTAACATATCAGAAAACCTAATGAAACCAATGCAAGTTTTAAATGTAACTTACTTGTAATAATAATAATAATAATAATAATAATAATAATAATAATAATAACAATATCTTTATTTAATTAAGGTTACATATTAAAATGTATTTAGGTGTACAAAAAATAATCTTCAACTTATATATATATCTATATTCATGCAGGCACACACACACATACGTACACCCATATAAACACTTACATATTCATAATTTCATACACATGTAAACATACACATACATGCCCATATACTTACATACACCTAAACATGTATACATACACATACATACTTACATACACATAAACACATATACATACATATTTACATACACATACACATCCTCATACATACATACATATTTACATACACATACACATCCTCATACATACATACATACATACATACATACATACATACATACATACATACATATATGAATTTCTTGTTTTTCGGAACTTTACCGTGGTACAGCGATACACAGATAAGTTGGTTTTTATCTCTTTACGGGTGCTGATCTCCAAAAAATAAATATTATTGTCAAATATTTTAAAACTATTCAAAAGTTGTCTTGAAATATTAGAATCATAATTCTGGGATACAATTAGAGTAATAATGTCACTTTCCAGTGCCATAAACATCTAAGTATTGATTGTTTATGCTTCATTTTTACTGGGTGGACATACCCAGTAAGCCAAATTTTCTACATTTTCATGACTTTCAATTGGCAGTTTTTCAACATTTACTGCCAAAATAGTTGTGAACTACATATTACTTACTTTGTTGTCGCTACTAGCAATATTTGCAGAAGTTTCAACATTTCAAATTTTTTATCTCAATCTGGAGTTCAGCACCTTTAATGTTAAAAGTGTAAGTGTCAGAAGTAATGAATATACTTTTTCGTCACCTAAATCCTGCCTAAAATCGTTTCTGTTTGTAGGCCCCCTAAGTCTCCTATAAGTAAAAGCTAGACGTTCATAATACCACTAGACGCTTGCGCAAGTCATTGCCACTCAAGCATCATTCGCGTAAACCCCCGAGGGTTTGTGATGTTTTAGCGAACAGTGCTGACTGTTTTATATACACCCATACTCGTCTGATTCTTAATTACATGTAGAACAAATAACACAAATCAAGTTGAGTTATTCTACTAAACTAATTGTAGATGTTTCGACAACGTGACGCGCTGTCATCGTGTCGCCCTGTGATGCCGCACTTTAGACACAGCGAGTACTTTTACACGTGACCCCGTCCACATAAACTATCTGATCATCCATTTACAGACCCAAACGACACAGAAATGGGATCTTGATGTTGAATGAGGCAAGCCCATTAGTAGACCATTAGGAGAGATTATATAGGAAAAAAAGCGGAAATTTTCTGTCATATTTCCAGATAGTAAATGCGACGGACTTCAGGGAAAACAGAAATGTAAATATTTCAGAGGAAAAGACAGGTGACGTAATTGTCGATTGGGAATCCATTTTGTTTTTCGTTTGGAAACATTATTCGAAAAAGTACTGTCGAAAAAGTAGCACTAAAATAGTTATGATGGGCTGATTGCATATAGCTGAACTTATTGGCTGACTGACTGCCTTTTAGACAACTAGAACAAGAAGTAACCATTGCCCACATATAGACGCTTTCTAATGCCTCTGCAGCAGACGACCTTTGAACACATTTCGACAACAGGAGAAATTGTTTATCATGTCCAATTTTTCTTTGGCCACAATGTTTTAAAATCTATTCAATAACTTTCTTTCGTCTATTGAGAGTTTACATATTGTTTAATAACTATTTAAAGTCGTCTGCTGCAGATGTGTTGTATGTGGGAATTTCTTAATAATTTGAAGTCGTCCTCTCATTGTTTTACCACCATTATCATCAGTTTCATCATCTTTATCGTCGTCATCAACATCATTGTAATTGGAAGTGGTTTTGACTTCCATTTTCATTCTAAGGGACATTTTCTTTTTAACACATTCCCACATACAACAAATCTGCGGCAGACAATCGTTGAAACCATATAGGCAAACGTTTGAAAAATGTCTCCAAGTGAAGGTACGTAGTTACTGAATTGTGACAAAAGTAGAATTTATACATTATGACAAAAATCTCCTTTTGTCACAATGTTTTCAAAAGGCGTCTGCTGTTGTGGGTTCAGAAAGCGTCTACATGTAGAAAATGGCAGAAAAATGAGCAGCCAGAATAAAGAATAAAAGCACTGCAGTGCTGACGGCCTGGGGGCTGCTGGAAGGTTGGATTTTTCGACGCACGGACCCTACGGCCCCCCGGTTAATCCACCAATGTATATTTCACGTGACTTCTTTCGTGGAGTGAGGGAGTCGAGCTCGGGCCTTTTAAATGCAGTTTTGTTGAATCCATGATGAACTATTTTTCTCGTGCAGTTTCTCATGCGTTGTTTGGTGCTAACAGCAATTGGCAGGCTGGTATTACTACTATGACCAGGGGCTAAAGCCCCAGGCCAAAAACAAGCCCTAAACCTCACACCAGAATTATGTCGTCATTATTCAACCTATGAAAATATGTATTTTCTCAATAGTTCGTCTTAACTCTTTTCCTCATACGACAATTATGCAGCAGACGACTTAGAACATATTTTGTAAAAAAATAGAAAATCTCTATAATTGAATGGATAACCTATGACTAAAAGTGGAAAACATTGTGTCAAAAGGAGAAATTGCTCGTTTTGAGCAATTTCTTCTTTTGTCACTATGTTTTCAAAAAGCCGTCTGCTGTAGAGGCGTCATAAAGTGTCTATATGTAGAAATAGGCAGAAAAATGAGTAGCCAGAATTTAAGAAAAACAAGCCCTAAACCTCACACCAGAATTATGTCGTCATTATTCAACCTATGAAAATATGTATTTTCTCAATAGTTCGTCTTTACGTTCACTGATGTGTCAAAGATATGAAACTGAAAACACGGGAAGCCAATATTTACACTTCCCAAAAATATTATTTTAACCTCAAGGTCGTATTTAAATTCTTTCAAAGAACGCTTGTTTTAAAACGTTATAAAGTGACTCCGGATCGGGGATGTATCCGTCCTCTGGTCGATCGTTGAATAACACTGCCACATCCTGTGTGCACAGTGGAGTGTAGTACTTCCCCCAAAATACAGACGTTTTTTTGAAAATATTATGAGAAAAAGGAGAATGTGCTCAAATTGATCCTGTATGCTCAGGGTGATCTCAGGTCTCAATAAAAACAATTGTTTGCACTGGGGGTGTAATACTTCCCCCAAAAACACGATGTGTGTACACTTCAGTTAACCCTTTCCCACTTATAGACGCTTCTCGACGCCTCTGCAGCAGACGACTTTTGAAATCATTGTGGCAAAAAGGAAAAATTGCTCATCATGAACAATTTCTACATTTTCCACAATGATTTCAACTCTATTTAATAATCATAGTATCATTTGTAGTAATTTTCTATATTTTGTTATTCGATTATTTCAAAGTCGTCTGCTGCAGATTTGTTGTATGTGGGAACGAATTAATGTCGCTCTTTAACCCTCTTAAACTCTTAATTTCTCCTTTTTGCCACAATGTTTTCCACTTTTAGTCATAGGTTATCCATTCAATTATAGAGATTTTTCATTTTTTGACAAAATGTGTTCCAAGCCGTCTGCTGCAGAATTGTCGTATGAGGGAAAGGGTTAAGAGAAGCTCTAGATAAGGAGCGTTTTTCATGCTTAGTGAGACGACTCTTTTGAGTACCCACAACATAGGTTTTAATTTACATAAAAAATACCTATTTACTCCTCCTATTACCTCCGGGGTTAACCCTTTCCCTCATACGACAATTCTGCAGCAGACGACTTTGAACGTATTTTGTCAAATCATAGAAAATCTCCATAATTGAATGGATAACCTATGACTAAAAGTGGAAAACATTGTGGCAAAAGGAGAAATTGCACGTTTTGTGCAATTTGTTCTTTTGTCACTATGTTTTCAAAAAGCTGTCTGCTGCAGAGGCGTCCGAAAGCGTTTATATGAGGGAAAGGGTTAAGGTCTAGAAACCTTCTTCATTTACTACCACAGACTAGACTGTTTTCATGAGACGGTATTAGTTCAGTTTTGAACTTATTTATTTTACATCGATTGCGAAACAAGCTTCAAACTTATATTAATCACTCTCGATGTCTGCTTCCTGGAGACATTACCAGAACTCGCGCCGTTTGTGTGGAACCCCCCCGAAAATGTATTTTAAGTTTTTAACCCTTTCCCAGAAACAACAACTCTGCAGCAGACGACTTTGAAAACATATAGACAACAAAAACATTGAAATTCTCTACAATTGAAGGTGCAGTTGCTGAAAAAAGTTGAAAACATTGTGACAAAAGGAGGAGAAATTTCTGTAGATGCGTAAGTGGTGAAAAGGGTTAAGGGTCTTATTTTAACTTTCCCTCATACGACAATTCTGCAGCAGACGACTTTGAACGTATTTTGTCAAAACATAGAAAATCTCCATAATTGAATGGATAACCTATGACAAAAAGTGGAAAACATTGTGGCAAAAGGAGAAATTGCACGTTTTGTGCAATTTCTTCTTTTGTCACTATGTTTTCAAAAAGCCGTCTGCTGCAGAGGCGTCAGAAAGCGTCTATATGAGGGAAAGAGTTAAAATATATTTCGAAAAATTCAAACATGCCAAACATTGTAGTAAAAATGACTCGTTTCAAGGAACTTCTCCTTTTTTCCAGAACGTTTTAAATACCGTCTTTATCAGGGAAATGGTTAACCCGTTCCCACATACAACAAAATCTGCAGAAGACGACTTTGAAATCATCTCAACAAAAAAAAGGGAATGTTACTATAATTGATAGTATAATGATTAAAAAGAGTTGAAAACATTGTAGCAAAAAGGAGAAATTGCTCGTTTTGATTTTTTGAGCAATTTCTCCTTTTTGTCATAAGGTTTTCAAAAGTCGTCTACTACAGAGGCGGCAGAAAGCGTCTGTACGAGGGAAATGGTTAATCGGTTGTTTCTCCTTCTGTCACAATGTTTTCAAAAGTCGTCTGCTACAAAGGCGTCAGAAAGCGTCTGTATGAGGGAAATGGTTTACCGGTTGTTTCTCCTTCTGTCACAATGTTTTCAAAAGTCGTCTGCTACAGAGGCGTCAGAAAGCGTCCTGCATGAGGGAAATGGTTAACCGGTTGTTTCTCCTTCTGTCACAATGTTTTCAAAAGTCGTCTGCTACAGAGGCGTCAGAAAGCGTCCTGCATGAGGGAAATGGTTAACCGGTTGTTTCTCCTTCTGTCACAATGTTTTCAAAAGTCGTCTGCTACAGAGGCGTCAGAAAGCGTCCTGCATGAGGGAAATGGTTAACCGGTTGTTTCTCCTTCTGTCACAATGTTTTCAAAAGTCGTCTGCTACAGAGGCGTCAGAAAGCGTCCTGCATGAGGGAAATGGTTAACCGGTTGTTTCCTTCTGTCACAAGGTTTTCAAACAGTTGGAACAGACATGTGAACTCACGAACAAAAGTTCCAACCTTCACAACGCCCGTCGTTCCCCGCGCGCCTGTTCCCGACTTCAATCAATGATGCAACAACACACTGCTTCTTCCACATTGTTTTGTTTTTATAGTTTCTATGTTACTTTGTATCTTATTTTATCATGTTAACCTATTCACTATTCAGCGAAATATAAAATATTTTACTCCCACGGAGTTCTAAAGCAAAAGAGCATTGTAATATTTTATCCCCAATACCATGAAGAAAAGTTCAAATGGAGCGTAAAAAGTCTACTTCGATTTATCATAACATTTCAACGTTCCGCAAAAGTCAGGGGAACTCAGCCGTGCTGTCGAAGAAGGCAGTGTCAAGTTATTTTTGTCAAACTATATCAATATTTATGTTCCTTTCAACAGTGGAACTGCGTCAAGAGAAAATGTTCTCTACCAGGACTGTGGCCCGTGAAAGACTGCGTCGACAGTTTGAAGCCAAGCGCATTCTAATCCTCAGCTCACGCTATTCGTATACATGCATATTGACCTTTTATAAACATTTAGGTCAACCCATTACTTCACATGACTTTTCAAATGTCGTCTGCTTTACAATCATCAGACGAAAATATGTATATATCTCTGTTTCAACACTCTAGAAAACTGAAAGATTTTAATTGATAAAGAGCTGAAAATATTGCAATAAAATGTGAAATTTCTCGTTTTGAGCAATTTCACCTTTTATTGCAATGTTTTCAAAAGTCATGTTCAATGGCAGGTGTCAAATGTCATCTATGTGAAGAAATGGGTCAAAGATATAGAAGCTTCTCAGTCCATCATAGGTATATATAGTGTTGCATGTCAGTATTAGAAAGAAGAGACAGGTATAAGGTCTGGACTGTTTCGGAAGGACGTGTCCGTTTCTATTCCTTTCTTTTCTTCTGGTCAGTTTCTTGACCACAGCCTTGGGGGCACCAATTAGAGCCCACTTGAATGGCTACATTTCAATCAACGGTCAATTTTTGCTGAATGAAATCGTATTGTCCACAATGAAAACAGAAATCTCGACTAGAGCGTAATTAACTTTACCCACCCAAACTCTAGTGGACTCTAGTAGACAACGCTTTATTCTTTTACACTTTACCTGATATCAGAGACGGCAGACTTCACGAAATCTTTTGAAACCTGTCAGTCCGAAATATATAATATAAATATATAAGAATATATATATTTTTTACTGTCGTTCCAATTCTTTTCGCAAATGTTTTCTAGACATATGTTAATCATACCAGGTAAATAGTTCAATGATGGAAGCTATACCTGATATAGGTTTTTTTACAATCGATCAGTTTTTGAAATAAAAATAGGTTTCGTCAGGGTGTGCAATATTTATCTGCGTCCCGACTTTGGGTACATCTGAAGCGGACGGACGACTGGAGAAACAATTTAGAAAAAACGAAAACTTGTTCAAAATGGCCAATATCCCTAATTTGTCCATTTTTTTTAAAACTCCGTATCTGTGTAGATTTCTTTCAGTTTTACTGTCGATACAGTTCTTACCGCAAATGTGTACTAAACAGAAAACATTTAAATTACTAAGCAGAAAACTTTTAAATTAATAAACAGACAACTTTTAAACATACCAGGTAAACAGTTACAGGATGGAAACTATACCTGATACCTGTTTGTAGTTACACTAGATCAGTTTCTTAAAAAAAAAATAGGTTTCATCAGGGTGTGCAATGTTTAAACTGACGACTTTCGGTGCCTCTGAAGCGGACGACTGAAGAAACAATTCATAAAATCGCAGCCTACTTGTTCAAAATGGCCAATTTTCCTATTCCGTATCGGAATATATTCATTTTTTACTGTCGATATAATTCTTTCCGCTAATGTTTTCTAAACAGACAACTTTTAAACATACCAGGTAAACAGTTACATGATGGAAGATATACACTATTATTTCTAGTGAAACATTTAACAGTTGATAAATAAACCACCTTCACTCGTTAGGTTGTACATTCTTGGACCCACATTATTCAATTCAATTCAAATCAAGTTATATGGGTAATATAGTCCGGACATACATTAACCCTTTCCCTCATATAAACGCTTTCGGACGCCTCTGCAGCAGACGGCTTTTTGAAAACATAGTGACAAAAGAAGAAATTGCACAAAACGTGCAATTTCTCCTTTTGCCACAATGTTTTCCACTTTGAGTCATAGGTTATCCATTCAATTATGGAAATTTTCTATGTTTTGACAAAATACGTTCAAAGTTGTCTGCTGCAGACTTGTCGTATGAGGGAAAGGGTTAAATATGACATTTTCATAGTATGTTGGCCTAATGAAGTGTTTGCGGCGTTTACCTTCTATAACACATTAAGAATAATTTACTTAGACTTGTCGGTTTTTAAAAAAAAAATCGTCTGCTGCAAAACCATGAGATTTCGTCTGTATCCGAGATATTATTACATCACAGCAGCACCAGCCCTCCTATCACCAGAGCTATTCATAATAAGTTACGCCGGTACACGGAGTGCTGGAATTCGTTTGTATAATAAATGTATTGGATTTGTCAAATCGACCTAATAACGTTTTCACTATGATGGCATAATGGCGTCACCGTGGGGGGGAGTATTACATAATCTCAAAACGAGCAATTTCTCCTTTTTGTCACAGTGTTTCCAACTTTGTTCAGTATTATTACCTTTATTTTAAGACATTTTCCGTGTTTTTGCATAGATGCTTTTTAAAGTAGTCTGCTGCAGATTTGATGTACGTGGGAAAGGCTCTCGATGAACATCCAACACGCTAAGAGTATTATCAACTTTGTCCAGTATTATTACCTTTATTTTAAGACATTTTCCGTGTTTTTGCATAGATGTTTTTAAAGTAGTCTGCTGCAGATTTGCTGTACGTGGGAAAGGATCTGGATGAACATCCAACACGCTAAGACTATTAATACATTAGCACTTTTGCCTGAATGTGACAGGAAATGTAGACTCACGCGATCGAAAAACTGTCAAATATGATTTAAATGAAGTTAAGTATTGCCATTAATTAACCCTTTCCCTCATATAGACGCTTTCTGACGCCTCTGCAGCAGACGGCTTTTTGATAACATAGTGACAAAAGAAGAAATTGCACAAAACGTGCAATTTCTCCTTTTGCCACAATGTTTTCCACTTTTTGTCATAGGTTATCCATTCAATTCGAGATTTTCCATTTTTAGCTCACCAGAGCACGTAGTGCTCAAGGTGAGTTATTGTGATTGCCTTTTGTCCGTCGTCCGTCGTTCGTCGTTCGTCGTCCGTCGTCAACATTTGCTTGTTAATTCACTAGAGGCAACATTTTGCATCCAATCTTTATAAAAGTTTATCAGAACATATATCTCGATCAACTCTAGGCCAAGTTCGAAACTGGGTCATGTGGGGTCAAAATCTAGGTCACTAGGTCAAATTTAAGGAAAATCTTGTTAACACTCCTGAAGCATTTTTGGGTTGAGCATGTTGAAACTTTGTCAGAATGTTTGTCATAGTGATATCTAGGCCAAGTTTGAATATAGGTCATGTCGGGTCAAAATCTAGGTCACTAGGTCAAATTTAAGGAAAATCTTGTTAACACTCCTGAAGCATTTTTGGGTTGAGCATGTTGAAACTTTGTCAGAATGTTTGTCATAGTGATATCTAGGCCAAGTTTGAATATAGGTCATGTCGGGTCAAAAACTAGGTCACTAGGCCAAATTGAAGGAAAATCTTGTTAACACTCTGGAAGCCACATTTTAAACTTGAGCATGTTGAAACTTTGTCGGAAAGTTTGTCTTGATGATATCTAGGCCAAGTTCGAATATGGGTCATGTCCGGTCAAAAAGTAGATCACTAGGCCAAATTGAAGGAAAATCTTGTTAACACTCTGGAAGCCACATTTTAAACTTGAGCATGTTGAAACTTTATTAGAAAGTTTGTCTTTTGATATCTAGGCCAAGTTCGAATATGGGTCATGTCCGGTCAAAAACTAGGTCACTAGGCCAAGTTTAAGGAAAATCTTGATTACACTCTAGAAGCCACATTTCTGGCTTGAGCATGTTGAAACTTTGTCAGAATATATGTCTAAGTAATAGCTAGGCCAAGTTAGAAAAGTAGATCACTAGGCCAAATTGAAGGAAAATCTTGTTAACACTCTGGAAGCCACATTTTAAACTTGAGCATGTTGAAACTTTATCAGAAAGTTTGTCCTGATGATATCTAGGCCAAGTTCGAATATGGGTCATGTCATGTCAAAAACTAGGTCACTAGACCAAATTTAAGGGAAATCTTGTTAACACTCTGGAAGCCACATGTTTGGCTTGAGCATGAGAGAGTTATGTCTTAAATAGCCCATTCTCAGGTGAGCGATTCCAGGGCCTCATGGCCCTCTTGTTTGATAAAGTATGTTCAAAGTCGTCTGCTGTCTAATGTATGTCCTGACTATATTACCCATATAACTTAATTTGAATCGAATAGTGTGGTTTCACTAGAAATGATAGTGTAATTTCTCCTTTTGCCACAATGTTTTCCACTTTTTGTCATAGGTTATCCATTCAATTGTGGAGATTTTTCTATGTTTTGACAAAAATGCTGCCGAAGACGCTTTCTGACGCCTCTGCTGCAGACGGCTTTTTGAAAACATAGTGACAAAAGAAGAAATTGCACAAAACGTGCAATTTCTCCTTTTGCCACAATGTTTTCCACTTTTTTCATAGGTTAAGTATAGGAGCAGGTAATTGTTGGAGAGCCATCAGAAACAAACCGTACACACACAGTATGGTGGACATATCCGAATACAACCACGGTCCAATTAAAAGTTAAAAAGGACAATGTAAATCTGTTTAGCGTAAACATCCTTTAGGACCCCGTTTATATTGTTGCCTGGCCTGCCGCTGTGACGGAACCATCTATATCCTTTCGAGAGTCTATATATGTAATAGACAAGCTATATCATTGAACATTCAAGATATATATATTTTTTTTTCTTGAAAACGAAGTGTGCTGTATCTTGAGTATACATATATAAAGACATCATGCTGTAGGAATTTGCTAAATTCACACGAAGCAAAGTATTGTTTCGATAGAATGATAGTTATAGATATAAATCGTAATAATGAAGAAAGGGTATACCATTCCCTAGATCTTATAATAAAGACAGTTGCCCACACGCAAGCGCAATTATACTAGTTGTTCATCGTTAGTATATGTAACAATGCAGAGGCGTTTTGGTGCCCAATGTACCATACCTATTTGACCTCATACCATTTCCTTGTTAGGAAAACAAATACCAGGTGTAGTACCTGTGTAAGTAAGTAAGTAAGTAAGTAAGTAAGTAAGTAAGTTGTTTATTACCGTGACATGTGTTATATACATCAGTAA
>JASEVX010000001.1:23220131-23682495 GCA_031761405.1 Serripes groenlandicus
GCCAAGTTAGAAAAGTAAGATACACTAGAGCCAAATTGTAAGGAAAATCATGTTAACACTCTGGATAGCCACATTTTAAACCTTGAGCATGGTTGAAACTTATATCAGAAAGTTTGTCCTGGCATGATCATCATATCTAGCGAGCACATAGTTCGATCTGATGGGTCCACTTAGCTATGTCAAAAACATAGAGCATCACCACATAAAACAAAATAAAGGAGAAACTCTCTGTTCACACTCTGAGACGCATGTTGGGAGAAGAGAGCGATATGTCATAAATAGCGCCACCATTCTCAGAGTGAGAGTTCTAGGGCCCAATTCCCAGAGGCTCCATCATGGCCCTCTTGATTTGATATAGTATGTATCAATAGTCGTCATTGCATGTCTCATAATCGTATGTCCTGACGATAATTACCCATATACTAACTTCAATTTGAATCCAGAATAGTGTGGTTTCACTAGATACAATGATCAGTGATACAAATTTCTCCTTTTGCACAATGTTTTCACCTTGTTGGTCATAGGTTATTCATTCAATTTGTGGGGATTTTTCTTTGTTTTGACAAAAATGCTGACCGTGAAGTATTCTTCTGACGCCATATCTGCTGCATACGGCTTTTTGGAAAACATAGTGACTACAAAAAGACAGAACCTTAGCACGAAAACGTGCACATTTCTCACCTTTTGCACAATGTATTTCCACTTTTTCATAGGTTAAGTATAGGAGCACGGTAATTTGTTGGAGAGACCATCAGAGAACAAACCAGTTACACACACAGTTATTGGTGGACATTCAATAAGAATACAACCAACTGGTCCAATTATAGAGAGTTAAGAATAAGGACAGTTGTATCTGTTTTAGCGAGTAAAACATCCTTTAGGACCCTACGTTCATATATTGTTGCTGGCCTTAGCCGCTGTGACGAGGTTCCATCTTATATCCTTTCGAGAGTCTAATATATGTAATAGACAAAGCTATATCATTGAACCATTCAAAGATATCTTATATATTATACTTTTTTCATTGAAACGAGTAGATGCTAGATTCTCTTGAGTATACATATTACAAGACATCAATTGCACTGTACTGAAGTTGCTAAATTCACACGAGCAAAGTATTGTTTCGATAGAATGTATAGGTTATAGATATACAAATCGGGATAATAATGAAGAAAGTGATATGAGCATTATTCCATAGTAGTCTTATAATAAAGACTGATTGCCCACATCCGCAAGCGCAATTATACTATTTGGTCATAGACGTTCGTTATATGTAACTAATGCTACCGCAGAGACGTCCAATTATAACTAAGGCGTGCATAGGGATGCTATAAGGCTTCAGAATTGCTGGGTTTAACAATTACCACACCTATTTGACCCTCATACGCATTTCACTTGTTAAGAAAACCAATACCAGGTGTAGGCTACCTGCTGCTAAGTGGATTGAAGTAAGTAAGTAAGTAAGTAAGTAAGTTGTTTATTACCGTGACATGTGTTATATACATCAGTAAATGAAACATTAAAGAAAAAGAGAACACCCGGTTACATGGACCTATATGCACCATTATACATACGTTAGCTACAAATGGTACATACAATAGTCACAATCAATATACATAAATAAGTTGATACTGATAATATTGGCATTGTCTAAACAAAAGCTATCAAATACTTCATGATAAATGTAAATAACTTGTTGCACTTTTACAACACGACTTATAACCTGCTTCTCCTAAGAGCATAAGCTTTACTCTAAGAATTTTGCAGTTTTCCTAGTGCAACTCATTTAAAAGGTACTTTAATTTTTCGATGGGCGCTTTTGAGCTAAATGTACTTTTCACCTACATAAATTGAGGTATATATCTCGTCTTAGTTCATCATAAAGTTTGCAGTCGAGGAGAAAGTGAATCTCAGACTCGATTTGTCCGGCGTCGCACATGGAGCATATACCTTTTCGTCCAGGGGCTCGTTGACGTAACGACCAGTTCTCGATCCGCAAAGGGACTGTGTATGTGCATCGACTGTGTATGGAATTCAAACGCTCAACAGACGGTCTAGCTCAACAAACTTAGATATACCAAACATTGCGTGAAGTATCGGACCCGGGTCAGCCTAAGCATGCCGCGCAGGTTAATCTCGGACAGACATTTTTCACCTACTGTGGATTTTCTGTTTCAGGAATCATTACTATATTACCTCTATCCCCCCCCCCCCCCCCCCCCCCCCCCCTGAGACGGAATGTGTCGGTCTGGATTAGCCTGCGCGGACTGCGCAAGATGATCTGAGTCGATATTTTACGCAGAGTCCATAATGTTGGTTTTCTCACGGAACGGCTTCTCGGGGATAACAGAAAATAATCTCATTATGACCCACTGAATTATATATAATACATTTTTCTTGGAGGATATTAAATCCCTTTCCCACATACAACAAATCTGCAGCAGGACGACTTTGAAAACATGATTGCCAAAACCCTGAAAAATCTCCATAAAAATAGCTTAATTGTTAAATAGAGTTGAAAACATTGCAATTTCACCTTTGGCCGCAATGTTTTCAAAAGTCGTCTGCTACTATTGCGTCAAAATGCGTCTGCAGGTGGGAAAAGGTTAATTTAAGACATATACATATCAATTTGAATTTTGTTTCGTTTATATTGTGATTTATTATTATAACATTGCTCACCTAGTACTAAGGCTGGCTTGCCGTAGACCAAACGGAGATTTTTAGTAAACGGAGGAAATTCGCCGTGAAAGTTTATTTTGATTCATTGAACGGTCACACCGGGCTGATGAAAGATATCCTAAATAATCCTCGCATTAAGATGTAACTTAAGACTGTGTTACACGAACGTCAACGCCTCTGAAAGAAGATATTTCGTAAGTGGTGCATCGATGCAAGTACTTTCATTCAATTCATTTTGATAACAAAATATTCTCAAAATGTACATTTATCTTGATGGGATAAACAGGCCTACATAATCCTTGACCACCAAATTGGCCAAATCAAACACATCTCGACCACCTGGACTTGGCGAACAGCGGAGACCCAGATCAACATGCGCCCCGTGCAGTCTAATTATATATATATATATATTTGACAAACACATAAGTACATAGTCAGATATACATATTTATAATACAAATGTGCAATACAAAAGCATGAAGTATCAGCAATCCTGTATCAATAATTGTTTCTTATTGAAAAACAAACAAACGAAAACAAACAAAAAGAGAAAATACCAAAAAAGGTTCTTATACATTTCAGCGTGAACATAATGTGAATGAACTAATTACCAATTCCATAAGTAAAGTGAGAAAATGATGTTCTTTCTATAAATGCATATTACATGTAATTTGCGAGCTGGAAGAATTCTTTTATAGTTTGTGTTTTCAAACGTTTTACCACTTTTAGCATACTCGGTCTGACATAATAATAACTTTCCACGAACTGTTGTCAAGTGGATATGTAATGAGGACATATTAAAACAAAATTAGAATATATGTCGTTAGCACCATAATCGTACAACAAGTTCGTGCTGCCAGGCTGCCACGCTGCCAGACTGCTAACTTCACGCTGCAAGACTGCCACTCTGCCAGACTGCTAACTTCACGCTGTCAGGCTGCCACTCTGCCAGACTGCTAACTTCACGCTGCCAGGCTGCCACTCTGCCAGACTGCTAACTTCAGGCTGCCACTCTGCCAGACTGCTAACTTCACGCTGCCAGACTGCCACTCTGCCAGACTGCTAACTCCACGCTGCCAGGCTGCCAGGCTGCCAACTACACGAACATGAAATCTCGGACGAACGCGTGGGACAAAGATTTGACAATACGCAAATTAAATTTGATTATATTTGTCATTAATATCAAACCCTCAATAGGTCAGCTCATGTGTAACGTGGCTCAAGCTATTATATCGAGGGCTTGGCGTGAAACGGTTGTAACTCAAAAAACTATTTTGAAAGCCCTGGATTAGGGGCAATTTTGACCCTTTTGTAAACAATGCAAATTTAGGTGCCATTGCTCAGAACGAGCAATGGCACCTAAATTTCCATTGTTTACCAAGAAAATTGATTTAACGCTTATAAAGACTTTATGGCGAGGTGATTAACCTTGGTAAAAAAAAAAAAATATTTAGTTACAACCGTTTCACGCCAAGCCCTCGATATAACAATACCCAGTCGAGCTGGTATATATCATCCTCGGTACCCAGGCTATTCATAAAATATACCCTGGGCAAATTGGCTAGCGAAACCTCGTAAAGCATGCACCACGATTTCCTCCGTAAGTACACTGTAATTTTCGTATCGCATGAAGTTTGTGTCATGCGACCAATCAAGCGGCTGCATTTCACCTCAAAACTTATTCATGAGTACGAGATGTTTACAGCCAATTTGCCCAGGGTATCATATTGTTTATGAAAAGCCTGGGTACCGAGGATGGTATATATAAATAGAAGCAAAATCAAAATTAAAAAAAGTGTCGTCTCCCGATATAAATAGTTTGCTTACATTTTATTTTATTGTATGTATGAGAGGATGTTGTTATCATTGGCTATTCTGTTGATTTTAACGTTGTACAATACGCCTTGCAGGTCAGGGGCGTAGCTTTGCAATAATCAATGTGTAGGCCGTCTCGTGAGAAAATCAACAGTGTGGACTCTGCGTAAAGTATCGACCCGGATCAGCCTAAGCATGCCACACAGGCCTACCCGGATAGACAATGTTCACCTCCTGTGAATTTTCTGTTTTCAGGAATAACTACTCTATACATCTATTCCCCCCTAAGACGGAATGTGTCGGTCGGATCAGTCTGCGCGGACAGCGCAGGCTGATCTGGTCGATACATTACGCAGTTGTCTATCGCCGCAGCTGCATATTGGGGCATTTTGAAAAGAAAATGTGTAGCTACCCTTGCAGGTTGAATGTAGTCATCGTGTCGTCGTTGACCAAATCATGCAATCTTTAAACAATAATGGCTGCCAGCAGGAGGGAGTGCCAGGTCATATTTAAACCACAGACAATACGAAAAGTCGGGTAAGTCACATGATCTCATTTAACCAAAAAAGTACTTGGCGATCTGCCCAGTTATAATGGATAATGGTCAATGTTTAGCAACACGGGTATTACGGACGCTGGACAATGGTCCGTTTGTGTCTAGAGTAGACGATACGTGTATCTCGATTGTTCGCGTCTCTTACATTCATCCCTTACCCATTACCTCGAACATATTGTAGAACTTAAACAGCTCAAATGAAAATAGAACATATCTGGAAACGATCTTATTTTTTAAAAATTGATAAACATACATGCATTTACATTAAGACTGAATAGAAAACATTTTGGCAAAAGTTGAACTTCCTAAAATGGAGCAATGTTTCTGTTTCCCAAACTGTTTTTCGCAGCAAGTCGTCTGCG
Source organism: Serripes groenlandicus (assembly GCA_031761405.1). Lineage (NCBI taxonomy): Eukaryota > Metazoa > Mollusca > Bivalvia > Cardiida > Cardiidae > Serripes > Serripes groenlandicus. The sequence goes on from JASEVX010000001.1 coordinate 23,225,547, forward strand.
ACAGACACGCCGGAAAGGGTTCCCGTATTGGGGAGAGGAAATAGGGGTGGATTACTGGACGATGTGGACATCGCTCTATGGCGATGTAATCAGGGAGAAACTGTAACGTTTACAGGTGGTTGTTACAATAGATAACCATCTCCAACAACCCAGTCATACAGGCGCACTTACATTAACAACATATAGTGAATGAAAAATGATTTCCCCGGTTAGAGATGCAATTACTTTATTGCCGTGTGTTAAACCCTTTCCCATATACGGCAATTCTGAAGCAGACGACTTTGAACATATTTTGTCAAAATATAGAAAATCTCCATAATTGAATGGATAACCTATGACTAAAAGTGGAAAACATTGTGTCAAAAGGAGAAATTGCTCGTTTTGAGCAATTTCTTCTTTTGTCACTATGTTTTCAAAAAGCCGTCTGCTGCAGAGGCGTCAGAAAGCGTCTATATGAGGGAAAGGGTTAACCCGTATACCGCGGAATTCATGAATTTCTGCTACTCATTATTTGGTGTTTTACGCCGCTTGCAACAATTTGTCAGTTATATAATGGCGTTTTTTGGGGTATGTTGCCAGTACTTCTGGTCCTTTCATCCTGGCGTCAGCCAGTCAGTCGAAATGCTAACCCCAGGGATCGAACCCATGACCTTCCGCACTCAAGGCAGACGCTCTACCACTACGCTACCGAGACGGTTCCTGCGACTCAAATCATTATCCCTATGTTGTTATTGTTTTTAGCTCACCTGTGCACGAAGTGCTCAAGGTGAGTTATTGTGATCGCCCTATGTCCGGCGCCCGTCGTGCGTCGTTCGTCAACATTTTCTGCTCTGTAACCGATGGGTCAACTGGGATGAAACTTCACAGAAAGCTTCCTCTCAATGTTCTCACCAGAATTCCTTAAATATTTTGGGATCCATGCAGAATTCTGGTTTCCATGGCAACGAAATGAAAAAACCTTCAAAATTCTTCTTCTCCCAAACTGGTTAGCAGATTTTCAAATAATTTTGTAGAAATGTTCCTTGGGTGACCCACTATCAGATTCCTTTAAGCCATGTTGATTGGTCGAAAATCATGGCCGCCAGGGGGGTGGGGGGGGGGGGGCTATTTTGCCTTATATGGCTATAGTGAAAACTTAAAAAAATCTTCTTCTCGGAAAGTGTCTGGTCGATTTTCAAATAATTTTGTAGAAATGTTCCTTGGATGACCCTCTAAAGTCGTGTACTATGACATACGTAAATGATGTTTAAAGTCGTATATTAGGACATATATAAATGATGTTTAAAGTCGCGTATAACGGAAAAAGGCTGGTCTCCTTCGAACTCATACATTGATCTTGCCCATCCTATCCGTGAGTCTGAAACAAACCGGCCCCTTCCTTCGTCCTTCCAGTTGTTTTCAAGACACACTCAAGCTTTACCTACTCCCCCCTGCCATCTCGTTCTCCATGTCTCGTAACGGTCTCTCCCATCTCTCAGTTCCCAATTGGAAATATAACATATGTTTGCGGTTACTCCTCTAAATTCATGTCCAAAAAGATGTCCACCTATCTCATTTCCCTCATTATATGCGTGTTTGGTGATTGCAGTCCGTTCGAAGGCATTCGTTTGATGGCTAGATTGCAAGCCGACTTTCACGTCTATAGAAGCATAGTAGGGTTGATTCAAATTTTTAGTATAAAGTCTTATTTTGTTGTACTGAGAAATCCGTCATATATTTCAGAGATTTTTTAATCTATTGATTGCTGTTTAGTCGTCTCATTTATTTTAATGTAAGTATCCCCGATTCTTACACTGTATTTTCTCTTAAAACTGAGAATACTCTTAAGAACAAAATATGAGCCCACGAGAAACCCAACATTGTGGACGTAAAGCATCGACCCGGATCAGCCTAAGCATACCGCGCAGGCAAACCCGGACACACACTTTTCGCCTCATGTGGATTTTCTGTTTCAGGAATTCTTACTCTATATCTCTATCTCCGAGAGACGGAATATGTCGGCCCGGATTATCCTGAGCGGACTACGCAGGCTGATCTGGGTCGATACATTACGCAGAGGCCATTATGTTGGTTTTCTCGTAATCCGGCTCTTGTTATGTTTTATCAAACTCTATAAAGCATCTCGTCTTAGCAAATAGAAACGACCCTAAAGCGCACAGTGTAATAACGAATTATGTAACGTGTAGTCCTTGGGTAGAGTGAACAGGGTACTAAACAATTTCGATGACACTAAGGCACTCTTAAAACCAATTGGTTCACGGAAATGCAATCAAACTTCGCGACCCCTCGTCACATGCATCTCCGTCCCTTTGCATCACGTTCAGACAACCATTGATATCCCCCGAGGTTAAAAAAAGACAAACCCGTAGGAAACTTTATTATTAGCATACCTGTTATGAAAAAGACGGTAAGCTTCTGCTTTTGTGGTTGTTATTTTTTTATTATTATTATTTCATATTAGTTAATATGTATACTCTACTTTGACAATGATAACGTATTTTTGGTACACTGGATATTTGTTGTGCCATTTTATGATAAGTTGAAGCAGAACATTCATTTGAACGTACACATATGAATGATATTTTTTTCTAGTCGTAAACCTTAATATATTATTCAAATATTTGATATTGTTTTCTAGATATGTTTATTTTTTTATTTTGTGACCGTAAATAAGGTGCAAACGCATTTTGTAATTACGCATTCTCTATATTGAAGGTAAAGGATAAAAAACAATTTAATTCTTGGACCTTATTTCATTTCTCAAGATGACCTTATTTAAAAAAAATGGACATTGAAGTATCATGCACTTGTTTAAGATCAGAGCAATTGCTTTCGTTGACCCTCTTTAGTCGAAACTTGAACCAAGTTATTTTGACCACAAACATTTTTCAAGTGGCCTGGGCCTATTGGTCAGTGTTTGGTCATCATTGGTCAACAGAAAATGAAGACCACAGGTCAATTACTCGGTCTTTCAGATCTCCACGGGGTTTTGTAAAAAGGATTTTTCTCGATGAGTGTAAAAAGAAAAGCGTAGCCCCGTTTTTTTTTCGGGTCTCCATTACATGTACGACTCTGTCAGTCGAAAATGTACCTCGAGTTATTCATGAAAACATCGCATAGCTGAGGTACATGCCACATGGTTCTTTGCTTTGCAAGAGTCGCTTCATTTAAGTCATTACTCAAGGAAAGTTTGGTTCCATTAAACGACGTTTTCAAAGTGTCTACACTCAACACGTGTTTTGAAGACATCGGACAAAAGACAGCACACTCGCAGATTATGTATAACCGTATGTTGTGTGACTTTATATCATAATATGTAAATATGTATATATATATGTATACACATACCGGTGACTTATAGGCCCAAAGGGCCGGGTGTGGTTATTTTTGTTTTAATATTATATTGTTAACCAATATATGTTTTACACTTGTCACGCTAATAAAAAAGTCCTTATCTCATCTAATCTTATCTTATTCCATTTTTACATAATTTACAATCACAAATAAATGCTATTATGGATCTATGCTTGTAACATTTCGCTATTTAATCGAACCTCTAAACAGACATGGCTTATCACGTTTCACGTGTGAAGTGTTGTGGAATGAAGGATTTGGCAGACCTGGATGAAGCGCAGTCTCGAAAAAGTTCATGTTCCATTGGCAAAGACATCAATGCCTATTTGTCATGCCGCGGTTCTTACGTTAAGTGTCGTTCAGACAGCGGACCTATAGGGTGCATTCGTTTGAAATGAATAAGTGTTGAAATGGCCTTTTTTCATCGCTCTAACAAGGTCTAATGAGAATGATATGGCTAATCATCGACCAGTAACGAGATCTTCACACCGGCCATTTTCTTCGCTTTGACACATAAGTTAACTAACTCTCGTTTCTTTTGTCACCTTTTTACGTCTTTATTGCATTCGCCCTGTTTCTCTAAGGATCCCCGCTCCACCTTTACCTGGCTAATAACACAGATAATAATATGTGTTTGTTTGTTGTTGTCGTATTTTTTATTTGAATTGTTTTTAGTGCAGATATTAAAGCTTGGACAACTTTCTAACCAGCCGTTTCTTCTTTCAAACAGACTTCTTATTTTGTTACATGAACTTGTTCCTAATGTTTAATCCTGATACAATTATTCGTTTGCTTTTTATTTTGATTTTATTAATAAGCACTTTTAAAAGTAAACCAACTAAATCACACGTAGTTCTCTGCCGTCCCAGAATTAGATGTCTGTATCAATATTCATTTGGACTTCAAAGTAAAGATTATGTTTTATGAAAGTTTATGTAATACGATGTTGGTATCAATACTCATTTGGGCTTCAAAGTAAAGATTATGTTTTATGAAAGTTAATATAATTAGATGTTGGTATTAATACTCATTTGGACTTCAAAGTAAAGATTATGTTTTATGAAAGTTAATATAATTAGATGTTGGTATTAATACTCATTTGGACTTCAAAGTAAAGACTATGTTTTTATGTTTTATGAAAGTTAATGTAATTAATTGTGGTTACTAGATACCTTGTTTTCGATATTTTTCACCAATACTCATTTGGACCTCTAAGTAAAGATGGTTTAAGAAAGTTAAAAGGCTTATTTGTTTGTACAAGATACATTTTTTGTTATTTTTCACAAATACTCATTTGGACTTCTAAGTAAAGATCGTTTAAGAAAGTTAATAAAAAATAAATTGTTGCATATAGACATAAGAGAGCTGTCGCCGTGATATAACTGAAATAATGTTGAAAACGGCGTAGAACCCTATTGAAGCATGTCTCGTTTTCTTTGTCTCGTCTGGGGGCTCATTGAATATGAGCCGTTCCACGAGAAAAACAACATTATGGACTCTGCGTAATGTATCGATCCAGATTGGCATGCTCAGTCCGCGCAGGCTAATCCGGGCCGACACATTTCGTCTCAGGGGGATAGAGGTATAGAGTAATGATTCCTGAAACAGAAAATCCACAGGAGGCGAAAAGCGTCTGTCCGGGTTAGTCCGCGCGGCATGCTTAGTGCTTAAGCTGATCAAAAAACGAAATGATACCCCCACCTCCCACCCCTCTTAAAAAGGGAGAAAAAAATAGAATAAAGGGCGAAAAAAGCAAATCAAATCTTGGCCTCAACGTTTTCATCACCTAACCTGTTTCACGATTCTTTGAAACGAAGTATTTTACCAGTTTACACCTTTGCGTCCGAATATCATCACACCAGTTGTACATTTCAAGGTCTCGCGATAAAAATGTGACGTAATCACACCTACGGAATATGACGCCATTTTGAATGAGGCAAAACACCTTTTCAGATTGAGTTTCTCAGTGGTAATGACACGTTTCCGGAAAAAGAACTGCGTCCTACGGTCTAGGTCTAATATAATTGCTCGTTTTGTTTATACTTTTTTTTAAAAAGTAGTTCTTTAACTCGGACACGTCCATGTCACTGCACCTTTTCGTTAGTTTTTAGTGTCTATTGTATACAGAGTTGTAGTTGCTGACAAAACGCTGGAAGCAATTACTTACTAAATGAACTGCATGGTCGTATAACATGACAACTAGCGGCTTCATTCGATAGGATCATGTACAGGTGACTCGACTTAAAAGTGACCAATGGTCAAATCGGTTACCAAGACACCCTGTTGGGTTAATACCAGTGGTCTGTATCAATTTTATAATTACGCGCAATTTATGTGTTGCGTACCATTCCTTAAGGAATGTTGATTACCCGTCAATGGCCACGCCAAGACAGCTAGTTAACAAGTTGGCGTTCCTTAAGACGCAACCAGCTGTTAGCGCCACATATCAGTTTGTTTACCTGCGGAAACACCAGTGTTACCGTTCCGTTGTGCATGTTAGACCGGCGGTCTATTTCCGCGGCCAAACAACGGGCAGAGAAAAAATAATTTAAAATGATGCTGGGATTTGCAATAACTTTCATTAGACTAACATAGACACTCTGAATATTTTAGCATGGAAATGCCAGGTATAAAAGGTATTGTCACATCAACTACACATGGTACTGGTCGACTAAAACAATTGACATTAATCCATGCTTAACCTTTACCCACATACAGACGCTTTCTGGCCACTTTTGCAGCAGACGGATCATTGTTATGAGCAATAACACGATTTGCTTAAATGTTTTAAATGTTTTAAATGTTTTAAATGATGTTTTAAATGTTTTAAATGTTTTAAATGATGTTTTAAATGTTTTAAATGTTTTAAATGTTTTAAATGATGTTTTAAATGTTTTAAATGTTTTAAACTATTTTAGATAGTTGTACTTTCACTTGTGTAGATTTTTCACAGTTTTGCCTTTGTGTGTTCAAATTGGTCCGCTGCAGAGTGTGTGTATGTGGGAAAGGGTTAACTATCACCTGCAGGATTCATCAGGTTCACAGTTCCATGCTTTTAAAGTAAAATGCCATGACGCATTTGCAGCAGACGACTTTTGAAAGTATTGCTCGAAACGATTTGCCATGTTTTCAACTCTATTGAGAAATTCAGTTTCATTTAAAGAGATTTTCCATATACATGTTTTTGAACTTGATACGTTTAAACTCGTTTTCTGTAGATGTGTTGTATGTGGGAAAGGATGCCAACCCATCTGCATGCAGGGTCCGTATTGTGTGACTGCTTAGCTCCTTCACTGCCGAATTTCACAAAGTCGACTCTGTCATGTAGAAAATTGGATGGCTCCTTTTTTTGTCCTACAGCAAATTCGGTAAAATTGAATGTCTAAGTGGCAAACAATGCGGATTTCGGGAGAAACAGCTCGTTACGAACTGTCTCGTCTGAATCTGCATTGTTTGCAAACGCCTTTAATCCTTTCCCACATGCAGACGCATTTTGACGCAATAGCAGCAGACGACTTTTGAAAACATTGTGGCCAAAGGTGAAATTGCTCATGATGAGCAATTTCTCCTTTGGCCACAATGTTTTCAACTTTATTTAACAATTAAGCTATCTTTTATAGAGTTGTGTTAGGTATTTGTCACAATTTGTCTAAAATCGTCTGCTGCACAATTGTTGTATATGGGAAAGGGTTAATTGCCTTTGGCAGGGAAAGAGTTCAGGCCAGTTTGACTGGACATTTCGCTCGTATTACTCTGGTTCGTCATCGTTTCAGGGATTAGATTAGACACCTGTGTTTCTGACTCAATTAGGATGTATTACACATAGTTAGTTGAGTCTAATTTATTTTATTAATCTTCCATTAGGTCTAGCCAGCCCATTTGGATACTATATTACAGAAATGATACATTTTAGAATACAAGTTGATTAAACTAAATATAATGACCAACATGACGACCAACATGAATTTGAAAATATGGCATGAAATTGACAATTTATAAACAAAAATGTTCCTCTGTCTGTGAACATTCAAACCCCGGCCATAGAAACAATATGATTTAAATTATGAAGTATGATAATTAGCAAAATGATAATTAAAGAACATATATATATATATACACACAGAATTATATACACAAACACACATACATATATATATTATTAAAACATTTATTCATTATTCTATTTATTATTATTTTGTTATTGAAGAAGGTTTCAGATAATGACCAGTAAAAACTTAGCTGGTAATGAAAAGCATGATACCAGTACATGTAGGTATAATGGTGAGCCTCAGAATCCGCCATGGCCGAGTAAACCGGAAACAGTTCATTTATTCTTGATCCCCGGGTGGACAAACCAGTCCTATAGGCCAGGAAATGTACCTTGCCAAAAGGACATTCCACCATGACCGCCACGAATCCGAGACACCTTGTGTTCCAATCCACGACGCTGACCACTCGGCCACAGCCGATTCCCCCGTCACATGAGACTTCAGTATGATGTTAACACAATGTTTTCAACGGTTGTCTGCTGCAGAGGCCCATTGAAGCGTCTGTATGTGGGAATTGGTTAAATACTAATAGATAAATAAACTATAGATACATGCGGGGTGGCGACGATTCGGACGAGGATGTGTGTATGTGTTACCCTTGCTCGCCATGAAAAAAGACACCCCCCCCCCCCCTTTTTTAAACTTACGTGAATAATATTTAAGTAAGCAATTGGCTATTCCTTAAAGAACGACATCATCATTAAGGTATGTCTTTGAAAACAGCCCGATTAAACCGATCGAGGAATCACCGGTCCAGTTTTTGTGGGGGGTATTTTTGGCTAAATACCGCTAATGATCGCAAATCAGCGTGTGAAATATCCCCCAAATACGGGACGATAGCGGTAACATCATAGGCCGGGAACATTCCGGACTTTACACCCTGCCCGCAACTCTGTGGGGGACACCAGGGTCAGTTTAACGCTGTCTATGATACAGACGATTGCATACGTCTCTGCAGTAAAAAGTTTTAAAAGTGTTGTTCAAGAAAGTACGTGGGCGATCTTGTAGAGTAACACTATTTTCTAAAATCTCTAAAAATTTCGATCTGAAAATGTTTTTTTCTTTCCCTCTTACTTCCAACTGGCTCCACTGAAAGTCAATAGTATCGAATATTTAATACTAATTGGTTGAAACGAAACGATATTTATATATAATATATGATTTAAAACGAAGAAATATACCGGAACAAGAAGCAAATTATTTATATATTTATATATAAAGATAGTAGATAAACGCATGTAAAAGCCGTAGATCTTGTAATAAATTGAGTTATTATTTTTTTAAATAGAAGTTAATATTGTCCAAATTGTATTTTTGCAATATCATTCCACAAGCTGGTTGTTTAAGACCCGCCTCGGTGGTCTATTGATAGAGCGTCCGTGTCGGGTGCGTGAAGTCGCGGGTTCGATCATACCAAATACTTTAACAATGGTAGTAATGACTGCCCACCTTGGCGCTCAGGGTTCCGGGGTTAGCATTACGACTGACTGGCTGGTGTCGGGATAAATGGACAAATAGTACTCGGGGTAAACTTACCTAGGAAACGCCGTGAAATAGCTAAAACATTGTTGAACGCGGCGTAAAACACCAATCAATCAATGATTGTAAAGCAAACGCGAATTTTCTCTCCGTAAACAGTAAAGTAAATTATCGTAAAACTTTAGGGATTCTTGTCTTGTTTTCTTTTGTCAAAATATCTATCTAGGGCAACATTACATATCGAGGGCTTGGCGTGAAACGGTTGTAACTTAAAACCTATTTTGAAAACCCTGGTTTAGGGGCAATTTTGACCCTTTTGTAAACAATGCAAATTTAGGTGCCATTGCTCAGAACGAGCAATGGCACCTAAATTTACATTGTTTACCAAGAAAAGTGATTTAACGCTTATAAAGACTTTATGGCGAGGTGATTAACCTTGGTAAAAAAATACCAATTTAAGTTACAACCGTTTCACGCCAAGCCCTCGATATAGACGGACAGTGAAGGCTCTGGTAAGACTGTGCGGCTCTTATTCATACAGGCTAAAGATTCGTGCTATATCAATGAGTTATTTGTTCAAGGTGGGTTTAATTACAATCAAACCTGCGTATAAAGACCATCCATTTGGGTAGTGAACAATCTGGTCTTCGTTTACAGGTGTTTTTTAATTACAGTCCAACCTGCGTTTAAATACCACCCAATAGGTAGAGAACAATCTGGTCTTTGGTTACAGGTGGTCTTTAATTGCAGGGTCATTCACGCCGAAAATGTTTTCTTTTGTCAAAATATGTATCTAGGGCAACATTACATATCGAGGGCTTGGCGTGAAACGGTTGTAACTAAAATTGGTAATTTTTTACCAAGGTTAATCACTTCACCATAAAGTCTTTATAAGCGTTAAATCATTTTTTCTTGGTAAACAATGGAAATTTAGGTGCCATTGCTCGTTCTGAGCAATGGCACCTAAATTTGCATTGTTTACAAAAGGGTCAAAATTGCCCCTAAACCAGGGTTTTCAAAATAGGTTTTTAGTTACAACTGTTTCACGCCAAGCCCTCGATATAGACGGACAGTGAAGGCCCTGGTAAGACTGTGCGGCTCTTATTCATACAGGCTAAAGATTCGTGCTAGGAAAACATTGTGGCAAAAGGAGAAATTGCACGTTTTGTGCAATTTCTTCTTTTGTCACTATGTTTTCAAAAAGTATATCAATGAGTTAGTCCAGAAACTCAGTTCCCTTACAGTGGCCCTTCCGGTGTAAAGTACAGTCAAGTCTGTGTTTATTGACCACCCATGGGAAGAGAACAATGTGGTCTTTAATCAAAGGTGGTCTTTAATTACAGTGTCATTTATATAGAAAAAATCAAAAGTGTGCTTGCTATACGTAGGGATTTGCTAAACAAATGTGGTCGTTTGCACATGTGAAACTGCATATTCGAAAAGAGGACTGTTTAGATAGTTTACCTAAGCCTGTCTCGATTTTGACTTGTTATAGCCACCTTTCAGCTACATTCCAAAAAGCAAAAAAAACATCCAGGTATAAAAATCAGCAGAATATTTTTTATCCTTTCCCACGTACAACAATTCTGCAGAAGATAAACACATCGAGACAAATAAATAGACTATTACATAGAGATGAAAACCTTGTGACAAATGAAGAAATTACTCATAATAATTAATTTCTTCTATTTCACAGTGTTTTCAAAAGTCGTCTGCTGTAGAGGCGTGAGAGAGCGTTTGAAGCGTACTCGCACGACGTACGCTGCCAGTCACGTTTCCAGTTGAACGCCATTAAAGAAGTCGTTACAAGTTTACAAACATTAGACCATTTTAAGGGACTACCTGGGCGTTAAATACAGGATTATAATGTATAAGCTGCCTATTCTCTATAATTAAAGCATGCCTAAATATTACAGTAATCATAGTTGAGTCCCTAATAGCATTACATGGAATAATGAAAAGGGGGAGGATTAGTATACAAATAGCAATACCCTATAACGGACGAGGAGCTTTAAACGCGTTCCCACATACAACAATTCTGCAGCAGACGACTTTGATGGATTGATTGTTTGTTTGGTGTTAAACGCCGCTTTCAACTATTTTTCAGATATATCACGTTGTTTCCTTGGTATAAGTTACCAGTGTTTCTGGTCCATTTATACTGACACCAACTATTCAGTCGTAATGCAAGCGCCAAGGAGGGCAGCCATTACTTCCATTTTTCCATTCTTTGGTTTTAGCCTGGGCAGACAACTTTTAAAACATCTGGCTAAATTTTTTTGGTAAATCTCTTTAAACGAAATGTTTTAACATAGAGCTTGTAGCAAAAAGAGAAATTACTCATAATAACGTACAAAATAACTCTTACAAAACTAATTGATTGTTTTGTGTTTTACGCCTCTTTCAACGATGTTTCAATTATATCAGGGCGTATCCTGGGCAAGCCACTATTACTACTAGTCCATTTATCCTGACAGTAGCCATTCCTACCACGTTTAAAATATGTTGTATGACCCGGCCGGGGATCGAACCGCCGACCTTCCGCACCCGAAGCGGACCACCGAGGCGGTTTAATAAAACTAAACTTGGCTGCCCTGGTCAAACTTTATGTTAGACAGTCATACTCGTCTGTTTTATTGGCAATGCGTCATATTGTACGAAACTGGAATGTCTACTGGAAAGATCGGATAGAGCAAAGTACGTTAATTCGCCCAGGAATGTATTGCGGCCAAGTTGTGCGAGACTTATAACGGAGAAAGGAGATAAGGCTACTTGTATTGAGTGGTACAATATCATTTAAGAGGCTTACAGAATTATATAAACAAGATGAGCCCCATATACACATCATTATATCACTTTCTCCCTTTCATGCGACCGAACGGTATACACTGAATTCTTTTTAAATTGAAGATACTATAACGAAAACAGAAATTCAATCGGTTAATTGAAATCGTAGAACTATATAAAGGCCCCAGGAAGTATAGTCGAATATGTGATAAATACCACATTTGTATAGCAATTCCCTGTTTGCAGTAACCACACTTTTAATTTCCCAAGTAATCATTTTCTGCGTGAATGACCCTGCAATTAAAGACCACCTGTAACCAAAGACCAGATTGTTCACTACCTATGGTGGTATTTAAACGCAGGTTGGACTGTAATTAAAAAACACCTATGAACAAAGACCAGATTGTTCACTACCTAAGGGTGGTGTTTAAATGAAGGTTGGACTGAAATTAAAGACCAACTGTGAACAAAGACCAGATTGTTCACTACATATGGGTGGTCTTTAAACACAGGTTGGACTGTACTATCTTTATCTTTTCCCTGATACAATGAACATTTGGCGGCTCTGATTTATTGATTGATTGATGTATTGATTGATTGGAGTTTAACGCCGTTTTCAACAATGTTTCAGTCATATAACGGCGGCCAGTTCACCTACCCATGTGTTTCCTGGTTTTCTCACACCAGTACTCCATACAAAAATCCTTCTTAGCAACTGGCTGCTTCTTCACATAGACTGTTAGCCCATGCATTGGAAGAAGACGAATAACGCTCATTCGCATTGACTTTTATCAAACTTTGGAAAGAGTGTTGGCCGAGCTGGGGTTCGAACTCACAACCCCTTGATTGACAGCCCGCGTCGTTACAGACGGAGCTACCAGGGCTCGACTTGACGGCTCTGCAGTATACTCTGTATGTAAACTGAACGTTTACTTGCCCTGGTGCGTCTTTCTATATTTTTGTTATTTTATTGTTTAACTTAAACTGTTTTTAAAGCATTCAGAACCGCCTCGGTGGTGTAGTGTTAGAGCCGCGGTCCGCCTCGGGTGAGAGAGGTCGCGGATTCGATCCCCGGCCGGGTCATACCATATACTTTAAAAATGACAATGACAGTGTTGTATGGAAAATCTCTAGAAATGAAGGTATAATTACTGTTTAAAAAGTTTTAAACATTGTGGCAAAGGATGAAATTGATCGTTTTGAGTCGTCTGCTGCAACTGCGTCAAAATGCGTTAGTAGGTTAGGAAAGGGTTAAACAAATCTTTCAATTTCGATTCGATGAACCAGTTTGATGTAATGCTGATCGTAGTGTATGGGTCAATAACGAACAGCCATACGTAGTTGACAGATTGCAAGGATTATGTAAACAGATTTTCGTCGACATAGTTTATTAAGAATACTTGGATTTGTTTCTTATTAACCCTTTCCCTCATATAGACGCTTTCTGACGGCTCTGCAGCAGACGGCTTTTTGAAAACAGAGTGACAAAAGAAGAAATTGCTCAAAACGAGCAATTTCTCCTTTTGACACAATGTTTTCCACTTTTAGTCATAGGTTATCCATTCAATTAAAGAGATTTTCTACTTTTTGACAGAATATGTTTAAAGCCGTCTGCTGCAGAATTGTCGTATGAGGGAAAGGGTTAACCCTTTCCCTAATGCGGACGCTTTCTGATGCCTCTGCATCAAGCGAATTTTGAAAATAATTGTGACAAGAAGAAAACTATCTCATACTGAGCAATTTCTGATTTTGCCACAATTTTTTCAACTGCATTCATTTATTTGAGTTTCTTCGTGTTTTGCCTAAATGCTTGTAAAGTATTCTGCTGCAGAATTGTTGTATGTGGGAAAGGGTTAACAAAACCGTTCTAATAACAATGTAGGTATTTTAAATGGACGGGTATGTAAATATACGGACACATCTGTGTGTTAATCTCATGTGTTTTGTATTAGTGGTATTGTTTGTGGATTTTAATCAGAGAACAGCATCTTGACATAATGCCATATGGTACAGAATCGTAGTAGACACGTACAAATCGTATGTAACCAATTCCCGCAATTTAATGCAGAACTATTTACATGTATACTAAATCTTTTTATTGTGCAGAAAATTTAAAGATTTTGAATCCTTCAACGCCTCTATCAACTTTTATATAAGCAAGTGTCACATAAGTACGTGTGTAGCGTAAAGGTGTGTGTCCCATACATAGCCGCAGTGTAAGTATGTTTTTGTATAAGGGAATACTTAAACTATAAACTTTGCTATATATATAGCTAGCTGTTATAGCGACGTGGGTAAAGTATTCACCTCCGGGACAATAGGTGCCGAGTTCGAGCCCTCACCGGATCGGACCTTTTCAGCTGGTCCACATTGGCGTCCAATGCTCTATAGCAAGGCAGTTTAAGCGTTCCCTAATACCAAGACATACCTACATAGTGTCTGTCTACGGGACATATCTTTCTTCTTCACATGTATGCACGATAGGACCGAAACTAAAAGTTGGCGTGGTGTCGAACGATGACCATGGAAGTACAGTAATTAAAACAATTGATGGTGTTGGTTGTGACTAGAACCACAGTTTAGCCCCTTAGTGGCAGACGAGTGACGTTTGTTGCATTGCCTTTTGTCAAGACGTGAAAAGAATTTTGGCCGAGCTGCGGTTCGGACTCGCATCCCCTGGATTGACAGTCCGCGTCGCTTCCGGGGCTCGGCAGAAATAAGTTGAAGGAGAGGAGGAACAAAACATTGTAAGCGTTTGTATTCCATAGGAAGAAAAGGAGAAATATTAGTCATGAAATAAATACAAACAGAAATAAGACGGGATTCAATCGAAAGCCTGGAGCGAGAAATCATTGGATGTCACCGAACAAATATTTTTCCTTAATTAAAGAGAATGTCGTAATATTTTGTTTGAAATTGATAATTTCCGACAAGCAGTATTAACGCCTAATTAGTTTTATGAGCTTTGATAGAAGAATAAAGTCAAATGTTACAATAGGACGAGATTTAAGGTTTACACGAGAGCTGTCTCCTGACATATGCAGAATCTCGTCTGTCGTGAACAACACGTGACTTAACAGACGCGCACGTGCGGAAGTACGCATGCGTATTGTGTACGTGTAACTTGACGACATTGCACGCGACGAACGTTTTGTTAATCTCATTGGAAAGCCGGAGAAATTTTATGCTGAATTGAAACTTTCTTTACAGTGGATTATGGACAAATTTCCTGAAAACTTTATCTTGACCGATTGGAGAGGATGTCCCCGCGGTAAACCAGAGTTCCGCTGAATAGGGACGTCCACGCCCCCGTGTTTTGAAGAGGAACTGTTCACTCGCAGACCATCTGTGATGCTGAAAACCGCGTTTTACATCCCTCGACAATTGTCATTGTCAATGATTTGATAGTTCGATGTACGAGCCGAATTAAGAGAAAACCAACAGTGTGGACTCTGCGTAAAGTTTCGACCCGGATTAGACTAAGCATTCCACGCAGGATATGCCGGACAGACTATTTTCGCCTCCTGTGGATTTTGTATATCAGGAATCATTTCTCTATACCTCAATCCCCATGAGAAAGAATGTGTCGGCCCGGATTAGATTTCGCGGACTGCGCAGGCTGATCTGGGTCGATGTATTACGCAGACGGTCCATAATGTTGATTTTTCTCGTAGAACGGCTCGTATGTTAATAACATCAAACCGTTGGTGTTTCGCATACAGCGAGGACCCTGTATAGCCTGTCCAATCAAGATGTTCTCTAGTTCGCTTCTCTGTCAGTATTCGAACATTGACTGTGTTTCTTGAATGAAACAAACGTATACCTTAATTACTATAGTGCGACTGTGTACGGGTCATCTATTTTACTCTTTCCCACACACACACAATCTGGAGCAGACTATACTTTAAAAACATGTACGTGTATCAACAAGTATAGTTGTTTGATAGAATTGAAAATATAGTGGCAAAAGATGAAATAGCTCATTTGCAAAGAAGTTTCTTTTGCCCGATGCGTCATAATGCTTCTGTTTTAGGTTACACGCCACTTTTCCGACCAAGACAGCAGTCGGATAATGGGGCAACACTCACAACTGTAAAGTGAATGTATATGAGCGCAGTCCTCGCAATCTAATCCGGGCCAACACATTCCTTCTCAGGGGGATGTGGGTATAGAATAATGATTCCTCAAACAGAAATTCCACAGGACGCGAAAACTGTCTGCCCGGGTAAGCCTGCACGGCATGCTTATGTTGATCAGGGTCGATACTTTACGCAGTTTCCACAATGTTGGTTTTCTCGTGGAACGGCTCACATGGTTTGTGCTACACGTGAGTTATCATAGATATTAAGTTTCGCATTGAAGAAACTAAAATATTACTGCTTTCACCGGCATTAACCCTTTCCCTCATATAGACGCTTTCTGACGCCTCTGCAACAGACGACTTTTTGAAAACAAAGTAACAAAAGTAGAAATTGCACAAAACGTGCAATTTCTCCTTTTGTCTCCTTTTGTCACAATGTTTTCCACTTTTAGTCATAGGTTTTCCATTCAATTATAGAGATTTTCCATTATTTGACAAAATATGTTCAAAGTCGTCTGCTGCAGAATTGTCGTATGAGGAAAAGGGTTAAGTAACACAAAAACTAACTAAAGAAAAACTTTGGATATTATCTACCACTTTAAGACTTCATAGATAAATGACTAGTGTTTGTATTTATTACCATAACCTTTTAACTACAGTATGTTGAGCTACATGTAATGACAAGAAACACAGAACAAAGATCTTGTAAGCACATAAGGCGATGTAAACAAGATAACATGTGACGACATATCTAATATATGTGACGGTATTATCATTAGATTTGACAGAAAAGTAATCTTAGTGCGTTGGAGTCAACACTTACATTGATATGTAACACATTTGTCCATACATGTGACGACATTTCTAATGTATGTGACGGTTGCATGATTATATGTGACAGAATGGACATTCCATGTGGTGGAGTCAACTCTACATTACGTGTTGTAGTTTCATCTTGAGTAGTGACTCTTTTATTCATACGTGTGATGAAACAATTGACACATGTGACAGTTTCATCAGAATGGACATTCTATGTGGTCGAGTCATTATTACGTGTTGTAGTTTCATCTTGAGTAGTGACTCTTTTATTCATACGTGTGATGAAACAATTGACACATGTGACAGTTTCATCAGAATGGACATTCTATGTGGTCGAGTCATTATTACGTGTTGTAGTTTCATTTTGAGATGTAACTATTTTATTCATACGTGTGATGAAACAATTGACACATGTGACAGTTTCATCAGAATGGACATTCCATGTGGTCGAGTCATTATTACGTGTTGTAGTTTCATTTTGAGATGTAACTATTTTATTCATACGTGTGATGAAACAATTGACACATGTGACAGTTTCACCAGAATAGACATTCCATGTGGTGGAGTCATTATGACGTGTTGTAGTTTCATTTTGAGTAGTAACTCTTTCATTTATACGTGTGATGACACAATTGACACATGTGACAGTTTCATCAGAATGGACATTCCATGTGGTGGAGGCAACATTATGTGTGGTAGGTTTAGCTTGACATGTAACACTTTTGTATGTTTACATATGATGGCACCTATAATATATGCAGCATGTCATATATACCGTCACATCTAATATACATTTGGTCACAAGTTATGACAAAACCATTACTTAGGATGTTATATTCCTCAAACGTATTGTGAATATTTAACGAAGATACATATCTATGACACACAATGATGAAACCTTCGCATATATTATAGATATCATCACATGTTCAAACAAAAATTGTCAAATATCAAAGTAAACGCCACACGTAATGTTGACTCCACCTCATGGAAAGACAATTCTGTCACATATAATGCTGAAACAGTTACGTGTATCAGAAAGGTCGTCGCATGTATACATATTAATGCAACACATCAGGGTAAAACTATCACAAATAATGTTGACCTCATCCCACAAGATGACCTTTTCTGTTACATGTAATGGTAGTACTTCCAGGATGCCATCACATGTCACACGTCGAGGGGAAACTACCACATGTAATGTTGAATCTAGCACACAGAATGACGATTATGTCACATACAATGCTACAATCGTCACACTTATATTAGTTGTATCACAAATCAGGTGGAATATACCGCACGTAATGTTGACTCCACAAGACAAAATGGCTAGTCGGTCTCGTATACTGATAAAACAGGAACATGTATTGAGAAGTGTCACTGCATGTATAAATAAACATGTTACATATCAGGGTAGAACTAACACACACTATGTTGAATTCATAACATAAAATTACTTTTCTGTTAGTTACATGTAATGTTAATACCGTTACATGTATTAAGACTCCCTTCACACTTAGAAGTAAAACTGTCAGACTTCAATATAAAAGCGTCACATGTAATGCTGTTACGACTGTACGTCAAGTTGTATCGTCTTATAAAGAGGTTGTGGCGTCCCACACATTTCGGTTCTGGAAATTAGTTTGTAATGGCTACGTGTGAATTTGATGCGAAGACTGTGTAGGTATATAAGTTATCTGGATATTTTATTACTGAACGATTTAAATAAATTAAATTAAATTTATTGGGGTTTTACGCCGCTTTCAACATTATTTCAGTTATATCACGGCGACAGTTCACTTATTCATGATCCTTGGGTAAACAAGCCAGTACTAGGCTAGAAAATGTGCCTTGCCCAAGGGCACTCCAGAACGATTTAAAACGAACTTGTTTTGGTTTTATAACGGCGACATCAGAATGATATATTTAACCGTGGCCCGGACCACTGCATCTTCGCAATCCAAGGGTAATTTGTCCATTACATTACCATAATTACTTATGTGAATACTAATGTACGAAGTAGTCTTGACTAGCGAAGATGGGCCCAGTTGTGCTTAGTATTATTCTCGTAGAATTTATAAGAGAAATATGGAATTTTGATAAAACCAGGTTTATTATCTAAAACTTGTTTTTGATCACCTTTCACACGTAAGTACGGACGGATCCCTATATCACCTCGCCGACCTCGTCGCGAGGAGATAAAAGTGTTTAGAGAATACTGTATTTTTGTGTTCTGCAAAAACTGAGTACTAAATAAATTATATCCTTTTTGACTTAACCCTTTCACATATACAACATATATGCAGCAGACGACTATGAAAATAATCATGCAAACTCTCTATAAATGAACGTGTGAAAACTGAAAAAATGTCAAAAAAAAAATTGTAGCAAAAGTAGAAATTGCTCCTTTTTAGCAATTCCTCATTTTGTCACAATGTTTTCAAAAATTGTCTTCTGCATACGCGTCAGAATACGTCTACAAGTGGGAAAGTGTAATAGTAGTAACGTCAGGATGCCATCACCTTTTATTTTTTCACAAATCAATGAAATCATCCTGGTTAAAGTCAATTATATCCCTCGTTACACAAGTGACGTCAAAAACATGAAAGCTCAAATAATATTTATTAATATTGAGTATAGTGTTGATGTTATGGTTCTTTCAAACCGGATATATTTTTATAATGATCAGTGCTTTTAAATTGTGTATATACTCGTTGTATCTAATTGATATATATATTATATCTTTATTTAAGTCTCATCTATGTACAAACACACATATACAACATCTCAATAACGCATACAATGTACATAGCCATTCAATATTAGAATTACAAGAGACTGTTATTATAAAACTAATTGACACAAAATAAATACATCTATCGCAAATTGTGTATGCATAATATTTAAAAAAGCAGTATAGTATATCATTATATATACACAGTAAAAGTAAAAGTAAAAGTTGTGAAACCGGCGCTAATCTTGACTCTAGGCCTAAAAATGTGTTAAAATAATGTTTTAAACCGTGAATTGAAAAATAAATTCAAATGCACCGCTATATATATCGAAAAGCAATTTTTAAAAAAAAAAGCTTAACCCTTTCCCTCATATAGACGCTTTCTGACGCCTCTGCAGCAGACAGCTTTTTGAAAACAATGTTACAAAAGAAGAAATTGCACAAAACGTGCAATTTCTCCTTTTGCCACAATGTTTTCCACTTTTTGTCATAGGTTATCCATTCAATTATTGAGATATTCCATTTTTTGTCAAAATATGTTCAAAGTCGTCTGCTGCAGAATTGTCGTATGAGGGAAAGGGTTAAAAGATCAGTTATAACCCAGATCAGATCCGGTATGACCTGATTAGCACCAGCACCGATTTCTCAACATTATATAAACAGTTTGTATCACATTTTAAGATAATTATTTGCATTATTTATTTAAAATATTTGTACGTTCTTGTAGTATTTTAATACAGGTTTTTGGCACATACGAAAATAAGCTTTATTTCATTTCAAAGATGCGTGAGGCTGTTTTAATTATATAAACTAACCGTTCATATGTTCTTTATTTTACAGTCGCTGGGTCAATAAAAGAACAGAATCGCTGTGATAGGAGTGATTATAGGACCTTTTTTCTTCTTATTTGTTCAATTAATTTCGTTACCACTATCAAGTCTCAATTATAAAATAATCTTGATATTACTTCATAATAAAATTAACGGGAGGAGAAAAAATATATATTGTGGGTTAGATAACCATTCCAGCGACAATTATCTTCTGACAGGAAATACTAGATAATTATATGAACGGCTAAAATTGGTCTATCGTATGTGCAGCAAATCACATCCTCGGTACCCAGGCTATTCATAACATATATGATACCCTGGGCAAGTTGGCTGTAAAAATGTCGTACTCATGAATAATTTATGAGGTGAAATGCAGCCGCACGATTGGCCGCATGACACAAACCTCATGCGATATCAAAAATACCGTGTAGTTACGGAGGAAATCGTGGTGCATGCTTTACGAAGTTACGCTAGCAAATTTGCCCAGGGTATCATATATGTTTTGAATAGCCTGGGTACCGAGGATGAGCAAATCATGGATATTTCCAAATCTGACGTTACGTTCTCATCATCACATTAATTGATGGAACTTTAATTTTCACATACATTTTTAAATACATGTAACGGAATATCCCTACACCAAGAAGTTACTTTAGGCAACAGTTTTACTGCTGAGCTGTGGGAACATTTTGCACGAATATTTTAATAACGTAATATTCCTGGGAACATTTTGCACGAATATTTTAAAATCCTACGCCAAGAAGAGACTTTAGGCAACATTGTTTTCTGGTACAATTATCATTTGGTAATTAAAGTGGGCAATAAACAATGGACTAAAAATTGAAATTAATGAAGTATAAATCCCGTCCGAAATTAATCAATTTGTCAACTATGGGAAAACCTCACGGATGTCACTCTCACCAAGTTAAATACATGTACTTCTTTAATTGGATATTTTTGACAGAAATGTATTGTCGGTGTTTTATTACTAAATGTGAATTTGGTGTTGTATGGAATGGAAACTACACCGGTTATATTAACAAACATAAACTTCATTTATCCACACAAGGAAGTATTATCTCTTTTTCAACATACAACTCGAGGAGGTATTTCATCAAAGGACTGAAGAACAAAACAAAACAAAAAGCATTTCTAAGATATCTCGACGACCTTTTTAGCCTAAAATTGCAATTTTGACTGCAGTTCATACCAATACTAAGACGGTAAGAGCTTCGTCCGTCTTTGCCACGGCACAGGTATCTGAAAACTACAGGCACGAAAGTATGGGGGTTAAACAACTGTTATAACGACATTCATTTTACTAGCATGATATACTGATAAAAACATGTGCACTGTTAAAATCATTGATTTTGTTCACCGTCATCATCATCATCATCATCATCATCGTCATCATTATCGTCATCGTCATTACCACCACCATCATCATCATCATTATCATCATCATTATCATCATCATCGTCATCATTATCGTCATCGTCATTACCACCATTATCATCATCGTCGTCATCAGAAGCGTTATCATCGTCATCATCAGCAGCACCATCATCATCAGCAGCATCATCGTCATTACCACCATCATCATCATCGTCATCAGCAGCATCATCCTCGTCATCATCAGCATCGTCATCGTCATCAGCATCATCTTCAGCATCGTCATCATTGTTATTAAACCTAAAGGCTACTAAGCATGATACGTTTTACTGATAAAAACTTATTGTATAAGAGTAAAGCATAAAGCCATGCAGATATTCGATGTATGAAGAAAGGGCAAATTTGCCCTTCAATTTAGTGAATTGGTTTATCCGGCGAGTATAAATTAGCATATGGAATTTTTTTTCAGTTCATAAGCATTCATGTCAAGTATTGAACGGTCGTCATGTTGAAAGAGTGGATAAATCAAGGCATAAGTCATATGGAAACTTCAAAACACCCTTCATCGGACAAATATCCCATACGCATGGGGAGCCGGAAAATAAACCACGACGTACGTTTGACGTTGAAGATGGTTTGAGATAAAACATTTCGAGTTCTTGATTGACAACAAACTCCGCGGTTTTCTTTGTGTTTTTAAATGTAAATGAATAAATTAGTGGAAATATTAATTTTCACAGAGGAATCCATTTGAATACGATTTCAATATGTCCAGAGTGCGGAAATGTGCACATAAAAATTAAAGTCCGGTCGAAAATGTAAATTGACGACACGTGAATGCATGGCTACAATCAGCAATGGAGTTATTCTTACAATAGAGGTACAAAAATGGTCCCATTGAAGAAGCAATTTGTATCCGACTACCCTATTAAGCTTTCAATGTGTAAATATGCGCCTATCATTTGCCCTTGTAAAATGCAATAGAATTGATGATCTTAGTAATTATTGCAATTTATGGCTTTTTACTCCATCAACGTGCATTTGTACATGATGTTACAGGTTGGTGGAGACTTTTAAAACAAAGATACTGCTAACATCTCCAGAAATTGGGTTTTTATTTTAGTTAACAAATTATAAGGCTCGCCATATTTTGGTCCTGCCGATGATAAAGGCTCGCCATATTTTGATTCTGTCGATAAAAAAGGCTCGCCATATTTTGATTCTGCCGATAAAAAAGGCTCGCCATATTTTGATTCTGCCGATAATAAAGGCTCGCCATATTTTTATTCTGCCGATGATAAAGGCTCGCCATATTTTGATTCTGCCGATAATAAAGGCTCGCCATAGTGTGGTTCTGCCGATGATAAAGGCTCGCCATAGTTTGGTTCTGCCGATAATAAAGGCTCGCCATAGTTTGGTTCTGCCGATAATAAAGGCTCGCCATATTTTGGTTCTGTCGATAATAAAGGCTCGCCATAGTTTGGTTCTGCCGATAATAAAAGCTCGCCATAGTTTGGTTCTGCCGATAATAAAGGCTCGCCATAGTTTGGGTCTGCCGATAATAAAGGCTCGCCATATTTTGGTTCTGCCGATAATAAAGGCTCGCCATATTTTTATTCTGCCGATGATAAAAGCTCGTCATATTTTGATTCTGCCGATGATAGTGTTAATATTGACAACTTAAATTAGAAACATATACTGATTTTTTTTGTTTACCGAGGTAAACATATTTTTCCTACACAATGAACACAAAGATTGTCGTTGATAAAAACAAAAGTATATATAGAAACAAATTATAGATGACAGAAAACAGATAACTATTGTGTGTACTGATCTGTGTCGACTTTAGTTTGTTATGATACACCCAGTCGTGTTCAAGAAGGCTAAAGGTTTAACCCTTTCCCTCATATAGACGCTTTCTGACGCCTCTGCAGCAGACGGCCTTTTGAAAACATAGTGACAAAAGAAGAAATTGCACAAAACGTGCAATTTCTCCTTTTGCCACAATGTTTTCCACTTTTTGTCATAGGTTATCCATTCAATTATGGAGATTTTCTATGTTTTGACAAAATACGTTCAAAGTCGTCTGCTGTAGAAGACGCTTTCTGACGCCTCTGCTGCAGTCGGCTTTTTGAAAACATAGTGACAAAAGAAGAAATTGCACAAAACGTGCAATTTCTCCTTTTGCCACAATGTTTTCCACTTTTTGTCAAAATATGTTCAAAGTCGTCTGCTGCAGAATTGCCGTATGAGGGAAAGGGTTAAATATTTCTCACAGCATCAAACCGTAAGAGGTGCTCGAATGAACAAAATATTCTGTCCAGCTTCAAAAATCACCACCGCATCGTTTCAATAATCAAATTCAAATTGATTTTCATATCCTATGGACTTACTGTTGACTTTGAATGTTTGATTACTTTCTGAATTTATTCTTTTCATTTCTGTACCGATTTGACTTTTGCCCAATTAAATCTCCATGTTGGGGGCGCTGATTTGCCGTGAAATTACACACATTGCTGTTGACGGGTGCTATACATTTTGTCACAGCATTTTTGGGCCTAAATTGAATTCAGTCCCGACTTCTTATAGATCCGACGATGCAAAACAACATTTAAAATATATGCCATTGGAAAGTAGCAATTGATTGAAAGAATAAACTTCCAAAAGAAAATTGCACCGGTTGTCATGTTTCCTTCCTTGAATAAATACGGGGTATTAACCGTATTGTTGGTCTCATTTTCTGTCATTTTTCAAAATAACCAATAAACCCAATTCTCTAAATAAGGGTTCTTTTTATAGAAAATGCGGTGACATATGCATACATTAGAATCGCTCATTGGTGTCTTGAGACACTTTCATTTCTGTCACTTTCGTTTCATCAGGACACACATAGATGGACCACGTCAAACGAAAACACGCCCTAAATGGATTTGAAAATGTTGACATTTAGGACCGTAATGTATCCTCGTATGGTACTATTTTGTAATAATCGCCCCAGCACATGGAGCTTCTACGAGATGCATTAACCCGTTCAGCGCCGAATTGTTTAAAGTAGGCTCTTCCATGTTCAAAACTCGGACGACTCTATTTTCATGTTATAGGATTTTTGGAATATATTTCTAACACACAGCCAAACAATGCAGATTTCAGGTGAGACAGCTCGTTACGAGCTGACTCACCTGAATCTGCATTGTTTGCAAAATGCTCAATATTGCCTTTGGCGCTGAAAGAGATAAGCAAACAGGAAAAATGAGCCGTTCCACGAAAAAAAAAAAATTTGGACTGCGTAATGTATCAACCCGGGGAACAGCCTAAGCATGCATCCCGCGCAGACTAACCCGGACAGACTGTGGATTTTCTTTTTCATGAATCATTTCTCGATACCTATACCCCCATGAGACGGAATGTGTTGGCCCGGATAAGCCTGCGCGGACTGATCTGGATCGATACATTACGCAAAGTCCACAATGTTGGTTTTCTCGTGGAACGGCCCATATCATGTTGTACCGCGCGGAGTCAAACGTTTTTATACAGTTTTCGATCGTCGTAAAGTTCCGAAGAACAGCTTTTGAAATGACATGACAGAAAATAGTTTTGATTGAGTTTGAAACACATCGATGACAGCAACACAAATACTGTCAGAACGTTCAACTTGAAGACTGCAAATGTTTCTTCAAATTATTTAAAAGTATTTTATCATTATTTAAACATGTACATGGAAATGTTGGTCTCGTTTTGTCGCGAACAAAGACGCGATCCATTACGACAGAGGCGAAGCACTTGTTCAACTTTGTGTTACGTTATGCTACACGGTTTTAACCCTCATATAGACGCTTTCTGACGCCTCTGCAGCAGACGGCTTTTTGAAAACATAGTGACAAAAGGAGAAATTGCACAGAACGTGCAATTTCTCCCTTTGCCACAATGTTTTCCACTTTTTGTCATAGATTATCCATTCAATTATGGAGATTTTCTATGTTTTGACAAAATACGTTTAAAGTCGTCTGCTGCAGAATTTTCGTATGAGGGAAAGGGTTAACTTGTTACATCAAACCTTTTAACCCTTTCCCACATACAGACGCCTCTGCAGCAGACGATTTTTCGAACACATTGTGTCAAAAAAGGATAAATTGCTCATAATGAGCAACTCTTCATTTTGCCACACTGTGTTCAACTTTATTTAATTATCGTTCTATCATTCTATCATTTACAGAGATTTTACATATATATATATATATGTTTTGTTAAGTGTTTTTTAAAGTCGACTGCAGCAGATTTGTTGTATGTGGGTAAGGTTTAACATCTTGCGTCGGTGAGGTGTGGCTACTGTGCTTTTCAAGTTATTATGCACCTATTATAAAGAAAACTCGCATCGAAGTAAAAACACATTTGACCGTGGATGCCTGACTAATTTATTATCCCATAATTATAATCCCATAAACTGATGCTAAATACTTGAAAACACTTTGAACATATTTTGTAAAACAAGAGGCCCGTGAGGGCCTATGCTCTACTGGGATGGTTCTTTGGTCATTTTCAATCCAGAGCATGTATGTATGGTGAAGATCGGATAGTAAATGGAGGCTCTATTGTGTTCACAAGCTCTATTATAGCAATTTTGACAATTTCAAGGGACATAATCTAGCCATGCAAGGGCACAACTGGGTGGTTTTCGAAAGGAACCGAGCTCTCATCAATATTTAACTACTATCTAGCAATTTTGACAATTTCAAGGGCCATAATCTAGTCTTGCATGGGTGGATCTGGCTGGTTTGCGAAAGGAACCGAGCTCTCATGGATATCTAACTACTGTATAAGTTTGATTGAGATACAATCAAAATTGAAGACTGTATCGCGT
This sequence comes from Serripes groenlandicus, assembly GCA_031761405.1. NCBI lineage: Eukaryota > Metazoa > Mollusca > Bivalvia > Cardiida > Cardiidae > Serripes > Serripes groenlandicus. The sequence goes on from JASEVX010000001.1 coordinate 23,251,930, forward strand.
TCACAAGCAATTGTTTACGTACGCTATTTACGTTTACGACTAATTTTATTATCACACAATTATAATCCCATAAATGCTCAATACTTGAAAACATTTTTCCTCTTAGTTCTGACGCACGCATGAACATATCGAGGGCTTGGCGTGAAACAGTTGTATCTAAAATTGGTATTTTTTTACCAAGGTTAATCACATCGCCATAAAGTCTTTATAAGCGTTAAATCACTTTTCTTGGTAAACAATGTAAATTTAGGTGCCATTGCTCGTTCTGAGCAATGGCACCTAAATTTGCATTGTTTACAAAAGGGTCAAAATTGCCCCTAAACCAGGGTTTTCAAAATAGGTTTTAAGTTACAACCGTTTCATGCCAAGCCCTCGATATATATCTGTACTTTTTTAAAGGCTAAATGTTTACCAATCAATGGCATCAATATCTCCTCGAAAACCGCTGTGCTTATTTCAACCGCAAATTGTACAGGAATGTTCCGATGGCGACACTTTTTCAAAAAATAGTAGAAGAATAATTGTTGTATGCAGAACTCTTGTTACTGTGGATAATCAATAGAGTATAATGACACAACTTTGATATTTTCCTCCTGTGAAAGTGGTCTGATTTCAAGATAGTGTGTCTTATTCCTCACATGTATTTACATTAAGTTAAAATGTTAAAATATTGTCAACTTTGTGTTATAGAGCTGGTTGAACTAAATCAATGTATAAGTTATTTCGTTCAACTGAGATCTGCCGCCACAGAGAAACTTGCAAAATAATAATTGGACCACCTGAATATGCCAGTAACTAAATCAAGAGTGTCCTGTGTTGCTTGCCTTATGTAATAGAACTGTCTGACCTAAGTTGAACAGTGTTGGTAAAGGGTCACCCGAGGAACATATGTGCCAAATTATTTTCAAATTGGGCCTATTCTTTTGGACATAAATATTTGTTTTACTATGCACCAAATATTATAAAAATAAATATATATATAGAATCCTGCCCTCCGATGGAAATGATTTTCGACATATTGGTATCGTGTTAATGAGTCATCATGTTATTAGGTCATTGAGTCATCCAATGAACATTAATTTTGTGTCAGAAGTATGTTCCGGAATTTAAAGACAAGCCGATATTTGAAGATTTTTACTCCCTTTGCCATGGCATCCAGAATTGTCCATATACTTTTAATTATTTCAGCACTTATGAAGGCTATGTTCAACATAAGGAACATTCTTCTGAAATTTGGTCAAGATAAGCAAAGTAGATGTCTTATAAATTTAAAAACAAAACAACTTTTTGTTGCCATGGAAACCAGTTTTGCATTTAATTCAATGTTTCAGTAATTCTGAAAGGACACATATTCTAAGGAACATTCAATTGAAGTTAGGTTGAAATTGGTTAAAACATTTCCGTTTAAGTTCACATGGCACATCACTTAAGTAACATTCTAGTGAAGTTTGGTCAAGCAGTTGTCATTTTTAAAAAATCCTTGCTGTTGTGATGGTTATCTGAGTTTGGCATGGAATCAATTTAGTTTCAGAACGTTCCTGTGCAGTTTGTTTGAAATTTGCCAAGTGGTTTAGGAGAAGCAATTTAAAGAAAGTGCTATAGCCGATGGAAGAGTCCCGTGGACATCCAATTGTTATAGAAGCTAACAAATATATCTTTAAACCTGCGGACTATGTGGGCGTCTCCAAAGTGTTTACAGAATATTAAAACAAATTGACCAAGTGACATAGTTTCTTTCTAGCGCACATGACCCAGCTTCAAACATGAACTGAAATGTTTGGAGATTACTTTTCTGGTAAACAATATGGTCTCTAAAGTATTTCCAAGGTTTTTTCTTTAGTTTGATAGAGTGTACTAGCTTTTAACCCCACATGATCCAGTTTCGACCTTGTACAAGATTTGGTGGTGACGATTGATTTGATTACGACCCAGTTTTAAAATTGAACTATTTTCAATTGAATTTAACATCCTGATAATGTTTTCATCATTTCATGAAAAATGCCGACACAAGTTCATAAGGTTTTTGAATTGTTAGGCCTAGAGACATAGTCTTTGACTCCACATGACCCAGTTTACCAACTTTACTAGGATTTGATGAATGTTCAGGTGAAACCTTATGTTAATTGTTAAATATTGAGGTCAAGTGTACATAAAGTTTTTCTAAATTAAAATTTCACCTAGTTGAGTAGTGGCATGCATTTCCCTTAAGTAATAAACTTTTCCAGTTTTAATCAAATCCATCCAACCATGCCTTAGATATGGCACAAGACAGACAGATGACAACAAACCAATATTCCATCGCATTTGGAGGGGTATAAAAAAGACAACAACATGGGTGTTGATTTGGGGAATGATAGAATCAAATGACTGTCAACACACCATAAGTATCTCTTTCAATCAATCCATGGTTTATTATGACATGGATAATTCTCACAGATCAAAGTAAGTCAAGTGATTGCCCAGAAATAAATTGTGACTAAGTTTGGTCAAGATTGGATAATGATTGTTCAAATTAGAGAAGTAATCACTTTTGTGGAAGCCGCTGGCCCATCAAGGAACGCTAGATGGGCATATAAAAACTAGTTATTGACTTAACACACATACCTATTAGGTAGTAAGCAGAATGAGGCAAGGAAATGAAAGAAACGCATATGTGTACCGGATAATTCATTTAATAACATAATATAATATATACCTTATAATCATAGCATTACAATATCAAAAGAGCAGGAATTTTAGACATGGCAGCATGAGGTCAGAGTTAGCAACTTATATATGTATTAGTTAGTATAACCCTTTCCCTCTGTAGACGCTTTCTGACACCTCTGCAGCAGACAGCTTTTTGAAAACATAGTGACCAAAGAAGAAATTGCTCAAAACAAGCAATTTCTCCTGTGGCCACAATGTTTTTCCACTTGTAGTCATAGGTTATGCATTCAATTATAGAGATTGTCTATTTTTTGACAAAAAAATGTTCAAAGTCGTCTGCTGCAGAATTGTCAGTATGAGGGAAAGGGATAAGACTCATCCGAAGACATCAATAATAAATAATATGACTAAAGACTAACATACATTCTTATCCTTTAGCGACTTTGAGGACATGATTCAAACCATCAATATGTTGAACTCTTTCAAGAGTAGTTTGCCTTGAAAATATTTCCAGGGAAAAACGGAGAATACAATCAAAAGAGTACAGTATAATTTGAGCAGGGAGTTGAAATAATCATGGGAAAAGGAGAAATTGCTAAAAAATGAGCAATTTCTTCTTTTACCACAAGTTTTTTAAGTCCCATGAAGCTATGGTGTCAAGTATTTATGCATTATACATTTCGCATGAAGCTATCAAAATATTGCTTATATTTGGTAAAAGCTATTCAGAATGAATAGTAATACAAATTGATGTCAGATATACTTGACCAGCTAATTGTGAAACAGTTGTGATAACATTTTGTAACAAGATATAGGTCTAACATATCTGTTTTGTATCCTCACACAGAAAGATATATTACATTTTGATAAGGTTGGTGCAAAAGCAATAGGAATCATTCCAAAGTATTACTGACACAAGTGAATCTTAAAATCTATATGTGACTATGCCACTGGCTGATGTACAAACAATGCATTGCAGTAACCTATTTTCCCTATTTCAGATGAGAAGTTGCCTTAAAAAAAAAACATAATTGGAAAAGGAGAAAAAGAGGAATATCTTTTTTTCCTTCAATGCTTTCAATTCTGTATCAAAGTTAAACAATGATATTGTTCCACTTATAACAGTTTTATATCCAAACATTTTCAAAGAAGACACATTCAGATATGCATACACATTGTTAGTAAGCCTTTGGTTACAAATGATTCAAATTCAACAGATTTGTTCTTTAACCCTTTCCCACATACAGACACTTTCTGATGCTTCTGCAGACGACTTTTGAAAACACTGTGGTAAAAGGAGAAATTGCTCATGATGACACCTGACACCTCTGCAGCATGTGACTTTTGAAACCATTACGACAAAAAAATGGAGAAATTGCTCAAAACAAGCAATTTCTATTTTTAGCACAACGTTTACAATGATTAAACTATCACTTATACAAGTTTAAAATATTTTAACAAAATATTTTAACAAGACATGTTTTCAAAAGCAGTTATTCAAATGATACATTCTTATCCTGATATGATTTCCAAGCAGACTTTGAAAATAATATCGAAACAGGTAGATGTTCCAATCAACCTTCATTCCTACAGGTGTTACCTGTATGGCTTCAGGTGATCTGAAGTTGGACATGTCCATTACAGTACCCACATACAACAAATCTGCAGCAGACAACATTGAAAACCTATATACAAAAACGTGAAAAATCTCAATAAATGAGTTTCATTATTAAAAAGAGTTGAAAACATTGAAGCAAAAGGAGAAATTGCTCAGAAATGTTTTCAAAAGTCAACTGCTGCAGATACGTCAAAATGTGTACGGTTAAATATCTCCAGTTACAACTGTATTAGTGTCAATTAAATTCATTTGATATTTTTGGAAAAGGAGAAAGGGATAGTGTTAACCCTTTCCCTCATATGGATGCTTTCTGACGCCTCTGCAGCAGACAGCTTTTTGAAAACATAGTGACAAAAGAACAAATTGCACAAAACGTGCAATTTCTCCTTTTGCCACAATGTTTTCCACTTTTTGTCATAGGTTATCCATTCAATTGTGGAGATTTTCTATGTTTTGACAAAATACGTTCAAAGTCGTCTGCTGCAGAATTGTCGTATGAGGGAAAGTGTTAATTTGTCCCTTTCTTACATTTTACATGTAAATAAACTATGATTATTAATTATGTTATGATGAATCATATACTGTGTCACATTAATATCCACCTTCAGAACTTTAACCCTTTCCCACAAACAGAAGATTCTGCAGCAGAGGACTTTTGAAGACATTTTAAACTAGAACTATCACTGAAGATGATAAATACCCCCTAAACAGCACCTTGACCTACACCATAACCATAAAAGGGCCATAACTCTGTAAAATAACATGCAATTGTAAGACCTTTAGGATATGCACATCTCCTCTTGGTATAAAAACTTCATGTAAAATTTTATTGAATTCCACCCAGTGGTTTGTAAGAAAGAGGCCAGACAAAATATGGCTTCCGGCCAACTGACCGACCGACAGACCGACAGCCCAACACAGTGACTCCTATATACCCCCCTCTTCTTCGAAGGGGTATAATAAGTAGAATTTTGCTCATAGTGCATAGTGAGCAATTTATCCCTTTGCCATAATGTTTTCAACCATATTCAATAATTATACCTTCATTCAAAGAATTTGTCCATATATTTGTTTAGATGATATCAGTCATCTGCTGGCTGCAGATTAGTTGTATGTGGGAAAGGGTTAAAACAGACCCAGATGAGCCTGATCAGGAAGTCCTAGACAAGCTTGCGCCTCTGGAAGTCAGCACCTTCCCCAGTGTGTCATGTAGCTGTACGTCTTTGGTGAACCATTAGGATAAAAAAAAAAAAAAAAAAAATTAATCCTTTCCAACATACAACAAATCTACAGCAGAGGATCTTGAAAAAAAGCATTGGAATCTACGGAAAATCTCTGTAAATGAAAGAATAATTACGGCATAGGGTTGCAAACACTGTTTTCAAAGGTCTTCTGCTGCATATGTGTCAATTTGCGTCTGCACATGGGAACGGGTTCATTCAAGTCTTTGTAAGGTGTGTTTTCATATGACACATATCAAATAATATCACTGGATCATTCTGAGACAGATTGGTGATTATGAGCTAATGAGATATCCAAAAAATAAAAAAATGTCACCCTTTTAAAATATCAGTGTTTTGACTACTTCCCATATATAACAAATCTGCAGCAGATGCAAACTCTGAAAAACATAACTAAAAGTATATTTATTCAACAGTGTTTAAAACAATGTGGCAAAAGGAGAAATTGCTTATCATAATTAATTTCTTCTTTTGCTACAGAGCTTTCAAAAGTCGTCTGCTGCAGAGGTATAGGAAAGCGTCCATTTTGCCAGTGTTCATGACTCCATTCAAGAGTTTACTTTTTCAAAAGAGTGAACACAAGATGTTTACAATAAACAAACATTTCTGCAAATACATTTCTGGTACATTAACATGTGTTTATGATTGTGATGACATAAGCCAGCGAGAAACAATATATTTTATGTCACATCAATTTTGAGTAATAAGTGTAGAACAATGAAGTACCAGTACAAGGATTGACATATTTAGCGCATGGATGGGTTTATATGCTGTAGGTAACTAAATCAAATGTCATGTTCTTTTATTTTCCTTGAGAATATTATCCAAAGGGACAATCAATCATTTGCAAGAGTATATGTATATGTATTTGTGATCTTTCCTAATATTTCAAATGTTAACCCTTTCTCTTATACCGATGTATTTTGACGCCTCTGCGCCAGACGGCTTTTGAAAGCATTGTGACAAAATTAGAAATTGCTCATGATTTCCACTTTTACAATAATGTTTTAACTCTATTAAATAATTACACTTTCATTATGAAAAACGTTTGACCTCAAAGACATATCAAGTAGATTTGTTTTATGACGGAAAGGGTTAATATCAAGGAATATTTCTAAAAAGAACACTTCTTAAAATACAAGGTACATGAAATTCTGCAAACAATTCATGATACTCATGACTACTGTTAATCCTTTCCCACATACAACAAATCTGCAGAAGACAACTTTAAAACATATTGGCAAAATTTTGGAAAATCTCCATAAATGAGAGCTTTTGAAATTTATTAATTAGAGTTGAAAACATTGTGGCAAAAGGAGAAATTGCACATCATGAGCAATTTCTCCTTTTGCCACAATGTTTTCAAATGTTGTCTGCTACAGACGTGCCAGAAAGTGTTTTTTATATGTGGGAAAGTGTTAAACCTAGTAGGATATAAGAATGGGCTGATTATGTGAAAATTCTCAAAATATATATTCTATTTGGGTCTCATAATTGAATTTAATTAAGTTTATCAAGATTTCCAATACCTTTCTTACATTGTTTAAGAATATAAGATTCTGAGTTATCAAGCCCTTTAGCATTTATTTAAATATATTACAATTAACAATAAAACAGAAATTAGTCACTGTTCATTTTCAGCAATGTCCCTTTTCTGCATCACTAGTTTTAATTAGCTGCAGTAACAAGGATTAAATGATTTATAAGTAGCACAATACTTAACCCTTTCCCACATACAGATGCTTTATGATGCCTCTGCAGCAGCCAGCTCTTGAAAACAATTGGCAAAAGAAAAAATTGTTCATCATAAGCAATTTCTCTATTTGCCAAAATGTTTTCAACTCTATTCAATAATAAAACTTCTAGATATACAGATATTCCCCCGTTCTTGTGAAGATGATTTCAAATTGGTCTGCTGCAGATTTGTTGTATGTCATTGTGGGAAAGGGTTAATTAGTCGCTGTATCAAGGGTTAAATAATGTATAACTAGCACAAGATTTAAGGCATGAAGAACAGCTTAACAATAGCTTTAACAAAACTTTAACAAAAGTAACACAAAACAGGATGAAAATATTACGATATTAAAGCAAAACAAGTTATATTTGTTGTTTGCTTTCCCCGCTAATTGGGGGATATGTAGAAGAACCGTCTTGGTAATGCCAGTTATTTATTAACCCTTTCCCTCATACGATAATTCTACAGCAGATGACTTTTAACATATTTTGTCCAAAAATAGAAAATCTCTATAATTAAATGGATAACCTATGACTAAAAGTGGAAAACATTGTGGCAAAAGGAGAAATTGCTCGCTGCAGAGGAGTCAGAAAGCGTCTGTATGCTTGAAAGGGTTAAAATCTGGCAGCAGAATTTATTATATAATTGACTTTTCATGCAGAGATTTTCTGTTTTTTGACAAAATATGTTCAAAGTCGTCTGTGCAGAATTGTCGTATGTGGGAAAGGTTAAACACAGGTTGGACTGTACATGCAATACAGGAAATTGTTTGTAGAATCAATGGCTAGATTTTGCACATTATGCCTACTGAATGTGTTTCATGACGTGATATTTTGCACATTATGCCTACTGAATGTGTTTCATGACGTGATATTTTGCACATTATGCCTACTGAATGTGTTTCATGACGTGACCATACAAGTCCATTTTGGATGAGATTTCGGTATCTGTTCTGGTATGACGTAGAAACAACTATGTTCCATGGCGAACTTTGTATCACTGTATGCAACAACTTTTATCATCCTTCAAAATCTTTCCTTCTGTGATCCTTCTATCTAGTCTCTCTTCTTCGTCAATCCTGGAAAACATAATACAAAAATATTTTAAATATTTAAAATGAGCATACGTTTTTTCCATCAATGTTTTCAACTTTGTAATCAAAGTAATAAATTAATTTTTACAGATCTCCAATTGTTTGCCTCCAACGCTTTTTTTAGCAAAAATTTATAGAATTAACCCTTTTCCATAAACAGACACTTTCTGATGCCTTCGCGGCAGACAACTTTTGAAAAGATTGTGGCAAAAGGGGAAATTGCTCCTAATGAACAATTCCCCCTTTTGCCGCAATGTTTGTAACACTATGTAAAAAATAATCTTTCATTTATAGAGATTTTTTCCCTATTCTTAACCTAAATACTTTCAAAGTGCTCTGCTGTAAATTGGTCCTATGTGAAAGAGACAATTGCTAAAGGAATTTGTATGATACTATCAAAGGCGTGTAAAGAAACAACGTGAAGTTTTCCTCCTCTATCCCCTGGCACTTTTTTTCTTGACCCTTTCCCTCATATAGACGCTTTCTGACGCCTCTGCAGCAGACAGCTTTTTGAAAACATAGTGACAAAAGAAGAAATTGCTCCAAAGGAGCAATTTCTCTTTTTGCCACAATGTTTTCCACTTTTAGTCATAGGTTATCCATTCAATTATAGAGATTTTCTATTTTTTGACATAATATGTTTAAAGCCGTCTGCTGCAGAATTGTCATATGAGGGAAAGGGTTAAATGGTAAGGTGTTATTTCAACAAAATGAATTGCAGTTAACTCCTGTCAGGAAACAGGCTTCCTTCGCAGGAAAACAACAATAATGCACAACGCACTGCAAGCCATAAAAATGGCCTCATGTGACATCGGCGATGTTCGGTAAAGTCATAAACTAACAGTCCATGCCCTGTGTCACCCCACCCACCAATAATCCATTTTGGATAATTAGGGGGCAGCTCCCCATTGAAACAAGATCCTCAAAGGTGTCAGTCTGAAGACACATCACAACGGGCAGCCATGCACATTTTGCTGCCTTTATGGCCCGATTGAATGACAAGAGTCACTGGCACAGAGCTCCTGCATCCCATGCACCCCATGCAATGTGTGCTAATTGCGGCGCAGGGTCTCGTAAATCTATCAACTATCAAATCTCCGAAATGGGCATGTAATCGGAGATAATTTGTAGGTATTTGAAAGAAGGAGTGTGCTAGCTGTCTTAACTACCTGTTTAAAGGAGTAATGGAGTTCTTGGGGTTGGATCCTTATTCCTTTCTGCTCTATAATAATATCCCGTGCTATTGGAGAATTCCATTAACCCTTTCCCTCATACGACAATTCTGCAGCAGACGACTTTGAACATATTTTGTTAAAAAATAGAAAATCTCTATAATTGAATGGATAACCTATGACTAAAAGTGGAAAACATTGTGTCAAAAGGAGAAATTGCTTGTTTTGAGCAATATCTTCTTTTGTCACAATGTTTTCAAAAAGCCGTCTGCTGCAGAGGCGTCAGAAAGCGTCTATATGAGGGAAAGGGTTAACCTTTACCTAATATGTAATTTATGGGCGTTTCAAAATTGAAAGCATTTCAATTATTATTTGTTCAATTATTTTTTAACCCTTTTTCCACATATAGACACTTTCTGACACCTCTGCAGCTGACAACTTTTGAAAACATTGTTGCAAAAGGACAAATTTGCCTCTTTTTTAGAAATTTCTTTTCTACAATGTTTTGAACTCTAACCAATAGTATATGTACAATATTTTAGAGATTTTCCATATTTTTCATCTAGATGTTTTCAAAATAGTATGCAGCAGATACGTTGCATGTGGGAAAGTGTTAACCCTTTCCCATATGCTGCAGATACGTTGAAATGAAATTTGCAAAAATGTGAAAAAGATAGACTCTATAAACAATAGTATAATAATTGAATAAAGTTAATTTCACTGCTCCTTTTGTCAGTGTTTTTAAAAGTTGTCTGGTGCAGAGGCGTCAGAAAGTGTATATATGACGGAAAGCATAAACTGAGTATGAAGTTGCCTGTATCAATGTGTATCAATGTGTATCATTAGCATCGAAATTACAAGTCTTGATTAAATATATTTATATAAACACCACTGCAGCAAATGAAGTTCTCCATTTTTCTGCATCAAAGCTTCAGTAAATTATTTCATTATTTTCTAAGGTGTTTCCATATACAATTTGGCATTATTTCATGTTGTTGTTTTTTTATCCCACAGAAAGGAGAGACAATATATCACTTTTAAAGGGAAAGAAAGAATTAGCAGGCAGATTATATACCTGCTAAATTATATTGCTTATTGCGAAATTAATATACAGTCCTTTTCATCATTCAAATGAATTATCTTTTATATTTCATCTTTATAATTATTCTATCTATCTGAAAATGTTCACATATTATCACGTTGAAAACACTTAATTTATAATCAAAACTTCTCTCATTTTCAGTTCCCATTTTCCAGAATAATTTCCTATAACCCTTTCCCATATGCAGGCGCTTTCTGATGCCTCTACAGCTGACGACTTATGGAAACTTTGTCACAGTGGGCTGTCAATCCAGGGGTTGTGAGTTTGAATACCGGCTTAGCCAACTTTCTTTCCGACGTTTGACAAAAGTCATTGCGACATGCGTCATTCGTCTTTCACCAATGGGCTAAGTCTATGTGGAAAAGCAGCCAGTTGCTTGGGAAGACTGTTGTGTGGAGAACTGGTGTGAGAAAACCAGGAAACACATGAGTAGGTGAACTGGCCGCCGTGATATGACTGAGAAATTGTTAAAAAAACGGCGTTAAACCCCAATCAATCAACCATTTGTCACAATGATACGACTCCATTCAATAATCATATTATCCTTAATAGGGATTTTCTATCTTTTGGACTTGATAATTTCAAAGTCTTTCTGATGCCTCGATCTGCAGCAGATGATTTATGAAAACTTTGTGGAAAAAGAAGAAGTTGCTCATGTTGAGCAATTTCTTCTTTTGAGAGAATGTTTTCAACTCAATAGAGCTAAACAAGCCAGTAAAGAAACAAGACAAGAATGGACAAACAATTGGACACATTTTTAACCCTTTCCCTCATACAGACGATTTCTGATTCCTCTGCAACAGACAACTTTTGAAAACATTGTGACAAAAGAAGAAATTGCTCATGATGAGCAATTTCTCCTTTTGTCATAATGTTTTTAACTCTATTTTTTAATTATACACTTCTTTTTAGAGATTTTATATATTATTGTCTTGATGTTACAAAAGTCGTCTGCTGCAGAATTGCTGTATGTGGGAAAGTGTTAAACAGAACAGTTGTCAAGTAAAGTTTCTTGATCAAAATAACTCGGTCCATTATAGCCATATATCATGGGAATCAAGAAATTAACTGTTAACACTGACATGCTGTCTTTGGAGTTTTGATCTGCTTTGAGAGCATCTGAGAAAGAAAAAAAAATCAAAACATTGTGGGGAAAAAAATTGTTCTGTAAAAAGTCCTCTATATTAAGGATAGCATTATCCCTTTCTTTCATGCAGACGCTTTCTGACGCCATTGCAGCAGACAACTTTTGAATCATTATGGCAAAAGAAGATATTGCTCATATAATTAGCAATTTCTCCTTTTTTCACAATGTTTTCAGCTCTATTCAATAATAATTCTTTCATTTATAGAGATTTTCCAAATTTTTGTGTAAATATTTTCAAAGCCGTCTGATGTTGATATTTTGTGAGTCTGAAAGGGTTAATCGAATGCTTTTACACTACAAGAAGCGCTCATCACAGAAGATTTCCTTCCTGGAAGTAATTTCTCCATTAACCATTTCATTTACTCTCTATTGTAAACTCGATCCACCTTTCAGCGCTGCATTAAAAGCATTATTTAGTTCCATCTGTGGCATTTGAAAATGCAACACATGGTTCTTGGACAAACATTTTCTGAATCATAGGTTTCCTTTGAGGTTCTATCTATTTATTCATGCTACTAATAAATTCAGGGCAAAAAAAACCACCTGTTATATGATGGATTTAAAGTTGTTTGCTTTGTAAATGTTCCACGAAGAACTATACTATGTAGAAGACCATAACAATTAGAAGCAGAACTTTCTTATAGGGTATCTAGTAAAAAGATAAATTTCTCATTTACAGCAATTTCCATTTTTCACAGTTTTCAACAGTCGTCTTCAGCAAAGGTTTTAAATATCTCCTGTTTCTGAGAAAAAGAAAGGTATATTTCTGTATTTGTTGACATGTAAATCAAACCTCTTTCACATGCAGACACGTTTTGACGCATCTGCAGCAGACGACTCTTGTCACAATCTTATTACTTTGTTCAATAATAACAATTTCAATTACAGAGATTTGAAAGTCGTCTGCTGCAGATTTTTTGTATGTGGAAAAGGGTAAACTGTCAGGTAAAAATGCAAATATGAGATGATTGAAAGTTTGAATTCAAATTCTGTAGAGACTAAAACATATCCCCGTTTTTTAAATTTGTTCTTATTTAATTTAAACAAATTTATTTTACATCAATTGCGAAACAAGCTTTCAGCTTATAATAATCACACTCGATATCTGCTTCCTGGAGATTAAACCAGTACTTGTGCGCCGTTTGTGTGTGGAAAAGTCCCAAAGTCAGAACCCGCTCATACCTGGGACCTATGGTACAATGAAGAGGCCGAAGCTCTACCTCTGCACCACTGTCTTCCACTATCCCTAACCTTTCACTTGATAGTGACAACTGAAGCAGGCAACTTTTGAAAACATTCTAGGAAAAAGAAGAAACTGCTTAGAAAGAGCAATTAAGCCTTTTTTTCCCACAACAATTAACAAATAAACATAAAAAAATGGTTAAGACAATAAAATAGTTGAACAAAGTATTTAAATAAGTATAATTCAGATTGATATTGTTAAGTAACCAACTTCCCTGGTATTATTATTTTTTTTTCCCCCCTCAGATATCTTCAAATCAAGTCAACTTCATTCATAAAGAAATGTGATTTCAGGTACACAAGGCAACTCTCTGATGACATCCATCATTTCAAACCGAGGAGAAACACGTCCCTTTGAAAAGCAGTGAACCAAACATTGTTGGAATTGTTCACCAACATTGTCCATCTAATGTCGCTATTGGGTTCTGAGCCACCCAATTAATATCCCCCATTTGTTAATTATGAATGTTTATCAAGTCATTACACAGGATAATATAATGGTAGCCAGACTTTCAATATGTTTTACTCTGTTGTTATGTAGGGAACTGTAAAATCTCCTCATTTCCACATCAATTCTTTATAAAAAAAATACTCCATTATTTCATATTTCTTTGAAAAAGAGATGAAGAACTTTCATTTTTGATCCAGTTTAAGTAACCCTTTCCAACCTATAGACGCATTTTGACACACCTGCAGCAGATTACTTTTGAAAACATTGTGACAAAAGGAGACATTGCTCAAAACAAGCCATTTCTCCTTTTGCCAAAACATTTTCCATAACAGATTTTCCATATTTTTTAGTAGACATTTTCAAAGTCCTCTGCTGCAGATTTGCTGTATGTGGGAAAGGGTTAAATTCTGGACGACAATGTTGAGCTGTGAAAGAAGAGAGCCAAACAGTTATAATCCACACAAGGGGGCATGACTCTAGAATGTTTAGGGCGATCTGGCTAGATATTGAGCTGGAAGTAATGCCGATAGAGATAATGACCATGTTTGATGATGATTAGTCAAGTTATAAAGAGAGGGGAAAAAGCTTAACTTTTCAAAATTTCACTTATTAAACCCTTTCTCACATATAGACACTTTCCGATGCTTCTGCAGCAGATGGCATTTAAAAATATTGTGGCAAAAGGAAAAATGTGCTCATTATGAGCAATTTCTCCTTTTGCAACAATGTTTTCAAAGTGGTCTGTTGCAGATTTGCTGTATGTGGGAAAGGGTTAAGAGGCAATAACTCTTGATTGCCTGTGATGATCTTGATGGAAACCAATTTAGACCGAAGATTTTGTTGCCATAAAAACTGTGACCATGTTTGGTGAAGATAAGATAAAGATTGCTCAAGTTAGAGATCTGACATTTTTTGTGGAACTCACACTCTGTAGCGGATGTTGTAATAATGTAAAAGTATGAAATAGTTAACAGTTTCCCACATATGGACGCTTTCTGATCCCTCTACAGCAGACAACTTTTGAAACATTGTGGCAAATGGAGAAATTGCTTAAATTTGCCACAATGTAGTAAATCTTCCCTTAATAGATATTTTCCATATTTTTGCGGGCATGCTTTTTTAAGTCTTCTGCTGCAGAGTTGTTTAATGTAGGAAAGTGTTAAGTTCAGTTTTGAGAGCTGCCAGTAATAAGGAAGAATTTTGCCTATTCACAAATGTTCAATCTTTTTAAGCTACAGTGCTGAACAATTTCTCCTTTTGGCATGATGTTTTCAAAAGTTGTCAGCTGCAGAGGCATCAGAAAGCATCTGTATGAAGGAAAGGGTTAATCAGTCTTTAATGCAATTGCATTTTCAATTTACTATCAGAAATATAGTCTTGAGTAAAGTGCTTAAATAACAGTCACAATCATACTGATCCATTACCTGATTACCCTTTCCCACAAACAGACACTCTCTGACGCCTCTGCAGCAGACGACTTAACCCTTTACCTCATACAACAATATTGTTCCAAAAGATAGAAAATCTCTATAATTGAATGGATAATCTATGACTAAAAGTGGAAAACATTGTGGCAAAACGAGAAATTGCTTGTTTTGAGCAATTTCTTCTTTTGTCACTATGTTTTCAAAAAGCCGTCTGCTGCAGAGGCGTCAGAAAGCGTCTATATGAGAGAAAGGGTTAATGAACAATTTCTTCTTCAGTCTTTACTACTCTTTTCAGTACATGTAATAACGCTTACAATTTTAGCCGTTTTCCATATTTTTGTAAAGATGTATTCAAAGTCATTTGGTGCAGATTTGTTCAATGTTGGAAAAAGCATAAAACATTGCAGTAATAAATTTCACATCCAGAAAAAAGAAAGAATTAAAAAGATTGCGCAAAAATGCTATATTGCTTATTATAAACAATATCTCTGAAACCGTTTTTTTTTTTAAAAACCTTCTGCTTCATCATAAATATTTCACATCAACTATATATATATATAAACATATTAAAGACTGCAGTTCTCAGATTCGTCTGCTCTGAAAACAACTACAGAAAATTCAACATCTGAAACACTGTAATTTCACAGTGTTAAAAACATTGTGGGAAGGAGAGACTGTTTGATTTTCAGCATTTTCTACTTTTGAACACCATTTTTTTCAAAAGCTGTCTTTGGTAAAGGCATCCAGATGCTTCTATTTCAAAGAAAGAGTTCGGACTAAATTACAATAAAATTGCATGGAGTTTGTAAAGACCCTCTTTTTAGTGACTTGGCTCTGTGGGAAGGGTTAATTGATGCTGCCATATTTAGATTTGATCATCTTTGATTGATTTAACATTTTCACAAGATGGTCAGACATTGAAAGGCATCACTAGAACATATGGTGGACATTGTCAACAATGAAGATATGCTGATGGATTCTTGTTGCTATCAAAACTCTTTTAGAATTGCAATTATTTTTGCTGATATTTTTTTTGACAGACTAAAAGCATTCTGATCATTTTTGAAATTGGATGTATTGAATGGTAATGCTATATAGCAAATTACAAAGCTCAATTACATGCAGATTTTGAAAAGAAGATTTCTAAAGTTTTTACTATATACATGTGAGTGGATCAAAGAAGTCCGGTCCCCTGACAGGCCATGTTTTTATATGAATCGAAAATAATTTAAATAGAGACTCAATCAATGAACAGTTGTGCAAAATTATTATAAAATTAGATCTGCATTTCTGATAGAAGTAAACATTATAGAAATACAAGAGGACCATGGTGGTCCTATATTGTTCACCTGATTAAACAGAATTTTATATAGCAATATTATGAAGTATGAAGTAAAGTTATACAACAAATCTGCAGCCGACGACTTTGAAAACATCTAGGCAAAGACATGGAAACTCCCAATAAATGAAATTCAATAATTGAATAAAATTGAAAACATGGTGACAAAATGAGAAATTGCTTGTTTTGAGTAATTTCTTCTTTTGTTGCCATGTTTTCAAAAAGCCGTCTGCTGCAGAGGCATCAGAAAGCGTCTATATGAGGGAAAGGGATAATTATGGAGCTATGGAGTGACCCAGGTTTGTAATTATACCCTTTAACTAAATTAACCCTTTCCCACATAAAGACGCTTTCTGACGCCTCTGCAGCAGATTACTTTTAAAAACATCACGACACAACAAGCCATTTCACCTTTTGCCACAATGTTATTAACTCTATTTCATAAATAAACTTTGATTTACAGAGAATTTTCATATTTTGACGGTGAACTATATACAAATTCAATGTATTTGTGCCCCCTGAGGACCACCAGGTCCTGTGAAACTATTTTGAAATCAAACCAGTGATTTCAGAGGAGAAGATTTGAACAGATGCCTGATGGTTATTGTCCATATAAGCTCAGCAGGACGCTAGATGCTAATGTGGGCTAAAAAGAATTATTAACAACCTAAAGCTGCATTAAACAAGTGGATACAGTGTGGGAAAAAAAGATAAATAGCTCATTTTGAATTGTTTCTGTCATTTCTCCATTTCCTCAAAAGACTTTCAAAAGTCACCTTCTGCAGGCGTCCAAACTTGTCAGCTTAACCCTTTCCCTCATATAGACACTTTCTGACGCCTCTGCAGCAGACGGCTTTTTGAAAACATAGTGACAAAAGAAGAAATTGCCACAATGTTTTCCACTTTTAATCAAGGTTATCCATTCAATTATAGAGATTTTCCATTTTTTGACAAAATATGTTCTGCTGCATAATTGTCGTATGAGGGAAAGGGTTAAAACACATTAAGACCCTCTTTGAACATATTGATGTAGTTTTGAAGGAAATAAGTCTGTACAATATTTTACTCTTTTGTTGACAAAAGCTCGAACAAAACCTTTTTTTTTAGACGTGACAGAGTGTGGAACAAGCCGAGAAAATGTTTCAGCTACAAAAGAACTAATCAATTTGCTTCTCGATTTATATCTTTGAAGCCTTAAAAGGTAGAAATGGCTAATCAGACTGTGATTTGGATAATTTGATTGATTGTTAGGAAACCCAGCAGTTCATCTATTGTTCGGGACACGAAATGACATTTTTATGTTTCGTTGAGGAGATAATTTCTAAAAAAAAAAATATTTAAAAAAAAAATATAACTACTGTATTCTACCAATGCTTTGTTATCTATGTCAATTATATTACAATTTCTTCAATTGTGTCAATCTAAACATGTTAATTGTTATGTTATTTTTACAATATCTCAAACAATCAATTTCCTAAGGTACAAAACCAGTTAATTTCAGCAAAAACAATGGAATAAATGTCTTTATCATTCCCATCATGACCACTGTTTTAACAAAGTCTTCCAAAGACACCCTAAAGCAAATGAAACTAGAACTATCACTGAAGAGGATAAATACCCCCAAAACAGCACATTGAGCTACCCCATAACTTAATAAGTAAAAGGGCCATAACTTGCAATTGTAACCCCTTTAGGATATGCACATCTCCTCTTGGTATAGAAGCTTCATGTACAATTTTATTGAATTCTACCCAGTGGTTTGTAAGAAATAGGCAGGACAAAATATGGCTTCCGACCGACCGACAGCCCGACACAGTGACTCCTATATACCCCCTCTTCTTTGAAGGGGGTATAATAAACATATTATATTAACATACTGACGGAGCAATAACTGGTCAAGTATTACATCATTTTCACCATCCATTGGAACCTCATTAACAATTACACTGTGTTAAGGATATTTAGAATCCCAATTCAAACATATCATTTTAATCATATGCATCATTACGATTTATTAGAAACTTAAGTCGACCCGACAACAGTGTATTAATTTAAAATTTCAAACTAATTGGTAGTATTTATGACTCCAGAAACTGGAGGGGATTAACCCTTTCCCTCATATAGACGCTTTCGGATAACATAGTAACAAAAGAAGAAATTGCTCAAAACAAGCAATTTCTCCTTTTGCCACAATGTTTTCCACTTTTAGTCATAGGTTATCCATTCAATTATAGAGATTTTCTATGTTTTGACAAAATATGTTTCAAAGTCGTCTGCTGCTGAATTGTCGTATGTGGGAAAGGGTTAAAGGGGATTAACTCTAAACTGTCAACAGGGCTGTTTGTTGGGGAGGACCACACGTGATTTGAAAAGTTTGACTTTTCAATGGCTTTTGTTGGGGCTCTCCATGAGTTTGACTCCATCTCTGAAATCTTACGACTCTCGTAAATTTAGAAGGGAAGTCTGACAGTGAGCTGATACTTTTTTTAAAACCCTTTCCCAGATACAACCATTCTGTAGCAGACGGCTATAAAACAGCTGGACAAAAATATGGGAAAAATCTTTATTAATAAATGTATAACTATTGAATAGAGTCTAAAACATTGTGGTAAAAGGATAAATTACTCATGATGTGCAATTTCTACTTTTGCAACAATTTTTTAAAAAGTCGTCTGCTTCAAAGGGCGTCAAAATGTATGAGGAAAAGGGTTCTCCCTTTTGCCGAAAAGTAGAAATCAAAAACCCTTATCTTGTGAAAAAATAATGAATATTATATCACATTATCGCAAGGACTATATAGATAACAGTCTGCAAAGATAATGAAGCAGCAGGATGAATCTATACAGTTTTAGCTTAACCCTCTTTCCAACATACAACAAGTCTGCAGCAGACGACTTTGAAAACATACCCGAACAAATTTGGAAACTCCCTTTAAATGAAAATACAATTAATTGAATAGATTTGAAAAAATGGTGACAAAAGGTGAAATTGCTCATATTGAGCAATTTCTTCTTTTGTCATCATGTCTTCAAAAATTCGATAGACCATAACCTGGTGCAACTGACTTTTCATTATGTAGACATCATAGATGGAAATGCTAATACTGACTTTTCATTATTTTATGAACCCTTTGTGATAACACAAAACAAGCAATTCCTTCTTTTGCCACTGTGTTTTCAAATTTATTCAATTATTATAGAGATTTTCACATTTTTACAAATACTTTTTTAAAGTCATCTGCTGCAGATTTGCTGTATGAGAGAAAACTGTAAGTTGGGCCGAATCACAAATTACAATCCTATTTCTGAGCATTTTGGGACCAAAAATTTGGCCCTTTACTTGGGAAAATCAAATCGCTATTATTTTTTATTTGGGAATAAACAAAATACAGGGTTAACATGACAAAATTTGGGAATTCTGCATGACTTTAAATACTTTTGTCATTAGGAAAGGGTCAGAATATCTGACCCTTGAGCAGGCCTGCCTGTTAGATGCCTATAAAAAAGGCCTGAATTATATCTAAAATATACGTGGAAAAGGTGTTATACTTACGCTCTCTCTTGCGTATCCAGATGTTGTACCAACTCATCTCGCTTGTTCACAATGGCAACCAGTTCTTCCAACAATAACTTCTCACGCAGCTTTTGAGCTTCAGTCTTTTGCCAGTCTAAAGCAAAAATAATATTCATTTAAATCTATTTGTTAAACCCTCGACCAAATACAGTGATCTTTTTTATAACTCTGCAGCAGACAACTTTTGAAAATACTATTGGACACAGAGAAATCCCAATCAAAACAAACATCCATTTGTTTTGAAATTTTGAAGGAATTTAGCAGACGATATTTAGAGAATGCTTCTTATTAAATTAACCCAGTGGTTACAGAGGAGAAGTCATCTGAAGCAAAAAGTTTAATGCACAGACAGACACTTGACAAACAATATCACAAAATATAAGTTTGACCTATTCCCACAAGCAACGTATTTGCAGCAGACGACTTTGAAAATATAGTGACAAAAACCTGAAAAATCTCCATAAAAGATAGCTTAATTGTTAAATAAAGATGAAAACATTATGGCCAAAGGAGAAATTGCTCATCATGAGCAATTTCACCTTTGGCCACAATGTTTTCAAAAGTCGTCGGCTGCTATAGCGTCTGCAGGCGGAAAAGGGTTAAATGGTGGAGGTAAACAAGTGACCTATTTTTTTTTATCCGACATGACCTGTAATTATCCTTGGCCTAGAACCAACAAACCAATTGAAAAAGTTTAATGAAGACCAGATGATATCTGGCACCTCTAGAGTGTCCACAAGTAAGTTCTTGATGACAGATGAACGACGGACAAAGGGAGATAAAATATAGCTTACATTGAGCATGTTGTGCTCTGATGAGCTAATAACAAACATCAGATACTATTTTATCAATATTGTCTTGGTAAAGCATTTATAAAACAAGAAACCGCTGAAGACGGTAAGGCCGGATTGTCGGCAATTTGACCTTGAAAATCGACAAACCAAGGTCAAGGTCAAAGTAACCATAGATATCAATAGAACTTGTTACTGGTTACCTTCAGGCAAAGATTCAAGTTTGTAACCCTTTGCCGTGCTGAGATTTTGCCTCAACCTGAAACTTTAACCAAAATGTTGATGGACAGACAGACGGACAGACATCGCCAATCTATAGACCGGAATTGCAAGAGCAATCCGGCCAATTAATTGACAAATATGGCTGTTATTGCTGGACATTGAGTTAAAAGGATCAGCCATTTTGTCTTAAGATCTAAATTGGTATTATTAGCCACTTGTTAAACACATTCCCTTTTAACCCTTCCCCACATACAGCATTACCTGCAGCAGACTACATTGAAATCATATGGGCAAAAATAAGGGAAACCTCTAAACGTGAAAGTGTAATTTCCTAAAAGAGTTGAAAATACTTTGACGAAAGGAGAGTTTACTCATCATGATGACATGGATTCAAGTCTACTGCTGCAGAGGTGTCAGAAAGCATTTACAAGTGGGAATGGGTTAAAGATGTCCCTTGATGCCTCTAGAGCAACCAAATTTTTGTAGGAAAAGAACAATAATTCATTTTACGCAATTTTTTCTTTTCCAGCAATATTTTTTATTTCTTGAAAATTTCAATAATCAGTTATTGACTCATTGCACATACAGATCAGTGGTAAAGTGTAGGACATCATCAACTTGTTTTTTACCCAAATATCAAATATAAACCATTTAAGTCTTTCCCATATGCAGACACATTTTACCACATCTGTAGCAGACATCTTTTGAAATTATTATGGCAAAAAGGGATATTGCTCTTCTTGTATTCAGCACAATAAAAATTACCGAAAAGAGTTGAAAATATTTTGACAAAAGGAGAGTTTGATCATCATGAGCAATTTCCAACAATGTATTCAAAAGTCTACTGCTGCAGGTGTCAGAAAGCATTTACAAGTGGGAATGAATGGGTTAAATATGTGCTTTGGTGCATCTAGAGCAACCAAATTTTTGTAGGAAAAGAACAATAATTTGTTATACGCAATTTCTTCTTTTCCAGCAATATTTTCTCTTTCTTCAAAATTTCAATAATCAGTTATTTGACTTATTGCAGTTACAGAAACAGTGGTAAAGTGGAGGACATCATCAACTTGTTTTTCACCCAAAGATCCAATATAAATCATTTAAGTCTTTCCCACATGCAGACACATTTTACCACATCTGTAGCAGACATCTTTTGAAATTATCATGGCAAAAGACAAAATTGCTCAAGAAGACCAATTTCTTTTTTTACCACAATGTTTTCAACACATTTAAAATAATACTATGTTCATTTGTAGAAATTTTCAATAATTTTCTTTAGATAATATTTGACGGGAGTCTTGTGTTCTAACAATTTGTCAAAATTTCATGAACTGTCAGTGTGAATTTTCCTAATCGTGACCAAACTTTTACAATAAACAATTAGACGAAAACTGAGGACAGCAGTTTAATTCTGGCGAAAGCAGCAATGAAATCGGCTTAGCCATGTAATCCCCTAAGCCTCTGTGTTTATGTTCCGAAATGTCAATACCAGAAAAACAGACAATGACTATATAGAACGCCTTTGTACTTGCCTCTGAGCCCTGCCAGGACAAAAAGGGTCCATATAAACAGATCTTTGAAAAAGATATTAAAGAAATAAGCATCCAAATTATCAAAGAAAAGCTGCAGCACTCCTAACAGTTTCAGTCAGAAGCAATGGATGTCTGTGTTGGGTATTCCCAACAGTCCAAGGCTCTGGTAAGCCTGTGTACATACATGAGCAAGTCTGAGCCTTCACAGTTATCACTGTACATAAAGACATATCTTTTAATGACAAAGGTACTTTGCAAACAGGGCTCCAGTCCAATCCTCTCTTACAAAGAGTTAAGTTTTAATAATCATAATTATTTAGTATTTTGTTAACTTGAACCTGTGTTTTCAAAGTGATTAACTTTATTTGTTCAGATGTTTTTAAAGTGTCAATAGAAAACAGTTAGCTCATGGTATTCAATATTTAAATTCTTTTAAACCTTTTCCCACACACAGACATTCTTGGATGCATCAGCAGCAGAAGACTGCTGTTGAAATTATTGTGTAAAAAATGAGAAAATGCTCATAATTAGAAATTTCTCCCTTTGTCAAAGTGTTTTCCATTCTATTCAATAATAGTACTCTCATTTTTTTTATTTTCCATATTTTTTGTTTCTAGATTATTTCTGAGTTGTCAGCTGTATTATGTGTTGTATGTGAGAAAGGGTTTAATAAACATCTTGTTAAAATTGATGATCTTACAAATCTTTACAATGCCTTTATTTATTTATAGAAGATTTTTCAGAAATGAAACAATGCCATTTGGTCAATATGTAAATTTGAACATCTTTTTGAGAGAACATGTCCAAATACAATGTATGTCTGTTAATTGTCTAAACATTCTTTAAATCAAACTTGGGTGGGTTTTTAAAATTGTTTATCTTAATTGCAAAACATTTGATTAGTCTTTGTAGAGGGTAACCAATTACACATTTCTTTGCAGATGCTTTCACTGACGCCACTGCAGCAGACAATTCATTTTAAAATCATTGTGGAAAAAGAAAAAAGTGCTCATTATCCATTTGCCACAATGATTTCAACTCTATTCAATAATCTTACTATCATTTATAGAGATTTTCTCTATTATGGACTTTGTAATTTCAAAGCCCTCTGCTGCAGATTTATTGTATGTGGGCAAGGTTTGAAGGGAGATGTCATTTAGGTTGAGCTTAAGGTAAGTAACTGTTTTCATATTTTTCCTACAAACTTAACTTTGTTCATCTTTTTGAAGAGAGTGTGAATAAATCTACTTAGGTCAAGAATTTACCTACAAAATTATTGATTAATTGAGGTTTTATGCAGCTTTCAACAATTGTTCAGTTCTATCACAGTATTTCCTGGGTTATTTTGTTACCTTACCAGTACATTGTACTACTGATCCATTTATCCTGAGACCAGCCAGTTGGTCATAATGCTTAATCCACAACCCCTCATTATGAGCAATTTCTATTTTGTCACATCATTTTCAAAAGTCTCTCGTCTGCTACAGACAAGCCAGAATGCATCTAAATGTGGGAAAAGGTTTTTAATAGTTTCTAATATTCCTGCATGCATGTTTATGGTAAATTGGCGATGCCTTTTTGATACAACTTGAAATCATATAATGGGCAAAATAATTTTCCTGTATATTTTAAGCTTTTACTTAATTTATGTACTTACAATATATAATTTCATCTACATTCTCCAAATTTTTAACAAGAGAAATTGAGAGATTGCCAGCCAAATTGTCAGCTACAGAAAGCATTGGAAATAGATGGTGGAGAAGTGATCTCCTTAACCCTTTCCCTCATATAGACACTTTCTGACGCCTCTGCAGCAGACGGCTTTTTGAAAACATAGTGACAAAAGAAAAATTGCACAAAACGTGCAATTTCTCCTTTTGCCACAATGTTTTCCACTTTTTATCATAGGTTATCCATTCAATTATGGAGATTTTCTATGTTTTGACAATTTGACAAAATACTTTCAAAGTCGTCTGCTGCAGAATTGTTGTATGAGGGAAAGGGTTAACAAAGCATGAAAAACAAAAATTGAGCTGGATATCTTCAATACAGTCAAACCTGTGTTTAAGACCACCTTTGTTAAGCAATTCCCTGTCTATAGCAACCAGACTTTTGATTCCCCAATTATTCATTATTTGCATAATTGACCCTGTTATTAAAGACCACCTGTGAACAAAGACCATACTGTTCTCTTCCCATGGGTGGTCTTTAAACGCAGGTTGTACTGTATATTTTAACTTAGCTACAGAAGGCATATTTTCTCATTTAAAGATCAGTGACTGTTTCAGAGATTGTATTCTTTTTAAATATGGCCTGATGCTATAAGAATCCAGAAATATTTAACCGTTTCCCACTTGTAGACGCATTTCTGATGCCTCTGCAGCAGAGGATTTTTGAAAACAATGCGGCAAAAGGAGCAATTTCTCCATTTGCCACAATGTTTTCAACTTTATTCAATGATTGTTTTTTCACTTCATAGTTTCCATATTTTTTTCTAAATGATTTCAAAGTTACTGCTACAGATTTTTTAGATATGGGAAAGGGTTAAAACACAGCCTAGTTCTATAAGTGTCCAGAAGCATTTAACCCTTTCCCTCATATAGACGCTTTCCGATGCCTCTGCAGCAGACAGCTTTTTGAAAACATAGTGATAAAAGAAGAAATTGCTCAAAACAAGCAATTTCTCCTTTTGCCACAATGTTTTCCACTTTTAGTCATAGGTTATCCATTCAATTATAGAGATTTTCTATTTTTTGACAAAATATGTTCAAAGTCATCTGCTGCAGAATTGTCATATGAGGGAAAGGGTTAAACCTTTTTTCAGAAAAATATATAATGGAAAGACATACATGTATTTTGTTTAATTATCCAAGAAGAAGGCATTATATAAAATATTTATATTTATTACAAAGCCATCAAAAGTATTTAAAAAACATAAATATTGCCAGTTACAGACTGAGTATCATATAAGTTCTCTTCACGCATAAAAATGTTCTATGAAAGGATGGAAGAAATCTATTCCTAGACAAGTTTTTTTCACAGAGAGAAAGCAATCTGAAGTGTTCTGGATGTTCAAGATTGAAGACCAATTTCAGGTCCCCAAGACAGATTCTCTGTTCTCAATCAACACGAAAGGTAATCCGCCTCGACACAAAGTCGACAGATATATAACTTGTGCAGAATCACGAAAAATGAAATTAATTGATACAGAGGCTTACTGAATCAATTTCCAATTTTCTCCGCAACTCCCCTATTGGAAATGTGTCTTCTATAAGCTGCTTTGGGTACTTGGAAAAGGATTTTCCTTGAAAGGACATATAATGGAAATGATTTTTAAGAGTGGAAAAGGTCTAAATCTATGTAATAAGAGTCTTTGCAGACCTCTAGAAAGTACAAGTATCTGAGAGAGAAAGTAATTATCTTGTTTTTTTTCAGCAACAATTTTATTTTTTTTCATTTTCGATGCAATTGTTCTGTTGTAATGAATTTCTCATTTTAATGATAATGTAAAATTGAGCATTATGCTTGCAAAAGATTTAAAAAACAAGATTGTTCCATGGAACAAATATGTCGCCTGTGAAAACTGAATGATAAGTCAGACAATAAAATACACACAGAAGGTTAACGCTTTCCCTCATACGATGATTCTGTAGCAGAAGACTTTGAACATATTTTGTCAAAAAATAGAAAATCTCTTTAATTGAATGGATAACCTATGACTAAAAGTGGAAAACATTGAGGCAAAAGGAGAAATTGCTCATTTTGAGCAATTTCTTCATTTGTCACTATGTTTTCAAAAAGCTGTCTGCTGCAGAGGCGTCAGAAAGCGTCTATATGAGGGAAAAGGTCAACATAAACGAAAGGGCCGTGATGGCCATGGATCGCTTATCTGAGTTATGCAATGTGATTTGTAATGCAAATCACAAATTCAAACTTATTTTGCGGTCAGGTAAGCTAATATAAGAGGCCAAAGAAGCCAAGTGTAACTCCACTGCCACCAGGCAACAAAACTCAACCCTATGTTGTCTGTCTTTTGTCAAATTAATATGAATGCAGAAAAAAACTGATAAAACTTCACCAAGGAAATGTACATGTTAGTATTTCAAAAAAACACATTTATTTTCTTAGGAGATAATTTTCTAGCACAGTCCCCCATCAGCCATATTTTTCGACCAATCAACTTGGCTTGAAGATTCTGATAGAGGGTCAGGTCATGTCAGGTCACCTAAGGAACCAGAATTCTGCATAATCCTAAAATTATGAAGGATTATGGTCAGATAATGAATAAATGAGTGTGACTGACAGACAATGAATAAATAAGTGTGACAGACAGACAGTGAATAAATAAGTGTGACAGACAGACAGTGAATAAATAAGTGTGAAAGACAGACAGTGAATAAATAAGTGTGACATACAGACAGTGAATAAATAAGTGTGACGGACAGAAAGTGAATAAATTAGTGTGATGGACAGACAATGAATAAATGAGTGTGATGGACAGATAATGAATAAATGAGTGTGATGGACAGACAATGAATAAACAAGTTAATGCTGTATTGCAAGCAATACAAAAGTACCTTACTGGACTAGGACAGCACATTGTGTCTTTTGACCTCTAAGTGTGACCTCGAGATTTGAGGTACATGCCTGGGAATTGTGCGCGACACGCAACCTTATCATGGTGAACATGTGTGCCTAGTAACTTGGGAATCCTATGATGCATGGTTGAGATGCGGGCTGGATAAGGTACAGTCCTATCAAACAGTTCTCATTTTGACCTTTGACCTCTAAGTGTGACCTTGACATTTGAGATGCGGGCCGGATAAGGTACAGTCCTATCAAACAGTTCTCATTTTGACCTTTGACCTCAAAGTGTGACCTTGACATTTGAGGTACAGGCCTGGGTCTTGTGCACGACATGCCACCTTATGATGGTGAACGTTCACATGTGTGCCTAGTAACTTGGGAATCCTATGATGCATGGTTGAGATGCGGGCCGCACAAGGTACAGTCATATCAAACAGTACTCATTTTGACCTTTGACCTCTAAGTGTGACCTTGACATTTGAGGTGAACATGTGTGTCAAGTAACTTGGGAATCCTATGATGCATGGTTGAGATGTTAGCAGGACATGGTACAGTCTTATCGAACAGTACTCATTTTGACCTTTGACCTCTAATTGTGACCTTGACATTTGAGGTACAGGCCGGGGTCTTGAGCATGGGACGCCGCCTCATCATGGTGAACATTTGTGCCAATTTTCTTTCAAATCCCTATGATGCATGGTTAAGATGTGGGCCGGTCAAGATTATGTGGGACTGACAGACGGACAGATGAAATCAACCAAACCTTAAGTCCCCAAATCGGTCTTCGACCGGTAGGGGACTTAAAAGTATGACAAGCAGACAGTGAATAAATAGGTGTGACAAACACACAGTGAATAAATAAGTGTGACTGACAGACAATGAATAAATAAGTGTAATGGACAGACAATGAATAAATAAGTGTGATGGACAGACAGTGAATAAATGAGTCTGACTGACAGACAATGAATAAATAAGTGTGACTGACATACAATGAATACATAAGTGTGATGGACAGACAATGAATACATAAGAGTGATGGAAAGACAATGAATGAATAAGTGTGACTGACAGACAGATTTGACAATGAATAAGTAAGTGTGACTGACATACAATGAATAAATTGGAATGACTGACAAACAATCAATAAGTAAGTCTGATGGACAGACAATGAATAAGTAAGTATGATGGACAGACAATGAATAAGTAAATATGATGGACAGACAATGAATAAATGAGTATGACTGACAGAAAATAAATGTGACAGACAGACAATGAATAAGTAAGTATGATGGATAGACAATGAATAAATAAGTAGGACTAACAGAAAATGAATGTGACAGACAGACAGACAATGAATAAGTAAGTATGATGGACAGACAATGAATAAGTAAGTATGATGGACAGACAGTGAATAAATGAGTATGAAGGACAGACAAGGAATAAATAAGTGTGACTGACAGACAATGAATAAATAAGTAGGACTGACAGAAAATGAATGTGACAGACAGACAATGAATAAGTAAGTATGATGGACAGACAATGAATAAGTAAGTATGATGGACAGACAGTGAATAAATGAGTAGGACTGACAGAAAATGAATATGACAGACAGACAGACAATGAATAAGTAAGTATGATGGACAGACAGTGAATAAATGAGTATGATGGACAAACAATGAATAAATATGTGTGACTGACAGACAATGAATAAATAAGTGGGACTGTTAGAAAATGAATGTGACAGACAGACAGACAGACAGACAATGAATGAATGAATAAGTGGGACTGACATAGAGTGAATAGATGAGTGTGACTGACAGAAAGTGAATAAATAAGTTTGACTGACTGACTGACAATGAATAAATGAATGAGTGTGATGGACAGAAAATGAATAAATGATCCCTAAGTACCTGCAATACAGAAGTCCTTTATATGACAAATTAAATCAATCTTTTTCCCACAATAATATTAAATGTCAAGAGGAGCCTAAAAGTTGCCAATGCAAGGAAAAACAGGTAAAAGTCATTTCAGCAGTATTCAGGTACGTGTATTACAAAAGACTGAAAAAGCGTATCACAATCATAATTGTAACACTATAATTGGGATAATTGCTTTGTCAGTCTTTTTTAAATCAATCAGTTCATCATCATTCAACCCTTTCCCACCTGCAGATGCATTTTGATGCAATAGCAGCAGACGACTTTTGAAAACATTGTGGCCTAAGTTGAAATTGCTCATCATGAGCAATTTCTCCTTTGGCCACAATGTTTTCAACTTTATTTAGCAATTAAGCTATCTTTTATGAAGATTTTTCAGGTTTTTGTCAATGTTTTTTCAAAGCCGTCTGCTTCAGAATTGTGGTATGTGGGAAAGGATTAAGTGTGCCTGTCTCTGAGAGTCTCTCTTAAGTAAAGGAAAGTTTGCCTTCAGAGGAAAAAACCTTTCATCCAAAGATCATTAGAGTTTATTGCCCAAGTAGCTGGTACAGTAATAATAACCATACGCCTCCCTTGTTAAACCGGGCCTTGACAATCAAACCATACATAAACATCATTATTCGAAACAAATGCAGTGATCACAAATCTCACGCTAAAAGTGCTCCAATATGACAGCTGTCAAAAGTTTTTCGTCCTCATAACAATTGTTGTAAAGCATAAAATCTGTGACTTTCATCCTTTCTTTAACCCCTTTCCCTCCTTCAACAATTCTGCAGCAGACGACTTTGAACATATTTTGTCAAAAAAATAAAAAATCTCTATAATTGAATGGATTACCCATGACCAAAAGTGGAAAACATTGTGGCAAAAGGAGAAATTGCTCGTTTTGAGCAATTTCTTCTTTTGTCACTATGTTTTCAAAAATCCGTCTGCTGCAGAGGCGTCAGAAATCGTCTATATGAGGAAACGGGTTAACCATTAACCTGACAAGGTATTTTTAAAGATTTGCTTGCTTGGAAGACATTCAATCAAAATCTACGACATCTTGAATATTGAATGAATATATAATTTCAATACAGAATTGACAAAATTACAGGATAGGGAGCTAATTTATTGTTTAATGAACTCTCTCCTTTTTTCCTTAATGTTTTGTATTCCCCTGTTGAGGTGTATAACGACATCTACATTTGGAAATGTGTTGATTCAATGCTCAAAGAGTTATTTCACATCCTAAGATGTGCACACATCGTATACAAAGAATATGTCCATAAGAAATCAAAATTTTAAAATATAAGTATTACAAAATTGACAAATGAAATATCAAATTACGAACAAATGAAACAAATTGAGCAATGGCTTGAAACTATAAAACTGAGCAAGCTGTATTTCTATTACAAACAATTTCTCAGAACGTTTTTGAGGAAGAGACACACCACGGGTACACTGAAAGGTGAAGGGTTTCCCGTCTTTCACATATGTGTCCTGAAGATGAATATTTTTGCATCACATTATGATAATCTTTCCAAGTCACAGAGCAACGTCTTTCTGACGCACATTTTACACTCTTGGCCACATACGACACATCTGCAGCAGAAGACTTTTAAAACATTTAGTTGAAAATCTCTATAAATGAAAGAATAATTATTGAATCAACTTGAAAACAATGTGGCAAGAGGAGAAATTGCTCAATATGAGCAATTTCTCCTTTTTCCACAATGTTTTTCAAAAGTTGTCTGCTGCGAGGCATCATAAAGTGTCTTTATGTGGGAAAGGGTTAACCAGGGTTGATTGTAACTTTTACATTAGAAATAACTTCAAAGTAAGAGTTAGAAAATTGAGCAAAAGGCGGAAATTTCTTGTTTCTGGTAGAAGATAATGCACCATGGGTATAGTGCTTAAATGCTCAATTGCAAATGTTAAATACTTTTTAACCACTTATTATAATAACCCGTTAACAATCAACCTTAAATTCCATGACAAACCAACTTAAACATGTGTTTACAAAGAAAAATTCTGGGGAAATTGTGAAAACTGTTTGATACAATAATTTATTTTTACTTATACTGTATATGTAACAACTCAATCTGGAAAAAAACATACTTAATTTCATAAAAATATTTTTGGTTAATCTTGGCTGTAATTATATAACTATGAATTGACTTAATCCCCTGCTACACCATATGCTGCAGTTGAACGTCTTTCTTGCAATGGTGAATTAAACAAACCTTGTAACTTGTCAACTTCAGATTGATAATTTTATACAGATCTCTAAGTGAGTGCACAATATTCAAAAACTGGTCTTACTAAATAATTTCCTCCACTTATTATCCATTTCTGTCGTACAACAAATCTGCAGCAAGAACAGTGTCTCTTTAACCCTTCCCCTCATACTGCAATTATGCAGCAGACAACTTTGAACATATTTTGTCCAAAAATAGAAAATCTCTGTATTTGAATGGATAACCTATGACTAAAAGTGGAAAACATTGTGGCAAAAGGAGAAATTGCTTGTTTTGAGCAAATCCTTCTTTTGTCACTATGTTTTTAAAAAGCTGTCTGCTGCAGAGGCGTCAAAAAGTGTCTATATGAGGGAAAGGGTTAATTATTAGTTTAATTATTGAATAGAATTGAAAACATTGTGGCAAAAGGCAAAATTGCTCCTTCTCCTCGGCTGCAGAGGCGTCAAAAAGCGCCTATATGTTTGATCTGACCCTGAGCTTGGTGACCCAAAATACAATCCCAGACTCCCAATCCCACATTTTAGCTGGGCAATTTATTTGTCTAACTTTATTAGAACTGATTAAGTCTTATAACAGTTAGTGAGTGAACGCACTAGTTTGATGTAACCCACACACCCATCTAAAAACACTACTGCCTTAACAATGCAATCACAACTCTAATAACAAGGTTTCAATTTTATTAAATAATGATTATATATTAGTATGATAAATCATCACCATTATTATCACTTTTTATTATTATTTATAGCAAAGATCAAAATGGGCTGACCAGAGTCAAATCCAGCCACAATAAGGGTTCAAAGGCTATAGTTTTCTTTTTCTTTTAAATTAATAAATTCTTTAATCATTATTTAAATACCTCATTTCAACCGTTTCATAAACAATACATTACTTCTTTGGGTGAATTTCATGCTTCAGAATCCTGTTCCAGGTTGCCTTAAAACTAATTAATTTATTTCAACTGTCAACATGTTTTTTCTGTAACACACTGGAACATGGTCCTAGTTGTCAATGTCATGTCTGACCATTTGCTTTCTTGACCAGTTTATTGATGACCATTGTCCTGGCATCACTGGACATACAACCTGTGACCATATGCCCTGATGTCCGTCTCAGTTTACAGTTATTCGTGCTAACTTTTACCCTGTATTCAAACTTTCACTTCATTAGTTTTTGAAATTGCAAACAATCACTTTACAAGGTCATCTTCTGTAACTCTTTAACAATTTAAGACAAATCTGAAGCAGATGACTTCGAAAACATCTGGTTAAAAATACGGTAAATGAAAGTTTAATGATTAAATAAAGTTGTAAACATTTAGGCAAAAGGAGAAATTGAACAACAAATTACTCATTGAAACGGATTTCATCCTTTTTCATTAATAACGTGAAATGAATAGAAAAAACTGTGTTTAACATAATATAAATATTTCACACTCAAAAATATTTTGTTCACTATTCAAAACAGATCTGAAGGCTTCATTGTTAAATGTGTATCAGACATATTATTATAGTTATTTGAGTTGAAAAATCATCCAAAAATGATGTTTTATCAGAAATGTTATGGTAAGTATTTCTATAATAAGAATTGTGAGAAAAAGTGTACATTACAGTTTTCAAATGTGTATGCATCACAGAAACACTTTTTTCCCACATAAAGACAATTTCTGACGCCTCTGCAGTAGACGCGCCTTTTCAAAACATTGTTGCAAAAGGAGAAATTGCTCATGATGAGCAATTTCTCCATTTGCCACAATGTTTTCAACTTCATCCAATAATTATACAATCATATATACATGTATATAGTTTCCACGTCATTGCCAAGATATTTCCAAAGTCATCTGCTGTAGAAGGGTTAAAAGAGTTCAATGGTCAAATGACATCTCCCAAATGAAGTGCCATTTGGTGAAGGACTTGTATGTGAAATGATCAGACAGTATTCCGACAAGTGAAGTGTGTCCCTACCATATGTCTACCACAAGCACAATTTGATAACATGCATTGTGATATCGATATGCTTCTCAGAACAAAAGGTAGTGGTGTAACAATTTTCTTTGCATACAATATTTTAGGATTGATTGATTACTTTGGGTGTTTTACATCGCTTCCAACGATCTTTAAGTTATATCACGGCATTTCCTGGGTAAGTTACCAGTGCTTTTGGTCCATTTATCTTGACACCAGCCAGTTAGTCGAAATGCTAACCCTGAAACCCTGAGCGCCAAGGAGGGCAGCCATTACTACCATTTTTAAAGTCTTTGGTATGACCCGGCCGAGGATCATACTTGCTAACTCCCGAACCCGACGCAGATGTTCTACCTCTGTGGTGGTAAAAGAAAAGAAGAAACTGTTCCTGATGAATTAGTTCTATCAAGGTGATAAAACATCTTCTTTTTCATTCAGATAATTAACTTCATTAAGTTCTAAAATTAAGTCTTCAATTTCAGGGAAATGTCCATGTCATCATTTTTTTTTTAACCCTTTCCCAAATATAGACAAATGTTGATACCTCTACAGTACACAACATTTGAAAACAATGTGGCAAAAGAAGAAATTGCTCATAATGAGCAATTTCTCCTTTTTCCACACAGTTTACAATTCTGTTTAATAACTTAACTTTTCTTTATAGAGATTTTTCTTGTTTTTTGCCTACATGTTTTTCAAGACGTCTGCTGCAGATTTGTTGTATACGGGAAAGGTTTAAGTAATTTCTATGTTAATCTGTTACTGTATACTTCGACTGTTTGTTTTGCAACATGGGCTGAAAGCCATTCAAGATGTGTCCATCAAGACTACAGGTTAATTATCGAGGAAGAAGACAGTAAGAGTGGATTCAATGGTGCAGTGGTAGAGTGTCGGCCTCTTGTACTAAAGGTCCTGGATTCGTATCCTGTGATGAGCGAGTTCTGCCTTTAGGATTTTTCCACACAAATGGTGCGAGTACTGGTTATGTCTCCAGGAAGCAGACATTGAGCTTGTTAATATAAGCTAAAAGCTTGTTTCGCAAATGATGTAATAAAATTAAACTAAGAGTGATTATTCCTAAGTTTGAAAAACTTGCTCCACAAACCATAATAACAAAAATGAACTAGATTTAAATTAAAACCACAGAAATAAGAAACAAGCAGAATTTGATAATAAACCAATCATTATTCAAACATGTCATTTTCAGACTTTTTTAAATTCAAAACATCTTATGAATAAAATGAAAATTACACCTAAATGTAAGTAAAATTTTAATGCAGATTACAAAACATTTTGAGAACTCCAACTGTGAAATTGCTTGATAATTTGTCAATTATGGTACCAAAAATGTTTTCATAAGTCTCAAACATTATGGAGTTATCTTAAGTTTGCTGCACTCAGGAGAACATTTAATTAAGTGCAATAATGTCCTTACTATACCACAAAATTTAATATTTTATTGCTTTTATATTAAACTGCTTTCCTACCTATCAAGGAAACAAATTGCACCATAATCTTTCTACAACTGTTTATTGATTTACAAGGCCCCTAAAACCGCCCATTTGGTGCAGGGATTAATCAGTTAATTTAGACAACAGACATAACGGGCTCAGGTAGCATCTTTAACGGCAATGAAAGAACCTAATCAAGGTGAAAATTTCACCATCAGTGAAATCCAAAGGGTAATTTGTCCCTTTGCCTTACACAACCGGGCAGCAATATAGTGGTGTCTATGGAATACAGAATCCTTTATCACATTTTTAAGACAAGGTATTGCGAGAAAATTCATTTGTATTTATAGTAAATAATAAAACAACTAATTTCATTTATATTTTGATACTACAGAACAGATACTAGCTATCTTGAATGAATAATAAACAGACAGTATCTAAAGGTAGAAAGCCATGACAAGAAGGAAGACAAGGACCTGAGCTAGCAGATGCAGTCATTTTGTCCAATAACAATCAAATGAAAGCACAAATCATCGTAGAAAATACATCAAAGATATTCATTTTTACGTTGAATTGAGATCACCGAGTTCAGGTGATACCACCATTACAAAAGCTGCATTAAATAGAGAGAGAAAAAAAACAGCAAGCACTGTCATGAAAAAACAGCATGTATTGTGTGGCTGGATTTGGAATCATTATAACGTTGGCAGATTGCAAATCAATTGGGACTGCAGATTGTAGAGAGATGAACGTACATTTCATAGCAAGTGAACTGTTGAAGACCATTTTTAATTGACCAGGCTAAAAAGATAGAAGTCGCAGGGGTTAACTATATGCCATTAACCCATTTCCCACATACAGACGCTTTCCAACACCTCTGCAGCAGACGCCTTTGAAAACAATGTGCCAAAAGTAGAAATTGCTCAAAACGAGTAATTTATCCTTAAGTCACAATGTTTTCAACTCTATTCAGTAATTATACCTACATTTAAAGAGCTTTTCTGTGTTTTTGC
Source organism: Serripes groenlandicus (assembly GCA_031761405.1). Classification (NCBI taxonomy): domain Eukaryota; kingdom Metazoa; phylum Mollusca; class Bivalvia; order Cardiida; family Cardiidae; genus Serripes; species Serripes groenlandicus. The sequence goes on from JASEVX010000001.1 coordinate 23,287,456, forward strand.
CTCTTATGTTGTCAAAGACGTCTGCTGCAGATTTGTTTTATGTGGGAAAGGGTTAACCCATCCCGCATGGCAACCAATTTTTCACAACAACAGCAATTAGGGCAGAAAGAAGCTGTTGCAAGCAGCAAACAACTTTAACGTTTCCCCACATACAGACATGTTTTGACGCCTCTACAGCAGATGACTTTTGAAAAACATTGTGACAAAGGAGAAATTACTCAAGATGGGCAAACTCTCCTTTTGCCACAATGTTTTCAACTCAATAACTTTAATTTTAGTTATGTAAATTTTACATTTTTGGTGGAAGACGAATGACGCATGTCGCATTGACTTTTGTCAATCCTCGGAAAGGAAGTTGGCCGAGCCAGGATTTGAACTCACAACCCCTGGATTGACAGCCCGCGTCGCTATCGACTGAGCTACTGGGGCTAGGCACGAAGAAGAAGAAGAAAATGAAGGAGGAAGAAGAAGAAGAAGAAGAAGAAGAAGAGAGTAGCGCTCAAGATTTTGAAAGGATTTTTCATCTTTATATAGGACTGTTATTAGTTTTGTAGTGACATCGTGGCTATGTGTCAAATCTTTTAGTGTGTTGTATATATTCTTGTAAGTGTAGAAAGATGGAGTTATTAATATTGTATGGCAATGTACTGTCTCCATAAAGCTTCAACTTTTGGGGATGATCAGTCATGTTCATCATTGGCAATTGCTCCTTTGCCAACACTTATTTTAAAAGTTGTCAGTAGACAATCAAAATTCTTCTGTATTAGGGAAAAGCTTAATCCGCGAAGTAAATTGAACTTATCCATCACGGAATTTTGATATATAAATTCATTCTTCATTCATAAGATATTTACCCATGATGGAAGTGTTGATTAAGATAATGACCAATGCAGACTGATCTATATGAGTTCACATTAATGCTTCCAAAAATGACTATTATTGCTTCCCACATACAGACATGTTTTGAATTTTGCAAAACATTGTGACTATGGAGTAATTGCACAAATTGGGCAATTTCTCCCTTTGGTACAATGTTTTTCTCCCTTTGGTACAATGTTTTAAATTCTATTTCCTAAGTTATGCATTCATTAATAGACTTTTTCCATAATAATGTCTTCATGTTTTAACTCTTTCAGCGCCAAAGGCAATATTGAGCTTTTTGCAAACAATACAGATTCAGGTGAGTCAGCTCGTAACGAGCTGTCTCACCTGAAATCTGCATTGTTTGGCTGTGAGTTATAAAAATATTGCAAAAATCCAATAACATGAAAATCGAGCAGTCCGAATTTGAACATGGAAGAGTCTACTTTAAACAATTCAGCGCTGAAAGGGTTAAGAAGTTATTACTTGTTGTAAGTGGGAAAGGGTTTACACATACAACACATCTGCAGCAGACATCTTTGGCAACATAAATGTTACCAGAACTTGCCCTGTAAACATAACTTTAAGCAATAGTTGATTATTTAACCCTGACTTTCAGTCAAGGCCATATAATACGTGATACAGTTTTGAAAGTGAAAAAGTTTGCAAATTTCACAAATGCACAAAGTTTGCAACCATTTTGAAAAGCATAAATTTCAACTTTCGCTGAAGTATATTTTTACCTACAGACGCCAGTGTAGAGTCAGGCAACCTACAGAGTTACATAAAAAGCAGGTAATACTTGGATTCCTACTGTAACCGTTTCCCACATAAATTAGTTGTAAACTAACATAAAACATTGTGGCAAAGGGAGAAATTGCTCATAATGAGCAAAGTTGTCAGCTGAAGAGGCGTTAGAAATCATCTGTATATGGAAAAGGGATATCTTTTGGATATTTCAATCATAATTAAAAAAATAATCAATTTAAAAGACAATAAGGTTTTATTTTGCAGCAATATATGGAAGTAACTTCTTACCACATTCACAGTCGAATTACAAATTCAGTCCAACCTGTGTGTAAAGACCACTCATGGGAAGAGAAAACAAGCTGGTCTTCATTCACAGGTGGTCTTTAATTGCAGGGTAATTTTTTGCAGAAATGAGTATTTGGGAAATTTAAAAGAGTGGATGCTATAGACAGGGAATTGCTATAAAAAGGTGCTTTTTAACACAGGTTTGACTGTATTTGTTAACATTTCTGAATGCAAACTGTCTGGAACCAGCAATTTGCAAACTTTTTGACAAGACTGATTATCATCCAATTCAGTAATACAAAGTTTCAGGCTTTACAAAAGTTGTAGGCATTATTTGCTGCATACAGACTGAAAGCGATTTCTATAATGCAAAGGGTCAAATGATAACGTAGGGGAGGGTCACATGTAATTATTACAGTACAAAATTAATTAACAACGTAAGCCTCTTTAGTTCTGATTTTGTCGAGGAATACTCCCTGCAGTATGATTTAATTACCGTTATCACCTCCGTAAAAAATACATTCAGTAATGTTTCCCTTAGATGAAGTTTTAATCCAAATTACAGGTGATAATTACACCTAATTCCGATGATGACAGTGGTAGATAACCTTTTATTTGTCATTATACGTCAGGGTAGCATCTCCCACTTTTACCTAATATGGAATTTGTTTAGAGTTGATATTTCCTTTAAATATCAGAGGAAATAATGTTACAACTTGCGCGTATACCCTTTTTGATACAGAGGTTTTTAGAGAAGCAGAAATGGTTCATTATGACCATCCCATAATGCTTTATCATAAGTCATCAGCTGCAGAGGCATCAAAATCATCTCTATCACAGAATTGTTAAACTGTTGTCTATTGCAGAAAAATGCTGTTATAGAACAGAAGCAGAAAGATTTAACCCTTTCCCTCATATAGACGCTTTCTGATGCCTCTGCAGCAGACGGCTTTTTGAAAACATAGTGTCAAAAGAAGAAATTGCTCAAAACGAGCCATTTCTCCTTTTGCCACAATGTTTTCCACCTTTAGTCATAGGTTATTGATTCAATTAAAGAGATTTTCTACTTTTTGACAAAACATGTTCAATGTCAAAACATTGAGGGAATGATCCATTGACAAATTCCTCTTTTTCCTCAATGTTAGAAATGCTGTCAGCTGCAGGGGCATTGAATGTCATTTTTATCAGGGAAATAGTTATAACCATTTCTCACATACAGACTGTTTCTAGAGCCTCTGCAGCAGACTACTTTTGAAAACATTATGGTAAATGGAGAAACAGCTCAAAAGACAAATTTCTGCTTTTGTCACATTGTTTTCAATATTGTTTCAATAGTTAAACTTTGCATTAATTAAAAACGTTTTCCATAATTTTGTATTGATGTTTTCAAAGTCGTCTGCTCCTTCTGCATTGTAGTATGCGTGAAAAGATAAAACCCTTTCCCACATCATTTCCTGCTTTTGCCACAATGTTTTCAATTTTATTCAATGATATTTCTATCGTTTATAGGGAATTTCAATATTTTTTAATAAATGCTTTCAAAGTGGTCTGCTACAGATTTGCTGTAATGTGTGAAAGGGTTAAACCCTTCCCTGCATACCAGAAATCTGCAGCAGACGACTTTGAAAACCTCTACTCAAAAGTATGTGAAATCTCTATAGTTGAAGGTATAATTACTGAAAAAAGTTGAAAACATTATGGCAAAAGGAGAAATTGCTCGTGCTGAGCGATTTCTCCTTTTGTCAAGGTGTTTTCAAAAGTCGTCTGCTGCGAATGTGTCAAAATGCGTCTGCATGTGGAAAAGGATTAACCCTTTCCCTCATACGACAATTCTGCAGCAGACGACTTTGAACATATTTTGTCAAAAAATAGAAAATCTCTATGATTGAATGGATAACCTATGACTAAAAGCGGAAAACATTGTGGCAAAAGGAGAAATTGCTTGTTTTGAGCAATTTCTTCTTTTGTCACTATGTTTTCAAAAAGCCGTCTGCAGCAGAGGCATCAGAAAGCGTCTATATGAGGGAAAGGGTTAAGGTAGTTTACTGAAGCACTTCAATGGTTCATAATTGCATCATCTAAAATATGAGAGAATTTTTTGATCACAGGAATTTGTGATATAAAAGGTCCATTATGTAGTGGTCACTCCGGCCATCATTGGGGATTACTGGTCATAATGGTCCAACACATGAAAGGGACACTTATACCCCATATAAGTGGGCATTCAACATGGGCCAATGTAAAACAAACATTGGGCCATTTCACAAGTGTACATGGGAAAAAAATGCTAATTAAGTGTCAATCTTTTACAACTTTATTTTCTTTGCTTAAACCTTTGACCTTTTTACCTGATATGCAGTTGTAGTACTCTTCTAAATCAGATGGATGTTTTCAACTCTTTTTAACCCTTTCCCTCATATAGACGCTTTCGGACGCCTCTGCAGCAGACAGCTTTTTGAAAACATAGTGACAAAAGAAGAAATTGCACAAAACGTGCAATTTCTCCTTTTGCCACAATGTTTTCCACTTTTGGTCATAGGTTATCCATTCAATTAATGAGATTTTTCTATTTTTTGACAAAATACGTTCAAAGTCGTATGCTGCAGAATTGCCGTATGAGGGAAAGGGTTAATAGTAAAACTCTCATTTATTGAGATTGTTCATGTTTTTGTCAATAAGTTTTGAAAGTCATCTGCTGCAGAAATATCGTAGGTGGGAAAGTGTTAACAGAAATGTGCCATGTTTAGCCTACGTGTATTTAGAGTAGTCTGTCGGAGTTGTATTTATTTATTTATTTATTTATTGGGGTTTTACGCCGCTTTCAACAATATTTCAGTTATATCACGGCGACAGTTCACTTATTCATGATCCCTGGGTAAACAAACCAGTACTAGGCTAGAAAATGTGCCTTGCTCAAGGGCACTCCACCATGATCGTAGTGCCGCAACTGGGGATCGAAGCCGGGACGTCGGAGTTGTATGAGGGGAAGGGTAAATGTGAAACTAGAATTATGCTGAAACAAGTCTTAGTTGGCAGTCAAATTACACAACCCATAAACTCCAATGGCAATAACTCTTACTCAAAAAGTAAAACAGAAACCAAATTCAAAATTGATCATCTTGTCTTAACCCTTTCCCTCATATAGACGCTTTCTGACGCCTCTGCTGCAGACGGCTTTTTGAAAACATAGTGACAAAAGAAGAAATTGCACAGAACGCGCAATTTCTCCTTTTGCCACAATGTTTTCCACTTTTTGTCATAGGTTATCCATTCAATTATGGAGATGTTCTATGTTTTGAAAAATACGTTCAAAGTCGTCTGCTGCAGAATTGTCGTATGAGGGAAAGGGTTAAAATTAGTTTTTGCCATATATCATTAAAAAAATCTGCTTGCATTGCAAAGAGCATAAATAGAAACCGCAAACAGACAAATTTTGATACCAGTGGTGCAGATTATTTAGTAATACAGAATAGAACAAGAGCGCCACAGAGCAAACGCAAACGCCAACGCTCGACCGAGTTTAAAAAGGGGCATTTCTGATTTATTATTAAAGCCAGAGTTATGTGACTTGGTATAAACATGCATATTGTTTCAAGAAACATGTGTACCAAGTTCATTTGAAAATGTTGAACGTTTTTGAATTATGAGGTAATGTTAAAGTTTTGTGATGAAGACGCCAAGGTAACACAATAGCCTGACTTTTTTTCTTCGAAAAACAGATGAGCTCAAAAAAGGTTGATGACCAGCATGCTTTCTTCAGATGTATTCTGAGAAGATGACTCTGAAAATAAATTGGCTAAAAGGTGAAAAAAATAACTTACCTTCAATAGCCATCATAGCTCGTAATTCACGATTCAACAGTTCAAACTTTCTTTCCAAATCATCTTCTTTTTCTCTGTAAATAGAGTATCAGAAAAAACTTTAATAAAGTAGCCTTGAAAATAAATATAGGATCTGACATGAGTTGTCATTTTATATAAAGTTTTATTAAACGAGTTCAAGATTTTTTTTATTAAGCGAGCCTTTGGCGAGCTTAATAATAAATTTCTTGGACGAGTTTAATAAAACTTTATGAAATGACAACGAATGTCAGATTCTTTTTATCACATGACGAAAACACACAAAGAAAATCGGGTTTTAATTTCGTCAGTAAACCGTATAACAATGCCACAAATAATTATGCCCGAGGTCATATTCAGCTTAATTTATTAAAAGTAATAATAAATAACACTCATGAGATATTATATCTATCACATAAAGTGACTTATGAGGCGTATTTCGATAAAAATGTACTTAACATTTACAATATTTCTAGATGAAATTTACGGGTTTTGGCGCCAAAGTGACTAACGTATGACGTCAAAACGCTGACGTGACGTCATTTTCCTAGTATTAGGTCATGTTATATTACACATGTTGTATATAAAGAAATACGTAATGGGTATATTACATCGGATACAAGCAACGTCATGTGATAATAGAATATATTTACTACAAGATGAGATGGTCCTTCCTAAAGCTCATTCATTTTGAAAGTTTTCTTGCAATTTCCTTTTCCAACTACATTTTACATCTCTGTAGGAGAAATTGTTTAATAAGTTTAACCCTTTCCCGCATACGACAATTCTGCAGCAGACGACTTTAAACATATTTTGTCAGATGGATAACCTATGACTTAAAGTGGAAAACATTGTGACAAAAGGAGAAATTGCACGTTCTGTTTTCAAAACGCCGTCTGCTTTAACCCTTTCCCGCATACGACAATTCTGCAGCAGACGACTTTTAACGTATTTTGTCAAAACATAGAAAATCTCTATAATTGAATGGATAACCTATGACAAAAAGTGACAAAACATTGTGGCAAAAGGAGAAATTGCACGTTTTGTGCAATTTCTTCTTTTGTCACTATGTTTTCAAAACGCCGTCTGCTGCAGAGGCGTCAGAAAGCGTCTATATGAGGGAAAGGGTTAAGGTAGTAGGAGCCTAATGGGCATCATTTCAAATTATGATCAGCTTGATCATTTCTTATTGTGTATTATTTCCTGGATTCAAAAACAAAATTTAAAAGAAATTTACCGTAAAATAAATTTTTTATTTTAATTTGAATTACCCTACCCCCCCTTTCAGAATTTTCGATAAAAACGACATCACCCGAGAGACAAGAAAAATCCTTTATTTCATTTATTGTTCAACATTTTGGTAATAATTTGGTATCAAAGTAACAAGAAATATATTTGCTTTCAGAAATAATACATTATTGATCACATCACCAACAAATATAATCAAACTGTACTGAAACAGCCATATGGTATTACAATTTTAACATACTGTTTTGACTGTGTACAATTGGAACATCGACGTTTAAAAGCAAAAATCAACAAGTTCTAGAAATACTTATGACCTGTTCTTTATCAATAATTAACTTTAACCTTTTGGGAACATTATGCCAAAAAAACAAAATGTTTTACCGTCTCATTTAAAAAACAAGATGTGTTTGTGAAACACTCATGCCCCCAAATGGCAACATCTAGGTCAAAGGTCAAGGTCGCAAGGTGAACAATTTTGGTATTGACAGAAAGGTCATGTCAAAAGGAATACACATGTGAAATATGGTAGCCGTACCTGTTATGGTTCAAAAGTAATGGCCAAGGTTAAAGTTTTTTTCGAGAATGGCAACATCTAGGTCAAAGGTCAAGGTCGCAAAGTCAAAAATGTTGGTACTGACGGAAAGGTCATGTCACAAGGAATACGCATGTGAAATATGGTAGCCGTACCTGTTATGGTTCAAAAGTAATGGCCAAGGTTAAAGTTTTTTTCGAGAATGGCAACATCTAGGTCAAAGGTCAAGGTCGCAAGGTCAAAAATGTTGGTACTGACAGAAAGGTCATGTCACAAGGAATACACATGTGAAATATGGTAGCCGTACCTGTTATGGTTCAAAAGCAATGGCCAAGGTTAAAGTTTTTTTCGAGAATGGCAACATCTAGGTCAAAGGTCAAGGTCGCAAGGTCAAAAATGTTGGTACTGACAGAAAGGTCATGTCACAAGGAATACACATGTGAAATATGGTAGTCGTACCTGTTATGGTTCAAAAGTAATGGCCAAGGTTAAAGTTTTTTTCGAGAATGGCAACATCTAGGTCAAAGGTCAAGGTCGCAAGGTCAAAAATGTTGGTACTGACAGAAAGGTCATGTCACAAGGAATACACATGTGAAATATGGTAGCCGTACCTGTTATGTTTCAAAAGTAGTGGTCAAGGTTAAAGTTTTTTTCGAGAATGGCAACATCTAGGTCGCAAGGTCAAAAATGTTGGTACTGACAGAAAGGTCATGTCACAAGGAATACACATGTGAAATATGGTAGCCGTACCTGTTATGGTTCAAAAGTAGTGGTCACGGTTAAAGTTTTTTTCATGCAGACAGACAGACAGACAGACAGACGTGCAGACAGGCCAAAAACTATATGCAAAGTGGGAAAGAGTTAATTCATGTCATCAGTTAGATATCAGGTAAATTTTGAAAACTGCTTTCCTGTAACAGATTAATTTTGAAAACATTGTGGAACAAAAAGCTCAGCAGGCAGAGCAAATTTGTCTGTGAAAGGCTATATCTGACTCAAAGAGTTAACCCTTTCCCTCATATAGACACTTTCCGACGTTTGACAAAAGTCACTGTGACAAGCCTCATTCGTCTTTCACCAATGGGATAATAGTCTATGCAGAAAAGCAGCCAGTTGCTTGAAAAGTATGATGTGTGTGTAAGAAATTACTGGTGTAAGAAAGCTAGGAAACACATGAATAGGTGAGCTGGCCGCCGTAATATAACTGAACAAGAGGCCCAAGAGGGCCAGTATCGCTCCACGGCCATAAGGCAAAAATCAAATCTCCAAACAGCCCTGCACCCTAGTGGCGATATTTTTTACCAACCACCATGGCTTAAAGGAATCTTGTAGAGTGTCACCCAAGGAATGTTTCTGCAAAATTATTTGAAAATCAGCCTGACACTTTCGGAGGAGAGGATATTTTAAGTTTTCACCATAGCCATATAAGGCAAAATAGCCCCACCCCATGGCGGCCATATTTTTCAACCAATCAACATGGCTTGAAGGAATCTGATAGAGGGTCACCCAAAGAACATTTCTACAAAATTAATTGAAAATCTGCTCAACACTTTCGGAGAAGAAGATTTATTAAATTTTCACTATGGTCATATAGAGCAAAATAGCCCCGCCCTCTGGCGGCCATATTTTTCAACCAATCAACATGGCTTGAAGGAATCTGATAGAGGGTCACCCAGTGAACATTTCTACAAAATTATTTGAAAATCGGCTGAACACTTTCGGAGAAGAAGATTTTTTAAGTTTACACTATAGCTATATAAGGCAAAATAGCCCCGACCCTGGCGGCCATGTTTTTCCACCAATCAACATTTCTTGAAGGAATCTAATAAAGGGTGACCCAAGGAACATTTTTACAAAATTATTTAAAAATTAGCCTGACACTTTCGGAGGAGAAGATTTTTTTAATTCTCTCTTTAGCCGTATAAGGCAAAATAGCCCCGCCCTCCGGCGGCCATGTTTTTTTACCAATCAACATGGCTTGAAGGAATCTGATAGAGGGTCACCCAAGGAACATTTCTACAAAATTATTTGAATATCTGCTCAACACTTTCAGAGAAGAAGATTTTTTAAGTTTTCACTATGGTCATATAAGGCAAAATAGCCCCGCCCTCTGGCGACCATGTTTTTCGACCAATCAACATTTCTTGAAGGAATCTAATAAAGGGTCACCCAAGGAACATTTCTACAAAATTATTTGAAAATCGGCCTGACACTTTCATAGAAGAAGATTTTTTAAGTTTTCACTATTTTTTTCTTTTGGTTGCCATGGAAACCAGAATTATGGATGGATCAACAAAAATTGAAGGAATTTAAGAGAGGACATTCAGAGGATGCTTCCTATGAAGTTTCAACCAAATTGGCCAAGTGGTTAGTGAGAAGAAGTCGTTTAAAGGAAAAAGTTAACGCACGCACGCACGCACGCACTCACGCACGGACGCACGACGGACAATTCGCCATGACATAAGCTCGACTGGCTTTCAGCCAGTGGAGCTAAAAATTGCTGAAAACGTTGTTTATTAACCAGATTATTTCTAAAATCAAGGGGCACGCCACTAGGAATGTATCCTCGTCTGATCTAAGTTTGAAAGGTGTTATTTACTCAGCAGCTTACAATTCGTATGTATCATCTGGGTATAGGAAATAAAGTGCTTATAAAATGTTTACCACTCCATGTCACAAAATGATCCTTTCCTACACATCTGTAGCAGACCATGTATGCTTTAACCCTTTCCCGCATACGACAATTCTGCAGCAGACGACTTTTAACGTATTTTGTCAAAACATAGAAAATCTCTATAATTGAATGGATAACCTATGACAAAAAGTGACAAAACATTGTGGCAAAAGGAGAAATTGCACGTTTTGTGCAATTTCTTCTTTTGTCACTATGTTTTCAAAACGCCGTCTGCTGCAGAGGCGTCAGAAAGCGTCTATATGAGGGAAAGGGTTAAGGTAGTAGGAGCCTAATGGGCATCATTTCAAATTATGATCAGCTTGATCATTTCTTATTGTGTATTATTTCCTGGATTCAAAAACAAAATTTAAAAGAAATTTACCGTAAAATAAATTTTTTATTTTAATTTGAATTACCCTACCCCCCCTTTCAGAATTTTCGATAAAAACGACATCACCCGAGAGACAAGAAAAATCCTTTATTTCATTTATTGTTCAACATTTTGGTAATAATTTGGTATCAAAGTAACAAGAAATATATTTGCTTTCAGAAATAATACATTATTGATCACATCACCAACAAATATAATCAAACTGTACTGAAACAGCCATATGGTATTACAATTTTAACATACTGTTTTGACTGTGTACAATTGGAACATCGACGTTTAAAAGCAAAAATCAACAAGTTCTAGAAATACTTATGAGTAAAATACTAGAATCAACATTTCTTGAAGGAATCTAATAAAGGGTCACCCAAGGAACATTTCTACAAAATTATTTGAAAATCGGCCTGACACTTTCATAGAAGAAGATTTTTTAAGTTTTCACTATTTTTTTCTTTTGGTTGCCATGGAAACCAGAATTATGGATGGATCAACAAAAATTGAAGGAATTTAAGAGAGGACATTCAGAGGATGCTTCCTATGAAGTTTCAACCAAATTGGCCAAGTGGTTAGTGAGAAGAAGTCGTTTAAAGGAAAAAGTTAACGCACGCACGCACGCACGCACTCACGCACGGACGCACGACGGACAATTCGCCATGACATAAGCTCGACTGGCTTTCAGCCAGTGGAGCTAAAAATTGCTGAAAACGTTGTTTATTAACCAGATTATTTCTAAAATCAAGGGGCACGCCACTAGGAATGTATCCTCGTCTGATCTAAGTTTGAAAGGTGTTATTTACTCAGCAGCTTACAATTCGTATGTATCATCTGGGTATAGGAAATAAAGTGCTTATAAAATGTTTACCACTCCATGTCACAAAATGATCCTTTCCTACACATCTGTAGCAGACCACTCTGAAAACATCTAGGCAAATATGCGGAAATTATCAATCATTTTAACCCTTTCCCTCGTACGACAATTCTGCAGCAGACGACTTTGAACGTATTTTGTCAAAACATAGAAAATCTCCATAATTAAATGGATAACCTATGACAAAAAGGGGAAAACATTGTGGCAAAAGGAGAAATTGCACGTTTTGTGCAATTTCTTCTTTTGTCACTATGTTTTCAAAAAGCCGTCTGCTGCAGAGGTGTCAGAAAGCGTCTATATGAGGGAAAGGGTTAAAGTATGATTTTTTTAATAGAGTTGAAAACGGTGTTGCAAAAGGTTGATGAGCAATTTTGTCTTTTGCAATAAGGTTTTCAAAAGCTGTCTGCTGCAGATGCATAAAAATACTTATATATAGGTAGGAATTTTTCTGATGTACCAGTACTATTTCTTCTCAGATATGTTTGAAACAAATGACATTCAGACTATCATATCAGGTAAACAGATAAACTTTCTAACTGACATTGTCTGTCCACACTTTCCCACATACAACACATCTGCAGCAGACGACTTTGAAAACATGCTGTCAAAAACCTGAAAAATCTCCATAAAAGATAACTTAATTGTTAAATAAAATTGAAAACATTGTGGCCAAAGGAGAAATTGCTCATCATGAGCAATTTTACCTTTGGCCACAATGTTTTCAAAAGTCATCTGCTGCTATTGCATCAAAAATGCGTCTACAGGTGGGAAAGTGTTAAAAGAACCAACAGCATAGGTTTCATGCAGAAATATACAGATCTTTAGAAGATGTCATATCAGGTAAACAGTAAAACTTTCTAACTCACATTGTCTGTGTAAATTGTACTGTCACATGGTGAATGCATTAACTCTTCTCCACATACAACACATCCGCAGCAGACGACTTTGAAAACATCCTGACAAATACCTGAAAAATCTCCACAAAAGATAGCTTAATTGTTAGATAAAGTTGAAAACACTGTGGCCAAAAGAGAAATTGATCATCATGAGCAATTTCACTTTTGGCCACAATGTTTTCGAAAGTCGTCTGCTGCTATTGCGTCAAAATGCGTCTGCAGGTGGGAAAGGGTTAAAACCAGGTACAACTTTTAGAACATCTAAGCAAAAATATGGAAAACATCTATAAATGAAAGTATTAAAAGTTAATATAATTTAAATCATTTTGGCATAAAGAAAAATTGGCTCATTATGAGCAATTTCTCCATTTGCAACAAGGTTTCCAAAAGAAGTCTGCTGCAGAGGCCTCAGAAAGCATCTGTATGTGGGACAGGGTTAAATTAAAGAAGAGGTTCTACCTTTATTGTAGAAAACATATCAATAACTGTCCAGCAAGTCACTTCCAGATAAAAATTAAAATGATGTATCGTGGTAAAACTATAATTCCATTTTTGAAGAACATAAAATCCAGAATACGGAAAATCCATCTGGTACTCGGAAATGGAAACACTAATGTCAGTCTGAATAATTAGTAGTTAATCTTTCAAATAGACTTTATAAATATCTAGCCATTATGTTGTAGGTACTCATAAGTAAACGTATTGTCTCATTGAAGCAACACCATAAACACTTTCCCACATACAACACATCCGCAGCAGACGACTTCGAAAACATCCTGACAAAAACCTGAAAAATCTCCATAAAAGATAGCTTAATTGTTAAATAAAATTGAAAACATTGTGGCCAAAGGAGAAATTGCTCATCATGAGCAATTTCACCTTTGGCCACAATGTTTTCAAAAGTCATCTGCTGCAGAGGCGTCAAAAATGCGTCTACAGGTGGGAAAGTGTTAAAAGAACCAACAGCATAGGTTTCATGCAGAAATATACAGATCTTTAGAAGATATGCCAAGTTTTATCCAGATCTGAGCTAATGACAACTATTAAAAGCATTATTAACAAATTTGACACAACAAGAACCAGAAAGTTGTAATATTCTTTTCTTTTCTCTTATGCCACTTATATAGGGGAACTTGGGTTCCAAATCAGATTTCTTAGCTGGCATTAGTGTAATGGGTTTAAGTCTACAAGATGATCATATTTTCTCAATATACTTAGGATTTTTTCACCTAGTCTCTTGAGAGTTTGGTATTAAGATTGCTGTTTAGTTAAACAGCTTTGGATCACATGTATATCATTATTATCACATATAATTCCAGTCGAGGCAACTGGAAAAGGGGCTCTTGGATAAAATGATTTCATTCCGTTTGACACTGTATCAATTATTTGGTATGATTTTTAATATCTTTGGGTAAATCAACTTTTGAAAGCATTCTAATTAAAAGGTTATTAATATATAAAACTATCATCAGTTTTTGTTTATAAATATATTTTTTATTGATATTCAACAGCAATTAAAAAGTACTTGATACTTGATACTTGTAACCCAATTTACGAACAAAATTGACAGTGATTTGTTTGTTATGGAGGCATGAATGTCGGATGATGCTCTTTAAATTGAAGAATACATGCATAATAGAACAGTAGGTCAATCACCAAAACAGGACAGAGTATTATAAAAACTCAATCAGAAAAAAACAAGTGTTATAATAGTCATAGAAATATGACATTATTTCTTTTATTAAAATTTCAGCAAACAGTTAATAATTTCCCACATACAACAAATCCGCAACAGACGACTTCAAATCTGCAACAGACGACTTCAAAAACATCTAGGCCAAAATATAGTAGATCTTTTTAAATGAAAGTATAATTATTGTATAAAGTTGAAAGCATTGTGGCAAAAGAAGAAATTGCTCATTATGAATAATTTCTCCTGTTGTCACACAATGCTTTCAAAAGTTCTGCAGAGGAATCAGAAAGCAACTGTATGTGAACAAGGGTAAAGAGCTGTAAGGAACCAAGGAGAGAAGAAAAAATGATGTTGAAATCAAGAGGGATCTTTCACAAATGAAGTGGTGCCCTAATTATTTAGCATTAGTGATTCTGTCTGTTGGAGACAATCTGTTAGTTTCTATCAACAAGGTTTCCCCAAACTGCACTTGTAATGCTGCCTTAATCTTATTGCAAGTATTTAAGAATATTTTCCCCATCTCTGTTAAAATATGACAAGAAATCTTTAACGTTCTTCAGATTACAATTTTTTCAAAACATTGTGCAAAAATTAGGAAGTCCAAACTATTACTGACATATAAAGCAATAATTTTTTCAACTATTCCTCTAGAAATAGTTCTTTAGAATGTCCATATTGTATTATATACATCTTTATCTGGGAAAAAAATAATTTATCACATTTGATAAAATCTCTTTGCAAACTCATCCCTTCCTAATCAAAAAGTTGTTTTTTTCTCTCTCAGTTTATCCATAGATAAGAATCCCTTTCAACAATTTGGAAAGAGTACCACTTCAGGAACATTTCTGGGAAATCATTTGAAATCTGACCAAACATTATAGAGAAGAAGGATTAATTGAATGGATGGATGATGGATGGACAGTGAGTGATCAAAATAGCACACCCTAACACTAAATGCTCTTGTGATCTACAAGCTGAAAGTTTAAACTGTAGTAAATTGTTTGGCTTAACCCTTTCCTTTTTATAGATGCCTCTGTAGGAGACAACTTTTTGAAAACATTTTGACACATACAACAAGTCTGCAGGAGGCCACTTGGAAAACAATTACATAAAGTATTATCATTGAATAGAGTTAAACGCATGATGAGCAATTTCTCCTTTTGCCATAATGTTTTCAGGTGTCATCTGCTGCACCTGCGTCAGAGAGTGTCTGTATGTGGGAAAGGGTAAAGCTTGATACAAGCAATGTACTGCCTTTCTGACATTATTTCCACAACAATATGTTATGAATCTCAATAAAAAAGTTACTTTACTTTTTTAAAAGTGTTGCAGGTAAAACAAAAAAGTCCCCTACAGCATAGGGGGCTAAATCCTAGATAGTTTACCTATGACCTTGAAGTATGACCTTGGTCTTCAAGTGTGACCTTGAAGCATGACCTTGGTCTTCAAATAAACAGATAAATAAACAATGCTCCATTTAAAAGTAATGAGTAATTTCTCCTTTTCTTACAATGTTTTCAAATCTTTTCAATAATTATACTTTAATTTAATTTGCATCTATATTTTTCAAAGTTGTCTGCTGTCTGCTGCAGATTTTTCAGAATATGGGAAAGGTTTAGAATAAGGGATTGGTACAATTGTCTCTTGCCTGTTACACGGAAGCTTTGAAATTTTCTACATAGTTAAATATTCTAACTCATAAAACATTTTCAGAAACAAGAATATTCTCAACACGAAATCCATCTCTCTAATCCCACATTTTGTGATTGTGATGCCTTTACAGCAGATGACTTTTAAACTCCTTTTGCTACAATGTTTACAACTCTATTAACCCTTTCCCTCATACGACAATTCTGCAGCAGACGACTTTGAACGTATTTTGTCAAAACATAGAAAATCTCCATAATTTAATGGATAACCTATGTCAAAAAGTGGAAAACATTGTGGCAAAAGGAGAAATTGCACGTTTTGTGCAATTTCTTCTTTTGTCACTATGTTTTCAAAAATCTGTCTGCTGCAGAGGCGTCAGAAAGTGTCTATATGAGGGAAAGGGTTAAATGCTTAAACTTTCATTTCTTGAGGTTTACCATATTCCTAACCAAATATTTTCAAAGTTGTCTGGCGCAGATTTGTTATATGTGGGAAAGGGTTAATGAACAATGGTTTCTTGTTCAACACTTTGACTTGCTACAAAACAAACCTTGTCTTCAGAAATAAGAGAGTAAACAAACAAAAGTAATTTTTTAATGTAAGGGTTATTTCTCCCCAAAATCAATGTCACATCTTTTTTTTACGGACAAAACAGAGGAAATCTCGTAATTTCTTATTTAGTCAGCTGATCACAGCAAATTACACGGAACGTCATCTGCAGTAACTAAAACAGAAGAAGATTAGTTTAAGTCCGTACAAATGAGGTCCCAATAGGAAATCTAACACGGGACTAAGTCGGACAAATCTTCTTAGCAACTTTAAGCCTCTTTCTTGGGAATAACCATTGTAACTCTTTGAGGCTGTCAGCAGACACGTAAAAACATTTCCCATAAAATCTTCACCAGAAAAAAAAGCGGATTTTAAGATGTTCTATAAAAAACGTGAACTTGCATATACTAGAGCTATTCCAGGTTATCTGGTATGAATGACCTTTTGCACTCAAATTTGCATAACCCTTTCCTATGTGGAGACACTTTCTGACGCCTCTGCAGCAGATGACTTTTGAAATCATTATGGCAAAAAGAAGAAATAGCTCATAATGAGCAATTTCTCCGTCTGCCAAAGTGTTTTCAACTCTTTTCAGTAAATACATGTACATTGCAGTTTTATGAGGTTTGCCAGTTTTGCCCAGATGTTTTCAAAGTTGTCTGCAGCAGATTTGTTGTATGTGGGAAAGGGTTAAATCATTATTGATTGATTTTTTTTCTCGATTAATGATTAATGTAGTTTCAAAATTTCAAAACCTTTTTTTTTTTGTAACATCAATCTTTTAAAGTTGTATATGATTTTATTATGATGCAATTGTGAAAAGAATCAAATATATATATGTTGTATAATCTTAAAAACCATGAACTCTGCAGCCTGGATTAAGAATTTCTACAATTCAACTTTCTTTCTTTTTT
Organism: Serripes groenlandicus; assembly: GCA_031761405.1. Lineage (NCBI taxonomy): Eukaryota > Metazoa > Mollusca > Bivalvia > Cardiida > Cardiidae > Serripes > Serripes groenlandicus. Next base: position 23,304,603 of record JASEVX010000001.1, read on the forward strand.
CGATATTACTTTTTTTGACGGAGGCATGTTTTTTCAAGCAGATTCAGGTATTGAATGAGGTAAAAAAAAAGAAATATATATCTAAGCGAAAGTTATATTTCAAACATTTTAGTGATCTCTTCTAGTAAATAGAGTTTTTTCCAATGACAATGTCTTTATAACAAATCCTAAAAACAAAGACACTGGGGAAATATCACAAACTCATCGTTTGACATTTTTCTTTTAAGATAAATTTTTGCGCAAAAATATTTCCACTTTAATATGTTCTGCGAAAGTGATAAAGTATAACTAATACAATAACATTCTTGATACCTTAGCTTTGCATTGTGACAATTTAACCCTTTCCCACATTCAACAAATCTGCAGCAGAAGACTTTGAAAAACATCTGGGCAAAACTTTAGAAAACAGCTGTTCATGTAAGTATTATAATTTAAAAGATTTGCACATAATGTGGCAAATGGAGAAATTGCTCATTATGAACAATTTCACTTTTTGCTACAATGTTTTCAAAAGTTGTCTACTGCAAAGTCGTCAGAAAGCGTCTGTATGTGTGAAAGGGATAAATAAAAAGACTTGACCACCTAAGAAATGGTATAGTAGCAAATGTCTAACTGCTAATGTTGGTGAAAAAATAATCAGAACTTAGTAATTAGAAAGGAAAAGTTTCTTTTTTTCTTGTATTTTTACAACATAAATATAATATAAGGTAAAAGGTTAACCTTTTCCCACATACAACAAATCTGCAGCAGACCACTTTGAAAATGTCTAGACAAAAGCACAGAAAATCCATTTAACCCTTTCCCACCTGCAGACACATTTCAGCAGACAACTTTTGAAGACATAGTGGCCAAAGGAGAAATTACTCATGATGAGCAATTTCTCCTTTGCCTACAATGTTTTCAACTTTATTAAACAATTAAGTTAAGCTATCTTTTATGGAGATTTTTTCAGGTTTTTGTCATAATGTTTTCAAAGACTATGGTGCAGATTTGTTGTATGTGCCAAAGGGTTAAATAAAAGAACAATAATTGATTAAAGTTTGGAGCAATTTCTTCTTTTGTCGCCATGTTTTCAAAAAGCTGTCTGCTGCAGAGGCCTCAGAAAGCGTCTATATGAGGGAAAGGGATAAAGGAAATAGTGCCCAGTAATTCTTCCTGCTTTATAACACTCTCTGTTTACCTTTTCATCAGCAATCATGTTAAATGGCTGGAAGTCCTACCTGTTTAAGTTGACACCTCTTTATTGGGAATTAAATAAAGGTAAACAAATAATCCAGTAGATAAACAGACTTATTGCCCGGGAGTGACAGTATTGCCAGGTGGGCATTCAGTCAGGGTTGTATTTGTTTATGAGGGTCAGTTCTCTTTATATGGCAAGAAAAATATGTTCCTGTCAGCATGTCATTATGAAGTATTAAACACAATATTCTTTCATCATCATAATATTATCTGAAAAACTGCTTTAAATCCCCTATTTAACCCTTTCCAACATACAACAAGTCTGCAGCAGACGACTTTGAGAACATCTGGTCAAAAAAATATGGAATCTTTCTATAAATGAAAGACCAATTAATGAAAACTTTTTAAAGCATTGTGGTAAAAAGAGCAATTACTCCTTTTACCTCAATGATTTCATAAGTTGTCTGCTTCAGAGGCATCATAAGTAGACAAAACATGTTTCAAATATTGATATTCTGCACAATTTATTCTATTCGTTAATTATTTCTGCTTATTGTTGCTTTAAATTTAGATAAATATTACATATACATTTTTTGACTTTCCATTTTGGTTCTTTTGCATGTAAAAAAACACCCCACACAACTAGTTTGGGTAAATAACAAAAAAGCCCTTCTCATTTGCCTCTTTATGTTACAATTTGTTTACTTGATGATGTACAATATATTTGGTGTGACAATTCAGAGCTCTAGATAAGGAGTGTTTTGCTTGTTCTAAAATCCTTATTTTATCTGCTAACCCTATGCTGTAGGTAATCAAAAGAATCATCTCAATGAGACGATGCTTTTGAGTACCTACAGCATAGGGTTTGGTTGGATAATAAGAGAGATATTGTGGGGAAAAGAGCTGTTAACCCTTCCTTATTTGGACCTCTGGACAATTAAATGGGCCTCAGAGATTTGAAATCTTAACCCTTTCCCTCATATAGATGCTTTCTGACGCCTCTGCAGCAGACGGCTTTTTGAAAACATAGTGACAAAAGAAGAAATTGCACAGAACGTGCAATTTCTCCTTTTGCCACAATGTTTTCCCCTTTTTGTCATAGGTTATCCATTCAATTATGGATATTTCCTATGTTTTGACAAAAGACGTTCAAAGTCGTCTGCTGCAGAATTGTCGTATGAGGGAAAGGGTTAAATGGGCCCCAGAGATTTGAAATCTTAATAAGGTCCATGTTTTATTAGAAGCCTCCCTATCCAAGCTCTTTCGAAAAAAAATGGACGTTTTAACCCCCCTTTCCCACATTCAACAAATCTGCAGCAGACGACTTTGAACATATTTTGTCACATGGATAACCTATGACTAAAAGTGGAAAACATAGTGGCAAAAGGAGAAATTGCACGTTCTGTGCAATTTCTTCTTTTGTCACTATGTTTTCAAAACGCCGTCTGCTTTAACCCTTTCCCACATACAACAAATCTGCAGCAGACAACATTGAAAACATATTTGCAAAAACGTGAAAAATCTCCATAAATGAGAGTTTAATTATTAAACAGAGTTGGAAACATTGTGGCAAAAGGAGAAAACCTTTGTAATGAAAAGTGTTTTCATGAGGGAAAGGGTTTAAGATATATTTAAATTTTATGTTTTATTGCAGGTTACCTTGAACTGGTGTATCAGGGACATAGATAAGTATACTGTCAGACAAGAAGATTTTTTCTTTCTGTTGCAATGACAACCTGAGTTTAACATGCAAACAAATTATTTCTTTGAACTAAATGGAAAGAACACAACTTTACCCTTTCCCTCATACGACAATTCTGCAGCAGACGACTTTGAACATATTTTGTCAAAAAATAGAAAACTGCTATAATTGAACTGATAACCTATGACTAAAAGTGGAAAACATTGTGGCAAAAGGAGAAATTGCTCATTTTGAGCAATTTCTTCTTTTGTCACTATGTTTTCAAAAAGCCGTCTGCTGCAGAGGCGTCAGAAAGCGTCTATATGTGGGAAAGGGTTAAAGGAACGTTCCTGTGAAATTATTATGAAACTGGTCCATTGGTTTAGGCAGGGAAGTCGTTTGTAGAAAAATGATGACCACGGACGCTGCACACCGGGTGATCACAAAAGCTCAACCTGAACTGCTAGAAAACAGGGTGATCACAGTACATGTAGCTCAACCCCAGACTTTTAGCTCTAGGCGACCTCAAAATCGGTCAAAAACGGAATATTTTTGGAATTTCCCAGGATTCAAACAGATTATAAAGGATTGACCACCATGACCAGATATGATAAGAATCTGATATATTGCCACCTGAACTTTTCCTTTCGGCTCTTTTATTCCGTTTTTCCCTTGATCAGCTTAGACCCCCCCCCTCGTACGACATTTATAATCTTCTTTAACCTTTTCCCACATACAGACCCGGTCTGGAGGCTATGCAGCAGACAACTTTTTGAAAAAAATGTGGCAAAAGGAGAAATTGCTCATAATGTCATAATGAGCAATTTCTCCTTCTGCCAAAATGTTTTCATTTTTTTTCATTAAATAAACATTTAATTATAGAATTTTTAACCGGGTTTTGCATAGAATTGTTTTCAAGTTGTCTGCAGCTCATTCGCTGTATGTGGGAAAGGGTTTATGTCTTGGCTCTTTTCATAAAAAAAAACATCAACAAAAATGTAACGGGCAAAAATGTACAAGGAATTTTTAAAATGTTTCAATCTTTTTTCCTTAACTCTACCCTTTTTCTCGTCATCAAAAGACATCTTAAAACACTATGAAATAGGTACCGTACTCACTGCTTAGAATTAACGATGGTTTTGTTTTCAAATAATGTTTTTAATTGTAATGATAGAATAATATCAACTGTAAGTGGGGGTTTTGTCACAGTAGTTCAAATTAGAAATTCTCCCAGATAAAAGTTTGAATATGTTTAATAGTATTAACCCTTTCCCTCATATAGACGCTTTCTGACGCCTCTGCAGCAGACAGCTTTTTGAAAACATAGTGACAAAAGAAGAAATTGCACAAAACGTGCAATTTCTCCTTTTGCCACAATGTTTTCCACTTTTTGTCATAGGTTATCCATTCAATTACAGAGATTTTCTATTTTTTGACATAATACGTTCAAAGTCGTCTGCTGCAGAATTGCCGTATGAGGGAAAGGGTTAATAGAATTTTTTAACCCCCCGTTTCCCATAAACAGACGCTTTATGACGCTGCAGCAGCAGACAACTTTAGAAAACATCAACATCATTTATAGGTATTTTTTTTAGATGTTCACAAAGTCATCTTTTCTTTTATTCAAAAAGATTTCCCATATGTTTAATTTAATGTTTTTAACCCTGTCCCTCATATAGACGCTTTCTGACGCCTCTTCAGCAGACAGTTTTTTGAAAACATAGTGACAAAAGAAGAAGTGTTTTCCACTTTTAGTCATAGGTTATCCATTAAATTATAGAGATTTTCTATTTAGTGACAAAATATGTTCAAAGTCGTCTGCTGCAGAATTTGTGGCAAAAAGGAGAAAATGCTTTGATGAGCAATATCTCCTTTTTGCCACAATGTTTTCAAAAGTTGTATGCTGCAGATGCGTCAAAATGCGTGTATATGTTGAAAAAGAATTAAACCATCGATCTATGGGTATGTGGTATTAGTCATGCTGTGACATAACTTTTACATACCACTACTTAATTAAGATAACCAAAATATTTACATGAACTTCATCAAATTATTTCTCATCGATGAACATTAAAGGCTCAATTAACCCTTTCACTAAAACAGGTGACATTGATCTCTGTAGAAGAGGGAATTTTTTGAAAACATTTTGGGAAAAGCAAGGCTCTTTTTTATGTTTTCGAAAAATGAGTTCTCTTTTTGGGATGATTAGATAAATATTGTTCAATAGTTTTCTGTTTGTTCCTTACTTCAAATGTTTTTAAATCAGAAGAGTGTGTAATTACTTTAATCGTTTTCATCATTTAACCCTTACCCTTATACAGAAAATATTCGACACCTGAGCTGATTTTTGTTTATGTAATGTTTCACGCCGCAGCTGCTTTCAACAATTGTTCAGTTATATCAGGGCCTTTCCTGGGCAATTTACCAGTACTACTGGTCCATTGATCCTGACACCAGCAAGCCAGTTGTAATGCTAACCCCACAACCCTGAACATAACCCTGATTAAACATATTGTTGCACCAGGAGAAAATGATGGGGATGAGCACTTTCTCCTGTTGCCAGAATGTTTTCGACTCTTTTCATCTTATGCAGATTGTTGAACTTTTGAAAACATTGTCACCAAAGGATAAATTTCTCATAATGAGCAATTGGTAGAAGTGGTACAGGTGAAATATTGAAGTCACATGATGTAAATGACTGAGGACACCAATTCTACCAAATTCGGTACGCCAATAATTTAGTGCAAAACATTTTTGGTAATACATAGTAATACTTTCATTCAAAGAGATTTTCTTTATTTGTTATTATATTTTTTTAAAAGTCGTCTTCTGCAGATTTGTTGTATGTGGGAAAGGGCTAAATGATGTCTTTTCTGCTGTTCTACCTTCCCTGTCACAGACAACTGTGTGTACCTCAGAAGCATAATATGATAATATTTAACCCTTTCCCTCATACGACAATTCTGCAGCAGACGACTTTGAACGTATTTTGTCAAAACATAGAAAATCTCCATAATGGAATGGATAATCTATGACAAAAAGTGGAAAACATTGTGGCAAAAGGAGAAATTGCACGTTTTGTGCAATTTCTTCTTTTGTCACTATGTTTTCAAAACGCCGTCTGCTGCAGAGGCGTCAGAAAGCGTCTATATGAGGGAAAGGGTTAAATGAACTAAGACTTCACATGCACCATTAACTCATTTTTGACCAATGCATTACCACAGAAACGTTTTTGGTTATTTTGATCTAATACTCCTTTGCCTTTTTTACCTTTTCACACATATACAAATTGCATGCTTTATGACGCTCTGCCGCAGCCAACTTTTGAAAACATTGTCCTAAAAGGAGAAAATGTTTTCAAAAGCCATCTGCTGCAAAGGCGCCAAAATGCAAATTTGGTTAAGACAATACCAATTTTTACAGGACATAAATTCATTATTCTGATGAATTCATTTAAAGTGTATCTGCATTTTAAGTGAATTATGTTCTTATAGCTAGGGGCTGTGCCAAATTATCTTGAAATTATACCAGCGCTTTGAAAGTTGTGTCATCTTGCTCCATTTCTGGTGCCGACCTTGCTATGTTTTTGTCACTTCACCCCCTTTTTGATGCTGCCTGGTGGTCATGTTTTGCAATCAATCAGTTTGGTTTGAACAATATTATTGTAGGGTCACTTAAGGAAAAATTCTACTAATGATTCTTGAAATCAAACCAGCAGTTTCAGAGTTGAAGAACTGTAAAGCTTTGTCATTTTCTCCCTTTCTGAATACACAGCAACTATGATTGTGAATATAATTTAACCCTTTCCCTCATATAAACGCTTTCTGATGCCTCTGCAGCAGACCGCTTTTTGAAAACATAGTGACAAAAGAAGAAATTGCTCAAAACAAGCAATTTCTCCTTTTGCCACAATGTTTTCCACTTTTAGTCATAGGTTATCCATTCAATTATAGAGATTTTCCAGTTTTTGACACATTATGTTCAAAGTCGTCTGCTTCAGATTTTTTGTATGTGGGAAAGGGTTAACTCTTTCCAACATATAGATGCTTTCTGACACCTCTGCAGCAGACAACTTTTGAAAACATGGTGAAAAAGTAGAAATCGCTCTATGCAATAATTAAACTTTAATTTAACCCTTTCCCACAAACAAACCTGCAGTACATGACTTTGAAAGTTTCTAGGCAAAAACAACGCAAAGCAATATAAATGTAGGTATAATTACTTAAAAGAGTTGAAAACATATTGTGCCAAAAGGAGAAATTGCTCATTTTGAGCAATTTTTGCTTTTGTCATGTTTTCAAAAGTCGTCTGCTGCAGAGGTGTCAGAAAGTGTCTATATATGGGAAAGGGTTAAAGAAGATTTCCATATTTTTGCTGATTTTTTTTGAAGGCTGTCTGCTGTAGATTTGTTGTATGTGGGAAAGGGTTAAAGAAATTGTTGATGACTATGGACAATGCATGCCAGACACAGAGAATTCAATGTCCTCGGGTGAGCTAATAATAAATAATCCACCAGAAAACAGATGGTGTTGGACACAATGACCTTGAAGAGGTTCAGAAAGCTCACAGTGTAAAAGTCTAACAATATTTGTTCCATTTAATTATAAAACTCTAATGTGAGAAGTATAAACATTCTTGAAACTGAGGAGGAGAGGGTCAAAAGTGAACATTTTATAAAAATTTACCATGGCATTGCAAAATGTATTATATTTAATGACGCCCATGGAACATCGATTGTTACAATTGTATGTATACATCTGGCATAGACAATTAGACATATATTATTTTTAACTGAAAATGCATAAACCCTTTCCCACATACAACAAATCTGCAGTACATGACTTTGAAAACATTGTGACAAAAACCTGAAAGATGAGCAATTTCACCTTTTACCACAATGTTTTCAAAAGTCGTCTGCTGCTATTGAGTCAAATTGTGTCTGCAGGTGGGAAAGGGTTATACAAGACTTTTGCTTGTTGCCAGAATGCTTTTAAATATTTGTTTCTTTTAGTTTAGCAAATTGCAATTATTCAGTTTAAAGCATCTTTCTTTCTTTTTTTTCAAATATTGGGATTCGCTTCATTAGATATCCCTTATTGTCAGGCTTTTCCTCTTAAGACGCATTTTGACGCATCTGCAGCAGAGGACTTTTGAAAACATTGTGACAAAAGATTAAATTGCTCAAAATGAGCAAATTATTCTTTTGCCACAATCTTTTCAACTTTTTTTCAGTAATTATACCTTTATTTCTACAGATTTTCCGTATATTGAGTAGAGGTTTTCAAAGTCATCTGCTTCAGATTTGTTTTATGTGGGAAATGGTTAATATCACCAGAGACATATACCAAGAAAAAAAAGGAAAGATGTTGTATAATTTGGTCAGTCCAATTTCTGGTGCCATTTGTGAGAAGAGGACCATGATTACCCTGACCAAACAGCACTGTGTACTTAAATCATGACTGTATAAACTGCACTATTGACTGGGGGGAAATACTCCATGTTTGTTCTAAATTTCTACGAGCCTAATTAAACACGAAATCCATCCTAGCCAAATGAACGTCCAGGAAAACATTACAAGATATTGACAATTGACCAAACCGGACAAATACTGACCAAATATTGATTACTTAACCTTCGTCCTTGGGGTTCTTAAGTCACACCCACAAAATGACCACTTGTAATACCAAACATATTTAATTAAAATAAAATTCAACTTTTTAACGATCACTGACGTAAAAAGGCTATCTATCATAGCTTTAGTGTCATCTTTAGGACTTTATGAAAGTGACAATGATGCATACACTAAAAATAGTTCTCAAGTGAATTTTTCTAGAGATATTTCAAAAACCTGACCACAGAAAAAATTGACTAATACTAAATTAACCCTTTCCCACATACACACGTTTTTGGATGCCTCTACAGCAGACAACTTTTGAAAACATTGTGGCAAAAGTAGAAATTGCTCATTATGAACAATTTCTCCTCTTGTCACAATGTTTTCAACCCTACTCAATTATTGCTCTTTCATTTACAGAGATTTTCAGATTTTTGCAAAGACATTTCGAAATTGATTTGTTGTACCGGTATGTGGGAACGGGTTAAACTCTTATCCTATCGAAAGGCAAATCATGCATTGGTGAAAAAATGACATTAGAAAACAGTGCTTGAAAAGTGGCTACAATAGTTGCAATTGCTTTTAATTTACAATGACAATTATTGGATATTTGTATTTGGGAAAATATTTTTTTACAGATTTTGCTATTTTTATCTCTGGCTGCTATCTTGTGTAGTGGAGCAGAACAATTTGAACTAGAACTATCACTGAAGATGATAAATACCCCCTAAACAGCACCTTGACCTACACCATAACTTAATTATTAAAAGGGCCATAACTCTGTTAAATATCATGCAATTGTAATCCCTTTAGGATATGCACATCTCCTCTTGGTATAGAAGCTTCATGTAAAATTTTATTGAATTCCAAAATATGGCTTCCGACCGACCGATCGACAGACTGCCCGACACAGTGACTCCTATATACCCCCTCTTCTTCGAAGGGGGGTATAACTATTTCAGTAGAAAGCTATTTCGGAAATATCTGTGTGAATTCATTAATAAATTGGGCCAGTTCTTTATGAGGAGATGTTGTTTAAGGGTATATGCAACCATTATAATTTTCCTTTATAAAGTTCTTCTTCGAAAATATAGTTCAAAAGAAATCATTCCTTAATAAGATTTTCACTGAATCCCTTTTCAGATGCCATCTGACATCCCATGTATTTTAACTAATCAATAATACTTGAACAGTTAATTATCTAGAAATCAGACCAAAACTTTCAGAGAAACTTTCAGAGACTTTCTGCACCTTTGCTGATGCTGCCATGTTTCTCATCTGGGGAACATTTTTATTAAATTACTTTGGAATAAGGCAAGCAGATTCTAATATTAAAGTTTTGTGATTTTACCTCTTTTCTAATGCCGCCTTGTGAACAAGTTTTTCAATCAATCAATCAATATGGCTTGAACCAATGATGTAGTGGGTCACCAAAGGAACATCTAAATTATCTTACAAGCACTTTCATAAGAATGGAATTCTTAAAGTTTTGTCATTTTAGCCATTTTCTGATGTCACCTGGTGCCATGTTTTTTAACCAATCAATCTGGCTTGAACAATATTTGTAGAAAATCACCCAAGGAACATTTCTACCAAGATATCTTGAAATCAGACGTGCAAATTCAGAGCAGAATTATTTTAAAATTTAAGCAAATCCTCCCGTTTCAGATGCCGCCAGCATGCAAAGTTGTATATATATATTTAATCTTTAAATACTTTTAAAAAGGATTACCAGAGGAACAGCCCTGTGAGATTTGGTTGAAAATGGTCCAGTGGTCTAGGGGAAGATGTCATTTGAAGCTAAATAATTGAAGATGGAGAGAGAGTGATCAGAATAGATCACCTTGAGCCATTGGCTCAGGTGATCTAAAGGGTCAATGCTGGAAATCAGTGTTGGGACTTAAGAATAAATATTTTTCTTTTGAAGAGTATTTTTCATCCTATTAAAATAAACCTTTGGTATTCTATATATTATTTTAACCAACTAGGGCTATGGAATGACAAGTACATGTTTTTTTGCCCCTCCTTTTAGTGGTTTTACTTTCAAGGTTTAAACTTTTTCCCACATACAGACACTTTCTAAAGCCTCTGCAGCAGACGTCTTGAAAATATTATGGCAAAATAAGAAAATGCTGATAATGAGCCATTTCTCCCTTTACCACAACGTTTTCAACCCTTTTCAATAATTATACATTTATTTTTAGCAACTATTCATGTTTTTAGGTAGAAATTTTCAAAGGCGTCTGATGCAGAATTTCAGTATGTGGGAAAGGATTAAGGAACCCATTCTTCCATGTGGATTTCATTATGACAACTGGCAAGTTTTAAAAACATTGTGGAAAAAGAATAGTAATATCTCCTACTCTCAATTTTTTTAAAATGCTATTTCAAAATTATATTTACATATGAAAAGATTTTTATATTATATTCCTCAGATACTTTCAATTGGAAAATGTCTAAACTTAAAGAGAGAGAAATTTTGAAAAATATTATTTCAACCATCAGGCCATTCATTTTGGAAAGACGAGTTATTAACTTATTAGAATTTCATTGTTTTCATATCATATCTGAAAAGAATCAAACAATTTATTCATCTAAAAAGAATATAGCTCTACTTATTGTACCAAAAATGTTAGTTAAACTTTTTATCCATTGATTATTATAAGATATTTGAATCAGATGTATTAGATTTTAATATAATTAAAAGTATAAAAATAGTCTTAAAAAGTTTTCACTAATTTTTTAACTGACTTCACAAAAGGAAGAGAACAGAAAATTTGAAATAAATAAATATGAAAATATGGGAAAAAAGAAGTTGATCATTAAGTGCAATTTTCCTTTTTCCTGCAGTGGTTTAAAAAGTGCTATATAACAAGAGTGTGGCAAGCGATCACCAAAGCTTGTCTGCATTTTTCTAAGAAAAACAAGAGCGCCAAATGTCACAAAATACGTCCGTCCTGTATAGAGATAATTGTTATTGAGCTGACAAGACCAATTTTAGGTAATTTCTATAATTAAAGGGCAATAACTCTTGATTGACTTAAGGGATATGGCTAGTTATCGAACTTGTCCTAGATATTATCCCAATTCACATTCTGACAAAATTTGGAGATGATTGGACAAAGGCTTCTAAAGTTATTGAGCTGACAACATACTGGATGCCGCCCGCCCGCCCGTACGCCGCAGGTAAAACTATAATATGATCCGTTTTTTTCAAAACAGGCGTATAAAAAGGGGCATTTCTGAATCATTACACCGTTCATGTGTTTTGTTCCTAGGAACATGTGTACCAAGTTTCATTTAAAAATGTTGAAGCTATGAGGTAAGGTTAAAGTTTTGCGACGACTCAGATGGCGACGCCAAGGGCATCACAATAATACCCAGACTTTTTTACATGGTAAAACATCTAACAAGGACTTAGTTAACTCTTTCCCACATACATGAATATAATGAAGCAAACAACTTTGAAAACATCTGGGCCAACATATGGGAAATCTCTCTAAATTATTGAATAGAGTTAACCCTTTCCCTCATACGACAATTCTGCAGCAGACGACTTTGAACATATTTTAACAAGAAGTAGAAAACCTCTATAATTAAATGGATAACCTAAAAGTGGAAAACATTGTAACAAAAGGAGAAATTGCTCGTTTTGAGTAATTTTTTCTTTTGTCACTATGTTTTCAAAAAGCTGTCTGCTGCAGAGGCTTCAGAAAGCGTCTATATGAGGGAAAAGGTTAAACACATTGCTGCTCATTCTCTTTTTGTTACAATATTTTCAAAATCTGTCTACAGCAAACATGTCATAATGAGAATAAAATGGGAATGGGATAAACAAGAATGTGTAGTAATAGATGAAGCTGCATCCATTATTATGTCTTACTTACAGAATATTAAGCTGCATCTGTCGTCGTATGAGAGCATTGCGTTTGTTAACAAGCGTGAACCATTCTTGTAAAAGCTTCTCTTCTTTGGCTTTATTACTGCCTGGAAAGATAATAAATGTTTATTTAAGTTTAACATCTTTATCTTTCACACAATGAAATAACAAAAAGAATTGTAAGCTATTTTCTAACATACTATTTCTGGACTCATCCAGTATGAAAGTAGTCTTGCAGTTATCTCTCATTTCTCAAATTACTTTTTCTACTCAAAATATAAATGTATCATTTGTTCAAATTTAAATGTTTAACTTTCTTTAACTTCAATTGCCTTAATATGCTATCTTAACTCTTTTGCACATACAACAAATCTACAGCAAATGGCTTTGAAAACAGCTCAGTAAAAACATATAAAATCTTTACAAATAATAATAAAATTATTAAATAGAGTTGAAAACATCTGAAAGAGGAAAAGTGTTAAGATTCTACAAAAATAAAACTTTTTTGAGAAAAAGAACAGACTGATCTGGGTGAAATGAAAGTATCAAGTTAAAAGGAAAAAATTCTACTTTTACCACAATGTTTTCAAAACTCTGCGTTGCAGAATCATCAAATCCCTTTCCTGCATATAGACGCTTTCTGACACCTCTGCAGTAAACGACTATTGAAAACATTGTGGCAAAGGAAGAAATTGCTCATCATAAGCAATTTCTCCTTTTGCCCCAATGATTTCAACTTTATTCAATACAATGAACATGTAGTTAGTTTTTTATTTATAAAAAGTTTCAACATTTTTGCAATATTGATTTCAAAGTCGTCTGCTGCAGATTTGGTGTATGTGGGAAAGTGGTTAACACATTCGAAGTAGAGAAAATTGTAAGTGTAGGCTATAAGCACATGTTCGATAGAAGGCAAATGGTAAACTGAGCCTGACAAATGCAGAAACGACCAGGTGAACAAAGCATGAATACATAACATATGAAAATAAAATTACAATTCATTAACCCTATCTTATATACAGACCCTTCTGACGCATCTGCCACAGATGACCCTTGAAAACATTGGAACAAAAGGTGTAATTGCTCAAAACAAACAATTTCTCCTTTTGCCACAATGTTTTCAACTTTTTTCAGTAATTATACTTCATTTATAGAGATTTTTCATGTTTTTGTCAATATATTTTCAAAGTTGTCTGCTGCAGAATTGTTGTAAGTGAGAAAGGGTTAAGCATTTAAGGGGAAACCATAAAAATCATAACAAGAGGGTCATGGTGGCCTCGCTTACCTGAGTACCGTGACTCTGTATGATAAGGTGTTTATAAGTTATATTCAAATAATTAATTAGGTTCAGATAGAGGCAAGACCCAACATGAACAATATTTACTTTTGAAATCATTGTGGCAAATGGAGAAATTGCTCATTATGATTAAGACAAATTATCTGTAACATATTAATCACAACTGAGTTTCATCATTCTGGAGTAAAACGCTTGGCTGTTTGTTCATGATTTTCTAAGTCCAAAAAGGGGCATAACTGATTAAATATTAAAGCCAGAGTTATGTGACTTGGTATAGACATGCATATTGTTTCTAAGAACCTCTGGAACAAGCTTCATTTGAATATGTGTAACTGTTCTGTTTTGTTTTGTAAGGTTAAGCTTTTGTGATGACACAGACAATGACGACGTTACCAAGGGTATCACAATAGCAGACTTTTTCTTTCTTCAAAAAAACAGGGGAGCTAATAAGCATCTTCTAGTTATCAAATTTATTTTCCCTTAAATTTATCCCAAAATTATCAAATAAGGTATCATCAAGACAAACATTCTGACAAAATTTCCCGTACTTATATCTAAAATGCAGCCTGTAGAGTGTCAACAAGAGCTTCCTTAAAATTGGCTTTGTGACCGATTGCAATCCAACATGACCCATATTCGATGTTATCATCTATAGGTATCATCAACACATATTACCTGCAGAGGAGTCAGACATGACATTACTCGTTCGCCATTTAGACACGACATATTTCCTGAGAAAGTTTCATCATTCCCGAGTCAAACAAGAGCGCCACTTAGCAAACGCCAATGCTCGTCTATTTTTTCTAAGTAAAAAAAGGGGCATCCCTGAATAAATATTAAAGCCGGGGTTATGTGACTTAATATAGACATGCATAGTATGTCTAGGAACATGTGTAACAAGTTTCATTTGAATATGTGTAACGGTTTTCGAGTTATGAGGTAGGTAAGATTAAAGTTTTGTGATGAAGTCGCAGACGACGATGAGTTTGAAAGAGTTATGTGAAAGCAGCAGTACTATGTATAAGTAAAATGTGAAGGCAGAGGTGCAATAGCAGAGCCCAGGCAACCTGCTCCAAGACCCAAGGGGTATCAATCCCATGGCAAGCACGGTTACCTGCAGAAAAACTACTAGTTGAAGAAGCAGATATGAGACATTCCACGAGAAAACCAACATTATGGACTCTGCATAATGTATCGACCCAGATCAGCCTGCGCAGTCCACACAGCCTTATCCTGACCGACACATTCTGTCTCAGGAAGATATAGGTATAGAGTAATGATTCCTGAAACAAAAAAGTCCACAATGTTGGTTTTCTCGCGTAATGGCTCATATCATGATTAATTCAGGAAAATCTTCATTTAAATGCCTAAACTTTGGAACAACAGTAGAAAGCAATGTTGGAAAAGTCATAATTATTATTAACTTTTGTAACATTGTTTTCCATTCTGTTTGAAAAACATAACTTCTTTTTCTTCATTTATTTCCAAGAGTTGAATTACAATCAATACAAATTAACCCTTTTAATATTCTTTATATGTAGATGCTTTAAGACGCATCTGTTGCAGACAACTTTTGAAAACATTGTTCTAAAAAATGTTCTCATTTTTGCCACAATGATTTCAAATCTGTTCACTGATATAATATTTTCTACCGCAGACTTGTAAGTTGTATTTTGGAAAGGGAGAAGCTTTGAATTATAAGCAAGTCCGACAGATAGAGTAACAGGCACATGTACATGCTACAAAATGAATTTTCATAGCAAAACTCTGACTATTCCTACTTATTGTTTCTTTAACTTGGTCTATCATTCCACCAGGTGAACCTGTCGAACAAAGTAAGAAACTTTGTCATATTTTACAAACAAAAGGACTATTTCCAATAAGGAGGCAATTACCATGCTGGTGAAATTGAGGGCTTGGCGTGAACGGTTGTAACTAAAATTGATATTTTTTTACCAAGGTTAATCACCTCGCCATGAAGTTTTTAAAAGCGTGAAATCATTTATCTTGGTAAACAATGAACATTTAGGTGAGCAATGGCACCTAAATTTGCATTGTTTACAAAGGGGTCAAAATTGCCCCTAAACCAGGGTTTTCAAAATAGGTTTTCAGTTACAACCGTTTCACGCCAAGCCCTCGAAATATTCCTGTCAAACTGGTAAATGGCCTTGGAACGTATATAAAAACAATTTTAAAGTCAAACTTGTGTTAGCGGTGACCTCTGTTAAGGTCAAATTACGTTAAATACATCCGCTGACTTGCTGATCTACAGTACTATAGTCCCTAAAAAAAACTTGTTTGCGTAGAAATGAGTGTATACCATCACCAGAATGTATTGAATATATGATATATTGAGTTTAAATGCATTGTAAATGTGTATAGGATGCACTGGAAATGATTGATTTGATCACTTTTAGTATTCTGACCTTGTTTGAAAGTGAAAGAAGGGAATGCTAAACATCGGTTTTGTCCGGGCCCGATTTGGTCCAAAATGACGGTTACCATTTTCCCCTTGTGAGTTCTTTCTTGCATAATGCATGACCCCCACATTTTCTTTGGATTGTTTTAAAGCTAGGAGGTAACTCTTTCCAATGATATATGGTGTTCTACATGAGAAACGCTTAAAAAGTGTGACAATCGAGGATTGAAACTGGTCGATTCACATGGAAGCAAAGAAGGAAATATTTTGGTGTATTGTAACCTTAAGCATCAAACTTGTATTAAGCAGCTATTTGAAGATAAAACAAAACAACATTTTCTTCCTTATTTGACTTGTATTAAGCAAGCAGCCACATTTTGACTCTACCCTGGGTGGCTGCATAAGACAGGTTTGCATTGAACAAGACAGTTGTCACCATGTCAACTTAGTGTGTTTGCTTGTATGTGTACATCTTACTAGAATATCTTCATTGATTTAATATATAAGCGTAAACAATAACATATATGTGTTATATTAGAGCAGTTATTCTGAAGGGCAATCAAATTTGATATTTCATGGTTCAAGGGAGGCAATCAAAATTCAATGAAAAATACAATAGCTTCCTCTCCTTGATATTGAACATATTTTACTTTATGAACATTTTCTCACTTGAAGAGACTTTCTGACTTTTGATTGATTGATTGATTGGGGTTTAACGCCGTTTTTAACAATTTCTCAGTTATATCACGGCGGCCAGTTCACCTACTCATGCATTTCCTGGTTTTCTCACACCAGTACTCCACACAACAATTTTCCCAAGCAACTGGCTGCTTTTCCACAGACTTAGCCCGTTGGTGGAAGACGAATGACGCATGTCGCATTGACGTTTGTCAATCGTCGGAAAGAAAGTTGGCCGGGATTCGAACTCACAACCCCTGGATTGACAACCCGCGTCGCTACCGACTGAGCTACCGGAGCTCAGCTCTGACTTTTGAAAATATTATGACAAAAGGAGAATTTGCTCATGATAAAATTTATTTATTAATTGTTCTTTCATTTATATGGTGTTTCCATATTTCTGACTGAATGTCTTCAAAGATTGTGTCAGGAATACAGTTAACACTTTCCCACATACAAAAAATGTGCAACAGACAGCTTTTAAAATATCTAGGTAAAGTTAATGAAAATCTCTATAAAAAGGTTTGATTATTGAATGAACTTGAAAACATTGTGGCAAAGGGAGAAAATTGCTCATGATGAGGAATTTCTCCATTTGCCAGAACGTTTTAATAAATCATCAGTAACAAAAGGCTTCAGAATGCATCTGTATGTGGGGGAAAGGTAAACTGAAGATTTGGCAAAAGTATTTCTAGTCAAAGGGAGAAAACTATGTAAGGCATAATTGGATTGGACCATTAAGTAGAACAATTATAGTAGATTACTTGCGCTGTTTTTGTACTCAAAAGCAGTCTTTTTTATTTAATTATTTAAAAGGAAAATGTATCCCAAGGTGCATTATCTTACCACTACACCCAAAAGTTTGTTAATTCTTTAAAAATGAATTATCGCTAATTACATGTATATAATATGTACACCAGAAGTTAGTAATAGGATTTTCTTTATCAGAAATTGTGAAAAGATAATGCTTGAACCATGAATATATAAACAGATTAGCTCTTAGCTGCTTTGATTTAAGCACTGTGCTAAATTCACTGAATGGGTTTAACATTGTTTTCAACAATTTTTCAGTCATATCACCGCAGCCAGTTCACCTACCCTTGTGTTTCCTGGCATTCTCACACAACAGTCTTTCCAAGCAACTGGATGCTTATCCTCATAGACTTTTAGCCCATCGGTGGAAGACAAATGACACGCCTGTACTAGATGCAATGATTTTAATTTGAAGCTATGTATACTGTAAAATTATGATTAGATCTATACAATAGATGTTAGTTTTAGCCCTTTCCCTCATACGACAATTCTGCAGCAGACGACTTCAAACATATTTTGTCAAAACATGGAAAATCTCTATAATTGAATGGATAACCTACGACTAAAAGTGGAAAACATTGTGGCAAAAGGAGAAATTGATCGTTTTGAGAAATTTCTTCTTTTGTCACTATGTTTTCAAAAAGCCGTCTGCTGCAGAGGCGTCAGAAAGCGTCTATATGAGGGAAAGGGTTAAAGGAGCTGAACTCTAGACGGATATCAAAATTTTGAAATGTTAAAAATTCTGCAAATATTGCAATTTATAGTGATACTAGGAAAATTATGTCACGTCAGCGGATTGACATCATAACGTTAGTCCCTTTGACGTCATACCTATATCACTCACAGTGTGGGTGATATGGATTATATCTCACTGATAGATCTCAGTATCTCATCGTTTAGAATTAAATAAAAAGTTAAAAACTATGTTGGCAGTAAATGTTGAAAGTCACAAAAATGTACGTAATTTGGCTTAATGGGTTTGTTTACACAGTAAAAATGAAGCATAAATTTTCCGCTTTTAGTCATAGGTTATCCATTCAATTATAGAGAGTTTCCACTTATTGACAAATTATGTTCAAAGTCGTCTGCTGCAGAATTGTCGTATGAGGGAAAGGGTTAAACAGTTTTAAAACTTTAACTATACTATCTGTAATCTGGAAATATATAAGCACCTTTAATCACCTTTACATTGATCTTACAACTTATACTAGTAACTGTCAATCTCGGTTTTCTGGACAATCAACCAGTACTTGCACCAAGTGCATGGGTAAACTCCTGTTCTTTTTTACCAATACTTGTATGCGTAATATGTGTTTGTTCTAAATATGTATAAGGATAAGCATACAAGGGTAGACTACACAGTAACACATGACTATTGACCGCATTATTAACCCTTTCCCTCATATAGACGCTTTCTGATGCCTCTGCAGCAGACGGCTTTTTGAAAACATAGTGACAATGAAGAAATTGCTCAAAACGAGCAATTTCTCCTTTTGACACAATGTTTTCCACTTTTAGTCATAGGTTATCCATTCAATTATAGAGATTTTCCATTTATTGACAAAATATGTTCAATGTCGTCTGCTGCTGAATTGTCGTATGAGGGAAAGGGTTAACCCTTTCCCACTTGCAGACCACTTTTGACGCATCTGCACCAGATATCTTTAGAAAAAGGTTGTAGCAAAATAAGAAATTGCTCATAAGTTTTCGACTCTTTTCAATAATAATATTGTCTCTTATAAAGAATCTTAATATTTAGACATTTTCATTTGCTGCAGATTTGTTGAATGTGGGAAAGGGTTTTAGAAATAAATTCTCAATATACAGCTTTATATTCGTGTTGATGCATTATGGTATGCAACTACAATTCCTTCATACCAAACTTCCAAGTATTTTAGCTAAAATCTGTATTGTTTACCAAAACCTCATTTTTGTCATTGTCGCAGAAAGATTAAAAAATATCCCTGGTTTGTAAACACAGTTACCTACCTTTTTCCATGGTTCTGCGTAACTGTCTTTCTACAATAGCAGCCCTACAGTCTATCTGAGCCTGCTCCCTCTCCAGACATTCCATCTCATTCTGCACATACTGGTTGGTATCTTGTAAGTTCTAGAATAAACAATTAAACAACCCAGATATAGTTTCAACACATTTAAAGGATTAATAGTGTAAAATTTACAAAATATTACGTAAAAAATAATGTATTTTATATATTTGCTCTTATTACTATTTACAAGATTAATTGAGTTAATTCAATGAATTCAGATCCCACGCGAAAAGCAAAGTTGTAATTGGACCACCTTTAGTTACTTAAACAAAATAACATTTTAAAATCTTTGGACAATGTGAGTGTTTAACATTTTATTATTAATGGTCTTTCCAAATTTGACAGGTGACCATGTTTTTGACACCACATGACCCAAGTTTTAAAATGAGCTGCATTAAATCAATAGTTATGTGACTGGGTATATACATGTGTATTGCTCCTAAAAACATGTGTACCAAGTTTCATTTAAAAATGTTGAACTTTTTTTTAGTTATGAGGTAAGTTCAAAGTTTTGTGACAACGCAGACGCCAAGACTATCACATTAGCACAACTTTTTTTCTTCGAAAGACAGACAAGCTAGAAATGTGTCCTCTAGAGAAATCACAAGGTTTTCCAAAAATTTGAACTTCTGACCTAGTTTTTGACCCCCATATGACTCAGTTTCAAAACTTAAAACTGATTTGATGGGAAGAATGTTCTGAACTATTTTATGAAAAATATCTCCAATAGTGTGATCATAAGGTTTTTCTAAAATTTGACCTTGTAACCAGCTTTTGACCTCATGTGAGCCAGTTTCGAACTTGATTAGGATTTGGTGGCAATGAATGTTTCCATTTGTTTGACCTAGCAACCTAGTTTTTGATCCCATTGGACCCAGTTTGTTGCTTGACCGAGATTTGATGGAGAAAAATGTTCTTGTAAACTTTTATGAAGATTGTTTGTTTGTTTGTTTGTTTGGAGTTTAACGCCGCTTTCAACAGCTTTGGTCATATCACGGCGGCCAGTGCACCTACCCATGTTTTCCTGGCTTTCCCACACCAGTACTTACACAACATTCTTTCGAAGCCACTGACTACTTTCTCACATAGATCAGAGGTGAGAGGCAATGGAAAACATCGCCCGAAAGAATGTCGCCGCAACCGGGTATCGAACCCTTGACCTCCAGATCACGAGTCAGATACGCTACCAATTGAGCTACCCGGCCGGGTTTTATGAAGATTGGATATAAAATGTGACCTCAACTCATAAGGTATTGTTGTGATATTTATAAACCGTGATAAACAGTTTATTTACTATGTTTTGTTTGTATGGTGCTTTATGCTGCTTTCAACAATTTTTCAGTTAACCCTTTCCCTCATATAAACGCTTTCGGACGCCTCTGCAGCAGACGGCTTTATGAAAACATAGCGGCCAAAAGAAGAAATTGCACAATACGTGCAATTTCTCCTTTTGCCACAATGTTTTCCACTTTTAGTCATGGATTTTCTATGTCTTTACAAAATACGTTCAAAGTCGTCTGCTGCAGAATTGCCGTATGAGGGAAAGGGTTAAATCATGGTGTTTCCTCGATAACTTTCCAGTACCATTGGTCCATCCATCCTGACACCAGCGAGACAGTTGCAATGCTAACTAACCGCATAACCCTGAGCTCCAAGAAGGAAAAGCCATTACTACCATTTTTAAAGTCTTTGGTATGACCTGACCGGGGGATCGAATCCGCGACCTCCCGCACCTGAGTTGGACAATCTACCACTACACCACTGAGGGGGTCTCCGTATTGTTTGAATTAAATCCATTTAATCATGCTTTGATAAGCTCAGAAGAGATAAAGGTCAGAACAGATGCCATCGAACCAATATCGCACCAACTTTGGCAGGGGATAATACTTAGAAATAATATGATCCGTCCCGCGAGAAAACCAACGTTGTGGACTCTGCGTAAAGTATCGGCCCCGGATCAGTCTAAGCATGCCGCATAAGCTAACCCGGAGATGCACTTTTTGCCTCCTGTGGATTTTCTGTTTCAGGAATCATTACTCTAATCCTCTATCCCCCTAAGATGGAATGTGTCGGCCCGGATCAGCCTGCACGGACTGATCTTGGTTGATACATTACACAGAGACCATCATGTTGGTTTTCTCGTGGGACTGCTCATATGGTGAATACATTATGAATTATCACATAGAACAAGAAACTAAACATTCCAGGTAGGTCTACTTTCATCCATTCCATACAAGTTTTCATAACAAATTATTTTCAAGTAAAACAGGAGAAAGAAATTGGAAATTACAAGATGTAGCAGAAGTTATGCACTTAGACAGACATGGTGAAGAAAAGATTTGATTGTTTCCTATTAACAGAAAACTGTTCAAAACACAGTTACAAAAGGATAAATTACTAACAATTAGTGTTATATAACCAGCAGGGTTATATTGTTTAATTTTAGGTTTAAACCTTTCCCTCACACGACAATTCTGCAGCAGACGACTTTGAATGTATTTTGTAAAAACATGGAAAATCTCCATAAATGAATGGATAACCTGTGACAAAAAGTGGAAAACATTGTGGCAAAAGGAGAAATTGCACGTTTTGTGCAATTTCTTCTTTTGTCACTATGTTTTCAAAAAGCCGTCTGCTGCAAAGGCGTCAGAAAGTGTCTATATGAGGGAAAGGGTTAATAGCAATGATCAAGAAATGCAATATGGAGAAAAGTCAATTGATTCATTAAAAACACAGGCTCAAGATATAGGAAATGGTTATGAAGTAAGAAGGGTAACGTACGGAGAAAACTGTGAGGAAAAGTTAACATATTGTCTCTAATGTGCTTCATTTCAAGTAAAGGTAAGATTTTCTCTGATGTGCTTCATTTCAAGTAAAGGTAAAATTTTCTCTGATGTGCTTCATTTCAAGTAAAGGTAAGATTTTCTCTGAAGTGCTTCATTTCAAGTAAAGGTAAGATTTTTTTCTGAAGTGCTTCATTTCAAATAATCGTAATATTTTCTCTAAAGTGCTTTTTTCCCCCTCAAGTAAACATAATTTTTTTCTCTGAAGTGCTTAATTGCAAGAAAAGGTAAGATTTTCTATGAAGTGCTTCATTTCAATTCAAGGTATTTTTTTTTCTCTGAAGTGCTTTAATTCAAGAAAAGGTATTTTTTTCTTTCTCTGAAGTGCTTCATTTCAATTAAGGTAATATTTTCACTGAAGTACTTCATTTCAAGTAGAGGAAATATTTTCTCTGAAGTGCATCATTTCAAGTAAAGGTAAGATTTTCTCTGAAGTGCATCATTTCAAGTAAAGGTAAGATTTTCTCTGAAGTGCATCATTTCAAGTAAAGGTCATATTTTCTCTGATACTTACCAATTCATCATCGCCTAATTCCTAACAGAAAATGGTTTTCCTTATATAATAAGCTCTGTACTCATTAAATGAACAGGGTTTCCTTAACCCTTTCCCACTTACAACAATTCTGCAGCAGACGACTTTGAAGACATTTAGGCAAATATATGGATACTCTCTATAACGAAAGAATTACTATTGAATAAAGTTGAAAATATTGTGACAAAAGGAGAAATTTTTCATAATGAGCAATTTCACCTTCATGCCAAAATGTTTTGAAAAACAGTCTGCAGCAGAGGAACCATAAAGCGTCTGTATCTGGGAAAAGGTTAAAAAATAATCTGTACTCATAAACCCCTTTCCACTTGTAGATGCCTTTTGTCGCATTTGCAGCAGACGTCTTTCATAAAGAGCAATTTCTCCTTTGGCAACAATGTTTTCAACTCTTCGCAATGATTTTACTTCCGAATATTGAGATTTTCCATGTCTTTGCCCAAATGTTTTCAAAGTCGTCTGCTGTAGATTTGTTGTATGTGGGAAATGGTTAAATGAAAAGGGTTTCCTTATAAAAAGTTCTGTACTCATTGATTAACTCGCAATCACTATGACAGTTTATTTCGTTTTTTTCGTTTGCCTCCATACTAGCAAATCTTGCTTACATCCATCAATCATTACCTTCCCTAGTAGATACACATTTTACACAATAGGCAAAAGAACATTTCGAAAACTAATTTGGAAAAAGCAACAATTCTTCACGGCACTCTATGAAGCAGGGCACTCAATGACTGTTTCGTCTACAATATCTATTTCATATTGCTGCATAAACATGCCAAATATCCCTAGAATTACCTATCTGCTACATGTCATCAAACTACTACTAGGTAAGCGAACATTTTTATCTTAAGATACATATCATTGACAAAGTTAGCGAGCACATCTGTTGTGTTTGCTTCAATGGTGTTTTTTATTCCGTTTCTATAGTCTTTAGATATACATAAAACAAATTTGATCAGATGACTTTTAAAACATTTAGTCAAACATAGGGAATAGCTTTCCCTTTCCCCCATATAGACACTTTCTGATGCCTCTGCCACAGACAAAATTTGAAAACATTGTGGTAAATAGAGAAATTGCTCATAATGAGCAATTTCTCTTTTAGTCGCAATGTTTGAACTCTTTTCAATAATCAGCATTATTTTGTAATATAGAGATATTTAACTGTTTTGCATAGGTATTTGCAAAGTCGTCAAAGGGATAAAGGACAGAACAGTTATTGAATTAATTTTAAAACATAGTGGCAAAAGGAAAAATTGCTCAATATTAGCTCATTATGAGTAATTTCTTCTTTTGTCACAATGTATTCAAAAGTAGTCAGATACAGATGCAGCAAGATGCATCTTCAAGTGAGATAGGGATAACACACCTCAGCTTGTCTCAACAGGTCATCAATATCTAGCGAGTCCCGGTCACTGTCTGAGTCCTCGGCAAATGGATTGCTCTCTGAAATAGATAAAACACAATGTTCAAAATCTCAGTGCATCTGAGGACTTTTAACACTTTCCCTCATACTTTTCATAGATTGATTTATTGATTGGGGTTTAATGCTACCAGATTTTCTAACACCAGTACTCCACACAACATTCTTTCCAGGTGTAAAAGGTTTAAAATAGGCTTTGTGTGACAGGCAAGAATTGTTGAGAAAGAGAGAATGTCATCGAGGTGGAATGGATGGGGTGCAGCTAGGAAAGTAGCGAAGGACAGGAAAACATGGTGGGGTTGTATCAGGGTCTTTTACCCAAATTGGTAAAGAAGAGGATATGTGAGGTAACGTACATCTAGGCGTATTCCTTTATCACGGTTCATTTGATTACCTGTACATACCTTTTTCTGTCATATCCACACTTGTAAAAGATATTGGAGTCTGAGGTCCAATTCTTTTCTTGGTTTGAGATGGATCTTGTGTCGTTCTTGTTGGTGACTGGAATTAAAAAATGTTAAAGTAGATGAATATTGAACTTAATTGATTTTTCTAGATGAATATTTTCTTACACTTTTGACATTAAAGTTGAAGTTCAGTATGATGACTATGTGGTCCCTGCAAATTGATATATTGTTTTTGTGTATTACGCTGCATTCAACAATTCTTCAATTATATGACAACATTTCTGGGGTAAGATACCAGTATTACTGGTCTGTTTTATCGTGACACCTGTGAATCTTTAAAAGCAATTTCTCCTTTTGCCACAATGTTTTAAACAAAGTGCCGCCTAGCGACTGCCATCGCTCTCAGTGGAAAAATGGGCAATTCTAAATATTAATTTAACCCTTTACCTCATATAGACGCTTTCTGACGCCTCTGCAGCAGACGGCTTTTTGAAAACATAGTGACAAAAGAAGAAATTGCACAAAACGTGCAATTTCTCCTTTTGACACAATGTTTTTCAGTTTTTGTCATAGGTTA
Source organism: Serripes groenlandicus (assembly GCA_031761405.1). Classification (NCBI taxonomy): domain Eukaryota; kingdom Metazoa; phylum Mollusca; class Bivalvia; order Cardiida; family Cardiidae; genus Serripes; species Serripes groenlandicus. Next base: position 23,330,009 of record JASEVX010000001.1, read on the forward strand.
TCCATTCAATTATGGAGATTTCCTATGTTTTGACAAAATATGTTCAAAGACGTCTGCTGCAGAATTGTCGTATGAGGGAAAGGGTTAAGCCAAAGCTGTTCCTAGGAACATGTTGATCAAGTTTCATTGAAAAATGTTGAACGATTTTTGAGATATGAAGTAAGGTCAAACATTTTGTGACGAAGCAGACGACAAGAACGCAAAAGGTATCACAATAGCCTGACTTTTTTTCCTAAAAAAACAGACGAGCTTAAAAAAGTCTGCTGCAGAAGGGTCAGAAAGCGTCTGTATGCTGAAAAGGGTTAAAAAACAAAAGAAATAATTTAGAAACTGTTTTCACCTGACTTTGTGTAGGTTGAAATGGGACATGTCTATCTGAGACGGGTGACAACTGGTTACTTTGAGATTCTAAGGTGCCGGGTGAAGGCAATGTAATATTAGGTCGGGCTAAACTAATCTTCTTCAACTTGGCCTCTGGTTTTACCGTGGAAGTTGGGACAGTATCTTCTATTGGGCTTGATGGGCTGTTCAACACAGAATCTTCGGTCTTCTTTTCTGTATGAAACAAAGGTTGACGTCAAACAAATGAGTTTCCTAGACTGGTGGACTTTAGTATATGTAAAATTATTACCATAATCATCATTTTCATCATTTTATACAAAGTCGTTAAGTTATATCAACATTGACTGCATCCTTTGAGACATTACACTATATGGATGATTTTTGAAGCCTGAAAATAGTTCAAAACATTATAGCAAAAAGGAGAAATTGCTTGTTTTAAGCAATTTCTCCTTTTGCTATAATGTTTTTAAGAGTAGTCTGCTGCAGATTGGTAAAAATGTATCTACAGGTGGGAAAGGGTTAAGAAATTGACATCTTGAGGTAAATTGTCCAAAATATACCACAGAAAAGTCTAAAACATTCAATCAAGTTTGATACAATTTAATCTTATATATAAAATGAAAATGATTATGAAGTTAAATTGAATGATCTTAGGAAAATAAGGCATAATTCTATAATGAAACAAGAAACGCCGCAATGCGACGAAACCAGGTTTTCAATGATTTACAAAAGAACTTCAGCCTGTGTTTTGAGAATTATAATTAAGCTTCTTTGTTGAATGCTCTGTGTTTATGTGTTTTTATTTATGGTAACAGCAACCTTGACCTTGACCCTAGGGGCCCAAAACGCAATCCCTTGAAAGGTCTCCATAAACTCTTTCCTACATACCAATATATCAACCGTGCCTTCAGATATTCAATTTCATAGGAGATTTTGAGGCCGCGCACCCACCCAAACAGCGACATTGTCATTCTAATAACCAGGTTTTCAAATACACACATCATTAAAATTCTAATAAGTTGGTCGAACACGACAAATCAGTCATTGAAAAGTAGTGGTAGGACACAGGTTCAACAAAGAACAACTAGAACTATCACTGAAGATGATAAATACCCCCTAAACAGCACCTTGACCTACACCATAACTTAACCCTTTCCCACCTGCAGACGCATTCTAACGCATCTGCAGCAGACGGCTTTTTGAAAACATAGTGACAAAAGAAGAAATTGCACAAAACGTGCAATTTCTCCTTTTGCCACAATGTTTTCCACTTTTTGTCATAGGTTATCCATTCAGTTATAGAGATTTTCCATTTTTTGACAAAATACGTTCAAAGTCGTCTGCTGCAGAATTGTCGTATGAGGGAAAGGGTTAATAGGTAAAAGGGCCATAACTCTGTATGCACATCTCCTAAAATTTTATTGAATTCCACCCAGTGGTTTGTAAGAAATAGGCCGGACAAAATATGGCTTCCGGCCGACCGACCGACTGACAGACAGCCCGACACAGTGACTCCTATATACCACCTCTTCTTCGAAGGGGGTATAATTACACTTAGTGTCAATGACAGACAAAACACCCCTAAACTTATAGCCCTTTCCTAGATCCGTCCAGTCAAGATCTACACTGTTCGCATAATACTTACAAAAGCATGCTAGAAGATTCTGTCACCATTGTGTAGACTCTGATAAGACTGAGCATGTGGACAAGATTATTTGAACCTACACTGTTCAGAGATGCAGACTCTTCTTTTGCAGTGGCTCAATTTAGAAATTCAAATGGACATAACTTTGGTAATTTATAAGCAATTTTTTGTGAAACCTGACATGTGCATTTAGCTATGTTGGTTAACATGTCCATTATGCTTTAAGTGAAATCCATCCATGTCTTAGACATACCGCTGGACGGAAGAACAGATCGAGGGCTTGGCGTGAAACAGTTGTAACTAAAAACCTATTTTGAAAACCCTGATTTAAGGGCAATTTTTACCCTTTTGTAAACAATGCAAATTTAGGTGCCATTGCTCAGAACGAGCAATGGCACCTAAATTTCCATGATTTAACACACTTATAAAGACTTTCTGGCGAAGTGATTAACCTTGGTAACAAATTACCAATTTTAGTTACAACCGTTTCACGCCAAGCCCTCGAGATGATACCAAACCAATATTCTGTCTGCTGTTGCTGTGCGATAATAAGCTAAGTATTATATGAATAAAATATCCCTGAAACTTTTGTTTAGATGTTGTTATTTTTCCAACCCCTTTTTCGAGTATAAATACATACAGCCCTTATTTCCTGAAATTGACATACAGATCAGACTGATAGTAAAACACAGACATACCACAAGAGAGTTCAAATAAACTCATATGTTACCTTCAAATACAATGGAAGCTCTGTATAAAGACCACCCACGGGAACACAACAATATGGTCTTTGTTCACATGTGGTCTTCAATTACAGGGTCATTTATATAAACAAGAGGGCCATGATGGCCCTGGATCCCTCACCTGATTTTATATTTTTTCACTTTAGCCATATAAGCCCGACCCCCTGGCGGCAATAGTTTTCGACAAATCAACATGGCTTGCAGGAATCTGATAGAGGGTCACCCTAGGAACATTTCTACAAAATTATTTGAAAATGGCCTGACACTTTCGGAGGAGAAGATTTTTTAAGTTTTCACTTTAGCCATATAAGGCAAAACAGCCCCGCCCTGTGGCGGCCATGTTTTTCGACCAATCAACATGGCTTGAAGGAATCTGATAGTGGGTAGTCACTTCAGGAACATTTCTGAAAAATTATTTGAAAATCTTCCAACCAGTTTGGGAGAAGAAGAATTTTTCGTTTCGTTGCCATTGAAACCAGAATTCTGCATGGATCCCACAAATTTGAAGGAATTCTGGTGAGATCATTTAGAGGATGCTTTCTGTAAAGTTCCATCCAAATTGACTCACTGTTTACTGAGGAGATGATGTTGACGGACGCACGATGCATGACGCATGACGGATAAAAGGCGATCACAAATAATTCACCTTGAGCACTTTGTGCTCAGGTGAGCTAAATATGGGAAATAAAAAGTTTAGTAGCTTTAGACAGAAAATCGCTGTTCAAAGGTTGTCTTAGTACAGGTTTGTCTGTATGTCAGTAAGTGCAAGCATAGCAGACATATAATGAAGCATTATATAAATATTGCATGGCTTCCAGTGTGACAGTACATATTGTCAACATGAGGAAAATACTGTTACCCGAGGCGAAGCCGAGGTTAACAGTATTTACCCGAATGTTGACAATATGTACTGTCACAGGAATCTGATAGAGGGTCACCCTAGGAACATTTCTACAAAATTATTTGAAAATGGCCTTACACTTTCGGAGGAGAAGATTTTTTAAGTTTTCACTTTAGCCATATAAGGCAAAACACACTGGAAGCCATGCAATATTTATTTTATTATACCGAACAAAATTACACGTTTATTCAACTTATTCTGTACCTTTGTAGGGGAGGTGAACATTGGTAGATCTACTACAATGTAACACACACATATGAATATACCGGTTAACAGTATACTGTTACATGGCACGCGCGTCTAAAAGGTGATGTTATTGTTTGAAATGACGTCATGCACGTGCATAACCAACATTTTAACGCGCCATGTAACAGTATACTGTTAACCGGTCAAAAACGTACTGTTAGCATGAGACAGTAAGAAATTGCCCATGATGAGTATGAGAATTTAACATTACAAAGTCAGGTGAGGTATAATAATAAACCTTATGTATCTGCCTGCCAAGACAGGCAATACAACAACTACAAACAAGACTGCCATGATGTCTCTGGATCGCTCTCCTGATTTATGGAATGGAATTTGACATGCCAACCACATGGTCATTCAAATAACTCAATATGACCCACATACAAACTTAGCTTTGAAATCATCAAGACAACATTCTGACAAAGTTTCAACAGGCTCAAGTTTAAAATACAGGCTCTAAAGTTTTCATTAGATATGAATTAATTTAGTTAATTTTGGCCTAGTGACCTAGTTTTTGACCAAACATGACCCATATGCGATCTCAGCCAAGTTATCATCAAAACAAATATTCTGACAAAGTTTCAACGTGCTCAATTAATAAAAGCATCTTCCAAAGGGTTAACAAGATTTTGAATTCCTTCAATTTGGCCAAGTGACCTAGCTAGGCATTGTGACCCAACATGACTCGTATTCAAACTTGGCCAATATTTAATGGAGATGTATGTTCTGATAAACTTTCATGAAGAATGGATACAAATTCTTGCCTGTAGTGTGTTAATAAGGCAATTGTTGTCAACACCCGACGGATGGACTATGGACAAAAGGCGATCACAAAAGCTCACCTTGAGCGCTTCGTGCTAATACTGGAAAGCACTAAAGCAGTCTGAAAGACAGCATGTTTGTTTCTTCAATAAAGAAATAATTGTTATCTTTGAGCTAGATTTGTAATTAAATGCAAAAGATAGAACTTATATACTGTTTGAAGAACTAAGTTAAGCACACAGTTGAATGAGGAATTGCTTTGCTTATTTTCAAGTCTTGGTAAGAGACTTTATTCAATAATCATAAATATTATAATGAGCAATTTTTCTTTCCAAATCCTAAGTAGTTAATTATGCTGAAAGTATGATACATGTATACCAACGTCAGAAAGATTGGAATAGCTAAGAATATTCCTTAGATAATCCAGCTAAACAGCTAAACATCATACAAAAGAATAATATTGAACTTGGTTATGATGAAAATGATGAAACACAGAAAAACCAAAACTTGCCAACAGAATGGACCCTCATTAAGCATTTCTCACATACAAAAAATCTGCAGCAGACAACTTTGAAAAAATTATTATATAATGTTTAAATAATAAATACAGTTGGAAACCTTGGGGCAAAAGGAGAAATTGCTCATTATGAGAAATTTCTATTTTTGCCACAATGTTTCAAAAGTCTTCTGCTGCAGAGGCGTCGGAAATTGTATATATGAGGATATAAGTAAATTAACCTTCACCTTCATATTTTCTTAACAGCAATGACCAAGATTGGCCTACACCTCTACCCATGTCATTCAAGCAGTCTTAAAGTCACATTATGATCTATATTCAGCAGACGACTTTTGAAAACATTGCGGAAAAGAAGAAATTGCTCAAAATGAGCAATTTCTTCTTTTGCTACAATGTTTTCAAAACGATTCAAAATTTAAACTTTCATTTAATATAAAGACTTTCGATAGTTTTGCCTAGATGTTTCAGAGCTGTCTGCTGAAGATTTGGTGTGTGTAGAAAGGGAGGTTGGGAATGGCTGTGATGATAGGCTGACTGTGTAAGCTGACTGTGTAAGCCTGCAGTCCAAACTGAATCAGCAGTAAACCCAGATTATGGTTTTCATGTGGTCCAACTTCATTTTTAGAAAGCTAACAGTAATAATGATATCATAAAGCTGAAGGTATTATATACAGTGAAGCTATTTTTACAGGCAAAGGTTTCTACAGAATTGTTTAACCCTCTTCTTGACACAATAGCAGCAGACGACTTTTGAAAACATTATGGCCAAATGTCAAATTGCCCATTAACCTTTTCCCTCATACGACAATTCTGCAGCAGACGACTTTCAACATTTTTTGCCAAAAAATAGAAAATCTTTACAATTGAATGGATAACCTATGACTAAAAGTGGAAAACATTGTAGCAAAAGGAGAAATTGCACATTTTGTGCAATTTCTTCTTTTGTCACTATGTTTTCAAATAGCCGTCTGCTGCAGAGGCATCAGAAAGCGTCTATATGATGGAAAGGGTTAAAGTAAGAACAGGCCCAATTGTGATAAAACACAATATTGTTCTCTGCATTCAATCTGATGATTTTTAATTGGTTTGTTTTGAGAATGAAATTGTTTTCTAACCAATAAAATGCATCAGCATGAATCCTGACTACAGAGCGCAGTGTAAGTATTACACGATGATATTCTCATATGGAATCTTATTTGTATGAGATAGGTATCTTTGTAGAAGTGTATAGTAAGATATGGCATTAGTAAATAAATGTAAAATTTACCCATTGCCCAATCACAGCTATATGTTATACAGATTTCTAACCTTAAATTTGCTTAATTCTTTCACAATATATTTAAGTGTAATCACAGCATATTTCAGTTTTAGTCGGTTTCAATGAAGGATTTTAACCAACATTAAAATGTACAAAGATTATGCATAAAAATGATTTCATTTCAGATGTTTCATGCTTGTCTTAAATAATCTATAAAATCATGATGTCATATTTGTGTTGTTAAATGCAGTTTACATTTCACGGAAATAAAGAGCAAATTGAAGGTTAGAATCGAAGCACCGAAGGTAAATGAAGATGAAATACATACCAGACTGTCTGATGGACAGATAGGATTTCAGTAGATGACGAGTGTAAAGTGGCACTGACACAAGCAGAACATAAACAATGGCAATGAAGTCAATATAGTTAACAATATTTAATGCATCAGAGGTTCAGATAGGTAGCTTCATTTCTGTGTTTTCATGCATGTTTATTCGTTCCGGTCATATAATATGAGCCTAAGTCATACAAAAACCAACATACAGTAATTTTGAATCTAATGGCAAGTATGATTATATTTATGAGTCTGTTCTGGTTTTAACACTTTCCCAAATGCGGACGCATTGTGATGCCTCTACAGCAAACAACTTTTGAAAACATTGAGGAGAAAGGAGAAATTACTCATCATGAGCAATTTCCCCTTACACAACAATGTTTTCAACTCTATTTAATATTTATACTTTCAATTTTTCTCCAATTGTTTGTGTAAATGTCGTCTGCTGTAAGTTTATATATGTGGGAAAGGGTTAACCCTTTCCCTCATACGACAATTCTGCAGCAGACGACTTTGAACGTATTTTGTCAAAACATAGAAAATCTCCATAATTGTATGGATAACCTATGACAAAAAGTGGAAAACATTGTGGCAAAAGGAGAAATTGCACGTTTTGTGCAATTTCTTCTTTTGTCAATATGTTTTCAAAAAGCCGGCTGCTGCAGATACGTCAGAAAGCGTCTATATGAGGTAAAGGGTTAACTGTTTTACATAAATTTCCATTGTCTCCAACCGAATGCAAATAGGGAAGATCATGAAGTCACAAGGGCTAAACTCGATCTTCACTACTTACATGCAGAAGATAGGTTTACATGTTTCATGACTCTTTAAAATAACCCTTTCCCACATACAACAAATATGCAGCAGACAACTTTTGAAAACAACTGTTTGCGAAAGGAAAGTTATTGAATAAAAGTTAATAACCTTGTGGCGCCTTATGAGCAATTCCTCCTTTTGTCACAATGTTTTCAAAAGAAATCTGCTGAATAGGCATCAGAAAAGCGCGTCTATATGAGGGAAATGGAAAATCATTTTTGAAACACTTAAACCATGTCCCACATACAACAAATATGCAGTAGACTACTTTGAGGCAAAAACATAGAACATCCCCATATATATACATGTTTGATGATATAATTATTGGATAGAGTTGAAATAATTGTGACAAAAGCAGAAATTGCTTATTTCTTCTTTCGTCCAAACATTTCAATAGTTGTCTGCCGTAGATGCGTCAAAATGCGTCTATATGTGGGAAAGTGTTTATACAATGTTTTTCTTTCAAAATTGTTAACAATGGAATGTTAGGTGAAGAATTAAATCTGAAAGTATCTGGCAAATACATTTGAATGGAAGGGATATGAAAACAAGAAATTATTGGTAAGGAAATATGAAATAATTCTTAACCCTTTTCCCTCATATAGTTGCTTTGTGACGCCTCTGTAGCAGACGGCTTTTTAAAAACATAGTGACAAAAGAAGAAATTGCTCAAAACGAGCAATTTCTCCTTTTGCCACAATGTTTTCCACTTTTAGTCATAGGTTATCCATTCAATTTCCACTTTTCGACAAAATATGTTCAAAGTCGTCTGCAGAATTGTCGTATGAGGGACAGGGTTAAAGTTAAAGATAACAGACACAACAAATGTACAACTTGATATGATAATTACCTAACATGAAGTTAAAATAAGTCATGCAAAAGAGAAAGTTATATCCACCCTCTCCCACATACAACAAATCTTCAGCAGAGACATTGAGTAAAAATTAAGGTAAATCTCTATAATTGAAAGAACAATTATTTAATAAAAGATGAAAACATTGTGGAAAAAGGGAGAAATTGCTCATAATAATGAGCAGTTTCTCATTTTTTCATATTTGTTCGTCGTCTGCTGCAAATGCCGTCTGAAAGTGTCTGTATGTGGGAAAAGGGGGCTTTAACCCTTTCCCTCATTCTGACGCCTCTGCAGCATATGGCTTTTTGAAAACATAGTGACAAAAGAAGAAATTGCTCAAAAACGAGTAATTTCTCCTTTTGACAAAATGTTTTCCACTTTTAGTCATAAGTTATCCACTCAATTCAAGAGATTTTCTATTTTTTGACAAAATACGTTCAAAGTCGTCTGCTGCAGAATTGTCGTATGAGGGAAAGGGTTAACAACCACTTTTTGAATATAGCATGCCTCAATAGAATTTGTAGAAATTCTATTATCTAAGTCATTATCCAATTTCATAAATCATATTTCAGAATTTAAAATAACAAGAAAATTCAAAGGTATGCATATGTTGCGTGTCATTTAGTAACATTGTGACATACAAGTGTTCTGGGGATAATCCCCATTGTCACCCTCCCAAGGCAACACAAAAATAGACATCATTTATTCTTTGTTACCCTATGAGAATTGACTGATTGATTGATTGGGGTTTAACGCCGTTTTTTAACAATTTCTCAGTTATATCACGGCGGCCAGTTCACCTACTCATGCATTTCCTGGTTTTCTCACACCAGTACTCCACACAACAATCTTCCCAAGCAACTGGTTGCTTTTCCACATAGACTTAGTCCATTGGTGGAAGCCCTATGAGAAGATAGAAGAACTATGATTAATATCAAGCGGTAAGAACATCAGAAACTTATAGTTAGTTCAAACTGTCTATGTTGCATACTTTGCTGCATGAGTTTATCATTGTGCTGTTTTTGATTACACCGCTTTAAAGTAGTAGACATGAAAACGTAGAATTAGCAAATGATCTTAAACTTTTTGGACTTACGCAATAAGGAAACTAGCCCTGCCTCCTAGTGGCCATGTTTTTCAACCAATCAAGATGGTTTGAACAAGTGTAGTAGAGGGTCTCCTTTCAGGAACATTTCTACCAAATGATTTTAAACTTTTTAGACCAACACAATAAGTAAAACTAGCCCTGCCTCCTGGTGGTAATGTTTTCGACCAAACAAGATGATTTTAACAAATGCAGTAGAGGTCCTTTTAGGAAAAATTTCTACCAAATTGTCTTGAAATAGAACCAGTACTTCCAAAGTAGATTGGTTTTAAAAATGTTTCCATTTCTTTCCCTTTCTCTAGCCGCCATAATTTTGTCCATAATTTTCAATTAAACAAATTGGTATGAACAATTTTTAGAAAATCTTTCATATTTTCACACAGGGTTTTGAAAAGCAACCAGCATTAGTGTCGTCAAATTCTGTTCTATCGGGGACAGAGTTTACATTAACAGCACACCATCGAAAACAATTTGCATGCATAAAATAATCAAATAATCCTTATGATTACCTGCTTCATCCATAGATAAAGAGTGTTGAAGAGAACCTGCCGGTGCAGTTTGAGATAGCTGCGAGTCTCCCACACTCATCTGTCTGATATACTCAGATTCCGGTTTCCCGATACTCTCTCTAGTCTCACTAATCAACTTCCTTGCCCGCTCCCTCAATCGTTTCTTCCTCTCTTCTTCCTGTAAATGTTTTTAAAATTAGGTTGAAAGTGGAGGTAACTATCTGTATACCTTACATAGTCAGAGGACTAGATAAGGGGGAGATAACTGTCTTTTTGTTAGTCTAACAAACCCTATGTTGTGGATACTCACAAGAAGGTTTTGGAGGTCAAATAAGGATTTTAGAACATGCAAAATACCCCTTATCTAGAGCTCTGCATATTTGTGAAGCTGTCTACATCACATTATACTGTAGCATATGGATACTTATTAGTATTATTTTGATACACATTCTAACAAATGAGGTACAAGAAGGAATTGATTGTATTGCAGAATGTTTCCGAACATAATTAACTCTTTCCACTTTTAGATGCGTTTTGAGGCATCTACAGCTGATGATTTTGAAAACATTGTGGCAAAATGAGCAATTGCTCACAACAAGCAACTTCTCCTTTTGCCACAAACTTTTCAACTTCTTTCAGTAATTCTGCAGCAGACGACCTTGAACCTATTTTGTCAAAAAGTAGACAATCTCTATAATTGAATGGATGACCTATGACTAAAAGTGGAAAACATTGTGGCAAAAGGAGAAATTACTCGTGTTGAGCAATTTCGTCATTTGTCACTATGTTTTCAAAAAGCCGTCTGCTGCAGAGGTGTCAGAAAGCGTCTATATATGTGGGTAAACAAACCAGTACTATGCTAGAAATGTGCCTTCCCAAAGAGCACTCCACCATGACCAACATGACAGGGGATCAAACCCCGGAAGCCCAGTTCCCGAAGAGCACTCCACCATGACCCAACATGACAGGGGATCAAACCCCGGAAGCCAAGTTCCCCGACGCTAACCACTCAGCTTAGGCAGATTCCCCATAATAATTAGTCACTCATTGTATTCCTCAGTTGTGTTCCACAGCAGTCAACTTAAGAAAGAACATTAAAGAACAAGAGGCCCAAGAGGGCCAGTATCGCTCCACGGCCATAAGGCAAAAATAAAATCTCCAAACAGCCCTGCCCCCTGGTGGCTATTTTTCAACCAATCAACATGGCTTGAAGGAATCTGATAGAGGGTAAGCCTAGGAACATTTCTACAAAATTATTTGAATATCAGCCTTTCGGAGGAGAAGATTTTTTAAGTTTTTACTTTGGTCATATAAGGCAAAATAGCCCCGCCCTCTGGCGGCCATGTTTTTCGACCAATCAACATGGCTTGAAGGAATCTGATAGAGAGTCACCCAATGAACATTTCTACAAAATTATTTGAAAGTCGGCTGAACACTTTCCGAGAAGAAGATTTTTTAAGTTTCCACTATAGCTATATAAGGCAAAATAGCCCCCGCCCCCTGGCGGCCATGTTTTTCAACCAATCAACATTTCTTGAAGGAATCTAAACCAGGGTCACTCAAGGAACATTTCTACAAAATTATTTGAAAATCGGCCTGACACTTTTGAAGAAGTAGATTTTTTAAGTTTTCTCTTTAGCCATATAGGCAAAATAGCCCCGCCCTGTGACGGCTATGTTTTTTTACCAATCAACATGGCTTGAAGGAATCTGATAGAGGGTCACCCATGGAACATTTCTACAAAATTATTTGAAAATCTGCTGAACACTTTTGGAGAAGAAGATTTTTTAAGTTTTCACTATAGCTATATAAGGCAAAATAGCCCCTCCCCCTGGCGGCCATGTTTTTCGCCCAATCAACATTTCTTGAAGGAATCTAATGAAGGGTCACCCAAGGAACATTTCTACAAAAAAATTTGAAAATCGGCCTGACACTTTCGAAGAAGAAGATTTTTTAAGTTTTCACTATTTTTTTCTTTTGGTTGCCATGGAAACCAGAATTATGGATGGATCAAAAATATTTGAAGGAATTTAAGAGAGGACATTGAGAGGATGCTTCCTATGAAGTTTCAACCAAAGTGGCCAAGTGGTTAGGGAGAAAAAGTGGTTTAAAGGAAAAAAGTTAACGCACGCACAGACGCCGGACAATTCGCCATGACATAAGCTCGACTGGCTTTCAGCCAGTGGAGCTAAAAACCATGTGAGCAATTAACCCATTCCAACATACCACAAATCATTCAGGTGACTTTGATCATATCTTGACTAAATCATGGTAAAGCTCTAAAAACAAAAGTATAACTACTGAAACAAGATGTGTTTGTGAAACACTAATGCCCCCGAATGGCAACATCTAGGTCAAAGGTCAAGGTCGCAAGGTCAAAAAATTTGGTACTGACAGAAAGCTCATGTCACAAGGAATACACATGGGAAATATGGTAGCCGTACCTGATATGGTTCAAAAGAAGTGGTCAAGGTTAAAGTTTTTTTCGACAGACAGACAGACAGACAGGCCAAAAACTAGATGCCCACCGAATCGGTGATTCCGGGGGCATAAAAAGTTGAAAACATTGTATAAAAATTTGAGCAATTTCTCCTTTTTGTCACAATGATTTCAATAGTCGTCTGCTGCAGAGGCACCAGAAAGCGTTTAAATGTGGAAAAGGGTCAAGTTGCTTAGTGATGGCAAGCCCATGAACTAACTGGTCTTACATCCTCTACAGTTTTATCCTCTCCTGGGGTGGGAAGATCTTTTGTTGGGCTTTGGGCTTCTTGCTGGACTCTCACTTCATTCTCTTGTCTAGCCTTCTGAAGTAACATCTGGGCTCTTTCCTTTAGTTCTAGGTGACGGGATTTACGACTAGACTGTAATATAACAAGATGAAAATGATTGTCCTATATTGCTCACCTGATTTAACAACACTTCAATAGGAGTCACATATTTCTATGTAGAAATATCATAGAGTACAAGACTTGGCAAGTCTCAGATTTGCCAGAAACTGTTAAATAATAGAGTTATGGTATAAGTTCAATTGATCATAACTCTGGTGTTTTTGAGGCAGTCTTAGTGAAACTTGCTGACTGACATTGCCCTATAGTTTGAATAAAATCCGTCCAACTATGCCTTAGATATTGCTTCAGACGGAGGGAATGATGAAAGGATGGAGGGAAAGAAGGAATGATGGATGAAAAGATGGAAGGACTGACAGAAAGACCAGGCCATACCAACATACCATCTGCCTTCAGCGAGAAATAACAATAATGATAGAGTACCAATCTGTAATGCTACAAACCAAATATTAAAGCTGTAACCCTTCCTTTGTAACAAATGATATTTTGAACTTTTACTGTTTACATATTACATATTGGGAAACAAGCCCTCATTGTGACCATATGCCTTTAGTTAAAACTAAAAATAATTTGAACATTCTTTGTAGAGAGTTTATATGTGAAAATTTGTGCCGAACTATTTTCAAATTAGGCCAGCATTTGTTACACTTCAGCAGTTGAGGATTTTTAATAAACAAATTGTTCTTTGTGAAAGAAACAAATTAATCGAGCTTAAAAACTGAAATGCTAAGCAAAGATTTGTTAATGTACAAACCTTTAGCTCGCTTTTCATTGTTTCTGCTGTTAACAAATAGATTCCACAATCCTAAATCACTGGTTCCAAAAGACTTTTCCCTGACATTTGCTCAACTTCCAATTTTCCCTGATCAATTAACAATATTCTCCGACCTTTCACTCACCTTGAAAATTATTTTCACTGACAATGGAAAACCTAAACATATGCCATGCCTAAATACCCATGCCAGGGCCAGCAGAATAGCCCACCTTATTCTAAAAATGTCCGATTTATGGCAGATGTGCAAATAATGTAGCAAGAATTGAATGTTATGTCATTTTAAATAAAACATGGAATACTATTATTAAAACAGTATTGCACATGTATTTATAATAGGCGTATATCATAGCACTAACAAGAGCACCGCAAAGAGCAAACGCCAACGCTCGTCTTTCTTTTTCTAAGTCGAAAAAGGGCCATTACTGAATAATTATTTTAGCCAGAGTTATACTACTTGGTATAGACATGCATATTGATCCTAGGAGCATGTGTACCAAGTTTCATTTGAAAAGGTTGAGCGTTTTTTGAGTAATGAGGTAAGGTTAAAATTTTGTGACAACGAAGACAAAGGTGCAAAGGACATCACAATTGCCCGAGTTTTTTTTCTTCTAAAAAACAGACAAGCTAAAAATGTCCGATTTATGGGAGATGTGCAAAAAATGCTGCAAGAATGGAATTTGATGACATTTTACACACAACATGGAATACAATTTTAATAAGAGCATTGCACATGAATTTATAATAGGCATATAACATAGCATTATAAACAAGAAACCGCTGAAGACGGTAAGGCCAGATTGTCGGCAATTTGACCTTGAAAATAGACAAACCAAGGTCAAGGTCAAAGTAACCATAGAAATCAATAGAACTTGTTACTGGTTACCTTCAGGCAAAGTTTCAAGTTTGTAACCCTTTCCAGTGCTGAGATTTTGCCTAAACTTGAAACTTTAACCAAAATGTTGACAGACAGACGGACATCGCCAATCTATAGACCGGAATTGCTAGAGCAATCCGGCCAATAATTGATAAAAATACACAAAATAAACAGACAAGAACGGGTGTTACCTGTGAGGAATCTGATGCCTCTGAATTTGGGGTACCTGGTGACATTTCTCTATCCGAGGAAGGCGTCTTCTTCACTCTACTTCTCTGAAAGTACAAAACATTCACTCAGTCGTTCATTCTTTCAAATGATTAACGAAGGTCAGCTTCATACGTCTACACAAACTTATGTGGGAAAGTAGCCAGTTGCTTTATATATAACAAGACCTATCTACAACATAACATGGTTTTATCAGAAACACATAAATGATATAGATCCGTTACTCTTTGACTTTATATGCAATCTTTTTCAATTGTCATTATTCCATTAACCCTTTCCCTCATACGGCAATTCTGCAGCAGACGACTTTGAACGTATTTTGTCAAAACATAGAAAATCTCCATAATTGAATGAATAACCTATGACAGAAAGTGGAAAACATTGTGGCAAAAGGAGAAATTACACGTTTTGTGCAATTTCTTCTTTTGTCACTATGTTTTCAAAAAGCCGTCTGCTGCAGAGGCGTCAGAAAGCGTCTATATGAGGGAAAGAGTTCTCCCTTTGTCACAATGAACTGTGTTCAGTAACTAAACCTTCATTATAGGGATTTTCCGTGTCTTTGTCTAGAGGTTTTCAAAGTCATCTGCTGCAGATTTGTTGTATGTGAGAAAAGGTTAATAAAAATAATCATGACAAATAAACCCAGTCCCACATATAGATGCTTTCTGACGCCTCTGCAGCAATTTCTCCTTTTGTCATGATGTTTTCAAAAGTAGTCTGGGGCAGAGATGTCGGAACGTGTCTGTATGTGGGAAAGGGTTTAAAGGCATAGCTTATTTACAATTCACATTTAAAAACAAGAGTGCCGCGGAGCAAACGCCAACGCTCATCTGGTTTTTTTTTCTAAGTAAAAAAGGGGCATTAGTGAATAATTATTAAAGCCAGAGTTATGTGACTTGGTATAGACATGTGTATTATTCCTAGGAACATGACTTTTTTTGTATACCAAGTTTCATTTGAAAAGTTTGATCGTGTTTTGTGTTATGAGGTAAGGTTAAAGATTTCTGATAATGCAGACGCAGACGACAATGCCAAGAAAATCACAATAACCCGACTTTTGTTCTTCAAAAAACAGACGAGCTAATAAGTTAACAAGTGATGGTAATTATTTTTTTTTTAAATCAAACATTGCCCACTTACCTGAAATTCTGTACTTGTTTTTAGGCCTGGCAAGTCCAAATCTTTCTTCTTTCCATGTTTTCTATTATAAAACAAAAATTGAAGATATTTCATATATATCTACACATGTGCAAGTTACAGGTAACACATAACATAACTAGAACTATCACTGAAGATGATAAATACCCCCTAAACAGCACCTTGACCTACACCATAACTTAATAAGTACAAGACCTCGGGCTGAGGGTGTCTCGCCCTTCTAAGAAAATCAGATATTAAATGCTATCACTATGCAAAAAGAAAGTAAAGTTGATAAAATGTGAAAAAGTAAGTGTCTGTCAATGCATTGTTATCAACATGTCATGATAAATAATAAACTCACAACATGTGTATATATCAGCATAAATGGTCTATCTGCAATAGGAGAGGTGTTGCCGAGATATAACCAAGATCAAGTTACCTAACAAAGGTCAATTTCTGTAAAATTATGACCTTGACCTTGAAAATTTTGACGTTGACAGATATTCCATGACCAAACAATACATCTGACAAAGTTTCAGAAAACTTCCAGCAGGGGATGCTGAGGTATAACCAAGGTTGAGTTACCTAATAAAGGTCAAGTTCTGTAAAATTATGACCTTGACCTTAAAATGTTTACGGATGTCCCATGACCAAACAATACATCTGACATTTCAGAAAGATTCCATAAGGGGTTGCTGAGATAGGACTAAGGTTAAGTTTTGAGGTTAAGTTATCTAACAAAGGTCAAGTTCTGCACAATTATGACCTTGACCCAGAAAATTTTGACGTTGACGGATGTCCCATGACCAAACAATACATCTGACAAAGTTTCAGAAAAATTCCAGCAGGGGTTGCTGAGATATAAGAAAGTTTAAGTTTTGAGGTTAAGTTACCTAACAAAGGTCAAGTTCTGCACAATTATGACCTCGACCCTGAAAATTTTGATGTTACACGGATGTCCCATGACCAAACAATGCATCTGACAAAGTTTCAGAAAAATTCAAGTAGAGGTTGCTGAGATATAAGAAAGGTTAAGTTTTGAGGTTAAGTTACCTAACAAAGGTCAAGTTTTGCACAATTATGACCTTGACCCTGAAAATGTTGACGTTGACAGATGTCCCATGACCAAACAATACATCTGACAAAGTTTCAGAAAAATTCAAGCAGAGGTTGCTGAGATATAAGAAAGGTTAAGTTTTGAGGTTAAGTTACCTAACAAAGGTCAAGTTCTGCACAATTATGACCTTGACCCTGAAAATTTTGACGTTGACAGATATCCCATGACCAAACAATACATCTGACAAAGTTTCAGAAAAATTCAAGCAGGGTTTGCCGAGATATAGCTATTTGTAAAAGCGGCCGCCGTCGCCGGAAAAGTGACTGCTATGTCTCACTCCACTATCGTGGGCGAGACAAAAAGGGCCATAACTCTGTAAAATAACTTGCAATTGTAACCCTTTAGGGTATGCACATCTCGTCTTGGTATAGAAGCTTCATGTAAATTGTTATTGAATTCCACCTAGTGGTTTGTAAGAAATAGGCCGGACAAAATATGGCTTCCAACCGACAGACAGACAGACAGACAGACAGCCCGACACAGTGACTCCTATAAACCCCCTCTTCTTCCAAGGGGGTATAATGAGAAATCCAGGACACTGCAATCAGCAAAGAACAAGATAAACCAACATTTGTGAAGATTAACCAACATTTGGGACTCTGTAAGCTGCAAAGAACAACACTAATTAAATTTGGAAAATTAGCAAATAACAAGATAAAACAACATTAGGGGCTCGAGATCCCTTGCAAAAATACGAACTTGTTAAAGAATGCTTGGATCTCTCTGGAAATGCTAGTTTCTGAACATGTATTGTGAGAAGTAATATGTTAAACCAATATACCTTTCAGGCATGTCACTGTGGTTATCATTTCTAAGTTCCCAAACCCCTTCTGACGAATCTGGTTCATGCTCACTAGACTCTGACGGATTACTAGAATGTTTATGAATATCGCTAGATGAGTTATCCCCCTTGGTAGGGGGCACAGAACTTTCGCGGGATTCTGACGAAGGCTTCTCCACAGATAATCCACGTTTTGGACTAGACGGTTTACTGTCACTATCAGTTTTATCTGAATCACTTTTCACGTCACCATCCACGGTGTTCAAAGGGGAGACAACTTCATTCATTACGGTTGAGCCGTACATTTCATCTGAAATCTCTTTTTCCACCTTAGCATCCTTTTCACCTAGAGTATATGTGCTTTCGCTTGTACTAGGTCCTATCTGCTGCACCTGTAAGTAGTAACATAAGTCAAGTCTTACTGATTACCGGATAGGTGTCAGCTTTGAGCAGTTAAAATACTTAATAGGCCTACAACTCATCTTGAGCACTTCACAATGTTATATTATAATTATTTTGTCCCTTTCCCACCTATAGACGCATTTTGACACATAGGTAGCAGACAACATTTGAAAACAATGTGTCAAAAGGAGAAATTGCCCAGAACAAGCAATTTCTCCTTCTGCCGCAATGTTTTCAACTCTATTAAATAATAAAACTTTCATTTAAAGAGATTTTCTATAATTTTGCCTTTATCATCTTAAAAACAGACTACTTAATATGCGAAAGGCCCATTAATGCTAACCTAAGTACCATGACTCTGTCTGATAAGGTGCTTATAAACGATACCCGCTTTGACCCACATTCATTGATTAATTGATTGTTTGGTGTTTTACGCAACTTTCAACACTTTTTCAGTTATATTACAGCATTTTCCGGGTAGGTTACCAGTTCTACCGGTCCATTTATAAATCCTGACACCAGCCAGTCAGTTGTTATGCTAACCCTGCAACCATGAGCACCAAGGAGAGCAGCCATTACCACCATTTTTTTAAATTTGACCTAATAACCAAGTTGTTGACACATCATGACCTATGTTGAAACTTGCCATAAATAATATCAAAACAAAGCTCTCAACTCTGTTTTGGTGTATCAAGTTGGAACCAAAATCAATATTAGAGTATATATTTTAAAACATTGAAAGTTAATGCATGTCTCCACGATTGAGCGAGTTTTATGTTTAAACCCTTACCCATATACAGACACTTTCTGATGACTTTTCAGATGACTTTTGAAAACATTGAGGCAAAAGCAGAAATTGCTCATAATGAGCATTTTTTTTTTCGCCACAATATTTTCAAGTTTATTCAATAGAAGTACTTTCATTAAGAGAGTTTCCATATTTTTGACTTTATGTCTTCAGTCGTCTGTTGCAGATTTGAGGTTTTTAGGAACGGGTTAAATAGAGAAAAGGCACCAAAATTTACCTGTAGGTCTGTTCCTGTAAAATAGCTGCGTAACTGATGAAGGTACGTCATTACCATCAACTTATCGGGTACAGCCAAAAGGACCATATCAGACGGCTCTATCACACGAGGTATACCAAGTTTAGCTGCTGCATCAAATGCCTTTAATGTAAAAGGAATTGGTATTTCAAATGTTTACCTGATATCTTAGTTTAAACTTATTTAATTTACAGTGATTGCAAAACAAGCTTTTAGCTTATATTAATTCTGCTCAATGTCTGCTTCCTGGAGACTTAAACCAGTACTCGTGCCATTTGTGTGGGAAAAGCCCAAAGGCAGAACCTGCTCATCACAGGATTGGAAGCCGGTACCTTTGGTTTGAGAAGCTGACGCTCTACCTCTGCACCACTGTCTTCCACCTGATATCTTATTTTTCAGACTCTTTCCAAATGAGAATATCTGAAGACAAAACCCTGGAATGAGGAACAAAAGAAATATCTCATCTCAGGGTATCAATATGATCAGTTTGTTATTTTCACAAAATGTTTTCAAAACTGAATCAATCACAATTGTTTAAAAAAAATCCCTGTTAAACATCAATTTTGAAGCAGTAGATGAAAACATTGCGAACAAGAGCGCCAAATGTCACAAAATACGCCTGTCCTGGTTTTTTGAGACCTATTATACCGTATATACTCGGTTATAAGACGCATTTTTTTACCTTCAAAATCGAAAGTAAAGTTGGGGGAGCGACTTATAAGCGGGTCAAGCAAAATTTTAGAAAAAAAAATACCCACCGAGCTACCTATCTTCAAAAGCTGTCATTTATATAAAGAGCCGATTTAACAGAATAATTCAAGTTTGATTGAAATAATAATAACATATTGAATTGATTTGTTTAGAAACCGAACAGAAGAAAAAATATAATTATGAATTTACACTCTTTTGTCTTTATTGTTTAGATTTATTCACGATCGGAAGCCATTTTGATTTTTGTGAAAATATAAATTGCGGCACCGAAGTCGAGATTAAATAATTGTCTTAAATGCTAATCTCTCCTAAGGCTATTCTTTACACGCGACAAACAGTTTTAGGGCTAATGCAAGTCGGTTGCAACTACAGGCTATTCCAGGAGAAATTACAACCGTTTGCATATAACCATCGAGTTGGAGGTACCTCATTGTAAATTGTGTAGACAGTAGTCACTACCACGTATTTGTAATTCTAAATGCAGATGTAGCAGACAGTGTTGGAAAACGTTGTGAGAAAAAGAAATACTGCTTTTTATCAGCGATGCATCCTTTCCTTACATTTTTTTATCTAGTTTCAAAGCTGTTAAACAAAGGAAAAATAAATACCATGCCCTTTTAAATCCTTTTTAATTTGTCCAATTTAAAGAAAATGTAGTAATTTCTCCTCGGAGCGCTATCAAAAGAAGTCTGCTGCAGATGTGTATAAATGCATGTTAAAATTGGTAAGAGTGAAATCTATATAGACCTTTATTTCCGAAAACCATTTTCCCCGACAAATGAGCTACGTCATACAAAAGAGTATGTGCATTTTAGTCACAACTATTACCAAGCTAATAGGATCGTAAATTTAACATTAATTTATATATATGGGTGCATTTCATTTGTCGCGGCTGAATCAGCTGGTAAATTAGTGACGTCATTTATTGAGCCCTGTGTTTTTCACGCGACAAACATTTATAGGGCTAATGCAAATCTGTTGTAACTACAGCATGTTCCTGGAGAAATTACAACCGTTTGCATATAACCATAGAGTCCAACCTTCTTTCCATAGACCTTTAAAACCCTTGTCTTCACCTATCTGTGAATTACACACACTTTTAATAAACTTCGTCAATGCAATAACTTTTGACGCATTTGCAGCAGACAGCTTTTGAAAATATTGTCAGAAAAGGAGAAACATGTACCGAATTGTCCTATTTAATTCATGCATCATACGCATAATTGTATTAATGCTATCAAACTCCTGTGTTTGTTTTACTTTTAACTCATCATTTTTTGAAAACATTGAAAATAATTTTCATGTGTGAAATCGGACAAATGTGGCTTAAGGGTTGAATGCATGATAGAGACACCGACATCAACAAAACCCTTTGTTCATGTTTCGCGCTTTTATTTGAGCCATGTTTTATTGAAGTATTTATCGTATTTGTTTGACATGAATCTTTTTCGAAATTTTATTTTTTCGGGGGGGTTGAAAAAAACTCAGAAATCTGACTGCGTCTTATTAGAGAGAACAGCATAAAATCCTAGATTTTAGACCTCAAAGTGGGGGGGTGCGTCTTATAGTCGAGGGCGACTTATAACCGAGTATTTACGGTAGTGATAATTGGTTGTACGTCAGGCAAATTTAGAAAGTGATCACTGTCAATTCAGTTTAGGCCATTTCGAGGGACACAATTGTGGAGTGACTAAGATAAAGTGGTTAGATATCGAACCTGACCAAGATATTCTGCCCATTAACATATTGTCTAAATTTGGTGATGATCAGATAAAATGACTTAAGCGATATGGCTGATTATAGCACTTGTCCGATATATTATGCGCATACACATTCTGACTAAATTTGGTGATGATTGGATAAAGGCTTCAAAAGTTATTGATCGGACAATACCTATTTGAGGTAATTTCTATAATTAAAGGACAATAACTCTCAAGTGAATAAAGCGATATGGCTGGTAATCAAACTTGTCAGAGATATTTTGCCAATACACATTCTGACCAAATTTGGTGGTGACTGGACAAAGGCTTCTTAAGTTATTGAGTCGACAAGACCGATTTTAGGTAATTTAAATGGTGATAACTCTAGAGTGACTCGAGTGGTTAAAGAACTTGTCGCAGATATTATGCCAATACACATTCTGACCAAATTTGGTGATGATTTGGCAAAGGCTTCTAAAGTTATTGGGCTGACATCATACTTGACACCGCCCAACTGTATGCCTCAGGTAAAACTATAATACGTTTCATTTTTATAAAAAGGAGAAATTGTTCCTAATGAGCATTTTCTCCTTTTACCACAATGTTTTTTTTTTCAATCATCATTCAATAATTGTTCTTTCAGTTATAGAGATTTTCCATATTGTTGATTAAATGTTTTCCTAGCCATCTGCTGCTTATTTGTGGTATGCAGAAGAGAATTAATGATCGGAGACAGGTTGTTTATTCAAAATAGGTAACTGTTCCTAACACAGATCCAATATAAAAAGATACCTACTATTCTGTTATTTCCTTTAATGTCATGGGGAGCTAACTTCGAGTATTCTCTGGAAAAAATATTAAACAGATTTAATAGTATTTGTGACAACGTTTGATAAAGATTTGTTAGTGCACATCAATGGCTCAATCTGAAGAAAAAAACATTCGTCATTTCAAAATATTTATTACCAACAAATCTTATTTAATCTTTTGCTGAATTGTAAACAAAATACTGCTGAATGAAGCATCATTTCGAGACGGAGCAGAAAACATGGTGGGAAAAGGAGAATCTGCTAATCATGAGCAATTAAATTTCTCCTGTTCCAACAATGTTTTCAACAGATGTCTTCAAAGGATACATTAACTGGCATGAGTAAAAAGCAAAATGGTTTAACCCTTTCCCTCATATAGACGCTTTCTGACGCCTCTGCAGCAGACGGCTTTTTGAAAACATAGTGACAAAAGAAGAAATTGCACAAAACGTGCAATTTCTCCTTTTGTCACAATGTTTTCCACTTTTTGTCATAGAAAATCTGCACTGAATGGAGATTTTCTATGTTTTGACAACATATGTTCAAAGTCGCCTGCTGCAGAATTGTCGTATGAGGGAAAGGGTACGTTTTGCATATGCAATTTGACACTCTGCAGAAGAGCACCTTTGAAAACATTTTTGCAAAATGAAATGACAATTGCACATAATAATAAATTTCTCCTTTTGTATTGATGTTTTTAATTCTGTAAATGCTGAGTATCGTGTAAATCATACTTACATTAAATCTGGTCTAAAATGATGAACGAGCGCACAAAAGGCCATTCCGTTTCTCCATGAAGTTGTTAAATTAGTGACCTTGACCCCTTTATATTCTTTTGTGACCTCTTTACACCAATCCAAAAGGTCAAGACTAGAACTAGGTGCTTTATGTATGGGTGATTCACTCTGCAATCAACACAAGACATTATATTGCATGGCAGTAAAATAAATTATCAGTGTTCAAATGAAACAATGGAAAATAATTTTCATTAACATTTTTGCATATCTATCTTGACATCTGCCAAGTACTACCACAGCAAATGTTTATTAAAGTTATGTCATTTTTCACCTTTTTAAAGACGTCTGGTTACATGTACCATTTTTTAGAGAGTCACCTTAGGATCCTTTCTACCAAAATATTTTTAATTTTATATCGTGATTTCGTTTTCTTTGAAGAACTTCAAAGAGGACCACTTCGGAAACTTTCTTGTGAAAGTTTGGTTGAAATTGGTCCGGTGGTTTCAGATAAAACTGCTATGTAAAAACGTTTTGACTAGAGACAATGGGCGACACAAACCACACAGTTTGATCACTTTTGCTTACCTTAAGCTTGATTGGGGTTTAATGCCTTTTTCATGTATTTTTCAGTAAAATCAAGGCAGCCAGTTAACCTGCCCATGACTTGCGTTTCCTAGCTATCGCACACCAGTACTCCACAACAGTCTTTCCAAGCAACTGGTTGTTTTTCACATAGACATTTAGCCCATTGGTTGAAGATGAATGACGCTTGTCACATTGACTTTTATCAAATGTCGGAAAGAAAGTTGTCCGAGCTGGAGTTTGAACTCACAAACCCTGGATTGCCAGCTAGCAATGCTACCAATTGATCTTTTCCTGCAACAGTCTACTTTTTTTTTTTCTTTTGCAGCAGACAACTTTTGACAACATTGTGCCCCAAGTTCAAAATGTTCAAGTATGAAATTCTGAACGGAGGAGAAATATTCCGCCCAAGGAAAAAGAAAGAATATGAAATTGTCTAAAAAAAACTCCTCGTTGATATATTAAATTCTGGTGGAACTAAGTTCTGCACTGAATTTCAACTGTTTTCCACTCTGATTTGTTTAACCAAATACATACGCCTTCTCGCAACTCTGCAGCAGAAGGCTTTTGAACGCATTGTGGCAACTGGATAAATCGCCCATAATTCTATTTAATAATTAAACTTTCATTTAAAAAGATTTACAACATTTTTGCCAAACAGTTTTCATAGTCTTCTGCTGCAGATTTGTTGTATGTGGAAAAAGATTTAAAGTTTGATTTTCCGATCGGGGAGGAATGCCACATAAAATTTCATTCTGCACAGAAAATACTGTTCCGCCCAGAATTTGTGCCAACATTTTGTTCAGGTAACTTCATTTGCAACAAATAATCCCTACATAAGTCAAGAGCTCTAGATAACAGCCATTTTCCATGTTCTAAAATCCTTATTCGAAACCCAAACCCTATGTTGTGGGTACTCAAACGAAACTTCTGAGCAAGACGATTCTTTTGAGTACTAACAACATAGGGATTGGATGAGTAGTAAGAGAGATATTGTGGGGAAAAGATAAGTTTACTCCCCCTTATCTAGTCCTTTGATAAGAATCCCCAAATCATAAGATCTCAAGTGTGAATATACTTACAAAACTACTGGAATCAGAAGCTGAGATATCCAAGGTATTGGACGAACCATTTTCTTCTTTTCTCTCTTTGACCCTATTGACATGGAAAAACTGTTAACGCTTTCCAACATACAGATGCTTTCTGACACGTAAGCAGCAGATGCTTTTTTGAAAATGTTGTAGTTGAAGAAGAAATCCGGAATACTACGCAATTTCTCCTTTTACCACATTATTTTAAACTTTATTAACCCTTTCCCTCATATAGACGCTTTCTGACGCCTTTGCAGAAGACAGCTTTTTGAAAACATAGTGACAAAAGAAGAAAATTGCTCAAAACAAGCAATTTCTCCTTTTGCCACAATGTTTTTCACTTTTAGTCATAGGTTATCCATTCAATTATAGAGATTTTTTATTTTTTGACAAATTATGTTCAAAGTCGTCTGCTGCTGAATTGTTGTATGAGGGAAAGGGTTGATTGATTAAACATTCCCTTATACAGGTTGTCCATAATTGTGTGTAGAAGTTTTAAAAGTTGTCTGCTGCTGATTTGTTGTATGTGGGAAAGGGTTAAACAACTGGCAATCTTAGCTCATACAGACAACAGTTTCTGGTCTGTAATACACAACTGATGAAAGTGTTATGTGAAAAGGAAGATACATGTATTTTACAAAATGAGCTTTTTTTCCTTTACCACACTTTTAACTCTTAATCAAAATATTCTTCGAAATTTTCTAAACACTTAAACGTGAAATATTTCTATTAAAAACTCTAAAACAGTACATAAGGAACTTGATTAAGATCGGAAAATATTACAATATACACAAAACATGCTAGTGTGCTTTGATTATGTAAAATAAACAGATGCCCTTTACTAATGACTAAACCAACCCATGTGTGTGCTTTTGTTTGGTAATTCAGCTTCTCACAAAGACTGATGAAATTCCTGCTAGTAGCTGTTAAGAAATAGCCCTGATTATGATCACATAGATTGTAAAATGTTGTGTAATTGAAAACAAAATTAACCCTTTCCCACATACAGACACTTTCTTCTGGTGCCTCTGCCGCAGACATCTTTTGAAAACATTGTGACCAAAGAAAACTGCTCAAAAACAAGCAATTTCTCAAATTGCCACAATTGTTTCAATTCTGCTATAATAATAACTATACTTTCATTAAAACTCTCAAATTATATTCATCACTTATTAAAAAGAAATGAACAACCAATTAATATAAGTATGTAACTCATTGAATTGTTGTAAATAATTGTAATGTATTTTGGGCCTTTGTTTACGAAATAAAACATTTGTATTTTGTATTTGTATTTGTAATAGAAAGCAAACATACTTTTGCCTAGATGTTTTCAATGTTGTCTGTTGCAGATTTGCAGTATGTGGGAAAGTGTCATTTTGGTAGATCGAATAGGCTAATGACGAACTTTGTCCCAAAACTTACGTAGAACTTGGAGTGCTGGCCACACTACTACTGGACTCCGACTCTACAGGAGTTATTTCCCTTGACCTTTTCTGTTTTGGAGAAGGCGGAGTTCTTTCCTTGACTGTCCTAGGGGCAGTTGGTGCTTTTTTCTTGGGAGATTTCTGGTATCTGTGCTTCTTTTCACCTGGATCAAACAACAGACTTGATGAAACTGAACTCTGATTGACCTGCTGGTCCGGGGGCAGATTTTGGGATTTAGATCTGGGAGGGGGTGGGGCAGCCTTTTTGGGCGGTCTTTGAAGGGATGTAGACTCAAATTGGTCAGAAAAAGGGTTGGACTCATCAAGGTCTTCATCATCTTCTCCAAATGGGTTTGTTGTTAAACTGCTGTTGTTGGTATTTTCTTTAAAGGGATTTGTATCATCAACGTCATTTACTAGGCTCTCGTGTAAGTCTTCCTCAGCTTCTTCAAAAGGATTCAGAGGAAGTTTCTTTGGTGTATACTTTTCAAACATTTGATCTGAAGATAAGCAAAAGTGTTCAGATATTATATAAAGAAGCACTTTTCCCATTGACCCTTTCCCACAAACAGCAAATCTGCATAAGACGACTTTGAAAACATACCGGCAAAAAATAAGTTCTCTATAAAAGGAAATATATCTATTGAGCAATTTCTCCATTTGCCACAGTGTTTTTTCTGCTGCAGAAGCGTCAGAAAGTGTCTCAGTGTAGGAAAGGGATAATATTTATTTTCAAGTCTTTATCTAAGTTCAAAATTAATGCAAAATATTTTTCCTTCAATTCTGAAAAATTCCTATTCATCAGAATTCAATGTTTCAAAGTAGCATTGTACCTTCTTTTCAAATTTATCTAACCAGTGATAGAGTACCACTTCAAAATGCTACATACCAAATAATCAAGCTCTAATACTTACATTTTTTGACAAATACTTTTTACTGTATACATATAGGGAAACAAGCCCTACAGGTCATAATGGTTTTTAACAAATTAAAATAATTTGAAAAATCTTTGCAGAGATCTAATACATAGAGAATATTACATGAGTGGTCATTCAATACGACATTTTATTAAACGAGTTTTCTAAAATTGATAAAAACAAAGAAAACAAAGAACATTAGAAAACGAGTTTAATGAAATTTTGTATTGAATGACCACGAATGTTATGTTCTATTTATATCATAAATTCCAATTCAACGATTATTAGCGCAAAATATATATAACGTCCCTATATAGCGCGGTCATTTTCAATGCTTTTCATTATGATGTTAAGTAGCATTGTTATTACACTAGTTATATACCGACAAATATAGAATGACGTTATTTCACGCTGGCGACGTCATTTATGATATAAAAGAAGTTTTTTAATGTTTATACTCTTAACACATAAACTTTGAACATCCATGCCACATTATTTTTAAATTGGTTCAGTAATTTTGGACAAGAAGATTTTTACTGAATAAATATAAGAAAAGAATTACGCGTAATTAATTATATGTCTCGCCTCCCCCCTTTTTAAATATCAATGCAAGTGTAAAAGACAAAACAAGATGTGTGTGCAAAATTTTCAGGGAATTTAAAAACAAGAAAGAAGAAGCTTTGTCCAATATTCAAAAATCATGCGTTTTCTCCCAATAAATTGGCTTACACTCAGCAAGTACAGAGTAAGATGCGATACTGGGTATAAGATGTAACTATGATCCAAGTTTAAAAGTGCTCGCAATTTTTGAAGAAATGTTAAAAATGAAACTTTAACAATGAGTTAAATACAAATGATAACAAGAGGCCCAAGAGGGCCAGTATCACTTCACTACCATAAGGCAAAATAATTGGCCTAATACTTTCAGAGGTGAAGAATATTGTAAGTTATAAATAAAGCCATACAAAGCAGCCACATTCTTTTGAATGAGAAGATTTTTGAAAGTTTTCACTTTATATAATTTATGAAAGCTCAAGCCTCTGTTTGACATGTTATTTTTACCAATTAACAAAACTTGATGAAATTTAATAGTGGAACATTTCAAGGAAAATCGACTAGAGAAATGTCAGAGAAGATTTATTTTTTTCACCAATCAATAAGGTTTAAACAATTTAAGTAGAAAGTCACTCAAGGAAACTTTTTGCCAATACATCATTTATTCAGACAAGCACTTTCAGAAAAGGTGAGTTTTTACCATGATTACCGTGTTTTACAACCAATCAGTATAGCTTGAACAACTTATGCAGAGGGCAAATTTTGGAACATTCTTAAAACAATTTTTAAAGAGGAACATTCCTTTGAAGTTTGGCTATAAAGACCCAGTGATTCAATAGGAAATGTTGTTTAAAGAAATTGTTAACAACAACAGCAGACTGACAATGAATTACAACGGACGACAGACAACACACGGATGCCGGACAAAAGGTGATAACAATAGCTCACTTTGAACACTTTGAACACTTTGTGCTCGGGTGAGCTAAAAAAACAAACTTTAAAATGATGAGAAAATCAAATTATAAACAAGAGGCCCAAGACAGTCAGTATTGCTCCACTGCCTTAGGCAGAACAAAAAATCACTTGTTAGCCATATAAGGCAAAATATCCCCACCCCTGGTGGCCATGTTTTTCAACCAATCAACAATGTTTGAAGGAATCTGATACAGGGTCACCTAAGGAATATTTCTAAAAAAAAAAATGAAAATCCGTCATATTCTTAAAGTTTTCACTATATCTATATAAGGCAGAACAGCACTGCCCCATGAAGGATATAATTTTCAACCAATTGAAATGGCTTGAAGGATTCTCATAGAGGGTCACCTGAGGATCATTTTTGCAAAATTATTTGAAAATTGGCCACAAACTTTTATCAGACAATATTTTTAAAGTTTTCTGTTAGGCCATATAAGACAAAACAGCCCAGTCCCCATGGTGGCCATGTTTTTAGACCAATCATCGTGGCTTGAAGGAACCTGATAGAGGGTCATACAAGGTACATTTCTACAAATCCTTTGAAAATCGGCCAACCGGTTTGGGAGATGAAAATTATTTAGTTTTTTTCTTTCAGTTGCCATGGAAAGTAGAATTATGCATGGATCAAAATAATTGAAGGATTTTGGTGAGGACATTGAGAGGACTGTGCAAGTTTCATCCCAATTGACCCACTGGTCAAATATGTGTGCAAAAATTGAAATCAATCTATTAAACAAACAAAATGAATCTGGTCATTTAATGCTCACCTGAGTGTCATGGCTTTGTCTCATAAGGTGTTCCTAAAAAATACTTAGAGAAGTAATTTGAAAAACATGTGTCCTCCAGTGTATCCATAATAATTTAATTACTATTGGCCTAGTGACCTACTTTTAGACCCAACATGACCAAATGTTGGGCTTTGCCTAGATATCACAAAGAAATACATTCTGACAAAGTTTCAACATGCAAAAGAAATAAATAAAACTTAAAAACCACAAACCATTTCCTTCATATACAGTCTACTGTAAGCAACTTTGAAAACAATATGCAAGCATTAAACATTTAACTTATTTATATTGACATACCCATGTGTGTCAAATGATTTATACACGGATTTTCACAGATTCTCTAAAGACGACTTTTTGTCATTATTTATTTTAGCATTTATATTTTAATTTGTCTAAAAGTAATATCAAATATGCATATGTCAAATATTCAAATAATGTATTCCTTCATGCATGTATTTAGTTACATGTCAAAATTAACCAAAATAATGATTAGTGATCAATTTGAGCTTATATGAAGGAAAAGGTTCCGAGCCAAACAAAACAAAAAGCACAATACCAATATTTTGAACATCATTCTGGTCGTCAAATGGATTACCCAAGTTTTGATGACTCGTTTCCAACTCAGAGAGACGGTTTGTGATCTCGGAGAATTTGGCAGAGAGATTGACATCTGACTCCTCATCTTCTATGTCATCCAGGTTCCCTATGTCTGCTCTACCCATTGACATTAAGGATGCAACACTCTGCATGTCTTCATCACTGCAACAAGAAGGATATTTTTTCATGTGGATCTCAGGGCTCTAGCTAGATAAGGTTCATTTTACACATTCTAAAATCCTTATTTGAATCTCAAACCCTATGTTGTGGGTACTCAAAATAATCGACAATCCTTTTGAGTACCCACATCGTAGGGTTTGGTTAAGTAATAAGGGAGATATTGTTGGGTAAAGACCAGTTTCCTCCCCCTTACCTAGTTCTCTGTGGGTGTTATCTTGTTGCAATTAATGTCAACTTAACCCTTTCCCTCATATAGACGCTTTCTGACGCCTCTGCAACAGACGGCTTTTTGAAAACATAGTGACAAAAGAAGAAATTGCACAAAACGTGCAATTTCTCCTTTCACCACAATGTTTTCCACTTTTTGTCATAGGTTATCCATTCAAGTATGGACATTTTCTATTTTTTGACAAAATACGTTTAAAGTCGTCTGCTGCGGAATTGTTGTATGAGGGAAAGGGTTAAATAATCCTATCCTCAGATAGAACTGACTTTTGATCGTCTACAGCAGAGTTCTTATAAAGGAGGTGGGGGTCATTTTCTAAACTGTATCAGAATAACAATTTTTCGCTTCTTTTTTTTTCAGATGTTTTTCATTCTGTAGAATAGGAAAATTCAAGAACTTACATAGTTATCTATATCAGAATATATTCAGGTGTATGTATGCAGGTGTGTTCTGGAAATGAGACTTGAAACTTGACAGGAAAATGACTAATCTTGAAAGGGTAACAATTCCAGTTCATAACTTCAAACATGAGAGCAAAAATCTAGATAAGGGGCGTTTTGAATGTTCTAAAATTCTTATTTGACCCTCTAATTCTATGTTGTGGGTACTCAAAAGCATCCACTCAATGAGCCGATTCTTTTGAGCACCCACATCACAGGTTTTGGTTTGATAATAAGAGAGATATTGCGGGTAAAAGAGCGGTATACCTCTCCTTATCTTGACCTGTTATGGGAGTGTTAGTGTTGCCTGCCAATAACCATAACCAAATCATAACAGACAGATATACTGACAAACAATGGAGAAGTGATCCAAGGCAGAAGACTAGATTAGGAAAAGTAAACAGGTCTTGCTTCCACAATATATCTGTTAGCACTCGTTAAAACCTATTTTGTTGGGTACTCAAAAGAATTATCTAACTGAGACGATTCTTTTGAGTACCCACAACCTAGGTTTTGGAGGTCAAATAAGGATTGTAGCAACATGTAAAATGCCCCTTATATGGGAGCTCTGCATCCAAGGTGGGCCACACAAAAACAATGTCTCAGCTGGGACTCAGCCTATCAATCCATTTGTGACACAATTTGTTAACCCTTTCCCTTCATACGACAATTCTGCACAGCAGACGACTTTCAACATATTTTGTCAAAAAATGGAAAATCACTATAATTGAATGGATAACCTATGACTAAAAGTGGAAAACATTGTGGCAAAAGGAGAAATTGCACGTTTTGTGCAATTTCTTCTTTTGTCACTATGTTTTCAAAAAGCTGTCTGCTGCAGAGGCGTCGGAAAGCGTCTATATGAGGGAAAGGGTTAACAACATAACAATTATCATCCAACAGCTTATATCATTGTGTAATTTCTGAGTAATAGAAGTGCATCACCCTTTCAGCATCACATATATGTGTTTTAGTGTAAACCCCATCGGACCCCTTAAAAAATACATCCATGTTTTATCAAGTAATTATCAGTGAAGGTTCTAGACTGCAAGTAGAAATGCACCCAAGTCATCATAGTAAAAATGTGTAACAATACCTCTCTTTTTACCTGTTATGGTTCATATGTAATTAACCCTTTCCCATATATAGATGCTTTCGGATGCCTCTACGACAGACCACTTTTGAAAACATTATGGCAAAAGGAGAAATTGCTCATGATGAGCAATTTCTCCATTAGCAACAATATTCACTACTCTTTTCAATAATCATTCAATCATTTATGCAGATTTTCTATATTTTGGACTTGATAATTTCAAAGTCGACTGCTGCAGATTAATTAAACTTGGGAAAGGAGAGGTTAAAATAGGGTAAAATATTTTTTATTCAGACTTACGTGGCTTTGCCTTCCCTTAGAAACACACAGGACAATGTCACTTTTATTTGTGCTGCTTTAATCTTTCTCGTGGCTGGGTTCAATTTTACTGTGATAGTGTGTTGGGTAGGAATGTCACTTGCGTAGTCCTTCATATTAACAGATGCTGAAGCAAGCGCCTTTCTTCTACCATTCTTGGATTGCTGTAATGAAATAATGAGATTTAATCAACAGGGTCCAATTCCATCAACATTACTTAGCGCTAATACTTAAATACTTAATAGCGTATTTCATCAATTTTGTTACCCTTATATGTTGTAAGACATGAATGGCGGAATGTATTTAACCCTTTCCCTCTCACGACAATTCTGCAGCAGACGACTTTGAACATATTTTGTCAAAAAATAGAAAATCTCTATCATTGAATGGATAACCTATGACAAAAAGTGGAAAACATTGTGGCAAAAGCAGAAATTGCTCATTTTGAGCAATTTCTTCTTTTGTCACTATGTTTTTAAATAGCCGTCTGCTGCAAAGGCATCAGAAAGCGTCTTTATGAGGGAAAGGGTTAAAGTAGATGACAAATAGTTACCATGCTGACAAACCATTCTTGATAAGAAATGAAATATTTTGGCATTTTATTAGGGAAGCAAAAATAATATTATACGCTGTTAAGTATTTAAGTATTACTTAGCGCTATGTAAGGTTGGTGGAACTGGACCCAGGTTATGATTCTTAACCCTTTCCCTCATGTAGACGCTTTCTGACGCCTCTGCAGCAGACGGCTTTTTGAAAACATAGTGACAAAAGAAGAAATTGCACAAAACGTGCAATTTCTCCTTTTGCCACAATGTTTTCCACTTTTTGTCATAGATTATCCATTGAATTATGGAGATTTTCTATGTTTTGACAAAAAACGTTCAAAGTCGTCTGCTGCAGAATTGTCGTATGAGGGAAAGGGTTAATAAAATATGGCCTCTAGAGCGTTGAAAAGATTTTTCTCAAATTTGGCCTATTGACATAGATTTGGACCCTGGATGTTCCATATTTGAACTTTGCCTAGATATCATCCACACATACATTCCAATAAAGTTTCAGCTTCCTAGAGTTAAAAATGCCAAGTCCAATAGATTGTTCCTAAAGTTTAGATTGTTCCTAAATTTTTCCAAGTGATCTACTAGTTTTTGACCCACCATGACTCGTATTGTCTGGATGTTTTCAAATTACCTGCTGCATATATTTCGTATGTAATAACCAATTAAGTCAGAGCATGAGGGACAGCTGGACATGCAGATAGACAATGTACAGATTGATTGGGGTTTAAAGCCATTTTAAAGAATATTTCAGTCATATCAAGATGGCCAGTTCACTTCCTCATGAGTGTCCTCACTTTCTCACACATTCTCGACATTAAATACTTTCCAAGCAACTGGCTGCTTTTCCACATACATTAAGACTGTTAGGCCCGTACAATGGACAATAGAAATGTCAGAACCGAAGAAAGGTGACACAAAATACTTACATCTTCCACCACAAAGTACCATTCTTTGTCCTCATATTCTGAGTGTTTGTTGTCTCTAAACAGGGTCACTTGTATCTCTATATTTTCAGGGACTGTCCAGGAAACCACTCCAAGGTAGGGATTTTGTATGGTTGGTTCCCAGGAATGGAGCTAGATACAGAAAGGAATGATTCATGGTTATACCCATAAACAAGAGGGCCATGATGGCCCTGGATCGCTCACCTTAATTATACAATGTACTGCAATGCAAAACACATCAAGACAATTATTCTGAATGCAACCTCCACAGTGTTAACAATACTTTCCTTCATTTGGCCTAGTGATCTATATTTTTTACCTGATATGACCCATATTCCAACATGGACTAGATATCATCAAGACAACATTCTGACTAAGTTTCAACTTGCTCAAAGTAAAAATGCGGCCTCCGGAGTTTGAACAATATTTTCCTTTATTGACCTAGTTTCTGATCCAATATGACCCATATTTGAACTTGACCTAGATATAATTCAGACAAACATTCTGACCAAACTTCAAGCTGCTGAAGCAAACAATGCGGCATCCAAAGTGTTCACAAGATTTTCCTTCAATTTGATCTAGTGACCTAGTTTTTGATCCAGCATGACCCATATTCAAACTTGGCCTACATATCATCAAGAAAAACATTCTGATAAAGTTTTATCATGCTGAAATTAAAAATGCAGTATCCGGAGTGTTAACATGATAACCCTTCAATTTGGTCTAGTGACCTAGATTTTAACCCGGCATGACCCATATCCGAACTTGGCCTAGATATCATTTATACAAACATTCTGACCAAATTTCAAATTGCTGAAGCAAAAAATGCAGCTTTTACAGAGTTAACAAGATTTTCCCTCAATTTGGCCTAGTGACCTAGTTTCTGATCCAATATGACCCATATTTGAACTTGAACTAGATATCTTTAAGACAAACATTCTGACAAAATTTCAAGCTACTGAAGCAAAAAATGCGGCATCCAAAGTGTAAAAAAGATTTTCTTTCAATTTGGGCTAGTGACCTAGTTTTTGACCCGACATGACCCATATTCGAACTTGGCCAGGTCAATATTCTGAACAAATTTCAAGCCGCTGAAGCAAAACATGCGGCTTCTACAGAGTTAACAAGATTTTCCCTCAATTTGGCCTGGTGACCTAGTTTCTGACCCAATATGACCCATATTTGAACTTGACCTAGATATATTTAAGACAAACATTCTGACCAAATTTCAAGCTGCTGCAGCAAAAAATGCGGCATCAAAAGTGTTAACAAGATTTTCTTTCAATTTGACCTAGTGACTTAGTTTTTGACCCGGCATAACCCATATTCGAACTTGACCTAGATATTTTTAAGACAAACATTTTGACAAAATTTCAAACTGCTGAAGCAAAAATTACGGCCTCTGGAGTGTTAACAAGATTTTCCTTCAATTTGACCTAGTGACCTACTTTTTGACCCAACGTGACCCATGTTCGAACTTGACCTACATATCATCAAGACAAACATTCTGATAAAGTTTCAATATGCTCAAGTTGAAAATGTGGCCTCCAGAGTGTTAACAAGATTTTCCTTCAATTCGACCTAGTGACCTAGTTTTTGACCTCATATCGCCCAGTTTCGAACTTGTCCAAGATTTTATGGAGATGAACGTTCTGATAAACTTTCATGAAGATTGGATGCAAAATGTAGCCCGTAGAGTGTTAACAAGCTCAAATGTTGACGATGGACGACGGACGACGGACGACGCACGACGCACGACGGACGGACGCCGGACAAAATGTGATCACAATAGCTCACCTTGCACTTCGTGCATAGGTGAGCTAAAAACAATAACATTAAAATGTAAATATTTAATTGTAATACAGAGGACTCCTTAAGGATGAGTAAACTGTCTTTTCCCCCTATATTACTCTTGTTACCCTATCTAGAGCTATGTTAAATACATGTATATTTTTCTGCATAACCTACATTTCTACGAATAATTGGATCATAAATAGAGGATCTTACATGAGTGCTTATTTGTTATTGTTTTTATGAAACGAGTCGACGAGTTTCATAAAAACAATATCAAATAAGCACGAATGTAAGATTCTATTTATCACATACCACCATAAAAAGATTGTTTTCAATCTTTAAATCGATCTTTCTTCGTCCTCATGTAAACAGTGACCGAAGTTCACCCAGAAGTTCAAATGCATACTTCCACTGTAAAAAGTAGTCCCTATTAATAACCTTTTGATTTTATACAAAATTAGCAACAAGGCACTTATAACATTTCATTTATCTAGATTTATTCTCTTTAAACAATATTTTTAATAAATGCCGACATTCAGAACAATTATAAACAATATGATGTCATTTAAAGTGACGTCACATACGTGCTGTGAATCGGCTATTTATGTAACTAGTTACGTATGATATTTATGTCACTGCTTTATGTCACTCCTGGAGCGCAAGTTATGAGATAAATATAATCATTTTTTGCTGTCTTCACAGTCAATGCCACACTTGAGAAAAGAACATTTTAAAGACCTTTTTATTGGAAGACTGTTTTTTTTTTACAAATACAAATAGGAAAATATTAATAGTTAACATTACAATAGTTAATGTACAATGACTATTGAAACTGTCTTGAAATCTATTAATAAATTAAAGTCCAAGATTGATCAAGATTGATTGCACGCCACTTTAAAAAAAAAAATTGGTTATATCACAGTGTTTCCTGGTGAAGTTACCAGTATTACTGGTCCATTTATCCTGACATCAGCCAGTCAGTCCATATGCGAACCCCACCACCCTGAGCGCCAGTGAGGGCAGGAATTACTACCATTTTTAAAGTTGTTAAAGTCCAAGAAGGCAATAATAACT
Source organism: Serripes groenlandicus (assembly GCA_031761405.1). NCBI lineage: Eukaryota > Metazoa > Mollusca > Bivalvia > Cardiida > Cardiidae > Serripes > Serripes groenlandicus. Next base: position 23,366,758 of record JASEVX010000001.1, read on the forward strand.
CGTAGAGGTATATTCCAACAGCACTCAAATTTGAATGTGGCCTGTATCAAGTCATAATACAACTTCCCACCAACATTATTCTGCATACATTCCATTCCAAAAGAAAACCAACAGAAACTAATTCCATTGGAATGACAGCTGAGAGCAACATTATATGGCAAGTCTTGCGGAGGCATGAAAATAATGTCCTTTACCATGGTAGATTTCCTTCTGTTTCGTCTTGTCCATACTATACATATTTTGTTGGGTTGCCTGCAAAAGATTTATAGGATACATTTTTATAACAAAGCTCACATAAGGCAGCATATTCAACAGAGCAGGTATTATTTGCAAAAGAAAACTTCATATAAAAAGAGTTATATGTATATATATTGACGACAAGTGCATTGTCTGAAAATGTAGTGTACTGTTTTAACCCTTTCCCTCATACGGCAATTCTGCAGCAGACGACTTTGAACGTATTTTGTCAAAAGATAAAAAATCTCCATAATTGAATGGATAACCTATGATAACAAGAGCTGTCGGAGGACAGCGCGCTCGACTATATGCCGCTTATTCACATAAAGCACTATTTCATTATATTGCACTTAAGTACTTTTAAATTATATATACTCTATATGTAAAAGCAACTGAATAGATACATACATTTAAAAGTCAATCAAGGGCAATAACTCCATATTAAAGTTAAAAATCATGAATGAAAGGTATTATATGTAATTATATTCCAAATATGAAAGCCCTAGCACAAGTACTTATTGAGAAAAATTAAAAATTAAAATAAAATTCCAACTTGCCCTAAAACGTTAACCGCCCAAAATCATGTTTTTTAGCCCAAAAAGATGGTCATACTCAGCATCTTCAGCATTCAATGTGAAGAAAGGTATTATATGTAATTAAATTCCAAATATGAAAGCCCTAGCACAAGTATTTATTGAGAAAAATTAAAATTTAAAATAAAATTCCAACTTGCCCTAAAACTTTAACCATCCAAAATCATGTTTTTTACCCCAAAAAGAAGGTCAAACTCAACATCTTCAGCTTTCAATGTGAAGAAAGGTATTATATGTAATTAAGTTCCATATATGAAAGCCCTAGCACAAGTACTTATTGAGAAAAATTAAAAATTAAAATAAAATTCCAACTTGCCCTAAAACTTTAACCACCCAAAATCATGTTTTTTACCCCAAAATGAATGTCAAACTCAGCATCTTTAGCATTCAATGTGAAAAAAGGTATTATATGTAATTAAATTCCAAATATGAAATCCCTAGCACAAGTAATTATTGAGAAAAATTAAAAATTAAAATAAAATTCCAACTTGCCCTAAAACTTTAACCATCCAAAATCATGTTTTTTACCCCCAAAAGAAGGTCAAACTCAACATCTTCAGCATTCAATGTAAAGAAAGGTATTATATGTAATTATATTCAAAATATGAAAGCCCTAGCACAAGTACTTATTGAGAAAAAATAAAAATTAAAATAAAATTCCAACTTGCCCTAAAACTTTAACCACCCAAATTCATGTTTTTTACCCCAAAAAGAAGGTTAAACGAAGCATCTTCAGCATTCAATGTGAAGAAAGGTATTATATGTAATTATATTCCAAATATGAAAGCCCTAGCACAAGTACTTATTGAGAAAAAATAAAATTTAAAATAAAATTCTAACTTGCCCTAAAACTTTAACCACACAAAATCATGTTTTTTACCCCAAAAAGAAGGTCAAACTCAGCATCTTCAGCATTCAATGTGAAGAAAGGTATAAGATGTAACTATATTCCAAATATGAAAGCCCTAGCACAAATAATTATGAATGAAAATGCCAACTTGCCCTAAAACTTTAACCGGACGCCGACGCCGACGCCGACGCCGGGGCGAGTAGTAAAGCTCTCATATTCTTCGAATAGTCGAGCTAAAAAGTGGAAAACATTGTGGCAAAAGGAGAAATTGCAAGTTTTGTGCAATTTCTTCTTTTGTCACTATGTTTTCAAAAAGCCGTCTGCTGCAGAGGCGTCAGGAAGCGTCTATATGAGGGAAAGGGTTAAATAAGCATTTTCCCATATACAACAAACTTGCAGCAGAGGATTCTGAAAACATATTGGTAACAAATTTGCAAACATTCTGCAAATTAAAGTATAATAACTAAAAACAGTTGAAAATATTGTGGCAAATGGAAAATTGCTTGTAATACTTCTCATCTTGCCACAATGTTTTCAAAAGTTGTCTGCTGCAGAGGCGTCAGGAAAGCGTTTACATGACGGAAAGGGTTGAATATTATGAATAAGCAAAAAGTATCATGATGATAATTACATTCCCAGAGTTAAAGGGAAACAAGAGCTATCACTAAATGTTGTATTTTCTTTTCTCATTTTTTAATCATGCATATAGGAAATATCTAAAAATTAAATTATTATCAATATTATTAATACATGTACCATTTCTTTGAAGCCTCAACTTCTAGCTCCTGGTAAGATGCAGTGAACTGGAACTTGGACGCCGACTTTCCAACTCGCTGCAATCGTTTCCACACACTCATCGCTTTATGGTTGGGATGCTACCTCATCATAGCAACAGAGAGTTGTCATGAACTAAAAAATAAATTTGCTTTAAATTGTTAGTAAAGTATCCCTCTCCCACATACAACAAATCAGCAGCAGACGACTTTGAAAACATCTAGACAAAAACACAGAAACTCTCTTTAAATGAAGGTATAATTACTGAAAAAAGTTGAAAACCTTGTGGCAAAAGGAGAAATTGCTCGTTTTGAGCAATTTCTACTTTTGTCACAAGGTTTTCAAAAGTTGTCTGCTGCAGAGGCGTCAAAATGCGTGTATAAGTTATCTTGTCAAAAATGTGAAAAACCTCTATAAAAGAGTTTCATTAAGTTGAACAAATCGTGGCAAAATGGGAAATTTAGCAATTTCTCCTTTTGCCACAATGTTTTCAAAAGTCATCAGAAAGTGTCTGTATAAATTTGTAAAAGGGTTAAAAACCATGCACACATTTCATATCCAGTGAACATATTAAAGTGAAATCTGATGCATATTTTTACAGTTGCATGCTTAGAAAATATATGAAGTAATAATTTGGATATAGATATGAATACATTGTGGAAAATGAGTGCCAAATTGTCACAATATAATACTTCTGCACTTGTTATTTGTAAAACAATATATATTTGTCACTCTATTGTTAAATTGTATTTTTTGTATTTTGTATTTTGGGCCAGAGGCCTATATTACTTGAATAAATAAATATATATATATAAAACAAGAGGGCCATGATGGCCCTGGAATCGCTCACCTGATTTTTTTTTTTTCACTTTACCTATATAAGCCCCGCCCCATGGCAGCCATAGTTTCCGACCAATCAACTTGGCTTGAAGGAATCTGATAGAGGGTCACCCTAGGAACATTTCTACAAAATTATTTGAAAATCGGCCAGACACTTTTGGAGGAGAAGATTTTTTAAGTTTTCACTATAGCCATATAGTGCAAAATAGCCCTGCCCACTGGCGGCCATGTTTTTTGACCAATCAACATGGCTTGAAGGAATCTGAAAGTGGGTCATTCAAGGAACATTTCTACTAAATTATTTGAAAATCGGCCTGACACTTTCGGAGAAGAAGATTTTTTAAGTTTTCACTATAGCCATACAAGGCAAAATAGCCCCGCCCCCCCTGGCGGCCATGTTTTTCGACCAATCAACTTGGCTTGAAGGAATCTGATAGAGGGTCATCCAAGGAACATTTCTACAAAATTATTTGAAAATCAGCCTGACACTTTCGGAGGAGAAGATTTTTTAAGTTTTCACTTTGGCCATATAAGGCAAAATAGCCCCGCCCCCTGGCGGCCATGTTTTTCAACCAATCAACATGGCTTGAAGGAATCTGATAGAGGGTCACCCAAGGAACATTTCTACACAATTATTTGGAAATCGGCCAGACACTTATGGAGGAGAAGATTTTTTAAGTTTTCACTATAGCCATAAAAGGCAAAATAGCCCCGCCCCCTGGCGGCCATGTTTTTTGACCAATCAACATGGCTTGAAGGAATCTGATAGAGGATCACCCAAGGAACATTTCTACAAAATTATTTGAAAATCGGCCTGACACTTCTGGAGGAGAAGATTTTTTAAGTTTGCACTATAGCCATATAAGGCAAAATAGCCCCACCACCCCTGGCGGCCATGTTTTTCGACCAATCAACATGGCTTGAAGGAATCTGATAGAGGGTCACCCAAGGAACATTTCTACAAAATTATTTGAAAAGCGGCCTGACACTTTCGGAGGAGAAGATTTTTTAAGTTTTCACTATAGCCATATAAGGCAAAATAGCCCCGCCCCCCCTGGCGGCCATGTTTTTCGACCAATCAACATGGCTTGAAGGAATATGATAGAGGGTCATCTAAGGAACATTTCTACAAAATTATTTGAAAATCTGCCAACCAGTTTGGGAGAAGAAGAATTTTGAAGTTTTTTCGGTTTCGTTGCCATGGAAACCAGAATTTTGCATGGATCCCAAAAATTTGAAGGAATTCTGGTGAGGTCATTGAGAGGATGCTTTCTGTAAAGTTTCATCCAAATTGACCCACTGGTTACTGAGGAGAAGAAGTTGACGCACGACGCACGCCGGACAAAAGGCGATCACAATAACTCACCTTGAGCAAAGCTCAGGTGAGCTAAAAAGGGCCATAATTCTAGAATGGCTGCTGAGATCTGGCTAGACTTTTGTCAAAGCAGATTTTTCCTTTTTTTTTTCCCTTTATGTTGCCTATCAGAGTTTACCATGGATTTCAAAGACCACCACCTAAGGAATATTCCTGTCAAATTATTTTGAAACTGTAACATTGTTTAAGAAGGAGAAGTTGTTTGTATGTAGATGCTTCTGATGCCTCTGCAGCAGACAGCTCTTTGAAAACATAGTGACAAAAGAAGAAATTGCTCAAAACGATTTCTCCTTTTGCCACAATGTTTTCCACTTTTAGTCATAGGTTGTCCATTAATTATAGAGAATTTCTATTTTTTGACAAAATATGATCAAAGTTGTCTGCTGCAGATTTGTCGTATGAGGGTAAGGGTTAAGGAAGGCGAGGCCATGTAAAGTGTAACATCAAGTGATAGCGACAGGAAAACAAAATATAAGCCAATAAGATGATACTAAAATACATGTCCAAAATAGGGTTATCAGTTTATAAATAATTACCCTTTTACATTAACAAATTTGATTCCTTAAATAATGTAGAGGAGCATTAAAAAATTCACCTGAATTGAATGGTAAAGAAACAGGAAAATAATTAAAAGACCATCATTTATCAAAGTATGTGATTATGCATGAGGTTATTTTTCAATTAACAGATACATGTACATGTATAATATCCATCATCTTCATTTTAACCCTTTTTCACATACAACAAATCTGCAGCAGATAACTTGTCAAAAGTAAAGTAACTATCTATAAACTAAATTCTTGAATAAAGTTGAAAACATTCGAGAAAAGGAAAAATTTCTCACAATGAACATTTTCTCCTTTTGCCACAATGTTTTAAAAAGTCACCTGTGAAGGGTCACCCAAGTGACATTGGTGCCAAATTATTTTCAAATCAGGCAAGTACTTTTGAACAAGAAGATTATTGAGATTATTTCTTTCAGTTGACAAGGTTTAGGAGGAGAAAGTTTTGAATTTGTTTGAAGGGTCATATGAACAAAGAAACAGACATCAATGATGATGAGGACAGTTGGCTAAAAACGCCACTATTTCTCCTTTTGCCACAATGTTTTCAAAAGTAAAGTATGGAAACTATCTATAAATGAAATTTTTGAATAAAGTTGAAAACATTTGAGAAAAGGAAAAAATCTCACAATGAACATTTTCTCCTTTTGCCACAATGTTTTAAAAAGGCACCTGCTGCAGAGGCATCAGAAAGCGTCTATATGTGGGAGAGGGTTAACACAGTTCCTGATTGACTAGTAAAAACATGACGAAACATCTTTATTCTACAATAGCACATGGAGATTTTGTGTTTCAAATCTAGTTACAAGAAAAGCACTATTTTGTAATAATCAGGTTAAACAACTTAACCCTTTCCCACATACAGCAAATCTGCAGCAGATGACTTTGAAATCACAAAGGCAAATCATAGAAAATCTCTATAAATGAAGGTATAGTTACTGAAAAAAGTAGAAAACATTGTGATAAAAGATAGTTGCTGCCGAGGCGTCAGAAAATGTCTATGTGTGGGAATGGGTTAATCATATCCACTACTATGTATATTAATGTTATGTCTGCGACAGTCTGCCTCTGATGGGGAACAGACTTCTGAACAAATTGGCAATTCATAGATCCGGGAATCTTATTTTAATCCATGCCATATATCACAAACAAACAAACCAACAATTAATCGTAAAAAACTACCCCGTTCTCATCACATGGTTCTTGACTGTGATGCAGAAACCACGTTAGGCAATCAAGTGCATCATACGGATGGATTTTTATTGATAGACTAAAATACTGCATCTATTTGCATATCGGATCTATGAATATTCTCTAATTTATAATGTCAAGTCGAGTTCAGATTTATATTCCTTGAAATATTATCAATCGACATATAATATATGCAATTAAATAAATAATAACAGTCTATGTATGCTATACTTTGAAGCATTCAACAAAACAAAATATGGGAAAACCCAAGAGTGTGTAAACTGATTTCCTGTTTTGTTTAACCCTTTCCCACATTCTCATCATTCTTTTCAAATCAGGCCTATACTTTTGGACAAGAATATTTATAATTTGTTTACAATATACCCTATAAGGAAAAGGAGCCCCATTCCCTGGAGGCATATTTTCGACGGATTGGTATAATTTATACAATCTTGGTAGAGTGTCCATCACCCAAGGAACATTTTGACTCTACACATATGAAAATCGATATGAATAACTTTTACAAACTTAGTAGATGCTCATCCAAGGAACATTTGTGCCATATTATTGTCAAATCGGTCCTATGCTTTTGGGCAAGAAGATTTTTAAGGTTTTACACTATATACATATAATAAGGGTCACCAAAGGAACATTTAACCCTTTCCCTCATATAGGCGCTTTCTGACGCCTCTGCAGCAGACGGCTTTTTGAAAACATAGTGACAAAAGAAGAAATTGCACAAAACATGCAATTTCTCCTTTTGCCACAATGTTTTCCACTTTTTGTCATAGGTTATCCATTCAATTATGTAGATTTTCTATGTTTTGACAAAATACGTTCAAAGTCGTCTTCTGCAGAATTGTCGTATGAGGGAAAGGGTTAAGCTTATTTTTTATCAACCAGTACTTTTGGACAAGAATATTTATTTAATATTTACTATATATAAATAAAATATGTTAGTTTAGTGGATTGGAATCATTTAAACCAACGTTGTGAAGGGTCGACCAAGTGACATTGGTGCCAAATTATTTTCAAATCAGGCAAGCACTTTTGCACAAGAAGGTTATTGAGATTGTTTCTTTCAGTTGACAAGGTCTAGGAGGAGAAAGTTTTTGAAGTTGTCTGAAGGGTCATATGAACAAAGAGACAGACAGCAATGATGATGAAGGACAGTGGGCTAAAAACTTAGAAGAGCGCCACTATTTCTCCTTTTGCCACAATGTTTTCAAAAGTCATCAGAAAATGTCTGTATTTGTTAAACAAGAGGCCCATGAGGGCCTATGCTCTACTGGTATGGTTCTTTGGTCATTTTCAATCCAGAGCATGTATGTATGGGGAAGATCGGATAGTAAATGGAGGCTCTTTTGTGTTCACAAGCTGTATTATAGCAATTTTTACAATTTCATGTGCCATAATCCAGTCTTGGCAGATCTGGCTGGTTTTCAAAAGGAACCAAGCTCTCATCAATATTTAACTACTATCTAAGTTTGGTGAAGATCAGATGGTAAATAGAGCCTCTATTGTGTTCACATGCTCAATTATAGCAATTTGAACAATTTCAAGGGCCATAATCCAGTCTTGCATGGGCGGATCTGGCTTGTTTATGAAAGGAATCGAGCTCTCATGGATATCTAACTACTGTATAAGTTTGGTTGAGATACAATCAAAAGTGAAGACTGTATCGTGTTAACAAGCTCTTTTATAGCAATTCTGACCATTTCAAGGGCCATAATCCAGTCATGCATGGGCGGATCTGTATCGTGTTAACAAGCTCTTTTATAGCAATTTTGACCATTTCAAGGGCCATAATCCAGTCATGCATGGGCGGATCTGGCTGGTTTACGAAAGGAACCGAGCTCTCATGAATATCTAACTACTGTATAAGTTTGGTTGAGATACAATCAAAAGTGAAGACTGTATCGTGTTAACAAGCTCTTTTATAGCAATTTTGACCATTTCAAGGGCCATAATCCAGTCATGCATGGGCGTATCTGGCTGGTTTTCGAAAGGAACCGAGCTCTCATGGATATCTAACTACTGTATAAGTTTGGTTGAGATACAATCAAAAGTAAAGACTGTATCGTGTTAACAAGAAATTGTTTACGGACGGACGCACGGACGCACGCACGCACGACGGACAAATCGCCACGACATAAGCCCTTCTGGCCTTTGGCCAGTAGAGCTAAAAAAAGGTTAAAACCCATGTACACACATTCCCCCATCCAGTGAACATAAGTGAAATCTGATGCATGCTATGAACAAAGAGACAGACAGCAATGATGATGGAGGACAGTGGGCTAAAAACTTACAAGAACCCCACAAGCTAACAACAACACTCATCTGCCTTTTTTTAAGTTGAAAAAAGGGGCATTACTTAACCCTTTCCCTCATACGACAATTCTGCAGCAGATGACTTTGAACGTATTTTGTCAAAACATGGGAAATCTCCATAATTTAATGGATAACCTATGACAAAAAGTGGAAAACATTGTAGCAAAAGGAGAAATTGCACGTTTTGTGCAATTTCTTCTTTTGTCACTATGTTTTCTAAAAGCCGTCTGCTGCAGAGGCATCAGAAAGCGTCTATACAGGGGCGGATCCAGCGGGGGGGTCCGGGGGGGTCAGACCCCCCCCTGGAATGGCTAGGACCCCCCCTGGAAAAAAAAAAAAAAAAAAAAAAAAGGAAAAAAAACATAATTTGTTCATAAAAATACTAAAAAAACTTAAAACAAACACACAAACAAGAGGGCCATGATGGCCCTGGATCGCTCACCTGATCTATAGGATTCATAATATGAAGCATGTAGATTTTAAGGTACAACTAAGGAAAACAACCTCTGCCCCCTGCATGGTGGCCATGTTTTCAACAGATCAGAATTATTTGTGGAGGGTGCCCCAAAGAACATTTGTTCAAAATAATTTTCAAATTGAGCCAGCACTTTTGGACAAGAAGATTTTTTAAGATTTGGCAATTTTCCCCTTTTCTGATGCCGCAGCAACCAAAGTTCTACTTGAAATAAATTCTTTGAACAATTTTGAAAGGGGACCACCTAAGGACCATCCTGTGAAGTAATTTTGAAATCTGGCTAGTATTTCTGGACAAGATTTTTTTTAACAATGCACAAATAAGGAAAACAAGCCCCGCCCCCTTGCAGCCATGTTTTTCAACGGATTGAAAATATTTGAACAATCTTGGTAGAGGGTGCCTTACGAAACATTTGTGCAAATTAATTTCCAAATCGGGCCAAGCACTTTTGTACAAGAAGATTTTTTAAGATTTGGCAATTTACCTCTTTTCTGATGCCGCAGCAACCAAAATTGTACTTCGAATTAAATTCTTTGAACAACTTTGAAAGGGGACCACCTAAGGACCATTCCTGTGAAGTTATTTTGAAATCTGGCCAGTACTTTTGGACAAGAAGATTTTTAAAGTTTTAGCAATGTACATATAAGGAAAACAAGCCCCGCCCCGTTGCGGCCATGTTTTTCAACGGATCGGAAATAATTAAACAATCTTCATAGAGGGTGCCCTTAGGAACATAAATTTTGTGCAAAATAATTTTTAAATCGGGCCAGTACCTTTGGACAAGAAGTTTTTGTAAGATTTGGCAATTTTCCCATTTTCTAATGCCGCAGCAACCAAAGCTCTACTTGGAATTAAATTCTTTGAACAACATTGAAAGGGGACCACCTTAGGACCATTTCTGTGAAGTTATTTTGAAATCTGGCCAGTACTTTTGAACAAGAAGATTTTTAAAGTTTTAACAATGCACATATAAGGAAAACAAGCCCCACCTGCTTGCGGCCATGTTTTTCAACGGATCGAAAATATTTGAACAAGCTTGGTAGAGGGTGCCCTAAGGAACATTTGTGCAAAATAATTTTCAAATCGGGCCAGCACATTTGGACAAGAAGATTTTTTAAGATTTGGCAATTTTCCCCTTTTCTGATGCCGCAACAGCCAAAGTTCTACTTGGAATGAAATTCTTTGAACAATTTTGAAAGGGGACCACCTAAGGACCATTCCTGTGAAGTTATTTTGAAATCTGTCTATTGGTTTAGTAGAAGAAGTCATTTGTAGGAAATTGTTAACAGACGGACGGACGGACAGACGACGACGACGGACGCCGGACATTCAGTGATCACAAAAGCTCACCTTGCACTTCGTGCATAGGTGAGCTAAAAACAGATCTATGTAAGTGGAGACCTCCTCGTGGTTAGAACCTGTAACGTTTGTTAAAACAGATACAAACGGCTAACATCTGCTTGAATGTGGAAAGGGATTGTATTTCTGTAATTTTGTGGGCAAAAGTTGGACCCCCCCTGGAGAAAAATCCTGGATCCGCCCCTGTCTATATGAGGGAAAGGGTTAACAATTATTAAAGCCAGAGTTATGTGTCTTGGTATAGACATGGGTTTTGTTCCTAGGAACATTTGAAAATGTTGAACTGTTTTTTAGTAAAGTAAAGTTACAGATTTGCGACGACGCAGACCCTAACCAAACTTTTTTTCTTTGTAAAACAGACAATCTAAAAATCAACAATTTATTTATTGATTGGGGTTTAACGCCGTTTTTAACAATTTCTCAGTCATATCACGGCTGTGATCATCAAACTGCGCAAAATGAGAAATTTCACCTTTTTAACCCTTTCCCTCATACGACAATTCTGCAGCAGACGACTACGAACATATTTTGTCAACAATTAGAAATTCTCTATAATTGAATGGATAACCTATGACTAAAAGTAGAAAACATTGTGGCAAAAGGAGAAATTGCTTGTTTTGAGCAATTTCTTCTTTTGTCACTATGTTTTCAAAAAGCCGTCTGCTGCAGAGGCGTCAGAAAGCATCTATATGAGGGAAAGGGTTAAACAGTCTTTTGAGCTGTGTAAATTAAAACCTTGTTTCTAATTTTCATGATATATAAAACAATGTTTTACCCATGTCTACATGATGCGTTCAAAAGCCGTTCAAAGCAGATGACTCTAAAAATATATTGTCAAATTAAAATGATAACTGATAATTCCACCAAAACAATAAATTGTCAATATTGTTTGAGAATCCTTTCAAGTGTATTTCATTTAACCACTATAAATAACAATGAACTGTAATGTGTAAGAAGTTTCATGATAAATACTATTATACACATCATATCCTGCAACTTATAAGTTATGTTGTTTAAACACCACTACATGTACTAATACATCTTAAAAAATACACTTCTTACTTGCTTATGTTTGGCTTTTTCAGAGGAAACAAAACATGCTTCTGTTCAGACACAAACTACCCTGGACAGACATACTGACATCCAATGATCCAGGACTTTGTAATCTAATTTTGGTGAGTGTTAATTAGATGTCATGTAAATAATTCTGTGAATATCAATTACACTGTTAACCCTTTCCCACATATAGAGGCTTTCTAACACCTGAACATCAGACGACTTTTTAAAAAACATTGTGGCAAAAGAAAAAATTGCACTTAATGAGCAATTTCTTCTTTTGTCCCTATGTTTTTAACTTTTTGTTATTAATAGTTTTACATCATTTTCCTTATCTTAACAGAGATTTATTCAAAGACATCTGCTGATTTCTTGAATGTTGGAAAGGGGGGTTAACTTCTACAGACACTATTACTTATTGACCTCTACACAGGTCATTATGTGTATAACACGACATATGTGTAATTTAATCTCTCTCCAGTCTCCTTCCCCAACTTGGGGGCACAATTTAATGTCAATCTAACAAAAGATGATTAATTGATTGTTTTGTGTTTTACGCCACTTTTAATAATTTTTCAGTTATATCTCAGCATTTCCTTGGTAAGTTACTAAATGTAGTACATTTGTACTACTGGTTGATTTATCCTGACACCAGCCAGTCAGCCGTAATGCTAATCCTGCAATCTTTAGCGCCAAGGAGGGCAGCCATTACTGCCATTTTTAAAGTCTTTGGTATGACCTGGCTGGGGATGGAACCCACTACCTCCCTCATCCGGGGTGGACACTCTACCACTACACCTTCTAGGCGGTAAAATAAACAAGAGGGCCATGATGGCCCTAGATCGCTCACCTGAGATATGCAATTTATGAGTGTTGAAAAGATTTTCCTTCAATTTGGCCTTGTGACCTAGTTTTTGACCTAACATTGATCAAACTTGGCCTACATATCATCAAGACAAACATTCTGACAAAGTTTCAATATTTTCAAGTTAAAAATGCGTGTTAACAAGATTTTCCTTCAATTAGACCTAGTGACCCAAAATGTTGTCCCAATATGACTTGTGTTCAAACTTGGCCTAGATATCATTTAGACAAAAATTCTGAAAATGATTTCAAGCTGCTGAAGAAAAAAAGTGCTGCCTTTAGACTTCTTTAACCCCACCCACCCTTTCCAACATACAGATTCTTTCTGGCACCTCTACAGCTGATGACTTTTGCCACAATGTTTTTAACTCTATAATATTCCGTAATCATACCTTCATTTATAGAAATTGTCCATGTTTTTGCTTACATATTTTCAATGTCATCTGCTGAAAATGTGTTGTATGTGGGAAAGGGAACTTATTGCTTTCCCAGCAAAACTTAATATGCCTTTTAACCCTTTCCCTCATATAAACGCTTTCGGACGCCTCTGCAGCAGACAGCTTTTTGAAAACATAGTGACAAAAGAAGAAATTGCACAAAACGTGCAATTTCTCCTTTTGCCACAATGTTTTCCACTTTTAGTCATAGGTTATCCATTCAATTATGGAGATTTTCTATGTTTTGACAAAATACGCCCAAAGTCGTCTGCTGCAGAATTGTCGTATGAGGGAAAGGGTTAAGTGCAACATGTCCTATCCCTAGGGGCCAAGGTTGCTTTTCAAACTAATTTGAACACAGTTTGTAGAGTCTCTTTAGGAGCATTATCTTGAAATGAGACAAGCACTTTGACAGTTTTGTCATTTGCTCCTTTTCTGATGCCCCTCTTTTTTGGTTTGCTACGAATCAAAATGGCTCGGAACACTTTTTGTAGACAATCGGACATCTGAGGAACATTTCTGCTATTTCATATTAGAACCAGACCAGCACTTTCAGATATGAAGAATTTCAAAATGTTGTCATTTTACCTCCTTTCTGATGCTGCCTGGCAGAAATGTTTTAATCAATCAAATTCAATATGACTTGCACAATTTTAGTAGAGGGTCACCTAGGGAACATTTGGCCTAGTGGCGTGGTTACTGACCCAACACAACCCATATATATTTATGATCTTTTCCTTGATATCATCAAGACGTCTACATTTTGACAAAGTTTCATTCACCATGCTCCAATAAAAAGAAAAAAATGCTTCAAGAGTGTTTACTAGTCCTTTTTTTCCTTAAATTTGACCTATTGACCTAGTTTTTGACCAAACATGACCCAATTCTGATCTAAGCCTATATATTATCGAGACAAACATACCATCATAGCTGATTCAAAAAGATGGCCCCCAAAGTGTCCAACAGATAGTTCTTAACCCTTTCCCTCATAAATGATATAGACGCTTTCTGACGCCTCTGCAGCATTGACGCCTCTGCAGCAGACAGCTTTTGGAAAAAATAGTGACAAAAGAAGAAATTGCACAAATCGTGCAATTTCTCCTTTTGCCACAATGTTTTCCACTTTTTGTCATAGGTTATCCATTCAATTATGGAGATTTTCTATTTTTTGACAAAATACGTTCAAAGTCGTCTGCTGCAGAATTGTCATAATTATGAGGGAAAGGGAAAACTGGTCTAATGACCTAACTTTTGATCCAACATGACCTTTATGTGACTTGGTCTAGATATCATCAAGACAAACAAACTGATTAAGTTTGATGAGGATTAGATAAAAACTGTGGCCTCGATATTGTCACCAAGCAAATTGTTGGTGATGGACAAAGGGTGATCACAATAGCTGACCTTGAGTACCATGGTTCTGCATCATAAGATATTCATGTTTAATACTTAATGATGTTATTCAATATATATATCAAGAAAAAATTGAGCGTTGGCAATACAGTTTTCCTATATTTGGCCTAGATACTTATATTTTTTTTGTTAAGGGTAATCAATCAAATGGTTTTAATTATTTATTTCTGATGATTTGCAGTTTAATTTTATTGTTTATTGGTCGATTGATTAAATATTATATGATATTGTTATGTAATTGCTTTACCTTTAAATTCAGAGTTCAGTTTTATTTGCAATTGAAATGCTTCGGGAGCGAATCATGGCCAATGACCAGTCGATCATATATCTATCTATCTAGTATCTTTTTATTCCAGTTCAGAGACTGAGGATTGATTGACTGATTGGTGTTTAACGCCACTTTCAACAATTGTTCAGTTACATCACAACTTTTCCTTGGTAAGTTACCAGTACTACTGGTCCATTTATCCTGACACCAGTCAGTCAGTCGCTATGCTAACCCCGCAACCCTGAGTGCAAAGGAGGGCAGCCACTACTACCATTTTTAAAATCTTTGGTATGATCCAACCGGGGATCGAACCAATGATCTCCCGCACATGAGGCAGATGCTCTACCATTACACCACCGAAACTGAGGAACTAGGGGCAATATTCATGGTTTTTTGTTGTTGTAAATATGTAGCATAGATCTATTGATATATTACACAATTTTGCAATTTTTGTTGTTTCCTGTATTAACATTTCACTGTCAATAGCTTTTGAATAAGGGATTCAAATACAAAAGTACACATTAAATTACCTAGGGAAAATTCTGTTGAAATTCTTAATGCCATTTTGCTGAAGAGCTCTGCCAAAGAATTATGTTTAAAATTTAAAACTATTCTCTTTTTTTCTATTTCTCTTTTTTTCTATTTCTAACTTCCGCACTAGATGTCTTTCTTTACAAAGTCAAATGATTAGCACAGGTTATGACCCTTTCTTCATGTACATGTTGTGATCTTTTAGTGCACAACCATCTTACCTTTATTTCATTAAAACAACATTAAAATTTTAAAAGTGAAGCCAAAACAAAATTTTTAGGTAAAAGAAAATACAGGCCATATGTGACAGCATTTGTTCCAAACTGCAATATTACCACTGCAATATCTTACCAGGACACTTCATACATGATACAGCTTGAGACGACTTCGTACCACATATAGATCATAACGTAATATATATGAGCTGTCCACGAAAAAAAAGAAGACATTATGGACTCTGCATTATGTATTGATCCAGATAGGCCTGCGCAGGCTAATCAGGGCCGATGTCATCTGAGGCGGACCCGGATACAGGAATGATTCCTGAAACAGAAAATCCACAGGAGGCAAAAAGTGTCTGTCCGTGTTAGCCTGCGCCGCATGCTTAGGCTGATCCAGGTCGATAATTTACGCAGAGTTTATAATGTTGGTTTTCTGGTGGAACGGCTCATATATTTGTTATAATGAATGACAAGGATTATATTTATTCAATTTATACTCGATATCGGGTTTTATAATGTTATTTTAGTTTATGCACATTATGAAATCATTGTATAAGTTGTTGTATTTATCTATTTTTCATTAGTTTTGTGTCTTCTCTTACAATAAAACCTTTCCCAATTTCGCTATTTAAAACTCTGCAAGAAATGGGAAAATAGTGTGGCAATATGAGAATTTGCTAATTATGAGCAATTTCTCCTTTTTCTACAATGATTTCAAAAGTCTGTAATTTATTAATGTGCATTTTATTTTTCATCATTATAATATATAGTTATGTTTATTCTCTTCCCACAATAATTTCAATAGTATCTTGTGCATTTTATTTTTATCATCATATATTCATGATTGACCGACAAGGATAAATACTTTTTTCATTCTTTTATATATTATACATAATACTTAATCATATATGATAAATATAGATCAAGATTCATAAAGTTAAAAGTGTCAATCGTTTTCACATCATTTTAAACTACTATTGGCACCTCTATAATGACCCAATTAGCATGTACTTCTAGAAATTTCTTAAGCCTATAATTTGGTACGAAGTCTCAAAGAATGGTATGAAATTGCAGTGGTACGATATTGTGGTGATACAAAGTCTCCGACATCCCTTTCCAACCAACGCCTCTGCAGTCTTTAGAAAACATTTTGGCAAAAGAAGAAATTGCTCATTATCATAAGTTTTCAACTTTATTCAATAATTGTTCTTTCATTTACAGTTTCAATACTTTTTACTCAATATTTTAAATGTCGTCTGCTGCAGATTTTCTGCATGTGGGAAAGCGTTAATGTTAGTTTGAGATATTTAATACCTTCTCATTTCAATTCCAGTATAAAGTATAGTGCATTTAGTATGAATTGAAATAAATCTTTTTAACATAGATTGAAGACAAATAAGATGGATTAAAGGTAGACTGGTGCATTATTTTTAGCATTTTTTACAATTTAAGTCTTAAGGTTACTGAAACTGGGCAGTCAAGTATATATTTAAAGACTTTCAGTTTTCTTGCAGACTGACACATCACATAAAAATGTGAAATCCAGGAACTGTCAAATGAATGGGACTGGTGTATCATTTCCATGGTCTGTCTTAACGTGTTACCAGCTAGATTAATCACTGAGCAATGATAACACAGTCAATAAGACCAGAAAGAAACGAAAGAAACGAAATCAGAGGTCTGCCTAATTTAGGTCTTTGAGTCTGGCACAATGTAAACAAAACCTAGACCAAGGGTAGGCCAAAAGGCCAGTTGTCATATGTTTAAAAGCAACTTTTTATTAAGATATCTGGCAATATAACAACACTATTATACCTTACTATTTTGTTGTTCTGCTATCAAACAAAATATGATTAAATCCGTAAAGAGTATAAATATTATGGTTCTGTCTTTTTGGTCTGCTCCAGACAGTTGCCCTTTGACCTGAAATTGACACACTTGATTTGTAGTTCTTAAATGAGTGATCTTTTTCGGTAATCGAAGCTTTAGAAAATGGCATGGTAATATTGTAAAACATGTTGTATACTAGCGCATTTTTTGTCCCCCGCTTTTAGCGAAAGCTGGGGACTATTATTTCTCATTCGTCAGTCCGTCCG
Source organism: Serripes groenlandicus (assembly GCA_031761405.1). Lineage (NCBI taxonomy): Eukaryota > Metazoa > Mollusca > Bivalvia > Cardiida > Cardiidae > Serripes > Serripes groenlandicus. The sequence continues at coordinate 23,384,232 of JASEVX010000001.1, forward strand.
TCAGTCCGTCAGTCACGCTGTCACAAAAACTTTAACCTTGGTCATAACTTCTGAACCGTAATAGGTACTGCTTTCATATTTCACATGTGTATTCCTTGTGACAACCCCTTTCCATCAATACCAATTTTGTTGACCTTGTGACCTTGACCCTGACGAGTTATGGCCCTTTACCCCTATGTATGACTAAATTCATTTCCGGGCTATTTCTCTGCAACCGCTTTTTGGAATTTTATGAAACTTCATAGGAAGGATCACCACCAAGTGTAGATGCGCATATCGTGTTTGCGTTCCGGTTGGATTATTTTGCACGGAGTTATGGCCCTTTACCCCACCATCAGGCTATGTATGACTAAATTCATTTCCGGGCTATTTCTCTGCAACCGCTCTTTGGAATTTTATGAAACTTCATAGGAAGGATCACGACCAAGTGTAGATGCGCATATCGTGTTTGCGTTCCGGTTGGATTATTTTTCACGGAGTTATGGCCCTTTACTCCACCATCAGGCTATGTATGACTAAATTCATTTCCGGGCTATTTCTCTGCAACCGCTTTTTGGAATTTTATGAAACTTCATAGGAAGGATCACCACCAAGTGTAGATGCGCATATCGTGTTTGCGTTCCGGTTGGATTATTTTGCACGGAGTTATGGCCCTTTACCCCACCATCAGGCTATGTATGACTAAATTCATTTCCGGGCTATTTCTCTGCAACCGCTTTTTGGAATTTTATGAAACTTCATAGGAAGGATCACCACCAAGTGTAGATGCGCATATCGTGTTTGCGTTCCGGTTGGATTATTTTTCACGGAGTTATGGCCCTTTACTCCACCATCAGGCTATGTATGACTAAATTCATTTCCGGGCTATTTCTCTGCAACCGCTTTTTGGAATTTTATGAAACTTTATAGGAAGGATCACCACCAAGTGTAGATGCGCATATCGTGTTTGCGTTCCGGTTGGATGATTTTTCACGGAGTTTTACCCCACCATCCGGCTATGTATGACTTAATTCATTTCCGGGCTATCTCTCTGCAACCGCTTTTTGGAATTTGATGAAACTTTATAGGAAGGATCACCACCAAGTGTAGATGCGCATATCGTGTTTGCGTTCCGGTTGGATTATTTTTCACGGAGTTATGGCCCTTTACTCCACCATCAGGCTATGTATGACTAAATTCATTTCCGGGCTATTTCTCTGCAACCGCTTTTTGGAATTTTATGAAACTTCATAGGAAGGATCACCACCAAATGTAGATGCGCATATCATGTTTGCGTTCCGGTTGGATGATTTTTCACGGAGTTATGGCCCTTACTTCTGAACCGTAATAGGTACTGCTTTCATATTTCACATGTGTATTCCTTGTGACAACCCCTTTCCATCAATACCAATTTTTGTGACCTTGACCCTGGCGGGGGACCATGATTCTCTGAATTTGCTTGTTTTTATTTGGTTTACGAAAACACTCGACCCGTGCATAATAACCATATCAGGGGAGGTAACCAAATTAATGAACGAATCTGGACCTTGCAACCATTATAGACACTATAAATCTTTGCTAAATACAGAAATATATATTAATTGGCATGCCATATAACATGGTTGTTTAATTGAATGTTTTGTACTATGGCTGGTAGCATTAAAACGTTAAATAAACATTCGTCTTCTTTTTTTTGTATATAACCAAGGAGTCGATATAAATTGTTCTCGCAAAGCATTAATAACTATAAATAGCCTCTATGGGGTTCATATAGTATAATAATAATATACCATCAGGAAACTTGAATGTAACTTGAATTAAATTAGTTCAACGTCGGAAATATATTATGTAATCTCGTCACATTTTTGTATTTATTGTGTATACAAAAATATCAGTGAAATGATATGCAATAGGATAAATGAATTACTGCAATTCTTTTATTTTTTTTATTGGCGAATAATTATTTTCATTTTAGGTTTTTTATATCCAGAGACATATATTTTTATATATCTCTGTTATATCCCATGATTCAATATGCAGAAATGTAGCTAAACTGGAAACTTCCAGGAACAATGTCTCAGATCAATTATGTACATTACAGACTTCCTTTCGAGACAACGCCTTAACAATTGACAGAATACACGATGCCGATGAAAGTGAAACACGTTACTGTACAACCCGCATACATGATCTGGGGTGAACTTAACAGAAGATATTCAGCACGTCAAAAAATGTAATATTACAAAAACAAATCTTGTAAAAGAAGCAAACCGGATGAATTCTCAAATCAATACCATAAAAGACAAGCATCAGAAAGTAGATTATCTCGTTGTGTTAAAGCAATTAACACATAATTCGACACGAAAATGGGCGAAATGTGCGATAAAGTATCATCGACTATTTCAATGTCATTCGATAAGCTCAATAGTACGTTAAATACTAAATATCGAAAAAGAGACAAAGAGGTTGTATTTGTGCGGGAAGAAGAGGCAAAGAAATCTGTCAAATCAAAATTGAGCGATCTTCACGTTCCACCTTCCTCTGGTACGCCGCAACGTGAACCAGTACATGAAACGGAAACGGCACGTACTACGAAATCAAGTAAACTTCATAATTCTACCAATGGTATAAGAACCCGAAACGCAAAAGCTTTCATCCGCAAGTGATGTTAATGACAGCTTTGAAACTCCTCGTAGTAAATAGTGCGTATATGACTATAGTTAAGGGTGTTTCGTCTGCATCAGAAAATTGTTTGTTAAAACGTGGATATAGACCTTTTATAAAACCCTACTGGTCACCTGCCTTGAAGGAGGCTCATAATAGGTTAAAGAACGCACACCTAGCCTGGTCACAGACCGGCAAGGCGAAACATACTCTGGAATACTCAACTACAAGGATCTTAAACGTAGTTTTAGAAGATCACTGCGCACTGCTGCAACATCATCGGTACCCATGCTATTCATAACATATATGATATATGATACCCTGGGCAAATTGGCTAGCGAAACCAAAGCATGCACTATGATTTCCTCCGTAACTACACTGTAATGTTCGTATCGCATGAGGTTTATGTCATGCGGTCAATCAAGCGGCTGCATTTCACCTCATACATTATTCATGAGTACGAGATTTTTACTGCCAATTTGCCCAAGGTATCATATGTTTTATGAATAGTCTGGAACCCAAGGATGTCCTGCACATGGTCACGAACAAACTGAACTTAAGGATATTGACTAGCTATGTGAAATAGACCAAAATTATTTTTGGAAAATAATTAAACCTAAAACGTCGCACATCAAAAGACAGGGTTGCAAACTAGTGTTTAATGGTAAGATGGAGACAACTCTTGATGGTATGTTAAATAAGTGGTCTGCCTACTTAAGTGATCTGTATGAATTCAAAGAAAGTCCTGACTTTGATCACGAATTTAAAACCCATGTTAGCCACAACGTAGATTCATACCATTCATATAGGGATACTTCCATCGATTCAAAATTGTGAACAAATGTTTATACCGATGAGCTACAAACATCGATAAAAAATGCTGCCGAACAACAAGAGCGGATCCATAGACAACTTAACGTACGAACACTTGAATTATGGTGGAATAGAACTGTCTGCTTGTCTTGCAAAGTTGTTTAATGCAATTTTCCACTGTGAAATTATACCAACTAATTTTATTTAATCAGGACTTACAATCACCCTCCATAAAGGAAATGGCAAGCCTCTTAACGACCATAACAGCTACCGGACTATTTCTTTGCTACCTGTAATTTCAAAGCTGTACGAAAAACTTGTAATAAAAAGACTCGACGAAAATATGCTTACATCAAAACTAAACGATTTACAATATGGGTTTCAAAAGAATAAAAACTGCAAAATGGTTTCCTTCAGTGTACAGGCCCGAGACTATATATATTATATAGAACACGGAAGCCCTCTACATGTGTGTTGCATGGTCGCGAAATCTGCATTTGACCTCGTTTGGATAAATGGGCTTATCTACAAACTGTTTAACTTTGGTAACAAGGGCAAAATGCTTCGACTTAATCTGGAACTATTTCCAGGACTGCTCTAGTCATGTCTTGCTAAACGGACATTTGTCGAGCGTATTCAGGATCGAACAAGGAACCAGACAAGGTGCACCGTTTTACTATACTGTATACGTTAATGCACTTCTGGAAGACCTCCAGGCCTCACCGTACGGCCTACGCAGTTGTGATCTCAGTTTAGCTGCACCAACTCAGGCAGATGACATCGTTCTTTTACCACTATCAATACGTGGATTAAATGAACAATGTGTTATAAATATGTTATAAATATGTTAATAAGTGGCGCTACCTGTACAGCCCCACAAAATGTACAGCATCTGTACTAGACCGGAAGAAGCCGCGTCGTGGTCCAATAGTGCCTGCACTGAATGGAAGTACGGTGATTCCAGATACTGACTAATACAAACATCTGGGTATCGTCCAATCAACGTCCGGAAAACATTCATTTAATGCCGCCGATCGAGTGAAACAAACACACCAGAGGCACGTGTTTGTCCATTACCGGTATGGTGTCCGGAAGCTATATAGGTCCAAACCCAAGCATGACACTGAAACTTAACAGAACTTTTGTACTACCTCGTGCACTGTTTGGTTGTGAGCTGTGGAATGACATGACAGATACGGTTCATAAACAAATTGGAAGAAGCACACTACTTGTGTTTAAAACGAGCTCAGGGCATTCCATTTACGACCCGGTCTTGTTGGCGCTACTTCACTACATGCGTATATTGACAGTCATACACTTTTGTTACCGAGCTGTACACTTACGCGAGGAATCAACCTGGGTTGACCGAATGGATGCTTCTGCGGAATTTAGTACATTCAAACAGTGCCACAGTCACCTTCGCCAGTCCAAAATTTGAACAGTAGCTAACATTGTCCCGCATGAAATGTATGGCTAATATTTGTTGTAAGCGACCACCAAACCAACCGGAAGTCTGCCTACGTTGTCAGCATTGCCGTCTGCAGGAAACAGAACATCTACTATTTGAATGTCCCCTAACGGACAGGCAGACTATGGAACGTGTTCTATGACGAAAACAATTCATTATGTTCTGATTTCTGTGCTATGCTACTATGTTTACCTAGACACGAACTAATCACATACATGCTTGGCAAAATAGATGACAAACTGTTCAAAGTGTTAAAAGTCGAATTGTATCTTTCGTTTCTGACTATCTGTGCCGATCTTCTGACGAAAGTATACGCTTTCGCTTTCGGAGAAAGTTCAACCTATCCACATACTGATCCTACTTGGGAACAGTGACCGTGTCACTTAAATATAGTATGTACTATCGAAGCCCTTTGGTTAAACTTATGAAAGAGCATCGATAAGCACATACATATTGTACTTACTGTTAAACAGCTACTTTGTACATACATTCCATTTGAATAGATATAGCCGGGTCACTCTAAAACAGACATAAGAAACTGCCGATCAGCAAAGATAACAGCCAGTCTACACCTCCACATAGTCTGACAGATCTTCTCCGATATTCACCTATACAGCATCTTAAAATCGACATATTTCATCGTTAAATCTCTTGGGGTCTGTTTTGGGGTGAAAAGACTCAATAAGAGAACACGCCATTTTCTCATAATTTCTTTTTCTTTTCTATTGTTTACTTTCTATTTGTTGTATATACATGTAACTGCAATTGTATTTGTAATAATTATGTAATGTATTATAAGTAACTCTTCAGAAAATGGAGGCAATACAGTTGTATATATCATTATAGGATGTCATCATTATAGGGTCCATATTCAAATAAGACTGCTACTTGTCTCCTACATACTTATCTTTTTCGGCTATCACGGTAATATGCGACCATCAGTAATACCATCCCTGAACATACGCATTTTATTCTGTCGTTGTATACATACACTGCTATCATGTTGTATTCAGTTTAACCCTTCCCCTCATATAGACACTTTATGTGGCCTCTGCAGCAGATAGTTTTATGAAAAGATAGTGACAAAAGAAGAAATTGCTCAAAGCGAGCAATTTCTCCTTTTGCCACCATGTTTTCCACTTTTAGTCATAGGTTATCCATTCAATTATAGAGATTTTCTATTTTTTGACAAAATATGTTCGAAGTCGTCTGCTGCAGAAGTGTCGTATTAGGGAAAGGGTCAATACCATTTTAACATACACAAATATTATCTACACCGTCTATCCTTTTAAAGGTCCTTCCTAATAGTTATTTTAGATATACAATTCAATATTTAGTTGTTTAAACTGATGCCCTATTAACGATAACGAAATTATGATGAATAGTTTGTTTTTCCGTTTTGGTTTCGGCGTAAAGCCATTTTGATAAGGTTGATGATGAATAGTTAGTGGTGTAGATTATTTACAGGTAGCATAATAGCCATGCCCGCAACATTGGTCCGATGGGTGTTTTATTATCATTATGTTTTTTGTTAAAAAATTAAAGGCTTACAAATAATGCAATTGTGTCCTGTGTTTACTAAAGTTAGAAGGTGGAGGTGCGAATTCAAAGCCGAGTCGATGCTAGTTTGACTGTGTCGTTGAATATCTGACAGCTCGGTGGTGGATCATCTCAAGTTGGTTTATGAATTTGGACCGTGAATCTCATACGGAAGAGAAGATTTCTCCCTGTGGCGGGTTTTATATGCAATTATGTTAGTTCATGTTGATCAGGAGAAGAGACCATTACACATTACTGTCCCTACCGTATATGTGATGTATTGATAAGAGCTTCTACCTGGGAACGGGAGACTGGAGTTCTGTCCCTGGTCGAGTCAAAGCGACGACTGGCACAACTGGTAAACTACACAGGAACAGCCATGATATACCAGTAAGTAACTGAAATGCCGTTAAACCACGCGGACACCATTCATACAAACAAACCATAATTGTTCATATTCTTCAAGAGTGAGATCGTGTTTGAGGGAGTGGAGTTATATTGGTTGGAGATGATCGGGTATGCTAGTATTTGTGTCGTCAGCAAATAATCTCATGTTACTCTGGATTAGCTCCAGCATGCGTTGATATATATATATATATATATATAAACATTGTATATATAATGACTCAGTGTTCTTTTATGATATCCAGGGGGTTTCATGATTGATTGATTGATTGATTGGGGTTTAACGCCGTTTTTAACAATTTCTCAGTTGGCCAGTTCACCTAATCATGCATTTCCTGGTTTTCTCACACCATTACTCCACACAACAATCTTCCCAAGCAACTGGCTGCTTTTCCACATAGACTTAGCCCATTGGTGGAAGACGAATGACGCATGTCGCATTGACTTTTGTCAATCGTCGGAAAGAAAGTTGGCCGAGCCGGGATTGGAACTCACAACCCCTGGATTGACAGCCCGCGTCGCTACCGACTGAGCTACCGGGGCTCGGCCAAGGGGAGTTTAAGAGATGGTTCAATTCCCGTTCTCGGCGGTCATTGTGGAATGGCGTTTTGGCAAGACACATTTACTAGCCTTGTACTGATTAGCCAAACAGAGATCATAGATACGTGTACTGTATGTTGAAGGTGTGTAAAACTGCAAATAAAATAAACAATGTAACACAAATTAAGTTTCCATCATGTTTTGAAGTTTTGAAGAAAAAAAAATATAAACTTGATGAAAAAAAATAAAAATCTTTGATAGAAAACAAAAAGAACTATTCTTATATATGCATGTAGATGCATGTACATGTAAACCAATAACTTGGAAACGTAGTTAGCTCTTTATGTGCTAGTAAGTCGTCCTTCAGACTACAGCCAACAGAATCAGGAGGCATAATCATGGTAATGGATCAATTAAATATAAACGATTTACAGATGTTGAATGATACCTAGAAATGATTATTTAATTAGTCGCCGGGCAGAAGCCCGCGAATTCTATTTTTAATAGGTTTTCGGAAATGACATGGGAGGGGGGATTATTATTAGAAAGAAACACATTTAGATGTCTTGAACATATAACAATTGTGTTTGTTTAAAAACACTAAGTAATGACACATCTTAAATGAAATAAATATTCCGATGTTTTAGGTATTTTCAGTTTCTTTATTTTGACTCCCATTTATGGTTTTTTTGTTTTATTTACGAAGACAAAACAGTCCCTATTAGCTAGACTGGTATACTTTATTTGATACTATGTACTACATGTAATCAAAAGGAGATAACTACACACCTTTGCGTCGCACAGTCTACTTTGTTTACATACGCGCACCTGCTTGTTATGTGTAAATATCGAGATGAAAATGACGTCGAAAATTCTCCTTTTAATGGCAATTTTAACTTACTGAATGTTATTTTTATGTTCAAAGAGATGTCTTGATTTGTGAAGAAGGCATTTTATAATGTTTATCCATGTATATCTAAAATATGAACTGTTTCTAAGCTAAAACTGTTGATCGCGTGACTCGCGAATACCAACTGCCTAGATCAATCTCCTTTGCAGAGAGCCACTCTTTACACTCAGTAAATCATAGGTGATTTAAAATGTTTATTTGGTTCGAAACAAATGAAGAAAAGAACAAACCGAGATAAAACTGGTTTTTATAGAAAAATTACTTTGAACGAACACTCTCTGCCTATAAAGAGAGTCTCAAGAACGACACCTCTGCGAATAAGAAAGAATCGGGTCTTTCGTACAAAATTATTTCGTCCTTGACAATTTTAAATGTGTCATTTAATTCCCTAAATGTATATTGCTTCCGATCTGCATATTGTTATGCATCATTGCACAAGGGCGCTCATCATAATATAATGTTAAAACATGAGTAGTTTGTTATTTTCATTTTAAAAAAGGAAGGAAATAATTAAAATAAATTAACATGTTGTAGGGCTCAGTTTATGTTCGAAATTAAGTTTAAATTATACAACAATTTCTATGAGATTTAACTGTTTAGTTGATATTATATTTCGAAAGTGGTCTAATTTATAAATATTGGACTACATTTCAACATTTGTTAAAGTAATATATTATTAGGATGCCAAGCTAATATCATTTTGAGAAAAAGAGAAAACTCGTGTCTTCAGCGATTTAATCCTTATCTCATTGTTTTAAAATGACGTGCTATTGCATGCAAATCCTAAATTGTTTGTTTTGTGGTTTTATTGAAAGATAATAATATTCAAATATTCTGACAAACATCTTGAAAAGTGTATGTGGAATTCACAAATCTTATAATTATTCCTTAATGAAAGCACTGTATACATACTAAGACTAATGATTGGCAAGATTACTCATTTCCATTACTGTTTATGATCAATAATTAGTTGGTTGTGTGTACGGTCAACCTACTTTGGAATGGAGATTGATCATAAACAATGAAAGGCTTCAATTATCATTCACTTCGTTGACAAAACAATACAAGTTATGATACATTTTCACTTGACCCCACCCCTGATGTTCCAATTATGGTACGACCTGCGCGCTTGTCCGTCTGTCTTTTTTATGTCTACACACTATAATCTTTATTACTTCATATAGGTTTTGTTCCAAGTATCTTATCTACGTTCCTGCTGTATCCATAGCTTTAGTAATAAAATAACTCTGGGTTTCTCATGATTATTTTGGTGATGTCTAAGCTAAAAGTAATTTTAACACTAATATGGATCTTATGGAATCAAAAAACAAAGGTCATAAGGCCAGTTTTGTTTTGTTTTGTCAAAATGTTTGTCTTCAAGATATCTAGGCAGAGTTAGAATATGGATTATTTTCGCTTGTTGGAATGATTAGAATTATAATTCAGTTAGAACATTCTGTAATAAAATAATTTATTTGATTCATTTAGTTTTGCATGCCATAATTGTATATATGGCATGCACAAACTAAATAAATCAAATAAATCATTTTATAATAGATTCGTTTGAAGATAAGATAAGATAACTTTATTAGCACTAACACATTAACAATAAATGGTTATGGCAACAAAATACAGACAAATTACAATTAAATATGTACAATGTAGGAGTGTCAGTGGATAAGTATGAGATAAATCAAGTATCTTGTGACAATGAATTTCTAATCAACAAGCAATTTTATATGTCTCTGTTTTAACATGTGTTAGTAACTAGATTGTGTATTGTAATTGTGCAAAAAGGTAATTGTATCCGAAGTTATTTAGTGTAAATTATATGGTGTGCTCCAGATAAATATACTTGTGTCGAATGAGCTTTATGAATTTAGGTATTTGTTTGACAAAATAAATTCGTCTTCGATATTATTCGAATTGCAACACGCGGATTTTCGTTCTGCTCAAGGTACTGTAACTCGATTACTTCTTCATATTCCAGTGTCTAGGTTAAGGTACTAAGGAAGACGAAATGTAGTCAAGTTCTAGATATTTGCTTCTTAACCCTTTCCCTCATACAACAATTCTGCAGCAGACGACTTTGAACATATTTTGTCAAAAAATAGAAAATCTCTATAATTGAATGGATAACCTATGACTTAAAGTGGAAAACATTGTGGCAAAAGGAGAAATTTATCGTTTTGAGCAATTTCTTCTTTGGTCACTATGTTTTCAAAAAGCCGTCTGCTGCAGAGGCGTCAGAAAGCGACTATATGAGGGAAAGGGTTAAGGCAAACATCTGTTTCAATGAATTTGTGTAACAGTGACAAAACGTTACTTTTTATCAAATCATTGTAGATCTAGCCAGAGACATATAAACACATATATATGTTTATATGTCTCTGATCTAGCTCTTTGGTAAAAAATGTATCAGTGATTGGTGAAATTTACATATGGAAAAGACAATGACGTAAACAAAGGTGCAGTAATTGCCATTTTGGACAGCTTTCCGATAAAACCCAACAATGATTTATTATCTTGTGTGAAAATGTCCAAAATACCGTCACCAGTAACAAAATTCCGTCACTGTGATTGAAGGACTGACTTTTAATGAAACAAATACACTCTGCCCACACATTCGGGACCTTCCGTAAAAGTTCGGATTATTTATTCCGCAAACAATATTCTATAATTATATAAATTTCCATTTAAATAACATCTTTTTATTTCCAAAAGCATGCATTTATATGTAGAACACTGAATTGAAATATATTTAAAACATGTTTTTGCAAATAATCCTTGACGTTTACCTTATTCCCAAGAGTCGCGGGAAATTTGAAGAAGTATACGAATTATTACTTTAGTCGTTATTTTGTTTAATTTTCATGCATTTTCTTTATGGAAATCTCTGAGTTTAAAACTTACTTCAATTCCCTGTGTAGATTACGAAAACCAAGTATCAAACTTCATGATACTTGATTTCCACTAAATATGTTTATTTCCGTACTGCTCAGACTTTGGTAAAACAGTTCGCCATAGCAGACGAGCTGAATTGAAAGACATGGCCTCGAAAAGTAGCCAAAATGCAGAGACAGGTTTATATACTTCACTATTTACATGGTTTTGTAATCATATAGATACCCACAAATACTAGAAACATCGCTATGAATCAGTGTTATGGCTTAACATTGAAACAATTTAGCTTTGTTTGCAACGCAGCTGAACGCATGTCGGCTGCTCGATGTTTTGTTTAAAGTGCTGTTTTGCATTTAAATATGTTTATTACCATCTTCGAAAGCAAACACATATTGATACAGGTGTAATCGATCGACAAAGATCTTGAAAGAAGCAGCTAAAGGTTTGACAATAACAATGCATCGCGGTATTGAACGATAATCTTCAATTGTTTATGTTTGAAGAACAACAGACGAATTTTCCAAGATGGCGTCTGACTGGATCATCGATGTCTTCTGCTAGATTGCAGACGACTTGAATCTCACATGGCTCTTGATTTCGCCGTTGTAAAGTTTATAGATATATTTTTTGTTCCAAATCATGTTTTATTGATACCATTCCTAATAATGACATCTTTATTATATGTATTATTATTTTGTTTATATGCATTGACCTACATTCAATGTTCATAGATTCTTTAGATGGAAATTGATCACTTATTTTTTAATTAAAATAGGCAAAAGCTGAAAGGGGCATGAAACTTGAAATTTTTAGTTAAAATTTCAAATACTGAAAACGGGCATGCGATCTTTGAAGTACAGTTAGGTTTTTCTTGACATGTAAATCCCGCGACATTGTGATATTTAGAAATCCAGATGTCCAAATAAAATTGTCTTTCCAAAATGAATCTCTGTCCCTGTGCAAATCAGTGTTGTAGTGACTTTCAACAAAATCACAGGTTCATGATTGTTGTGGTATATAAATATGATTCTGCTGTTTTCTTTATAACCCATGCACTACGGTCTACTAAATTATGCCCACATAAAATGAATCTGCAGCTGACTAGGCTAACTTTGAAACCATTTAGTAGAAAATATGGAAACTCTATATAAATGAAAGAACAATTATTGAATAAAGTTGAACACAGTGTGCAGGCCTTTTTCTAGGCATCTATTCTAATGGGTCAGATATGCTGACCCATCGCCAATGGCAAAAGTCTTTAAAATCATTCAGAATTCCCAATTTGGTCATTTTAAACCTTTTTTTTTTTCCTTGAATTGAAAATAATAGCGATTAATTTTCCCAAAAGGCCTGGTGTGACAAAGAAGAAATTGCTTCTTTTGAGCAATATCTGGCCAGTCTTTTTATTGCAACTCGGAGCTTATTATATATATGCTCATAAACATTATACAATACAATATTTTATTGGCACAAACGCATTTACAATAAATGGTAATGACGGAATGGATAAACATGGTTATAAAATGCAGCAAACATTTATGTGTCTCCTATTGTCACAATGTTTTCAAAATCCGTCTGCTGCAGAGACTTCAGAAAGTGCATGATGGAAAGGGTTAACATTTTGGAAATATTAGATTTTTGGAGATTATGACATTTTAATTAAAAATTATAATAAAAATAATAATTCCTACATTCCTCACAAATAAATATATCCATACTAGTAGAAAACAACTCGTTTTCATTTGCTGTTAAATTTGGATGTGTTGTCTGTTAACCCTTTCCCACATAGAAGAAATCTGCAGCAGATGACCGAACATCTAGGCAAAAATATTGAAAACCGTCTGCTGCAGAGGCTTCACAAAGGATCTGTTTGTGGGTAAGGGTTGATATCTCTGGTTTATTATAGGAGTCACGCTTGTCGGTCAGTCTGTTGGTCTGGACATTTCTTGTGAACACTATTTCTCAGCAACCCTTGGTCAGAATTCAATATAACTTCACAAGAATGATTGATACCAAGCCTAGTTGTGCATATAGTCGGTGTGTTGCACCCAAATTATTTTTAAATGAGTTATGGCCCCTTGAATTTCTCATACATAGTTGGTCTATAGACATTTCTTGTGAACACTATTTCTCAGCAACCCTTGGTCAGAATTCAATATAACTTCACAAGAATGATTGATACCAAGCCTAATTGTGCACATTGTCGGCGTGTTGCACTCAAATTATTTTTGAAATGAGTTATGGCCCCTTGAAAACACTATTTCTCAGCAACCCTTGGTCAGAATTCAATATAACTTCACAAGAATAATTGATACCAAGCCTAATTGTGCATATTGTCGGCGTGTTGCACTCAAATTATTTTGAAATGAGTTATGGCCCCTTGAATTTCTCATACATAGTTGGTCAGTAGACATTTCTTGTGAACACTATTTCTCAGCAACCCTTGGTCAGAATTCAATATAACTTCACAAGAATGATTGATACCAAGCCTAGTTGTGCATATTTTTAAATGAGTTATGGCCCCTTGAATTTCTCATACATATGTATATTGTCAGGCCCCAGCTGGGGGTATTCATCACCTTCAGTGATATTTCTAGTTTTTCTTAATATTTCAGAATAGCATAGAAGACATTGTGGCAAAAGGATTTATATAAATTGCTCTTTATGTCACCTTTGCCACATTGCTTTCAAAAGTTGTCTGCAGCAAATTCAAATATCACAAACATTTTTTCAGAAGAGTATTACTTTTGCATTTACTAGAGGAAACAAACTAGTGATTTTTTCCTCCTACAGATCTATGGTACCGTTAAACGGACCCATTCACAATTTCAATCGGTTCTTCACAATTCTCGCCATCTAGCATAATTTTAACTTTTAAACTTGATTTTCTGACAAAAAATTATAAAATTCTCCACCTGTCGCCGCTTTTCAAATATTTGACGAAATAATTATATATATATATATTATAATACATACAAAATTAAAAGTGTAGGGAGTTGGGTTATATTTTGTTTATTTTTTTTTACCTATTTTGTCTAGTCAATTTAACCGCGTGTTGGAAGGAAACAAAATGGCGGACGATTCAATTTGTTCGCTGATGTGAATTCCATTTTAATGTGGTAAAGAGATAAGTTGTATATTTTTGAGACTCAAGTCAATGTTAAATATGAATTATTTAATCGTTACAATAGCTGTCTATGATGTTAACATCATTATAACGTGGAGCACGTCGTTTGGATAATTGTAAATGGGAAATTACGCTTTTTTTTCAACTCAATTCCTTGTAGTGTCTTTCGGCAAGCGCCCAAATAATCAAAATTTGCCTAGAGGGAAATTACTCTTCCGCTACTATAGATTTCTATGTGTATGATACGGTCACGATAATTGGCGCTGATTTAAAAAAAAAGATTATGAGGGGTTTAATGAGAACTGGAAAACTGAAATTTTACACCCATGTTTGACGTCCGAAGTTGGTTTAAATATATTTATTAAAATATTGTTATTGTTTCAATAGGGAATTACATTTTTTTCTTTAATTGATGCAATTTCAATCTACATTTATAACTTTTTATACATAATACCCTGTACATTCATCTTTGGTACAGGGCTTTTATCAGCATATATGTACCTGAAATTTAAAAAATGATTGAATGAGTGAGTTCAAGAATGACTAAATATCTTTAGATATAATTGCAATATCAATATAACTCTTTCATCAGTGAAAAGTCCATACAATTCTTAGTGTTGCATACATTGGATATATATAATTTAAATGGCTAATACATACATGAATCTTGATCTAAAGATCAGGTAGGACAATCTTTTTGACCCAGTTTACATGATTTCCTGTGTTTCAGTTTCTATAGAAATATCAATGTAATGTGCATTTACACATACAATTTATATCATATGAAAGAGAATTGTAAGCCCAATACAATGATCTATTGTTTTATATAGTTGTTTTGCATCATAAAAGATATATCAATAAATTACTGAAGGTACCAAATTTCAAAGAAAGAATTCTGAGATTACTGATAAAGTCTCCAGATATTCAGGTTATCTTATCAGAATGGTTCCAGAATGAAATGGGTAAAATTGTTGCAAATAGTGTCTTCTCAAGTCTGAAAACTGAGCAAGTAGCTCATTTGCTTGCAACACTGGTATGGCTATTAATCCAGGAATTGTGAGTTTGAACCAAGCTTGACTAATATTCTTTTCGGCATTTGATAAAAGTCTATATGCAACAAGCATCATTCATCTTCCGCCAATGGGCTGACAGTCTATGTGGAAAGGCTGCCAATTCCTTGGAAAGACATGTGTGGAGTACTAGTGTAAAAAAGCCAGGAAAAACATCGGGAAGCTGATCTGGCTGCCATTTTATGACTTAAAATTTGTTGAAAATGGCGTTCAATTCAAATCTATAGTATATTATATACAATTGTCTCAAGAGATGTAGAATTTTGCTCATATGGTGAATAAGGAATTTGTCATTATATTCATGCATATAAATAGAAATAATGTTTAGGTCTAGATAGTCATAAACAACACTTGAAACCTGTAAGCAAACCAAAAAATGGTTTTATGCACCTTTTAAAATATTGTGAGATTATTAATACTGCTCATTAAAATTGCTCATGGTGAAATATAAATATGAAACAATTAACAATTTACTGCTGAGATGTTCAGTTTATCGAGGGACGTAGATAACTACATCCCTGGTTTATCCTTAGAAATATGATGGAGCTTGAGGGCCTACTCTATTGCAGTTTCTTTCCCACTCTTGATAACATTTTGACCTGACATCCGTTACACATTTGCTTCTATACACTCAGACGCTTCTTTTAGGGCAATATATCTTAACCCTTTTGTTTTAATAGTGTTTCTTATCTTATTTCAGATTTTGGCTCAAAGCGATCTGTGCGTGTAAGAACAAGGAATATTGTTAATAAAGAAAATAATGACAATGACCAAGGTAATTCAGGCATGTCATTGGATGTGTTGGCCCAGGTGGCATCAGAAACTCTGAAAAATGAACCAAAATCGCCAAAAAAAGAAAGGAAAAAGGTAAGGGTTGGAAAATTGTTTATAATTTTTAACATCAATTCAGTACAAGATGGCAAAATATTTGAATCCCAAAATATTTAATTGGAATGAAGACTGGCTTTAATGAACTCTTCTTGGTGTCATGGAAATGTTAATTAACTTTTCACCTGAGTACAAATGTTTGGGGCGAGACCATGTGCAGAGTACGTGTTTTTGCCAGCTTTGTTGAGGATCAGTCATTTGACTGTATTTCGTGTCTGTTCCATAGCTCTTGTACTGCTTGAAGGATTGTAAAATAGCTTGCAACAAATGATCACCATATCAAGATGTTTCTGCCAGCTCTGGTGAGGGTCAAGGTTACATTTACCATATTCTGTGTCCATTTCATATCTCTATAATGGATTTTAAATCAACTACTGCAAATCACAAATATTCACCAAATTCAGACAATGTTTCTGCCATACTCATATTCCAAAATCCTGTGTCAGTATTACAATTATTGACAAATTGCAATGGGGTAGGCATATGTTTTAGTTTCAAAAACATCCATCCCGTTTAGATTGATTTTAGTACAGTGTGAGAGAAACATGTTTTAATGCACAAGTCTACTTTTTCTAGTTTTAATCCTTGTGTTACTTATTTTCTTTTTCTTTCATTTTTCAAGACTACACTAAAGAATATTGGTTGTGTGGATGTCTTGACTTTGGAGCAGATCCTTGGTCTGACTGAGAAGACTGTGTTGAACATGTTTACAGAAGTGTCTTCTAATGAGTTGGCAAGAACATTTACATACATTTGCCAACTGATGCCAAAAGATTGCAACAAAGAGTTCAGCAGCTTTGGAAATGAAATGAGAGCTAGAGCTGACATGAAAAAGCACATATATGAGCATTTAAACAATCTTGAACAAGAAGGTATATTATTATTAACACTACTGACCAAAGTTCTACTGTTCCCATTGTCTGTCTGTGCATCCATCGCTCATTAACCTTATCTTGATAAAAGTCCACAAATACCATCTGATTATTTCAAACATTAGCAAACTCAATTAATTACTTATTTAGTATTATCTTTGTTATATAGACAAAAACTGCTTGTGAACAAGGTAGAGACAATAGCTTTAAGCTCCACTGGCTGTGCTTATGACTGCATATTGTCTGCTATGTGCCTGTTCAAATGTGTTCTCTTCTGTAACCACTTGGCCAATCAATTAGGATGATATTTGAGAGGTAGTTTCCTTTTCTAAATTCCTTCAAATTATTTGGATCATTGCAAAATTCTGTATAGTGAAAATTTTAAAAATCTCCGAAAGTATCTGGCCTATTTTTAAATAATTTTCGAAAATCGGCCAATCAGATTCCTTCAAGCCATGTTGATATTAAGTCTAAAACGGGTTTAACGTAAATGTATATTACAGACAGACAATATATATATTAAAAACTTTAAACAATCTTCTTCAACAAAAGTAAAATGTTCTTTGGGAGATCCTGTACATAAATTGACCAACTTATTCAGATCCTTGAAAAACTTGGGTATCAGGGTCTCTTTTTACTGATATGAATAGTAGAAATTAAAACTCTTCTACGGAACTATGGTTCCAATTTGAAAATAAGTTTGTGAAAATGTTCCTTGTGTGCCCCTCCAACAAGAATTTGATTGTACAAATTATTTCGATCCATTCGAAAACAATGCCACCAGGGGACAGAATTTGTTTTTCTTAGATGTATACAGTAAAAACTTTGAAAACTATTGGAACTCTATTTACCCAATTCGACACCTGCCATTGAACGATTACTTTTGAAAACATTGCAATATTTTCAATTCTTTATCAATATAAATCTTTCAGTTTTCTGGATTGTTTAAAATGTTTGTCTGATTATTGTTAAGAAGACGACCTTTGAAAAGTCATGTGAAGTAATGGGTTAATAGAACCATCTAGACCTCTTTTGTCTTAATTATAATGTTTTCTATACATGTGACTATTTTCTGTTTTTCTAGAATCAAACAAGACAAAGTTTACAGCGGAACCTGTACACGTGAGGCGAAAAAGGCTTATGAATGGTATGGTATTTCTTGATATTTCATTTACAACTTAAAATTCATACAATTTTTCTTTGTTACTGTACGCACTAAAGCCTTTAAGACCTACTTATACATGTATAATGTGAAATTTGATATATAAAACAAAACAATGAAGAAAAAGAACATCTTACATTTAAAATATTTGTTCTACAAGGTCAATGAAAAAGATTATTAACAGATAACATGGTTAGCAGAGAAAAGCCCACATTATGATGGAGTAAATACTAATTTTATGTGTTATGTTGTTCTTTGTTAGAATTTTGTTTAAGTATTCATATTTAGCTCACCTGAGCATGAAGTGCACAATGTAAGCTATTGTGATCACCTTTTGTTCGTCTGTCGCCTCAACACATTTGGGGTAGGGGGTTATATAGAGCCCACTGTGTTAGTTATTTTGTCAGTGCTATTTCTCAGTAATCACTGGGTGGAATCTTATTGGAGGCTTCTATATATATATATATTAAGAGGAGATGTGCATTGCTTGATGGCATTCCAGCTAGATGAAGTGGTTTTTTTAGCTCTACTGGCCAAAGGCCAGAAGGGCTTATGTCGTGGCGATTTGTCCGTCGTCCGTGCGTGCGTCCGTAAACAATTTCTTGTTAACACGATACAGTCTTCACTTTTGATTGTATCTCAACCAAACTTATACAGTAGTTAGATATCCATGAGAGCTCGGTTCCTTTCGAAAACCAGCCAGATCCGCCCATGCATGACTGGATTATGGCCCTTGAAATGGTCAAAATTGCTATAAAAGAGCTTGTTAACACGATACAGTCTTCACTTTTGATTGTATCTCAACCAAACTTATACAGTAGTTAGATATCTATGAGAGCTCGGTTCCTTTCGAAAACCAGCTAAATCCGCCCATGCATGACTGGATTATGGCCCTTGAAATGGTCAAAATTGCTATAAAAGAGCTTGTTAACACGATAGTCTTCACTTTTTATTGTATCTCAACCAAACTTATACAGTAATTAGATATCTATGAGAGCTCGGTTCCTTTCGAAAACCAGCCAGATCTGCCCATGCATGACTGGATTATGGCCCTTGAAATGGTCAAAATTGCTATAAAAGAGCTTGTTAACACGATACAGTCTTCACGTTTGATTGTATCTCAACCAAACTTATACAGTAGTAAGATATCCATGAGAGCTTGGTTCCTTTCGTAAACCAGCCAGATCCACCCATGCAAGACTGGATTATGGCCCTTGAAATTGTCCAAATTGCTATAATTGAACATGTGAACACAATAGAGGCTCCATTTACTATCTGATCTTCACCAAACTTAGATAGTAGTTAAATATTGATGAGAGCTTGGTTCCTTTTGAAAACCAGCTAGATCTGCCCATGCAAGACTGGATTATGGCACATGAAATTGTAAAAATTGCTATAATACAGCTTGTAAACACAAAAGAGCCTCCATTTACTATCCGATCTTCACCATACATACATGCTCTGGATTGAAAATGACCAAAGAACCATACCAGTAGAGCATAGGCCCTCATGGGCCTCTTGTTTTACAGAGTTATGACCCCTTGATTATTATACATAATATTATATACCAACATTTGTCAGCAATATTTCTCGTCAATCAATGAGTGGAAATTAATGAAATTTAATAGGAACCTTTTTTTACCAAGAGGTGATGTGCAGTTCCTGATGGCTGTCCAGTTGAATGTTTTTTTAATTATCGCCTCCTTGATTATTATACATAGTATTATATACCAACATTTATGTTTGTGCTATTTCTCAAATCCCTTGATGGAATTCAATGAAAATTTATAAAAAGCTTTTATAGCAAGATCAGATGTGCAGTGCCTGATGGAATTCCTGTTTGATGGTTTTTGACAAAGTTATTATCCCCTTGATAATTATAACGGTTGCATATAAGGATGAACTGGTCTTATACAGATACTGATACCAACAAAACGATAGAGTACTTTTATCAATAACGATACTGATACCATGTGCCATGTTTTATGCTTTGCTATACATTTGATTAGCAGTTGATACATTCTATTTTGTTTCCGTTAGTTTTGCTTTTTAAAAACATTACAGGAAAAAAAGTAAATCATTACAAATAGAAGAGTTTGCTCCTTTGTTGATGATGTTATTATACCCCCAAAAAACTAAGTTTTTTTTTTGGGGGGGGGGGGGTATATAGGAGTCACTGTGTCTGTCTGTCTGTCTGTCTGTCTGTCGGTCGGTCGGTCGTAAGCCATATTTTGTCCGGCCTATTTCTTACAAACCACTGGGTGGAATTCAATAAAATTTTACATGAAGCTTCTATACCAAGAGAAGATGTGCATATCCTAAAGGGCTTACACTTGCATTTGCTGTTTTGGGGGTATTTATCATCTTCAGTGATATTTCTAGTTTTTTCACTTTTCAGTTTGCATCTGAAACTTTCAAACCAGTAGATTTTGATGTGGGCTACTATGCTCTCTTGCAACCAATCTGTAGCAGACAATATGAACAATTTTAAAAAGTGAAATATTATTATTGAATAGAGTTGAAAGCATTGTAGAAATTGCTAATGTTGAGCACATTAACTCCATGTTTCAAAAGTCATTTTTTTCAGCCACCAACATAAGTCATTGAAATAGCCTGGTGATGTTTACCTATCAAACTGTCTGTCAATGCTTTCATTTAAATCACCAGTAAATAAACTATTCTGCAGTTAGTTGTCTTATAAAGATGTCTTAACCCTTTCCCTCATATAGATGCTTTCGACGCCTCTGCAGCAGACAGCTTTTTGAAAACATAGTGACAAAAGAAGAAATTGCTCAAAACAACAATTTCTCCTTCTGCCACAATGTTTTACACCAATCATAGGTTATCCATTCAATTATAATATAGAGATTTTCTATTTTTTGACAAAATATGTTCAGTCGTCTGCTGCAGAATTGTCATATGAGGGAAAGGGGGTGAATTTAACTTACACGCTGATAAAATGATAAAACAAATTTTAATAAGTTTGAGTGTGAATTCTTTCCTGAATGAATGTTCCGATTTTCAGAAAGTAGAATTTGCAGGAAAACCCATGCCATTATAGTGACCCACTTATTTGTTTATTTCCTTCTTTAATAGTTGTTAAATATCAGCAATTGAAAAGAAGTTAAAAAAAAAAAAAACATATCTGAACAGTTAAATTAATATAGCGATATTCATTAATTGTATACATGTTTTTTATCAAGTTGTTTATTTAAATGGTTTATCATCGCTAATCTGCTTGAAATGAAATATAGTATTGACTGGTTTGAAGTCGTCATTTTTAAGTTGGCAATTGTCAAATCTGGTGTCGATGGAGTACACATTGCAGGTGTTCATATGAAGAAAAAAAAATTGAGTGTAAAAACACCCAATACCTCAGTTACTGCAAGCACTGGATATTTTGCTTAATTTATGCTGTTTTTTGGCTTGAATTTGATTACAATATTTCAATTTGTTTTAGGAAAATCTCAACATTAGAAGCATCATATACTGATACTTTTTGAAATGATTATTAGGATTCCAAAAAAGAAAAATTGTCGTTTATCCCAAATGCTGTGTGTGGGTATTTATCCCATTCAATGAAAGCTCTAATTAACATTTTGCATCCAATCTTCATGAAAGTTTGTCAGAACACACAACAAATCTTGGCAAAGATTAATTGCAAAACTGGGTCATGTAAGGTCAAAAACTGGGTTAAATCTAAAGAAAATAGATAAAATCAAAGGAAAATGTTGTTAATACTCTGGAAGCTGATCTTGAGCATGTTGAACATTTGTTCAAGAAAAATTGTCTTGATATTTAGGCTAAGTTTGAATATGGAAAATTTGAGAAAAATATCGTTAACACTCTAAAGACCACATTTTGGCTTCATCTCATACACATCTTTTTACTCTTATTTATTTAACATCCTTCATTTCATTCCCATTAAGCAGATTTTAGTTCTGTCAAATCATTTTACTTCATCTAATTTTTATCAATATAATTTGATTTTTGAATATTGTTACTTCTCATTTATTTGTTATATATGCGCGTTAAATGACCTAAGCTGTTGTTGCGCCACAAAACAATGTACATACATACATTCAATCATTGGCTTTATCAGCTCGAAACTTTGTCATATTGTTTGTCTTGATAATATCTAGTCCAAGTTCAAATTAGGGTCATGTAAGGTAATAAAAACTAGGTCACTAGAAAAGTTTTTACAGGAAAACCTTGTTAACAATCCGAAGGTCGCATTTTGAATTAATGCTTTTCTGTCGAAGTGTCCGTTTTGATGTTTGCGCTAAGTTGAATCTGTGTCAGAATGTTTGTCTTGATTATATCTATGGCTGATATTGGGTTAAAATACAGGTGAAGTTTAATAAAAATCTTTTGAATGCTCTAGAGGCTGCAATTTTCTCTCCAGAATGATTGCATTTTCTCAGGTTTGTTTAGGCTAAGTTCAAAGTTAGGTCATATCAGTTCAAAAACCAGGTGAAACTTAACAAGCATCTTGTGGTCACTTAAGTATTAGCTAACCTGGCTGAAAAACAAGTTATTGCGGATGACTATGTGTTTTGCATGTCAAATCACATTGCATATCTCAGGTGAGCGATCCAGGTACTTCATGGCATGCTTGTACCATTTAAACTTAAAGTATTTTATTTTTTAACCAATTTGTACTATTTATAGCCTTTATGCCAACAAAACAAAGAAGTAACAAGAAGCAGAAAGTATCAAATGATGTGGATTACGCAAAGGACAAAACACTTAAGAAAAATTCACAGATTGCTTATGAAAAAAGTTCTCAGACTGCCTCTGAATTAAAGTACATTTGTAAAGAAGAACCAACGGATGATAATAATGATGGTAAATTAAACTCCATTGGTTTTGTTCCAGTGCCGGATAAATTTAAATCAAATAAAGTTTCTACATCCCTGTTTCAATCTGATGTAGCAAAAGTTAAGACCGACAAAGATAAGAATTCAGATGAAGAAACTGAGCGTAGAATAGAAGAGAATGAACAGTTCATCATAGATTTGTTGAGTAAAACCCAACCACATCATGACCACTGTTACACAACCATATTTGGGCCTCGTAATGAGGCTGATATATTATCAAGATATCTCACAGAAGACGATGCTGACCAAAATGATAAAGATGCTGAAGAAGATGAATGTAGATATTTAGCTGGTAATAAGCGTGTGATGTACATGGACAGAAATGGGTGTGCTGTAAAAAACCCAACCCCTATATTGTTTCTAAGACACAGATCCCCCGATGAAAATGTGCCCATGGTCAGTGTTGAAGTGATAATACCCCAAGATATTGAAGAGGAAGATATTGACGTTGTTGGTGGCATCGAATCTGAAGAAATGTCTTTGAGCTCGGGAGAAAGTAAGTCGGTTGTTTCTTTTATTTCTTTTGAAAATCAAAGCAAAACTAGTCTTAACTGATCTTATATCATAAATGACGTCGCCGGAGTGTAATAAAGCCATTGAATAAATTGCGTATTCAACTAGTGTAATAACAATGCTACATAACGTGACGTCATAACGTAACGTTTAGCGTTGTAAATACGCACGCTTTATAGCGACGTTTATATGGATATAGCGCTGTAAATTATTAAATTAGTATTTATGATATAAACAGAACATTACATTCGTGGTCATTCAATACGAAATTTATTAAACTCGTTTTCTAAAAGTCATAAAAACTCGCCAAGGCTCGTTCTTATCAATTTCAGAAAACTCGTTTAATAAATTCCGTATTGAAAGGCCACTCATGTAATATCCTCTATTTATATAATATAAGTTCAGTCCGTCTCAAATACTTTATAATTAAAAGAATAATTAATTACAAGTTATTAAACAGCCAGAATTATTTTGTAGTAAACTTTAGTAATGTATGCCAATGCCTTACAACCCACACACACACACATCACAATGTTTTCAAAAAACAAAACTCTAGGTAATTAATTAAATGCAAACAAAAATGTGTATTCCTGTATTTTATATAGAACCTTACCCCCCTATGCCCAAGAGCATCTTGGCTAAGAGAGGAAGACTCGGGTTTGACATAACTGACATTCCAGCATGTGGAAGTGAGGAGGAAATGATATTTCTACAGAAGAAAAAATCTATGAACCCATTATGTAGGGAGGGTAGAGAGGGAAATCTTGGCTGGGAACCAGTAAGTATTAAGGCACATACAGACATCATCTGTGCATGTAGTGGTTCATGGTGATATACTGTTATCACTAGGGTGTGGACACCGGGTATTGGTATGAGACAGAATAATCACTTTATAAAGTACTGGTGTATAAAAAATAACTGGTTCCAATCTTGAATTGTACAGGGTTCTCAAAAAGTATTGTCCGCAGCCAGATATCACTGACTTATATGATGCTTTTCTCTCTGATCATGATAATGTTATTTCCTGCGATTTGATGCTGAATTGGTTGTGACAAACCGGCGATCTGGTCATTCCACCTAGTGAGGAAACCATTCGCTAGAATGAATAGATGATAGAACTGCACTCAGAGTGAAATGCATTTTTGTTTTTTTGACGACATTATAATTGATAATTGAGTTAATTAAGAAGCCAATGTTTAATGCATACTGGTCCATAGATCCCCAAATATGCACACCATCACTCCCCGAAGCCATGATAAGACACAGATTTATGTATATTCTTCATGTTAACAATAATGAAAGGGCATTTACGCAGACTCAAAGTGGTGTTTTAAAGGATTTTTCACCTTTACTTGTGCAGGTAAATGCAATCTGTATTTACTTATTTTAACCACATGATTAAACAGGTATTTTAATTTATAGAATTAACTTCATATGGGGTTTGTATACTTTCTATTGGAGAAGTAACAGCATAAACTGGACACATTCACTTAATCACATTTATTTAAAAAATAAAAAAAAGTCCAAATACCATTACTTATTAAGCATTCAAAGGGTTAATATACATTGACTGAACACTTTCAAGATAGAAACAGTGATGAGTCGGCTACAACATGTCAGGGCGTTTCAATGGCATATGTTGTTGTTGGCTGATAAAAATGATTTTTGAATTATTACGGAAAATAGTAAATGCTCAACATCAGCAATTTCTATCTTTAGCACAATGATTTCCAACACTATTCAATAGTAATATTTCACTTTCAGAGATTTTTTCATATTTTTTCATATTTCTTCAAAGTTGTGTGCTGTATAGATTTGAAGAAGATTTGTTGTAATTGTGTGAAAGTTTTGAATGTAAAACATAAATTATGTCATAATGTGATAAATGTTCAAAGATATGTGACTGAAGACCAAAAAAATCTATTTGAGATATTAATTGTAAAAAAATATATCTCATTTCATAGTATTTATGTGAGACTTGAAATGGAATTAACATTGATGACCATCCACTATAACTTATAAACTATATCATCCTTTGATAATGTATGTTTAACAGCACCAGACGTGTCAGATCTTTATGTTAAGGTGATGTATTATTTGCAAGTTTTGTTTATTGTTAATTGTCGAAGTTTGACAAGTTTTTAATTTCTAGCTCACCTTGGTACAAAATGCTCAAGGTGAGCTGTTGTGATTGATCTTTGTCCGTTAATATTTTTTTTCTAATAACTAGGTCACTAAGACAATTATTGTCAATTCTAAGAAAATTCTTGTGGACGCTTGCAATCGCAATATTATCTTCAGAGTTGTGAAACTTTGTTTGAATATAGGTCATGTTGGGTAAAAAAATAGTTCAAATTTAAGTAAATCTTGTGGACCCAAGAGTCTGCATTGTTTACTCAATAATGATGACTCCGAATATTTGTTTTTATGATATCTAGGCTAAGGTCAAATATAGGTCATGTTGGTTCAGACTCTAGTTTATGAATATTTTAGGTGGCATTTTTAAATTGAGACAGGTGAAACTTTGTCAGACAGCTTGCCTTGATGGTATCTATTGCAGAGTTTGAAAATGGGTCATGTTAGGTCACTTTGCCAATTTAAGAATTTTTTTGTGGAGACCCTACTGGTTGTATTTTTGACTCCTTTATCAGAATGATTATCCTTGTGATGTCAAATATAGGCCATGAAGTTGGGTCAACAATTCACCATACTAATTTTAAGAAAACTTGTGAACACAAGAGTCAGCATTTTTAATTTATAAACAATGTCAAACTTTGTTTTAAGGTTTGTGTAGGTGATATCTAGAGCAACTTTGAACAATGAACATGTAGTACCAAAAACTTGATCATTAGGTAAAATTTAAGAAAATATACAAGCCACATAATTTACTCCATCTTCATAAGTTTTTGTCTTCCAAGTTTGAATATTGGTCATGCTGGGTCTTTGCCTCTTTTTAATCTTATTAATTTCTTTACGTATTGCTTAGGAACACTTTATTATACAGAGTCATGCTACTCATGGAGTATTGCAGGGTCACTATTGTCCTCTTGTTTCTTATTCTGTTCAGTTATTTATTCTTTGATCATATCATTTAATTAAAGAAAATTGTTTAACAGTTTGATTGTTCTGACCTTTTATCCATGCTTTCTTTAAAGAAGATTTGAATTGTTATATATATGAAGTTTAAAAAAAAACAAAACATCACAGTGACAATTTATATTATTTATTTTTAAAAATAACTCATTTGTTGCATCTTTTACTATTAGCCCATCATTTGAAGAACTAAGTGGCATGCATTATTAAATTAAGGTGCCCTTGTGTGTAAACAGGCTTACATTTATTTCATATTACAAGCCTAATCAAAAGAGCCTAATCCATTATCTGCTATAGGCAATGATACTGTTTTTGAAAACTGGTGTAAAGAGAATTTGCTCAAATTAATCAATTCTTCTTTCCTCATATATTTTGTGCGTAGCCTTTGCCTGACATCTGTCACACTTTCATTTACGGACATATTAGCAGGCCTCACAAGTGTGTACCTTGAAACACTTTTGTCAACTAAAGACTTCAAGCAGATCTTGAAAACATCCATGAAAAATGTGAAATGTCTCTGTATAGGTGTCAAAAAGCGTCTGTATGTTGGAAAGGATGAAGTTCGAATTAAACAACACTTTAGGTTAACAATAGGAAAGGTTATATTTTGTGATAAAAGATCTCAGTAGACAAATGAAATGTTTACCCTTTCCCACATATAGAGGCATTTTGCCGCATCTGCCGTAGACATCTTTTGAAAACATTGTGACAAAAGGAGATATTGGTCATAATGAGCAATTTCTCCCTTTGGCACAATGTTTTAAAATCAATTCAAATATTTTAGCTATTATTTATAGATATTACCTATTTTTGCAGAGACTTTTCTCGAAGGTGTCTGCTACAAATTTGCCGTATGTGGGGAAGGGTTAACGACTTGGAACATAGTTTGTCAAAAAATAGAAAATCTCTATAATTGAATGGATAACCTATGACTAAAAGTGGAAAGCATTTTTGGCAAAAGGAAAAATTGCTTATTTTGAGCAATTTCTTCTTTTGTGACTATGTTTTCAAAAAGCCTTCTGCTGCAGAGGCGTCAGAAAGCGTCTTTATGAGGGTAAGGGTTAAGATAGAGTAGAAAACATTGGTAAATGGTAGATGTCTTCTCCCATAATGTTATGAAACCTAATTATACATGTGATCTTATAACAGAAATTGGCCTTGAAATACATCAGAGAACTGAAAGGTCGTAAAAAGGACGAAAACATTCCACTTATTTGCAAGATCTGTCAAGATAAGACTTTCACTGCAGCAGCCACATTGATGTACCACTACAGAAGTCATGCAGGTACTGTTGCTTATCAGAGTTTTGCGCACTTGACGCATCTTCTTTCTTCCAGGGCGGAGCCCTGATAGCTCAGTCAGTGGTGACTTGGGCTGTCAATCCAAGGATTTTGAGTTTGAATCCCAGCTTGGCCAACATTCTTTCCTACATTGTTTCTGTGACAAGCGTTGTTCACATTCCGCCAATGGGCTAACAGTATGTGGAAATGCAGCCAGTTGCTTGGAAAGCTGTTGTGTGGATTATTGGTGTGAGAAAGTCGGGAAACACATGACTAAATTATTTTTGAAAATTGCGTTAAACATCAATCTACTAATTAATATTTTTCCAGGTATTTTCTCTTTACCTGATTGATGGAAAGGTTGCTCCAAGACCTCCTTTAAACACATTGGCAGTCAAATGGGGCAAATTTCAGCTGTATATTGCCAAAGAACCTGTTTGAATAAGGCATAGATTTTCCTTACTTTGTTGGGTAGAGTGGGATCAAATTTTCAAAGAGGCTATAGAACAGTTTTAAAAATTGGATCATGATCAAACAAGGTCTCATTTATAATAGTTGAAAACAAGTTCCTTGCTGATTGTTGACCCCCCAGGGGTACTGAAAAATCAATGGTAAAACTTTTCCACCTACAAATCTGCCAGTTTAAACCTAAAATAAGCTCCCTTTTGAAGTACACATTTATTATTGTTCATATTTAGGTACTAACACTAATGGACAAATAAATTTCTTCAAATGTTAGTGGTAATTATGTCTCCCCCTGTATACAGGGGAGATATATTGTTTTTGTCCTTGATGTCTGTCTGTCTGTCTGTCTGTTCGTCCCCAAAATCTTGTCCGATCCATATCTCCCAGACGGCTTGAAGGATTTTCATGAAACTTGGGTCACATGTTCACCTCATCAAGGCGACGTGCAGAACCCGCGTCTCGACAATATAGGGTCAAGGTCAAGGTCACGCTTGAAGGTCAAAGGTTTGAGGCTTTATTTCGTGTCCGCTCCATATCTCCCAGACGGCTTGAAGGATTTTCATGAAACTTGGGTCACATGTTCACCTCATCAAGGCGACGTGCAGAACCCGCGTCTCGACAATATAGGGTCAAGGTCACGCTTGAAGGTCAAAGGTTTGAGGCTTTATTTCGTGTCCGCTCCATATCTCCGAGACGGCTTGAAGGATTTTCATGAAACTTAGGTCACAGGTTCACCTCATCAAGGCGACGTGCAGAACCTGCGTCTCGACAATATAGGGTCAAGGTCACGCTTGAAGGTCAAAGGTTTGAGGCTTTATTTCGTGTCCGCTCCATATCTCCGAGACGGCTTGAAGGATTTTCATGAAACTTGGGTCACATGTTCACCTCATCAAGGCGACGTGCAGAACCCGCGTCTCGACAATATAGGGTCAAGGTCACGCTTGAAGGTCAAAGGTTTGAGGCTTTATTTCGTGTCCGCTCCATATCTCCCAGACGGCTTGAAGGATTTTCATGAAACTTGGGTCACATGTTCACCTCATCAAGGCGACGTGCAGAACCCGCGTCTCGACAATATAGGGTCAAGGTCACGCTTGAAGGTCAAAGGTTTGAGGCTTTATTTCGTGTCCGCTCCATATCTCCCAGACGGCTTGAAGGATTTTCATGAAACTTGGGTCATATGTTTACCTCATCAAGGTGACGTGCAGAACTTGCGTCTCGACAATATAGGGTCAATGTCAAGGTCACGCTTGAAGGTCAAAGGTTTGAGGCTTTATTTTGTGTCCGCTCCATATCTCCCAGACGGCTTGAAGGATTTTAATGAAACTTTGGTCACATGTTCACCTCATCAAGGCGACGTGCAGAACCCGTGTCTCGACAATATAGGGTCAAGGTCACGCTTGAAGGTCAAAGGTTTGAGGCTTTATTTCGTGTCCGCTCCATATCTCCAAGATGGCTTGAAAGATTTTCATGAAACTTGGGTCACATGTTCACCTCATCAAGGCGACGTGCATAACCCGCGTCTCGACCATACCGGGTCAAGGTCAAGGTCACGTTTGAAGGTCAAAGGTTTGAGGCTTTATTTTGTGTCAACTCCATATCTCCAAGACGGTTTGAAGTATTTTCATGAAACTTGGGTCAGATGTTCACCTCATCAAGGCGACGTGCAGAACCCGCGTCTCGACCATACTGGGTCAAGGTCACACTTGAAGGTCAAAGGTTTGAGGCTTTATTTTGTGTCCACTCCATATCTCCTTAAAGGATTTTCATGATACGTGGGTCACATGTTCACCTCATCAAGGCGACGTGCAGAACCCGCGTCTCGACCATACCGGGTCAAGGTCACGCTTGAAGGTCACAGGTTTTAGGCTTTATTTCGTGTCCACTCAATATCTCCAAGACGGCTTGAAGGATTTT
The DNA here is from genome assembly GCA_031761405.1 of Serripes groenlandicus. NCBI lineage: Eukaryota > Metazoa > Mollusca > Bivalvia > Cardiida > Cardiidae > Serripes > Serripes groenlandicus. Next base: position 23,414,718 of record JASEVX010000001.1, read on the forward strand.
CATGAAACTTGGGTCAGATGTTCACCTCGTCAAGGCGACGTGCAGAACCCGCGTCTCGACCATACTGGGTCAAGGTCACGCTTGAAGGTCAAATGTTTGAGGCTTTATTTTGTGTCCGCTCCATATCTCCTTAAAGGATTTTCATGAAACTTGGGTCACATGTTCACCTCATCAAGGCGACGTGCAGAACCCGCGTCTCCACCATACTGGTTAAAGGTCAAGGTCACGCTTAAGGTCAAAGGTTTTAGGCTTTATTTTGTGTCCAGTCAATATCTCCAAGACGGCTTGAAGGATTTTCATGAAAATTTGGTCACATGTTCACCTCATCAAGGCGACGTGCAGAACCCGCGTCTCGAACATACTGGGTCAAGGTCAAGGTCACGCTTGAAGGTCAAAGGTTTGAGGCTTTATTTTGTGCCGCTCCATATCTCCAAAACAGCTTAAAGAATTTTCATGAAACTTGGGTCACATGTTCACCTCATCAAGGCGACGTGCAGAACCCGCGTCTCGACCATACCGGTTCAAGGTCAAGGTCACGCTTGAAGCTCAAAGGTTTTAGGCTTTATTTCCTGTCCACTCAATATCTCCAAGACGGCTTGCTTATGTTTAGCAACAGTTGTTAACTGTTTTGAAGAATACTTCAGTCTTGAATGTTACAGCTGCAGTAAAAATATGTGTTTCTGTAAACCATTTGAAATCATGTCCACTTTGTACCAGGTCAAGACAAAACATTAGTAATTAAAAATTGAGTACTGTCCAACTTGGTCAAATTTTTGTTTGTCTGCTTTATAGGTTGGAATGTTTTGAGAGATTTTGACAGATATTTGAGGGGGAGACATATGTTTTTGTCAAAACAATTCTAGTTATATTTATCTATAACGTCTTGTGCACAAATATAATTGTATTTGAGGACTGAACCATTACAGAAATTTACCATTCAAATCATTGACAAATTCCTAGTCTATAAATGAGCAATAACTGGTCTTGTTAATTTATGGACAGTGATGGCTCAAATCAGATGAAGAAAATCTTTGTTTTCTTGAGAATGGATGCAGATACAAGATTTTAATTTGAGATTATTAAAAGCAGATGTATTATCCCCCTTCAAATGCAGATTTGATATTTGTTTCATATGTCAATCCATCCAGAGCCATATCTAAGGCATGATTGGATAGATTTGATTAAAATTACATGGAAATGTTAACCACCATAGGTAAATGACACAAAGCAAGTTTCACTAAGATTGTCTCATAAATACATCACTTTTAATGTATATCATTTTCTTGGCAATGCATTTATATTTTGTTGGGAGTTATTGCCCTTTTATTTCAAAACATTTGTAGATAATTTATAGATTACTGACTCAAGCATTGACATTATACCAACACATTTCTAATTAGTGGCTGATCTATTTCTTCTTTATTGTTTTTGTCAGGTATCAAGCCATTTGTGTGCCTTATTTGTAACACAACCTTCACAAGACAGCACAGTCTCAACTACCACATGCTGATACACAACAACCAGAGCAGGTTTACATGTAAGGACTGTGGACGGAAGTTTAGACATCCTAGTCATTTCAAGGTGAGAATAAAGGGTTTAGTAATCAAATCCGTTGTGGGGATGCATTTTAGTTTGATAACTACTACTCTACAATTAAAAGCAAAGGTGAATGTTGATTATGCCCACAACTCTGTGTGTGTGTTTGTTTGTTTACCATGCTTTTTGTGTTGCCTGCCTGTAAGACAGGAAAACATTTAGGGATCCCTTCCTCGTTGTCCGTCAGTCATGCTTTTACTTAATTACAGTGGGACCTGTGTTTAACCCTTTCCCTCATATAAACGCTTTCTGACGCCTCTGCAGCAGACGGCTTTTTGAAAACATAGTGACAAAAGAAGAAATTGCACAAAATGTGCAATTTCTCCTTTTGCCACAATGTTTTCCACTTTTAGTCAAAGGTTATCCATTCAATTATGGAGATTTTCTATGTTTTGACAAAATACGTTCAAAGTCGTCTGCTGCAGAATTGTTGTATGAGGGAAAGGGTTAAGACCACCCATGGGAAGACAAAAATCTGGTCTTTTTTTTACGTGGTCAATTATGCAGAAAGCGAGTAATTGGGGAACTGAAAGTATGGTCTGTAGATACAGGGAATAGCTATTCAAAGGGGAGTCATTAGCACAGGTTTGACTGTAGTTGTATTTTTGTTCTGTTTGAGAAATTCACTTGGCATGAAATTTCTATTTGTAGGAGCACCTAAGAAGACATACAGGTGAGACCCCATTTGAATGTATGGACTGTGGCCAGAAATTCAAAACTAGAAACACATACAAGAGGCATCTGAAGACGAGACATGGTAAGCTGCTGACGGCCAGCGGTATCCATCAACTGAGTCTTGAAGAGTTTGCAAAAGTTCGTACAAAGAAATATAACATACCACGGCTGCCCGACATTAGTTACCAGATGCCAGAGCTAACATTCACTAAGCTGAAGAAAAAGAAATTAGACAGGGATACACATTATCCTTTTCTGCCAGAAATTAGTTATGAAATGCCTGAGCTTACATTTACAAAACTGAAGCAGCAAAAGAGAGATGAGGACAATGGAAATGGTGACATTACAGTGGTTGATTTTGAGAAAATGAAAAGTTTTGACGAGATCAAGAAAGAAGTGGACTCTGATACTGAGGATCCAGAGCTCAACACTGTGTTACAGGCTCTCTCTGGTCATGAGGAAGCCCTGAAACAGTCTGCGGAAAATAAACAGGAAATGGAGGAAGAAGCAGAGATTGATGTTAAGTCATGAAATACTGTGTGTAAATAAACTATTATTTGTTAAGTCATATTTGTAATACTAAATAGGGCCCAAGTTTGTACAGAGTGCTAAGTGATGACTTATGGTTTGAGGTAGACAATTTGAAAGGATACATTTTCTACCATCACAGGTTTCAATTTGGTAAATTCTTGAAATGGGGATATATACCATGTAAATATTAATCAAACCACACAAAAATCAACATAATCATAATGAGCAATTTCTCCTTTTGTCACAATGTTGATTAACTCTATTCAATAATTATAAATACTTTAATTCCTAGAAATTGTCCATAGTTTTGCCTTCATAATTCAGTAGTTGTCTACTGCAAATGTTACGTATGTGGTAAGAGGGTGGTGAAATGGGTTTATTATTTGAATCAGAATACAAACAAGTGTACGGTGTTTTTTTGTGAGATCTACGTTTCCTCCCTACTTATAAATTGCTTAAAAAACGGACATCAAAGACCAACATCAGAGCATGTGACTGTAAGCTGAGCTGGGTCTGCTTTCTTGACACAAATCGTCTATATATGGGTGTCTTGCTTTATGGTTCATATGACAGCTTTAAATCCTAGTCCTGCAATCATCAAACATTTTAAATTCTAGTCTAATGATTGGTTTGAAAAAAATGTGTTGAATTTCAATGATTAGATAGAATTTCTGATTGGCTTAATCATAGCAGCTTGGCTAGTTTACATGAGCAGAGTAAAGACATTTCCTCTTCCAATTGCTAATTATGAAAGGGATTTACATTTGATTTTTGAACTGTTAATTAGAAGCCAGAACAACTTCGGTGATGGCGTACTGCACATTGTCTGTCTTTGTCCATTATAATCATTATATTGTGAACATGATAAAAATCCAATTCTCATCAGATTCTTTCCAATTTGTACATATTCTTTATATCACTTATTGAAGATAAGCCAATTCTGATTATTAAAAAAAAAATGGCTAGTGATCACAGTTTACATCAGATTCTTTTCAAACTTGCATAGATTGATTCTGCCTGTTTTAGCAGAAAGCCTTAGCAAAAATAGCAACAATTGTCACTTAGTTAAATACAAATCCTTGTTAAAAGGGTAAAAATAGCATCTCCAAGCCCAGTTTTCATACGATCATTTTGAAACATGTACTGACAATTAGTTTCAGTAAATGCATAAAGCCTGCAAACAGTAGTGCAAAAACATGTCAAATAATAAATAAATCTGAAAATTATAGAAAAAGCTTATTAGAGACTAAGATTTCTCTTAGGATTTTTCTTTAGGTTGCACAGAGCTCTAGATAAGGGGCGTTTTGCATGTTCTTAACCCTTTCCCTCATATGACAATTCTAGGGCAGATGACTTTGAACTTATTTTGTCAAAACATAGAAAATCTCCATAGTTGAATGGATAACCTATGACAAAAAGTGGAAAACATTGTGGCAAAAGGAGAAATTGCACGTTTTGTGCAATTTCTTCTTTTGTCACTATGATTTCAAAAAGCCGTCTGCTGCAGAGGCGTCAGAAGCGTCTATATGAGGGAAAGGGTTAATTAACTAAAATTCTTATTTGATCCTTTACCCTGTGTTGTGGGAACTAAAAAGAATCATCTCGTTGAGACAAATTCTTTTGAGTACCCAATCCATAGGGTTTAGTAGAGTTATAAGAGAGATATTGTTGGGAAAAAGACCAGTTTACTCCTCCTTATCCGGTCCTCTGTGTGTTCTATTGTTTTGGGTTGAATCTGGGCCACTGATAAGTTTTAGTGGTCCCAGATTAAATGTATCTGTTTTTCTCTGTTGGTATTTTGGTCAGGCATTTTTTTGTCCACGCTATTTCTTAGCAACTGCTGGAACGAATTCAGTGAAACTTTATACCATGTGCATATCGTAATGGTACATGTGATGGATTTGTTTATAGTTATACACAATCATGTAGTCCTATACATCATGTTATATATCAACATTTTGGTCTGTGCTATTTTTCAGCGCTCTCTGGATGAAGAAAATGAAATTTTATAGGAAACTTAATGCCATTCCAGTGACAGTGAGAAAGTTATAGCCCCTTGACTATTATACATAGTGTATTATAGCAACATTTGTGTCTGCGTTATATCGTAGCACTGGGTGAAAAACAATGACATTTTATAGGAAATTTATAATATGATATTCAAGTTAGTAAAGTCCTTACAGAGTAATTGCCCCTTGACTATTATATATTGCGTCGCGTACAAGCATGTGTTTTGCACTTTCTTAGCACTGGGTGAAATATAATGAAATTTTATAGGAAATTCTATGCCATTCCAGTTGGATGGTCCTTACAGAGTTATTGCCCTTTGACTATTATACATAGTGTTGCGTACCGACATTTGTGTCTGCGCTATATCGTAGCACTGGTGTGAAATACAATGAAATTTTATAGGAAATTTATTATTTGCCATTCAAGTTGGTAAAGTCCTTACAGAGTTATTGCCCTTTGACTATTATACATAGTGTTGCGTACCGACATTTGTGTCTGCGCTATATCGTAGCACTGGTGTGAAATACAATGAAATTTTATAGGAAATTTATTATTTGCCATTCAAGTTGGTAAAGTCCTTACAGAGTAATTGGCCCTTGACTATTATACATAGCGTTGTGAACCAACATTTGTGTCTGCTAATTCATAGCACTGGGTGAAATACAATGAAATTGTATAGGAAATTATATGTCATTCCAGTTGGTTAGTCCTTTCAGATTTATTGCCCCTTAACTATTATACATAGTGTAGCGTACCAACATTTGTGTCTGCTATATATCATAGCACTTGGTGAAATACAATGAAGTTTTATAGAAATTTATTATATGCCATTCAAGTTGGTAAAGTTCTTGCAGAGTAATTGCTCCTTGACTATTATACATAACGTTGCATACCAACAATTGTGTCTGCGCTATATCATAGCACTGAGTGAAATACAATGACATTTTATAGGAAATTATATGCCATTCCAGTTGGTTGGTCTGTACAGAGTAATTGCCCCTTGACTTTTATACAAGGAGTTGCATACCAACATTTGTGTCGGCTTTTTCATAGCACAGGGTGAAATACAATGAAATGTTATAGGAAATTAAATTCTATTCCAGTTGGTTAGTTCTTACAGACTAATTGCCCCTTGACTATTATACATAGCGTTGCGTACCAACATTTGTCTCTGTGCTATTGCTCAACAACTACTCAGTGAAATCTAATAGGAAGCTCCTTTACCAAGAGATGTGCATATTTATATCGGATATCAGTTAGATTGTTTTTAGCTTACCTGAGCACGATTGGGAAAACAATATTTTCAAAACATACTTACCAGATTAGAAAATAATTTTCTTGGATTGACCCTCAAGTCATTTCTATTTGTTGAAAAACATGGGGCTGAGATTGTTTTCCTTGTATATGCCAAAATAAACTTTTATTGTTTTAAAGCCTGATCCTTTAACCATATATGCAAGATCATTTTCTGTTGATGAGCTCAACTGAACACAAAGTGCAATGATCACTCATTGTCTGTCCGTACATTCATGTTCCTACAAACAACTTCTCCTAAACTAATGGATCAATTTCAAAATAATTTTACAGGAATGTTCCTCTTTTAGAGTTGTTCAAAGAGCAGAATTTCATGGAAAACTGGTTGACATGGCAACAGAAAGAAAGTATAAGTATTCCTTATTTTATGAATACAGTAAATGCTCTAAAGTTAACTTGTCCAAAAGTCAAGGCCTTATTATACCCCCGGTTCCGAAGGAAAGGGGGGGTATACTGTTTTACCCATGTCCGTCCTTCCGTCCGTCCATCCGTCCGTAACACTTTCGTTTCCGGGCTATTTCTCTGCAACCGCTTTTTGGAATTTGATGAAACTTCATAGGAAGGATCACCACCAAGTGTAGATGCGCATATCGTGTTTGCGTTCCGGTTTGATTATTTTTCACGGAGTTATGGCCCTTTACCCCTATGTATGACTAAATTCATTTCCGGGCTATTTCTCTGCAACCGCTTTTTGGAATTTGATAAAACTTCATAGGAAGGATCACCACCAAGTGTAGATGCGCATATCGTGTTTGCGTTCCGGTTGGATTATTTTTCACGGAGTTATGGCCCTTTACCCCTATGTATGACTAAATTCATTTCCGGGCTATTTCTCTGCAACTGCTTTTTGGAATTTTATGAAACTTCATAGGAAGGATCACCACCAAGTGTATATCGTGTTTGCGTTCCGGTTGGATTATTTTTCACGGAGTTATGGCCCTTTACCCCACCATCAGGCTATGTATGACTAAATTCATTTCCGGGCTATTTCTCTGCAACCGTTTTTTGGAATTTTATGAAACTTCATAGGAAGGATCACCACCAAGTGTAGATGCGCATATCGTGTTTGCGTTCCGGTTGGATTATTTTTCACGGAGTTATGGCCCTTTACTCCACCATCAGGCTATGTATGACTAAATTCATTTCCGGGCTATTTCTCTGCAACCGCTTTTTGGAATTTTATGAAACTTCATAGGAAGGATCACCACCTACAAGTGTAGATGCGCATATCGTGTTTGCGTTCCGGTTGGATGATTTTTCACGGAGTTATGGCCCTTTACCCCACCATCACATATGTCTTTCAAAACATGAGCGGGGGTATCACTAGTGAGCAGTAGCTCACATATTTCTTGTTTTTAAATGATTTGGCACAAATGTGCCTTGGGTGAACCTCGATCAAAATTGTTCAAATAAGTCCGATTCGGTGAAACTTGTACAATTTTTTAAAGTTTTCACTTTAATAAATCTTGTCTGAAAGTAATGGCCAACTTTGATTGGGGAATATAAAGAACATAGGTATGGATTTACAGTAGAAATGGATAACTTTTATTATTTCACTTTTATCTTCTTTTTTAAAATAACAAATTATTGTATTTTGTACAGAAAACATTACGAAAGAAGCGAGCTGTTATCTTCATAACTTAGATGCTGCATGTACATAGCTATTTTAGAAATGATAGAAGTAAATTTGTTATATTTGTTGAAATTGTATTTGTTTGTCTTGTCATGATGCAACCCAGAATTTTGGAGAGCCCTACTCTAATATGCTATCTTGTGCTCCCAACGAACCTTGGAGGATATGTATCATGTCTATTTTTGTGTCAATTGAAATTAAGCACCGACACTTCAAATGCCTCGGTGGTGTAGTGGTAGAGCTTCCACCTTGGCTGCCGGAGGTTGCAGGTTCCATTCCTGGCCAGGTCAGGTCATACCAAAGACTGAAAATGGAAGTAATTGCATTCCCACTTTGGTGTCGGGATAAATGACCAGTGTTACAGGTAAATTACCCAGGAAACGCTGTGATATACCTAACAAAACTTTGAAAGTGGCGTTGAACACCGTACTAACAAATCCTGAACTACTGGGCCAGTTTCTACCAAACTACATTGGCAACAGAAAGTTGCTTGCCTGATTTGAAATTAATTTTGCAAAAATGCTTGTTGAATGAACCTTTCGACCTAGATTGTTTAAATGAATCCACTCTGTTGAAAAAGAAGACCATCAGGAACATTTGTGCGAAATCATTTTGTAATTTGGCCTCGAGGGGTTAGAAAGAGATGTCACTTGAACCAAAATGTTGACGGATGCCGCTGCTGTTGAACATAGACAGACTGCAAACCACTGACATCGAATGATTCTAAAAGAGGTTCTTATGGCAAGACTAAAGGAATGATCTGGAAAGAAACATGAAAGAGTGACACAAATTAACCCTTTCCCACATACAGAGGCATATTGTGATCACATTTTGACCATTGTTTGTCGTCAACAATTGCCTTGTTAACACTACAGGCTACATTTTGCATCCAATCTTCATGAAAGTCGATCAGAACATTCATCTCCATCAAATCTTGGACAAGTTCGAAATTGGGCCACATGAGGTAAAATTGAAGAAAAATCTTGTTAACACTTTGGAGGCCGCATTTTAAACTTTACCAGAATGTTTTGTCTTGATGATATGAAGGCCAAGTTTGAATATGGGTCATGTTGGGTCAAAAAATAGGTCACTAGGCCAAATTGATGGAAAATATTGAAACTTTGTCAGAATGTTTGTCTTGATGATATGTAGGCCAAGTTTGAATATGGGTCATGTACGGTTAAAAGCTAGGTCATGAGACCAAATTTAAGGAAAATCTTGTTAACACTTTAGAGGCCACAGTTTTTACTTCAGCAGCTTGAAATTCTGTCAGAATGTTTTGTCTAAATGATATCTAGTTCAAAGTTCGAATATGGGTCATATTGATGGAAAATCTTGTTAAAACTCTTGAAACTGCATTTTTTATTTCAGCAGTTTGAGACTTTGTCAGGTGTTTTGCATTAGTAATCTCATAGCATAACTTAGGTGAGCCATCTAGAGCCATCATGGCCCTCTTGTTACTAGATATGTTCAGTCATCTGTTGCAGATTTGTTGTATATGGGAAAAGGTTAAGTACAATGGTCTCTACAACTACATTACATGGTATTGTACTGATCCTTTGCACTTGCAGTTTGCATACAATATAAACAAGACAAGAATATATTCTGCAACAAGGAAAACATCGAGGACAAAATAGAATGATGGTCTGACATAAGACAATTTATAAAAGTTAATTACATCAAGATTTACTACAAACATAAAATGCTTACAGTAGGTCACCTGCAGATACAAATTTCAATACACTTTCCTGTGTCATCCAACACAGTCCGTCCCTTGCTTGAACGGTAAGAGCCGGCTAAATGGGTCGGGACGATTGGAGTCGATGCAACTCCTAAGCTCCAGCAGGTGGGCTGGTATTGGTTTTGTACCTTATATATTTTAATCTCAATGTAAATAGAAGGTTTGGGACCAATATCATCTTTCCTGTCTGCAGCCATATGACCTTACCTGTTGAGAGTGGCGTCAAACCCATACATTTCCTGGGAGAATTGATAACATGTAACCCTTTCCCGCTTGTAGACTCCTCAGCGGCAGAAGACTTTTGGAAGCATTGAGACAAAAGGCAAAATTGCTCAAGATGAGCAATTTCGTCTTTCGTCACAATGTTTTCAACATTATACTCTCATTTATGGATTTTTTTTTATCTTTTTGACAAAATGTTTTCAAAAGTCGTCTGCTGCAGATTTGTTGTATGTTGGAAAGGTTTAAAAGAAAAAGTGTAAGCTGGCTCCTTGGAAGAGAAAATTGTTCAAAACAAATTAATGATAAAAGAGAGGGTTGTTTATTATGCAAATATACATGTATATGTCATCCCTTTCACATATTATGTAGAAGTTAAGGCAGCAACAGCCTATACCGAAAGCTGCTTTCTGGGGTTTTTAGCTCACCATGTGTCCTTTGTAGTCAACAATTTCTTAAATAACATCTTTTAAATTACTGGGTCCATTGAAACCAAACTTCACAGGAATGCTTCTTTGGTGGTCTGCTTAAATATTTGATAAAAAAAAAAATCAATCAATTTATATCTTGTTCATTGTGTCATCAGAAAGGGGGGAAAAAAAGGTAAAAACTTTAAAAAAAGATCCTTGTCCAAAAGAACAGCCCAATTTGAAATAATTTAGCACAAATGTTCCTTTACATAAACCCTCTGCCAAGTTTATTCAAATAATTCCAATCCGTTAAAAAACATAGTTGCCAGGGGGTGAGGTTAATTTTCCTTACCAGTATAATGGAATATAGTAAAAATCTTTAAAAATCTTCTTGTCCAAAAGTACAGGCCTGATTTGGGAAAAAAACGGCACAAGTCTTCCTTGGGTGACCCGTCATGACCCATATTCGACTCTTCACCGAATAAGATTGATGAACATTGGATGAAAACTGTAATCCCAAGAAAATTGTGAAGGACGACAGACATAGCTCATGTCCGCTTAGAAAGGTGAAGAAAAGAGGACAAAAATCCGATTTCAACGACAAAAGTATTTATTAACAGATGTACTAGAGGATTTCAATAAGTTCAGCCGCATTAACAACTTACATGTAACACTTACAATTTTTTTTTTAACAAGTTGTATTATATCAAATATCTTGACACCGATGCATAAGGTTTAACCCTTTCCCTCATACGGCAATTCTGCAGCAGACGAATTTGAACGTATTTTGTCAAAAAAAAATAGAAAATCTCCATAATTGAATGGATAACCTATGACAAAAAGTGGAAAACATTGTGACAAAAGGAGAAATTGCACGTTTTGTGCAATTTCTTCTTTTGTCACTATGTTTTCAAAAAGCCGTCTGCTGCAGAGGCGTCAGAAAGCGTCTATATGAGGGAAAGGGTTAACACTTTCACACAAATAGACACTTTCTGACGCCTCGGCAGCAGACAACCTTGGAAATCATTGTGGCCAAAGGAGAAATTGCTCATGATGAGCAATTTCACCATTTGTAATAAAAATTTCATCACGATTCAAATAATCATACTTTGGTTTATGGAGATTTTCTAAAGTTGGAATTTAAAATAATTTCAAAGTCGTCTGCTGCAGATTTGTTGTATGTGGGAAATGTTCAAGGATGTACTGAATTGAGAAGTGGATATTTAAAAAAAAATTGATGTTGTCAATTAAAATATGTTTAGTCATAATGCCTTTTTTATAATACTTCAAAATTTTAAACATAGTGCATTAAATTTATTTGAGATAAAGAGCTAAATAAATTTAAATGCACTGATTTTTTTCGTGAGCCTTCCAACCACTGTCCAGCCTCCATGTTTGATGATATAATATAGCTGTGTAAAAACAACATAATTATTAAAATCCATGTATATCAATTTTAATCTAGAACTTGTATAGTATCATAAGCTTTTGAAAATAAGTAGAACAATATTGGAATACTTTAATGACAATTAAAGATATGTTTGAAAAATATATACCGGTAAACATAAATTTTTTAATGAAAATTTTGCTCAGTGACATATTATACTTTTCTTTTTAAATATTGATAAATGAAAGTTATTGCAATAATCTGAAGAAATTTCAGAAATAGTTAAACATTATAAACATGTTTTTTCCTTATTTAACCCTTTCCCTCATATAAACGCTTTCTGACGCCTCTGCAGCAGACGGCTTTTTGAAAACATAGTGACAAAAGCAGAAATTGCACAGAACGTGCAATTTCTCCTTTTGCCACAATGTTTTCCACTTTTTGTCATAGGTTATCCATTCAATTATGGAGATTTTCTATGTTTTGACAAAAAACGTTCAAAGTCGTCTGCTGCAGAATTGTTGTATGAGGGAAAGGGTTAAAAGTTTTGAACTTGTCTGTTCTTACACCTGACAGATATGGGTTCTCATTAAGTCAAAAATAGCGTTTATTGATGAGGTTTAATTACAACATATCACATGAATGTTTATAGATATGTATTACCTTTCCCTCATACAACAATTCTGTAGCGGACGACTTTGAACGTATTTTGTCAAAACATAGAAAACCTTCATAATTCAATGGATAACCTATGACAAAAAGTGGAAAACATTGTGGCAAAAGGAGAAATTGTACGTTTTGTGCAATTTCTTCTTTTGTCACTATGTTTCAAACCCCCTTCTGCTGCAGAGGCGTCAGAAAGCGTCTATATGAGGGAAAGGGTTAAATAACTTCAGAATGAGATTTAAACCACAAGAAGACAAACAACTAGCACACCATCTTTCAAATATTGGTAATTAGCATGAAAACATGTTTTTTTATTGTGCTGAAATAGCCAAAAAAATGCATATCATAAGGCTTCCATAAATGAATCTAGCATAGAATTAAGCCCAGCAACATACCATTTTTTTGGCGTGTTTTTTATTATCCATACATCCAACTTTCAAAAAAACAATGTTACAACATAAATATTATAAAAAATCCACTTTTCAGTTCAGTACATCCTCAAATAATGCTACCCTGAAAACTCCAAGAGGGAAGCCACTTCTACCAATGTTTGTGTAAGCTGCTTTGGCACATATCGATCAATCCTCTAGCATTCTGTCTGTCTGGCATTCTGTCATTTTGTTTATAGACAAATTGGCAAGCAGCACATGAGTTCCTTTAAGAAACTCTTGTAATCCTTGATATGACCCCTGTCTGAGGCTAAACCAAAACAGATTCTCTAATTTTCAGTATGTCATGTTTTAATAGACATGTTGGTAAGCAACACATGTGTACCTTTCAAACACTCTTGTAGTCTTTGATATGACCCCTGTGTGAGGCTAAACCAAAACAGATTCTCTAATTGTCAGTATGTCATGTTTTACCCCTTTCCCTCATATAGACGCTTTCTGACGCCTCTGCAGCAGACGGCTTTTTGAAAACACAGTGACAAAAGAAGAAATTGCTCAAAACGAGCAATTTCTCCTTTTGCCACAATGTTTTCCACTTTTAGTCATAGGTTATCCATTCAATTATAGAGATTTTCTATTTTTGACAAAATATGTTTAAAGTCGTCTGCTGCAGAATTTCGTATGAGGGAAAGGGTTAATAGACATATTGGTAAGCAACACATGTGTACCTTTCAAACACACTTGTAGTTTTTGATACGATCCCTGTCTGAGGCTAAACCAAAACATTCATAATTTGAATATAAAATGTAAAAATTAAAAGAACAGTTTCTAAATGACATGACTTGTAACAAATCTGAATTTAAACATTTCCAACATACAATAAATTTCAAAAGAACACTTGCTTTTTTCGCAAGTAATCATGATCAGCCAAAAATAAGATCGTGAAATGTTACATGTTGTGGTAATGGAGTGCTGTACACTTGAAATTTCCCTTTTTGTCTTTCTTTAACCCTTTCCCAAAAACAAGTTCCATAGCACACTACTTTGAAATAATCTAGACAGAACCATTGAAATAAATTATATAAATGAATGTATAACTATTGAGAAAAGACGAAAACAGTGTGGCAAAATGGGAAAATTGTCATAAATCATTTTTGATTTTTGCTTTCTCTCTTCATTTTGACAAGTTTGGACTGCTTATTTTCTAACATCGTCAGTACGTATAACAAGTTAAACAAGTGTTAGTTTAGAAACACAGTTGAAGAAATTGTTGAAGGCCATACAATACTGTACTAATGTACTAATAAAGGAAACCATCAATTTAATTTTAAATCATGAAGACCTCATAAATTTGCCTTATCCCTTTCCCTCATATAGACGCTTTCTGACGCCTCTGCAGCAGACAGCTTTTTGAAAACATAGTGACAAAAGAAGAAATTGCACAAAACGTGTTTTCCACTTTTAGTCATAGGTTATCGATTCAATTATAGAGATTTTCTATTTTTTTGACACAATATGTTCTAAGTCGTCTGCTGTAGAATTGTCGTATGTGGGAAAGGGTTAACAATTTAATTTGGCCGAAGAATCTAATGTCTTCCCGAAAATGGTTTAAACATTTCCCACATACAACAAATCTGCACTAGATGACTTTGAAAACATCTTGGCAAAAATACGGAAAAAGTCCATAAATAAAATAATATTTTTTTTAATAGAGTTGACAAAACATTGTGGCAAAATGTGAAATTGCTCATTATGCAACTTCTACTTATTCCAAAATGTTTTGCTGAAGAGGCTTGAAAAAACATCTGTATGTGGGAAAGGGTAAATATCTGCCAATATTTTATAAATCTTTGGATAATATCCAGCCTTAGAGGGACTAGGCTACTGGTTGCATGCATAACATTTTAAAGGTGCTGAACAGAGATACATTTTTGAAATGTTGAAACTTCTACAAGTATTGTTAATAGTGACAACAAAGTAAGTAATAAATAATTCAAATTTATTTGGCTTAAATTTTGAAAAACAGTCAATTGAAAGTCATGAAAATGTACACAATTTGGCTTACTGGGTATGCCTACCCAATACAAATAAACCATCAATAATTAGATGTTGAATGTGAAATTATTGCTTTAATTTTAACCCAGAATTATGATTCTAATATTTCAAGACAACTTTTGAACAGTTTTAAAACTTTGACTATACTACATGTATCTATAATCTGAAGTTCGGCACCTTTAAAGGGAATATGATTATGTTTTTACCAGAAGGTTTGTTGTCTGTAGTAGATAATAACATAGGCATCAAAGCCATCTGTATCAGGAATAAAATAAATATTAAATGACATATACATCTATAAACCAATTTAAAAAAAAAGCATGATATGTAGGCAACTTTAAATTAAATATAAACTCTATACATCAAGAAACCAATGAATAATAATTATAACAAAACAACTTAACAGAAACTTTTCAAAAGGCCATTTGTCAAACAAGTACTCCAACATTTGGATTTGGCTTTCAAAGGAACCGGGATTAGTGTTGTTTTAGACAGCGGCTGTGGCTGAATGCCATCTAATAACGGAATGTTTTTGTTACTGCGGTTACCAATCACCTGGGATGGTCAACTGTTACGTATAAGGGTTAGGAATTCTTCGCGTGTCTTTGGATCCTCTCTAAACACGCCTAACATGGTACTCGTCACGGTTCGACTGTTCAGTTTCTGGACACCTCTCATCACCATACACATGTGACTGTAAATAAACATGAGTAAAAAATAATCTTATTTTTTTCTTTTTAACCATTCACCTTTTCTGATATCAAATTAGTCGTCTGTTTAACCCTTTCCCTGATACGACAATTCTGCAGCAGACGACTTTGAACATGTTTGTCAAAAGATAGAAATCTCTATAATTAAATAGATAACCTATGACTAAAAGTGGAAAACATTGTGGCAAAAGGAGAAATTGCTTGTTTTGAGCAATTTCTTCTTTTGTCACTATGTTTTCAAAAAGCCATCTGCTGCAGAGGCGTCAGAAAGCGTCTATATGAGGTAAAGGGTTAATAGTTTAGAATATGGCTGTACAGGGTAATTGTTTTCTTTGGACAGTAAATATTGCTAAATGCGCATGCACTGAGTCATTGAGGACCATTCGTTAATTTCCTTATCAGGTGATAGTGTTACTATGGCCCCGAAAGGGGAATAATTCAGTCAAAATCTAATGTTGAATTATTGGACTTGTCCTGCATGGTCATGTGATGACATCAATTAAGTTTGTGAAGCAATAGCATTTGTAGAATTTGTAGATTGTGAGAAAAGGCATTGCATGCAAAACTGACCAAATTTTCTAAATCTCAAAAAGGGGATAATTCAGTCAAAATCTGATGGAAAGTTATGTGACTTGTCCTGCAAAGTCTTAGATGACGTCCAATAAGTATGAGACACATCAAAGCAATAGCATTTGTGGTTTGTGAGAAAAGGCTTTGCATGCAAAACTTTAGCCAAAGCTGCAACATGAACGCAAAAGCGACTGCAAACCAGATTTTCTAAGTCTAAAAAGGGGCATTCTTCTGTCAAAATATAATGTAGAGTTATGGGACTTGCCCTACAAAGGTCATGTAATGACGTCCAATAAGTATGTGAAGTTTCAGAGCAATAGCATCTGTGATGTTTGAGAAAAGGCCTTGCATGCACAACTTAAGCCAATGCTGCAACTTCGAATATCTTGATCGTTATAGTTCGCAAATGTTGTTATAAATGGTATAGCAGAATAAAGGTTTAAAATATGATCATAAATAACATTTGAGTCTTTTGCAGCAAACAATTGAAAACAATGAAAACATTGTGAGTATAAAAGTGAATTGCTAAAATAACCAATTTCTTCACTTCCCATGAAGTTTCAAACTTCAGTGACTTCATTGCGGTATGGAATACCTTTCACCCCTAAAGCCAAAGTTCTCTTTCACATAAAGTTTCTGATGTTACTATATCACAGTTTTGATCCCTGCTTTTGATAACTGCTTTCTCGCCTTTGCACTCAGTAGTGTGGAGTTAGCATAACAAGTGTGCTGGTGTCAGAATGAATGGTTGATTGATTGATTGATTAGGGTTTAATGCCATTTTTAACAATTTCTCAGTCATATCACGGCGGCCAGTTCACCTACTCATGTGTTTCCTGATTTTCTCACACCAGTTCTCCACACAACAATCTTCCAAAGCACCTGGCTACTTTTCCACATAGACTTAGCCGATTGGTGGAAGACGAACGACGCATGTCGTAATGACTTTCGTCAAACGTCGGAAAGAAAGTTGGCCGAGCCGGGATTCCAACTCACAACCCCTGGATTGACAGCCCACGTCGTTACCGACTGAGCTACCGGGACTCAACCAGAATGAATGGACAAGTAGCACTAAGTACTAACTTGCCCAGAAAACACCATGATATAACAGAAATAATGTTGAAATCGGTGTAAAACAACATGTGGGTGTGTGGGTATCGAGGAGGATTTTTTTAAACCCTCTCCCTCATATAGACGCTTTTTGACGCCTCTGAAGCAGACAGCTTTTTGAAAACATAGTGACAAAAGAAGAAATTGCTCAAGACGAGCAATTTCTCCTTTTACCACAATGTTTTTTACTTTTAGTCATAGGTTATCCTTTCAATTATAGAGATTTTCTAATTTTTGCTGCAGAATTGTCGTATGAGGTTAAACTACTTACGTTGCTTCAATAACAACTCCGACTCCTGCAGGTTGAATAGCCTCAGTAATGGCAACAGCTATCTGTTTAGTCAGGCGTTCTTGGACTGTGAAGTAATGGAAAAGCAAGTTCATGTATAATTAAAGGAAATATGTATGCTCACTTCTTCCCCACTACTTACCGGTAAATGTCTTGAATCAATTCACACACTTTCTGACGCCTCTGCAGCAGACTGCTTTTGAAAACTTTGTGGCAAAGGAAAAATTGCTCATTTATGAGTAATTTCTCCATTTGCTTTTTTTGTTTTTGAACTCTCTTCAATGATCAATCTTTTGTTATTGGAGATTTTCCAAAGATGTTTTCAGATTCGTCTGCTTTTAATTTTTAGTATGTGGGAAAGGGTTAAATAAAAATAAAAAGTTGAACTTAACCCAATCATCAACTTTAAGTAGCTATTTTAAAGCATAACAGTTACATTTCCATGTTAAAACAATTTATTTTGAAAATTCTTATTGCCAAAATAGCATAATGGTGCTTCAACTAAAAATCTGAATATAATACACATAAGACAACTATTTTAAACATTAACCCTTTCCCTCATACAACAATTCTGCAGCAGACGAGTTTGAACATATTTTGTCAAAAAATGGAAAATCTCTATAATTGAATGGTTAACCTATGACTAAAGGTGGAAAACATTGTGGCAAAAGGAGAAATTGCTCGTTTTGAGCAATTTCTTCTTTTGTCACTATATTTTTGAAAAGCCGTCTGCTGCAGAGGTGTCAGAAAGCGTCTATATGAGGGAAAGGATTAAGCAATTTCACTTTTTGTCACAATATATTCAACTTTATGCAATAATTATACTCTCACTAACACAGATGTGTAACATTTTTGTCGGCCAGGGTCCAATCTAGTAATTCTTTTAAACAAGAGGCCCATGAGGGCCTATGCTCTACTGGTATGGTTCTTTGGTCTTTTTCAATCCAGAGCATGTATGTATGGTGAAGATCGGATAGTAAATGGAGGCTCTTTTGTGTTCACAAGCTGTATTATAGCAATTTTTACAATTTCATGGACCATAATCCAGTCTTGCATGGGCGGATCTGGCTGATTTTCAAAAGGAACCAAGCTCTCATCAATATTTAACTACTATCTAAGTTTGGTGAAGATCAGATAGTAAATGGAGCCTCTATTGTGTTCACATGCTCAATTATAGCAATTTGGACAATTACAAGGGCCATAATCCAGTCTTGCATGGGCGGATCTGGCTGGTTTACGAAAGGAACTGAGCTCTCATGGATATCTAACTACTGTATAAGTTTGGTTGAGATACAATCAAAAAAGAAGACTGTATCGTGTTAACAAGCTCTTTTATAGCAATTTTGACCATTTCAAGGGCCATAATCCAGTCATGCATGGGCGGATCTGGCTGGTTTTCGAGGAACCGAGCTCTCATGGATATCTAACTACTGTATAAGTTTAGTTGAGATACAAAAGTGAAGACTGTATCTTGTTAACAAGAAATTGTTTACGGACGGACGCACGGACGCACGACGGACAAATCACCACGACATAAGCCCTAAAAAGGGGGAATTTTATGAACAAATCGAGGCATTGCCTATGTAAAAAAGTGATCTGTGTCTTACCTTGTAAACGCCGGCTGAATATTTCAACAATTCTGGTGGAAAAAAAGAAAAAAGAGATTTTTTTTATAAATAAGAACAATTCTGGAACTCAGACACTTTGACATATCTGCAACATATCTGCAACGCATTACTTTAAAAGCATTGTTGTAAAAGAAGCAATAGCTCTTTTCCTATTTTCTTAATCCTGAGTATCAACAGAAAAAGCATGAAGACACTTCGAGATAATTGATTGATTATTGGGGTTAAACGCCATTTTCAACAATTTTTCTTGTCATATTTAACCCTTTCCCTGAATATAGACGCTTTCTGATGCCTTTGCAGCAGACGACTTTTTGAAAACATAGTGACAAAAGAAGAAATTGCACAAAATGTGCAATTTCTCCTTTTGCCACAATGTTTTCTACTTTTAATCATAGGTTATCCATTTAATTATAGAGATATTCCTTTTCTTGAAAAAATATGTTCAAAGTCGTCTGCTGCAGAACTGTCGTATGAGGGAAAGGGTTAAAACAGCCAGTTCACCTACTCGTGTGTTTCTTTACTTTTTCACCTCAGGACTCCACACAACATTTTTTCCAAGCAAATGGCTGCTTTTCAACATGGACTGTTAGCCCATAGGTAGAAGACAAATGACGCTTGTCACAGTCTGAATAAATGTTGGTCAACTGGGGTTTGAACTCACTACCCCTGGAATGACAGCCAACATCGCTACCAGGACTCGACAGTTCACAAAATGAGCAAAAGCTTCCATATTGATGTCAGTAGTCCGAGTCATGTTCAGTACTTTTGGATCGGGACTTCCCTTTACACCCTGTATGTCATCTCGTAGTATAAACTCGGAAGCCTCTTGAGAATAGGTCTACATTAACCCTTTCCCACATATAATAAATCTGTAGCAGACGACTTATTTAACATCTTTGCACAGATGTGGAAAATCCCTTTAGTTCAAAGAATAATTATTTAATGCAGTTGAAAACATTGCGACAAACAGAGAAATTGCTCATCATGAGCAATTTTTCTGTTAGCCGCAGTTTTTTCAAAGAGGCGTCAGAAAGCATCTTTATGTGGAAAAGAGTTAAAACTGATGATCCAAGGATTCAATTTTGATTTTAATTACCATGAACTTCGAAACCACCAAAGGAAAGAGGCGTCAGAAAGCATCTTTAAGTGGAAAAGAGTTGAAACTGATGAACCAAGGATTCAATTTTGATTTTAATTACCATGAACTTCGAAACCACCTAAGGAAAGAGGCGTCAGAAAGCATCTTTAAGTGGAAAAGAGTTGAAACTGATGATCCAAGGATTCAATTTTGATTTTAATTACCATGAACTTCGAAACCACCAAAGGTCTTTTGCCCATTTCCAATGACTGTCAACGCATTGAGAAGAGACGGGAATGGCCTAAATCAAAAGCATTGCCAAAGCTACAAAATCTTTAACGCTTTCAGTCATACGATTAACTTAAACCTTTCCCTCATATAGACTATTATTTCTGATGCCTCTGCAGCAGACAACTTTTGAAAACATTATGACTCAATTATGAAATTTCTCAAAACAAGCAACAACTCCCTTTCCTACAATGTTTTCAACTTTTTGCAGTAATTATACCTACAATTATAGAGATTTTCCATGTTTTTGAGCAGACATTTTCAAAGTCGTCTGCTGCAGATTTGTTGTATATGGGAAAGGGTTAAAGTTGCTTGTATCCTCAGCAAAAAAAAGTTGCAACCTATTAACATTAACATTCAGAATGAGCAATTTCTCCATTTGCCACAATGTTTTCCACTTTTAGTCATAGGTTATCCATTCAATTATAGAGATTTTCTATTTTTTGACAAAATAGGTTCAAAATCGTCTGCTGCAGAATTGTCGTATGAAGGAAAGAATGGGTTAACCCATTCCTGCAGATGCCTCTAAAGAAGACGACTTTTGAAAACTTTATGACAAAAGAAGAAATTGCTAACAAGCAATTTCTTCTTTTATCACAAAATTTTTAACTCTGTGCAATAATTATACATTCGGAATCTGCTGTGGTCGAGTGGTTAGCGTCGGGGATTTCGAAAACGGGTGTCCCGGGTTCGATCCCCAGTCGCGGCACTACGGTCATGGTGGAGTGCCCTTGGGCAAGGTACATTTTCTAGCCTAGTACTGGTTTGTTTACCCAGGGATCATGAATAAGTGAACTGTCGCCATGATATAACTGAAATAATGTTGAAAGCGGCGTAAAACCCTAATAAATAAATAATTATACTTTCATTTATAGAGAGCTTCATACTTTTCAGTAGATGTTTTCAAAGACGTCTGCTGCAAATTTTCTGCATGTGGGAAAGGGTTAAATATAATGAAAAAGCTCACAAATCACAACTGTTTCTTCCTTTCTTAACCCTTTCCCTCATTTAGACGCTTTCTGACGCCTCTGCAGCAGACGGCTTTTTGAAAACATAACTGACAAATGAAGAAATTGCACAAAACGAGCAATTTCTCCTTTTGTCACAATGTTTTCCACTTTTAGTCATAGGTTATCCATTCAATTATAGAGATTTTCCATTATTTGACAAAGTATGTTCAAAGTCGTCTGCTGCAGAATTGTCGTATGAGGGAAAGGGTTAATGGTTTTCTTTTTTTATTTCGAATATGAAGATTCCTATCAGCATAATATATCATATAAGGTCATTGGTTAAAAGAGAACTGTTAATGGAAGAGGGCTATCATTTTCCGAAATCAAAGAGACACAGTTAACCCTTTCCCTCATACGACAATTCTGCAGCAGACGACTTTGAACGTATTTTGTCAAAACATAGAAAATCTCTGTAATTTAATGGATAACCTATGACAAAAAGTGGAAAACATTGTGGCAAAAGGAGAAATTGCACGTTCTGTGCAATTTCTTCTTTTGTCACTATGTTTTCAAAAAGCCGTCTGCTGCAGAGGCGTCAGAAAGTGTCTATATGAGGGAAAGGGTTAAATCAGTGTGATTGCATTAGGAACCCCAAACAAAATCAATGTATCCACACAAAACAGGCAATAACTTCTAATTGGAACAGGGATTTGTGCTATCAGATTGCAATGGACTATATCTCACAATATTGTCTAATTTTCTCATTAACGCCTGTTCACATTCACGCTAAACAAATGTAACTCAATTTCTACAGGTTATTAGTCACCGGGCAGAAGCCCGCAACTTATATTTTTAATAGCTTTTCGGAAATGTTTAGACTAATGAAAGTCAAGAATACATAAATAAATCAATGCCGTCTTTTCTGGCGACATTTCTCTTGTCTTTTATTTATGTCAACTCTCCAATAATTTACATCAGTCTTTTTTTTTGCATTTTGAATGACAAATGTCTGCTTGTACATTTTCAAATTTCATGGCAGAATAAAATCTAAGGAAAGGAAAGTTTGATTATCTGAAAGCAATAAATAAAATGAACAAAACTATGTAACCCTTTCCCTTATACAACAAATCTGCAACAGACAACTTTGTTTGAATGAGAAAAAGGGTTAACCATTACTTCACACAGACGACATTTGACGCCTACTGTTGCAGACGACTTTTGAAAACATTGTCATAAAAGGTGAAATTGCTCAAAACGAGCAATTTCACCTTTTATTGCAATATTTTTAACTCTTTATCAATATAATTCTTTCATATTTCTAGATTGGTGAAATTGTTTGTCTTATGATTGTAAAGCAAACGACCTTTGAAAAGTCATGTGAAGTAATAGGTTAATATGCAGATATGCAGATATGCAGTAAATGTAACCAAATTAGTTCAAATGTGACGGATAGACACAGTTATACAGACAGACAGATAACACAGTGATCCCTAAGTGTCAACCTCCTACGGTAGGCGTCACAAAAAAGCGTTCAAATAAGCCTGAATATATATACGAGAGTGCTATGAGGCCCTAGATAGCTCACCTGAGAATGTGATCTTTAATGCAAGACCAAGATTAACACAACCAGTGCTTTCATTAAGGGCCAACACACAAAATACTTTCCAAGCAACTGGCTGCTTATCCACATAGACTGTTAGGCCATTGGTGAAAGACGAATGACGCTTGTCACAGTGACTTTTGTCAATCATCGGAAAGAATGTTGGCCGAGCTGGGTGAAGCTGCTTTACTCATCACGGAGGTATTCCGAATGGGATTATCTATCAGATTACACGATAATCTTGTTTACGTCATAGTAAGCGACTCTTTTGAAGGTAAAATTTACAGATGATTGTGATCTCGTTTACAAATTGACATATAGCCCTTCTGGCCCGATTTTTTTACAAGTTTTAAGATTGAAATCGGTCCAACGAGTTAAAAATCGGTCCTGATCGGCAAATTTTCGGTTTTCTGGAGGTCTGATGCATGCACACACTCATGTACACCAAACCGCCATTATGACAGATATGTCGAGCTCACTGCAAGCAGCTCAACAAATATTCTCAAGCAGACAGCTTTACAATATGCTTTCAGACAGTAAAATGGTTATCAACAGTCAATCAACCACAGGCTACTGAATAACCCTTTCACACATACAAACACAAATCTACAGAAGACAACTTTGAAAATATTTAAAATCCCTATAAATGAAAGTATTACCATTATTGAATTGTGTTTAAAGCTATGTAGCAAGATATGATATTGCTCACAATGGGCAATTTCTTTATTTGTCACAATGTTTTCAACATTCATATTTTGAAGATGCATAAGAATGGCAGGTGGAAAAGGATTAGTATTTATGTTTTGGTAATAAGACATCTACATAACTATTGATTTAACCCTTTCCCTCATATAGACGCTTTCTGACGCCTCTGCAGCAGACGGTTTTTTGAAAACATAGTGACAAAAGAAGAAATTGCACAAAACGTGCAATTTCTCCTTTTGCCAGAATGTCTTCCACTTTTTGTTATAGGTTATCCATTCAATTATGGAGATTTTCTATTTTTTGACAAAATACGTTCAAAGTCGTCTGCTGCAGAATTGCCGTATGAGGGAAAGGGTTAATTAACTTTTAAAGTCACGTAGTCATCAATTCACAACAATCTAACATCAAGAAATATCTTTTTCATGTACTGGTTGAAAAAACAAGAGGCCCATGAGGGCCTATGCTCTACTGATATGGTTCTTTGGTCATTTTCAATCCAGAGCATGTATGTATGGTGAAGATCGGATAGTAAATGGAGGCTCTTTTGTGTTCACAAGCTGTATTATAGCAATTTTTACAATTTCATGTGCCATAATCCAGTCTTGCATGGGCAGATCTAGCTGGTTTTCAAAAGGAACCAAGCTCTCATCAATATTTAACTACTATCTAAGTTTGGTGAAGATCAGATAGTAAATGGAGCCTCTATTGTGTTCACATGCTCAATTATAACAATTTGGACAATTTCAAGGGCCATAATCCAGTCTTGCATGGGTGGATCTGGCTTGTTTACGAAAGGAACCGAGCTCTCATGGATATCTTACTACTGTATAAGTTTGGTTGAGATACAATCAAAAGTGAAGACTGTATCGTGTTAACAAGCTCTTTTATAGCAATTTTGACCATTTCAAGGGCCATAATCCAGTCATGCATGGGCGGATCTGGCTGGTTTTCGAAAGGAACCGAGCTCTCATGGATATCTAACTACTGTATAAGTTTGGTTGAGATACAATCAAACGTGAAGACTGTATCGTGTTAACAAGCTCTTTTATAGCAATTTTGACCATTTCAAGGGCCATAATCCAGTCATGCATGGGCGGATCTGGCTGGTTTTCGAAAGGAACCGAGCTCTCATGAATATCTTACTACTGTATAAGTTTGGTTGAGATACAATCAAAAGTGAAGACTGTATCGTGTTAACAAGCTCTTTTATAGCAATTTTGACCATTTCAAGGGCCATAATCCAGTCATGCATGGGCGGATCTGGCTGGTTTTCGAAAGGAACCGAGCTCTCATAGATATCTAATTACTGTATAAGTTTGGTTGAGATACAATCAAAAGTGAAGACTGTATCGTGTTAACAAGAAATTGTTTACGGACGCACGGACGACGGACAAATCGCCACGACATAAGCCCTTCTGGCCTTTGGCCAGTAGAGCTAAAAATCAATGAAAATTTAAACTAGTTCTTAGTTGAATCCTGATGTGATGCTTCTGCAGCAATGAATTTTGAAAACATAAATGAAAATTGCTACTTTTGCCACAATATTTTCAGACATTGAAAATACTTTTTAAAAATTAGTGTTCCGAATATCCTAAATGTTTGGTTATGGTTATATATTGAATGGAATCCGTTGTGGTCGAGTGGTTAGCGTCGGGGATTTCGAAACCAGGTGTCCCGGGTTCGATCCCCAGTCGCGGCACTACGGTCATGGTGAAGTGCCCTTGGGCAAGGCACATTTTCTAGCCTAGTACTGGTTTGTTTACCCAGGGATCATGAATAAGTGAACTGTTGCCGTGATATAACTGAAATAATGTTGAAAGCGGCGTAAAACCCCAATAAATAAATAAATAAAATATATATTGAATATAACACTGGGCAAAGTAAATTGTGCAATAGTCTGAATCTGAAAGTTACAGGCCATGGGATCATAGGATATTTGCTAGTTTCCAAGACTGGCTTAAACTTAATTCAACTAGAACTATCACTGAAGATGATAAATACCCCCAAAACAGCACCTTGACTCATTTTATGAAATTTTATTAAATTCCAACAATTAGTTTTAAAGTTATGCTCTGGACAAGACTATACGAACAAGTAAAAGTAACAAAGGGCAATAACTCTGTAATTAAGTAAATTAGAGTTATGGTTCTTGTACACTGCACTTCCTCTCATTGTGCTCTACCATTGTATGAAGTTTTATTAGATTCCATCCATTAGTTATTAAGTAATTCTTAGGACAAGAAAAAGTATCAACGGGCAATAACTCTGTATTTAGGTAAAATACAGTTATGGTTCCTGTACACTGCACTTCCTCTCCATGTGTTGTATCATCTTATGAAGTTTTATTGAATTGCAACAATTAGTTTTAAAGTTATGCTCCGGACAAGGAAAATCGCAATCGACCAACCGACCGACCGACCGACCAACCACAGGGTGACTCCTATATACCCCCTCTAAACTTCGTTTATCGGGGGTATAATAATTGGGACAAAAGGTGAAATTTCCCATGATCAGCAATTCCTACTTTTCCCACAATTTTTACCAACTTAATTCAATAACTGAACTCACATTCAAGGAGACTTTCCGCATGTTTATCAAAATGTTTTCAAAGATGTCTGCTGCAGATATGTTAAAAATGGTTAACAGAAACTTCCCTCAAATGATGTACAATATCAACAGGTTTTAATATTTCCTAGTTTCAAGAACATATTATTTGATTGTCAGACATCACAAAAAAACCTGTTCATTCAGCTTACCTTGCCAATTTACTAAGTCCTAACAGTCTTTTGTTTGGTAGGTAACCTATGGATACCTGAAAAAAAGAAAAAAAAGATATTCTGCTTAGAGGTTGTTAAAGCTAAATATATGAACATAACATTCAGTTATATCTTCAGTTTAAAATTACCCTGGGTTAAATAAAATGTTAGTGCTACTTAAACCTTTCCCAAAACACAACAAATCTGCAGCAGACGACCTTGACAATTTCAAGGCATCAATATGCAAAATATCTATAATTGAAAGTTTTATTGTTGAATAGAGCTGAAAACATTGCAGCAAAGTGATCTAATTTTTATCACAAAGTTTTCAGATGTCTGCTGCAGATGTGTAAAGTGTGTCTAAAAGTGAGGTAGGGTTCAGCTGGTGATTCTTGAAAACAATGCGAGAAAACCAGAAATGGATCATCATTTTCTCAGCAGTTCCAATTATCACTGGGTATTTTACTGTTAACCCTTTCCCTCATATAGACGCTTTCTGATGCCTCTGCAGCAGACGGCTTTTTGAAAACATAGTGACAAAAGAAGAAATTGCACAAAACGTGCAATTTCTCCTTTTGCCACAATGTTTTCCACTTTTTGTCATAGGTTATCCATTCAATTATGGAGATTTTCTATGTTTTGACAAAATACGTTCAAAGTCGTCTGCTGCAGATTTGTCGTATGAGGGAAAGGGTTAACCCTTTCCCAACTGTAGACACATTTTTTTCTGTGTCTATATTTAGGAAAGAGTTTACAGTTGTGTATGAAGAGTATGCACATCTTTATTTGGGGATAATGTAGGCATGCAATAAATGATCATGTTCAATAATGCTCTCCTGACTCTACACTATTTCGAGGGCTTGGCGTGAAACAGTTGTACCTAAAATTGGTATTTTTTTTACTAGTGTTGGGACGATGATCGATTATAATCAAAAGTTGATCGGATATGCATCACGTTAGCGATAATCGATTGCAATTTACCACAATCGATTATCAATCGGTTCACCTTTTTTGCCTCATTTATGTTTGATTAATATTCGCTTCCACAAGGGAGATTACTCTCGTGGGCTAGCATGTAAATACAACAACTTGAAATCGAAACAAAGTGTTTTTTTGGCAATAAAATGATACAACCTAGTTAAGACAAGACATTAAGCCGGTATATTTTTTATCAAACATAAATAATAAGAAGCATTACGAACATTAAGGCTTGTTAAATACAATACTGTTTGAACCGATTATATAATCGATGTCTAATCGAATGAGGCAAAGTGATTGTAACCAATAATCGATTGTAAAAATGGAACCGATGGCCCAACACTATTTTTTACCAAGGTAAAACACACCACCATAAAGTCTTTATAAACGTTAAATCATTTTTCTTGGTAAACAATGGAAATTTAGGTGCCATTGCTCGTTCTGAGCAATGGCACCTAAATTTGCATTGTTTACAAGAGGGCCAAGATGGCCCTAAATCGATCACCTAATTGATAGTAAATTAGTAGCAAATATTTAACTGCAAATATCTGGGAAAATTTTATCAGGGAGTGCAAATGAAACTGCAAAGGAGTGGACACTTCTCAAGAAACAGCTTATCAGTAAAGGCCATTTATATCTTGAAATCTAACAAGAACTTTAATAAGAATGGAATTATAAAGTTTTTGTCATTTTGCACCTTTCCTGATGCCGCCTTGCTGCCCTGTTTTTCAACGAAATCAATATGTTTATTTAGAGGGTCACTTAAGGAACATTTCTACCAAATTATCTTGCAATCGCACAAGTAGATTATGGAGGAAAAGGATTTTAAAATTTGGGTATTTTTCTCACTTTCTGATGCTGTGATGTTTCACGGAAATTGTCCTTGGAGTTTGGGAGGAGATGATGTTTAAAGCTAAAAGTTAACACTTTGGCTCAGGTGATCTAATAAAAGGGTCAAATTGCCCCTAAATCAGGGTTTTCAAAATAGGTTTTTAGTTACAACCGTTTCACGCCAACCCCTTGATTTGCACTAACCCTTTCCCACTTGTAGACACACTCTGATGCATCTGCAGCAGACTATTTTTCTAAAACCTTGAGGCAAAAGGAGAAATTTCTCATAATGAGCCATTTCTCCTTTTGCCACAATGTTTTCAATTATATGATAATTAAACCTTTATTTCTGGAGATTTAACAACGTCTTTTGGCAATATGTTTTCAAAGTCGTCTGCTGCTGGTTTATTGAATGTGGGAAAGGATTATTCAACAAGACCTCTTTAAACCTTTTCCCAAATACAACAAATCTGCAGCAGACAATCTAAACCTTGAAAACATCACAGCAAAAATGTATAAAATCTCTTTAACCCTTTCCCTCATATGACAATTCTGAAGAAGACGACCTTGAACATACTTTGTCAAACACTGGAAAATCTCTATAATTGAATGGATAACCTGTGACTAAAAGTGGAAAACATTGTGGCAAAAGCAGTCTGCTGCAGAGGCGTCCGAAAGCGTATATATATGAGGGAAAGGGTTAAATGAAAAGATCAAAGCACTGAAAGTTCTAAGGGACCACTGGTTTGTGTGGATATGTGGGTAACCTGCTGCACGTTTTAGGGAAGTAATAATGAAAATTATGTAAACATAAAGGCAGAAATGCAGACAGTTCAAACATTTATTTAACGCTTTCCCTCACATACTGGCTTTCTGATGCCTCTGCAGCAGACAGCTTTTTGAAAACATGGCAACAAAATGAAGAAATTGCTCAAAACGAGCAATTTCTCCTTTTGTCACCATGTTTTCAACTCTATTCAATTATTGTTATTTCATTTATAGGTATTTTTTTTGTGCTTTTGCCTAGACGTTTTCAAAGTTGTCTGTGGCAGATTTAATGTAATTGGGAAAGCGTTAAGAAAGAGTAACTGTATTCCCAGAGATCTTCAATTGAAATGATGTGATTGATATAAGCAAATAAATATGTAACAATACTATTTGAAGATACAGGACATGTTCCTGTGATCTTTTGATAAATCTGCAGAAATATACAGCCACAGCTCTAGTTAAGGGGCATTTTTTCATGTTCTTAAATACTTATTTGACATTTAAATCCTACTTTGTAGGTACTCAAAAGAATCGTCTCATTGAGTAATAAGAGAAATTGTGTGGAAAAAGACCTGTTAACTCCCTCTTATCTAGTCCAGTGTACAGCAATATGCCATACAGTAGTACATGTATACATGGAACATTTTAGGTTATTTTCAAATGCATTGAACGGGTTACAGCTAATCACGAATGTCACTTGAACATTCACTTACCAATAATTATTTAATAGAAAGGTAAGCATTGTGTCAAAAGGATGAAATTACTCATTATAATCATTTTTTTTCCTTTTGCCACAAATGCTTTTAAAATACGTCTAATGTTGATGTGTTTCTAGGTGTAAAAAAGTTTAATTTATCTGATGCAAAACATCTACATGTACAGTCAAACCTGTGCTGAAGACCACCTTGAAATAGCATTTCCCTGTCTAAAGTGACCATACTTTTAGTTTCCCAAATACTCATTTTTTGTATAAATGACCCCACAAATAAAGACCACCTGTGAACAAAGACCAGAATGTTGCCTCCCCATGGGTGGTCATTATACACAGGTTCCACTGTACATTGAAACTACACCGTACTTAACCCTTTCCCACATACAACATTTCTGCAGCAGACTACTTCAAAAACATATTGGCAAACATGTGAAATATCTCCATAAATCAGGGACGTAGATTTACGTCCCTGCATAAATGAAAGGTTAAACATTGAATAATGTTGAAAACATTGTGGCAAGAGGGGAAATTGCTCATCATGAGCAATTTCTCCTTTTGCCACAATGTTTTCAAAGTCATCTGCAGCAAATGCGTCGGAATACGTCTGCAGGTGGGAAAGGGTCAATCTGAACAGTAACAGTTACTTACCTTTCCAATAAAAGGCACTAAATGATGTTCACACAGAGAAAACATTTCTATATCTTTAACAATCACCATCTCATCGTGATCTTCATCAAAAATCGCATCATTCAGTACATCTGAAATAACAAATTCAAATTTCACATTCAATATAGATTCATTCCTTAAAATGAGAGAAATAATTAAATGAAGACATTTCTACTGTTTCCATAATTTCTTTTTCCTTTTGCCACAATGTTTTCCACTTTTAGTCATAGGTTATCCATTCAATTATGGAGATTTTCTATGTTTTGACAAATTACGTTCAAAGTCGTCTGCTGCAGAATTGTCGTATGAGGGAAAGGGTTAACCGTTTATTGTTGACGGAAAAGAGTTGTCATCAGTGTGTATTGTGAAAGCACAGGAACTGTGTGGGAAGGTGCTAATGGCTTCAAATTGACAACTGAAAAGGGATATTGAAAAAAACACCCAAGTGAGATCAATGATTTGTGATCCACCAAGATTGATTATCATACTCAAACTCATGCCACTTAATCTAACCCTATCCCTCATATAGACGCTTTCTGACGCTTCTGCAGCAGACAGCTTTTTTGAAGACATAGTGACAAAAGAAGAAATTGCTCAAAACGAGCAATTTCTCCTTTTGCCACAATGTTTTCCACTTTTAGTCATAGGTTGTCCATTTAATTATAGAGATTTTCTATTTTTTTGACAAAATGTGTTTAAAGTCGTCTGCTGCAGAATTGTCGTATGAGTGAAAAGGGCTAACGCTTTCCCATATACAGCAAATCTGTAGCAGACGACTTTGAAAACATTGTGACAAAAACCTGAAATATCTCTATAAATGATAGGTTAATTGTTAAATAAAGTTGAAATCATTGTGGCCAAAGGAGAAATTGCTCATCATGAGCAATTTCACCTTTTGCTACAATGTTTTCAAAAGTCGTCTGCTGCTATTAAGTCAAAATACGTCTGCAGGTGGAAAAGCGTTAATTCCATAGCTCCCATTCAATTTTTACCCATACATAGTAAAACGGTACTTCAGATTCCCATACTTTCAACCAATTGCAACTTAGACCATGATCATTTTTTAACCCTTTCCCACATACAACAAATCTGCAGCAGATGACTTTGAAACCATCTGGGCAGATATATGGAAAACCTCTTAAAATAAAAGTGTTTTTTTCTGAAAAGAGTTGAAAACATTGTGGCAAAAGGAATAAAAGTTTATTAGTAGAGTAAATTTCAAAACAAGACAAATTGAAAAAAGAGAGATAACTCAAACAATAGGCATGAAAGAGTTATGGCTCTTGGTTTATCTGCAGGTCACAAGCAACATACAACCTAAGTTCGAGGGACATAATTGTGTAGTGACTAAGATAACGTTGTAAGTTATCAAACCTGACCAAGATATTCTGCCATCAACATATTGTTTAAATTTGGTGATGATCAGATAAATTATTAAGCTGACAAGACCAATTTTAGGTAATTTTTATAATTAAAGGGCAATAAATCTCTATCGACTAGAGCAATATGGCTAGTTATCAAACTTGTCCGAGATATTAAGCCAATACACATTCTGACCAAATTTGGTGATGATTGGACAAAGGCTTCACAAGTTATTTAGCTGACAAGACCAATTTTAGGTAATTTTTATAATTAAAGGGCAATAACTCTCTTATCGACTGGAGAAATATGGCTAGTTATCAAACTTGTCCGAGATATTACGCCAATACACATTCTGACCAAATTTGGTGATGATTGGATAAAGGCTTCACAAGTTATTGAGCTGACAAGACCAATTTTAGGTAATTTCTATAATTAAAGATTTGGTTTGTTTGGAGTTTAACGCCGCTTTCAACAGCTTTGGTCATATCACGGCGGTCAGTGCACCTACCCATGTTTTCCTGGCTTTCCCACACCAGTACTTACACAACATTCTTTCGAAGCCACTGACTACTTTCTCACATATATCAGAGGTGAGAGGCAATGGAAAACATCGCCCGAAAGAATGTCGCCGCAACCGGGTATCGAACCCGTAACCTCCAGATCACGAGTCAGATACGCTACCAATTGAGCTACCCGGCCGGGCTATAATTAAAGAGCAATAACTCTCAATTGACTGAAACAATATGACTAGTTATCTAGCTTGTCCGAGATATTATGCCAATACACTTTCTGACTAAATTTAGGGATGATTGGACAAAGGTTTCTAAAGTTATTGAGCTGACAAGACTAATTTTAGGTAATTTCTATAATTAAAGGGCAATAACTCTCGATTTATTAAAGCGATATGGCTAGTTATCGAACTTGTCCAAGATATTATGCCAATACACATTCTGACCAAATTTGGTGATGATTGGACAAAGGCTTCTAAAGTTATTGAGCTGACAAGACTAATTTTAGGTAATTTCTATAATTAAAGGGCAATAACTCTCGATTTATTAAAGCGATATGGCTAGTTATCGAACTTGTCCAAGATATTATGCCAATACACATTCTGACCAAATTTGGTGATGATTGGACAAAGGCTTCTAAAGTTATTGAGCTGACAAGACCAATTTTAGGTAATTTCTATAATTAAAGGGCGATAACTCTTGATTGACTAAAGCGACATAGCTGGTTATCAAACTTGTCCGAGATATTATCCCAATACACATTCTGACCAAATTTGGTGATGATTGGACAAAGGCTTCTAAAGTTATTGAACTGACAACATACTGGACGCAGCCCGCCCGCCCGTACGCCGCAGGTAAAACTATAATACGATCCGTTTTTTCAAAACGGGCGTATAAAAATGGATAAAACTAAAAAAATATGCAAGTTAGAGTTATGTTCCTTGAATTGTAAAATTATTTTGATCACAAGACTTTGAAGTGAATCAGCCAAACAGAAACAAAGTTATGTCCAATAAATGCAAAGTCTGACTGACAGACAGGCAGTAAGACAATGGAGCATTGATTCTTAACCCTTTCCCTCATAAAGACGCCTCTGCAGCAGACGGCTTTTTGAAAAGATGGCAACAAAAGAAGAAATTGCCCAAACGAACAATTTCTCCTTTTATCACGATGTTTTCAACTCTATTGTGTCACCTATGTGTCTCTCTGCTAAAGCAGATGACACAAAAAAGTCTTCATGTGTCAATTGTCTGGGATTTTCTATTTGACCCATTCCCACATGCATCAAAGCTGCAGCAGACCATTCTGAAAACATCTGATCAAAAATAAAGAAAATGTCTTTGAAATCAAAATATAATTAGTGAATCGAGTCCAAAACATTTTGAAAAAGGTGTAAATTAACAGCAAATTTTCCTTTTGCCACCATGTTTTCAAAAGCCAGCAGCCGCAAATGCAACTGCGTCTTGGGAAAGGGTTAACCATTCGCTATTTCCGAGTGCTATGATCAGTGTTGGGTATATTGAATAAAGATTCCTTACAACACTTAGAGCTCTAAGAATAATTGACAGAGATCTAATGAATGAAACCCGCTAATGTCATTGAGTCATTATTTGTGTTACAAATTGAAATCTCTTGTTTGACATGTTCGCTTGACAAAATAATTCCTGAGCTAAATACAGCTGAAGGTCAATTGAACAATGTAACCATCAGAGGTCCAGATAAGGAGGGGTATTCAGCTCTTTTTCCCACAATTTCTCTCTTATTATTAAAGCAAACACTATGTTGTGGGTACTCAAAAGAAACATCTCACTGAGACGATTCTTTTGAGTACCCACAACATAGGGTTTAATGGTCAAATAAGGATTTTAGAACATGCTAAACGCCCCTTATCTAGAGCCCTGACCCTTGGGCGACTTTATGCATGAGGCAGCTAGCTGAATATTGTCGAAACATGTCAATTCTGCTTATCCCACAATGTTTCCTCTGTATCAAAATTATACTTCCAATTTTCTAGATATTTATATTTTTGTCCTCAGAAATGTTACTTCAAACACTCTTATTGTAGGAATCCGACATAGCCGAGTGGGTAGCATGGAAGATATGGAACCGGGTGTCTCGGGTTCGATTCGAAGTTGCGGTGGTCATGGTGGAGTGCCCGTAAGGCACATTTTCTAGCCTGGTACTAGTTTGTTTACCCATGGATCATGAATAAACAACCTGTCACTGTGATATAACAGATATAATGTTAAAATCGGCGTAAAACCCAAATACATAATGCAACCAATCAATCAAACACGCTTTTTTTTTCTTAGTATGATTATGAGAGATGGTTGTTAACCCTTTCCCTCATACAGCAATTCTTCAGCAGACGACTTTGAACATATTTTGTCAAAAAATCTCTATAATTAAATGACTGACTTATGACTAAAAGTGGAAAACATTGTGGCAAAAGGAGAAATTGCTTGTTTTGAGCAATTTTTCTTTTGTCACTATGTTTTCAAACAGCCGTCTGCTGAGGCGCCTATATGAGGGAAAGGGTTAAATATGCAAACAATCAACTGAATCATCTATATTTTGTTCACCCCTAAAGTGGATGGTTTATTCAAATATATAAAAAAATCAATGAATATTGAACTTAGTATCTGATATAAATCACTTGATAACTCAAAACATATATTTTGTTTAATCTCATAATAAGTGTGTACATCTGAACTTTTAAACAGTTCCCGCTTAACTCAATTGTCGTCTGCTGAAGATGCGTCAGAATCTACAAGTAGGAAAGGGTTAACCATGTTTCTATTTTGTGAGTTTTTAAGCATTTCAGAAGACATTCATTTCTCCTTTTCCAACAATGTTTTTAATGTTATCAACTTAAATTGTATTTCCAAACTTCCAGAGATTTTATTGTTGTCCACTGCATGATTTCTTTTCAGAGCAAAAACAATTAGCAACGTCATTGCAGGTAACTAAATGCAGACGACTTTAATAACTTTAGGTAAAGAAATCTGGAACACCTCTATAATTGAAGGTATAATTACTTAAAATAGTAGAATACAGTGTGACTAAAGGAGAAATTGCTCATTTTGAGCAATTTCTCCTATTAATTTGTTTCAATGTTTTGTCGGAGAGCATCTATATTATATAAGGGAAAAGGTTAAAAAGATGAAAGGTGAAAGAAATAGCTCCCGGGGAAAAAAGGATTACATCCGAGTTACAGCTTGCTCTAATCGTTAATCATTTTAAATTGAAAAAATATTTTACAGAATTCTGTTTTCTTGAACCTTTCAAAATCAGGCAGCAATTTACTTGCTCTGTACTGAAATACAATCCCTTCCCCTCATATAGACGCTTTCGGACGCCTCTGCAGCAGACGGCTTTTTGAAAACAGTGACAAAAGAAGAAATTGCACAAAACGTGCAATTTCTCCTTTTGCCACAATGTTTTCCACTTTTAGTCATAGGTTATCCATTCAACTATGGATAGTTTCTATTTTTTGACAAAATATGTTCAAAGTCGTCTGCTGCAGAATTGTCGTATGAGGGAAAGGGTTAAATAAGGGATATGTAAGAGTAGTTCAAGATTGATCATTTGTTGTGTAATGCTGCTTTCAACAATTTTTCAGTTATTCTACAGTTGTCTTTAAAGTTGATAACCATACAAGAGGACTATGATGGTCCTACATTGCTCACCTTTGAAAATTCTTACGAAATACACATAAAAAGGACATGCCCCACCCCCTGTTGTCCATATTTTTCCTTAGAACTGAATAATCTAAAGAAATGGAGTCACCCAAAGAACATTTGTGCAAAAAATATTTTCAGACCATGCCAGACATTTTCATTATTTTGGATGAGAAGATTTCTATAAATATAACTTATAAGGAAAGCTAGCCAAGGCCCCTCTTCTTTTTTTAACAAATCAAATAATTTTAACGGTCTTGGTCGAGGGTGACCAATAGAAGATTTGTGCCACATTATTTGGCGAGGTAGTCCAGCAGTTTATACACTGGACTGTCAATTCAGAGGTTCTGGAAAACTAACGGTTGCTTTTAAGCGTCTCCCATCAACTAGAGATCAAGTACTGGTCCTTTCCAGGAAAAATAACCTTGCATGTATCGGTGCTATAGACCAGGCACGTAAAAGAACCAAGGGGTCTTTACAGAAAGAGCTAGGGTATCGTACCTGAACTCACTTGTATCTAACTTTGTCTGCATGTTAATTAAGGGTAAATAAAAACAAACAAACAAACACATTATTTTCAAATACAGTCTGTATTGGACAAGAAGTTATTTAGCATATTTTCTTTGTGTTGTCATGTCAACCAGAGTTTTCAATAGAATCTTTTATGAAACAGGAAACATTCCTGTCAAATTATATGTTTCACAAATACATGAAAGAGCCCATAATACGTTTCTTAGTAATTCTTGAACTAGTAATTTTCATTTTCTTTTCTTGATATTTAGAAGAAGGGCAGCAGTTGTCTAACAAGAGCTGTCAGAGGACAGGATGCTCGACTTTTTCATGCTTGCCAATAAAACAAAACTATTTTGGGTGGTACAGAAAACATAAGCAATTACTTTATCATACTATTTTTAAGCAAAGTACTTTATAAGTCGTTAAAGGGTCCTAATTCTTACAAAAACCTTCACTGAACTATGCACTCTTGGCTGTTGGTGGAGGTATTGATGGTAAAAAGATATTGTAAGTGTTTAAGCTATATCTCCAATTGTTTTGGAAAAAAATTGATGTGGTATGAATAACTCAACCAAAATTCTAAATCAAAAGAGGGCCATAATTCTTTTAAAAAAAAAACTTGACAGAGTTATGTACTCTTGTATGTGGCTGGAGGTAATGATGGTAAATAGGTATTGTAAGTGTGTAAGCTATATCTCTAATGGTTTTGAACAAAATTGGGTGGTATGAAAAACTTAAACCAAAATTCTAAGTCGAAAAAGGGTCATAATTCTTTAAAAAAAAATTGACAGAATTATGTACTCTTGTCTGTTGATGGAGGTTATGATAGTGAAAAAGTGGTCTTAGCTTCGAAGCAATATCTGTAATGGTTTTGACAAAAGGTGTATTGGTACAAAAAACTTAACCAAAAGTCGAAAAAGGACTATAATTCTAACAAAAACCTTGACAGAGTTATGTACTCTTGTCTGTCGATGGAGGTAATGATGGTAAATAAGTGTTGTAAGTTTCAAAGCAATATCTGCAATGGTTTTGACAAAAAATGGAATTGGTACAAAAACCTTAACCAAAATTCTAAATCGAAAAAGGGCCATAATTCTTACAAAAACCTTGACAGAGTTATGTACTCATGTCTGTTGATGGAGGTTATGATGGTGAATAAGTGTTGTAAGTTTCAAAGCAATATCTGTAATGGTTTTGACAAAAAATGGAATTGTTACAAAAAACTTAACCAAAATTCTAAGTCGAAAAAGGGCCATAATTTTTACAAAAACATTGACAGAGTTATGTACTCTTGTCTGTTGATGGCGGTAATGATGGTGAATAAGTGTTGTAAGCAATATCTGTAATGGTTTTGACAAAAAAGTGAATTGGTACAAAAACCTTAACCAAGGTGTGACACCAACGCCGACGCGAGTAGTATAGCTAGCCTTTTCTTCGAAAAGTCAAGCTAAAAATGTTTGATATTGAAATTCATGAATCTCTAGTATTCAAAATGAATATATAAAGAGAATATCTAAATTAATTTCTTAGCCCCCCACCCTCTTTTTCCTCCATACAACAAATATGAAGCAGACAATTTTGAGAATATATAGTCAAAAAACATGCACCATTGTAAAATCTCAATAAATGCAAGTTGAATTATTGAAATGGGAAACCTTAGATCTATAGAATCCAAAATGAATATAAATGGATCAAAATGGGACTGCAAGTTGGAAAGGGTTAAATGCAAATTTGTCTCGCTTATTCAAAATTGATGTTGCCTTTGTTTGATATCATAGAATCTTTGGTAATGAAGGAAATGTCACCTCAATTTGCATACATTCCAGACGTACGCTAACATTCTTTAGTTTGATAGTTCATATGCATCCGATATACGGCGTAGGTCACGCTACAACATATTTCTGAGTAATTCTTGAACTTGTCTCTTATTTACCAAAATAATTCAGATATAGTTTTAATTTCTTTCTTTTTTATTATTCTTTCTTTTCTTTATGTTTTAAAATAAGAAGAATGGATATGTTGTAGAAAGGAAATGGTTTAAAATGAAATTTAATTTCTATTAGTGAAACATGTATATAATGGGGAAAAAAAGGCCACTTTTTAAAAACATAGTGACAAATGAAGAAATTGCTCAATACAAGCAATTTCTCCTTTTGCCACAATGTTTTCCCCTTTTAGTCATAGGTTATCCATTCAACTATAGAGATAAAAGTTATACTTTTAGAATTGAAATAGAAACCATACATGCTTATAAAGTAATCATATTTAAAGTCCCTGAAGAAGAGCTTGAAGATTGAGTGTTTTTTATACGTATATAATGGTTAGCCACAATTATATAATTCAAAATACCATAATCATGTATTGCAGTAATCACTCTTGCATCATCTTGCATATAAATATTTCCTACTTTTTGTTTCTTAATTATCAATATATAAAAATAGATTTAACCCATTACCCAGGTAAGACTTATTTTTAGATTTCTTAGAATCGAAGAAGGGGACCATGATAGTGCTATGATATTGCTCACATGATTTAACCCTTTCCATCATACGACAATTTTGCAGCAGACAACTTCGACAGATTTTGTCAAAAAGTAGAAAATCTCTATAGTTGAATGGATAAACTATGACTAGAAGTGGAAAACATTGTGTCAAAAGGAGAAATTGCACGTTTTGAGCAATTTCTTCATTTGTCACTATGTTTTTAAAAAGTGGTCTGCTGCAGAGGCGTCAGAAAGCGTCTATATGAGGGAAAGGGTTAAAAGACCTTCAGTTTTTAACTCTACATATAAGGAAAACGAGCCTTGTCCCTGTGGTGACTACTAATGGTCATGGTGTAGAGGGTCACCCAAGGAGGATTGGTGCCATTTTTTTTTCAACTAGGGCCAGCCAATTCTATTGGACAATAAGATTTTTTTCATAATTTTACTCGATGCATATTAATATAATAAGGACAGGAAAATTATTCAGGTTTTTGTCTTTCTGTTGCACTGGCAACTAGAGTATTCCATGGAATTCAATTCTTTAGCCCTTTCCCACATACAACAAATCTGTAGCCTTTGAAATCTTTTAGACAAAGCATGTAATATTTCTGTAAATGAATGTTTTATTACTGAAAAAATTTGAAAGCATAGCGAATAAAGGAGAAATTGCTTGTTATTGTCAAAAAGCATCTGTATGTGAAAAAGAGTTATTCAATTCTGAAAGTAGACCATCTCTAGGAATATTCCTGGGGAATTATTAGGAAATTAGTCCATTGTTTTAATTAAGAGAAGTTGTAAGAAAGAAAATGTGAACAGACAGAAAACAACGGCTATTGCGTGATCACTGATAGCTCAAGTTAGTTACTAATGGCATCATGAGAGCCAAGGAAATATTGTTGAAAAAGGAGAAATGCCGCTTTATTAGTTTTTGCATCCTTTTTTTAATTAACTTTGGCAGCAGGGTTGAAAGTGATAAAGACATTCTATTTGAGTTAGGTTTAACCTTAATCTCACATGCAGCAAAGTTGCTTTGACTGATTAGGGTTTTAGGTAGTTTTCAACAATGTTTCAGTCATGTTACAGAGGCGCAACAAATCTGCAGCAGTTGACTAAGAAAACATCTGGGCAAAAAGTATGGTAACAAATTATAAATGAAAGTTTAATTATTTGTTGAAAACATTTTGAAAAGGGAGTAATTGCTCATTATGCCACAACGTTTTTAAAAACATCAAAAAAGTGTATGCATGTGGTAAAGAGTAAATTGATCATCCAGACATACATTATAATAATAAATCCCTGCCGTAACTTCCCTTTCCCCAATACATAGTCTTTTCGACATCTATCAGCAGACATGATTGAAAACACTGTGATAAAAAGAAAAATTGCTCATACTATGTAATTTTTACTCTTGCCACAATGTTTTCAAATCTTTTCAATAATTAAACTTTCATTAGCGAGATATTGCATATTTTTGCGTAGATGTTTTCAAAGTCTTCTGCTGCAGATGTGTTGTGTTGGAAAGGGTTAACTCTTACCACGCTAGCGGCAGGTTTTGTCAACCGTTGATGACATTTGCAAACAGTTTGGATCCAGATCAGTCCAAACTTTTTGTCACTCCGATTCAATCTCAGTAAACATTTGGGGAAAATAAATATTTTTTTATTTTTTAATTTTTTTTGCAGACGACAATATAGCAGACGAAAATAATTTAGCGTGCAAAGAGTTAATAGATGATCAATCATGATAACTGAAAAAAAGAACCTCTGCTTATTCATGTTTCTATGTAAATTAGATTCACGAACATAGCTCACAAACATCATGATCTACAGAAAATTACTTTGGAAAACATTTTTGGAAAGTGATAGAATGTCTCACTCAATCTTAGCACTTTCCTATACACAACAAAATTCGAGGGCTTGGCGTGAAACGGTTGTAACTAAAAACCTATTTTGAAAACCTTGGTTTAGGGGCAATTTTGACCCCTTAGTAAACAATGCAAATTTAGGTGCCATTGCTCAGAACGAGCAATGGCACCTAAATTTACATTGTTTACCAAGAAAAATGATTTAACGCTTTTAAAGACTTTATGGCAAGGTGATTAACCTTGGTAAAAAAAATACCAATTTTAGTTACAACCGTTTCACGCCAAGCCCTCGAAATATCCAGCATAACGACTATGGAACATTCTAGGCCAAAACCTCTATTGATGAAAGTGAAAAGTATTAAAATAGAGTTAACCCTTTCCCTCATACGACAATTCTGCAGCAGACGACTTTGAACATATTTTGTCAGATGGATAACCTGTGACTAAAAGTGGAAAACATTGTGGCAAAAGGAGAAATTGCACGTTCTGTGCAATTTCTTCTTTTGTCACTATGTTTTCAAAACGCCGTCTGCTTTAACCCTTTCCCTCATACGACAATTCTGCAGCAGACGACTTTCAACGTATTTTGTCAAAAAATGGAAAATCTCCATAATTGAATGGATAACCTATGACAAAAAGTGGAAAACATTGTGGCAAAAGGAGAAATTGCACGTTTTGTGCAATTTCTTCTTTTGTCACTATGTTTTCAAAAAGCTGTCTGCTGCAGAGGTGTCCGAAAGCGTCTATATGAGGGAAAGGGTTAAAAAGATTACAGCAAAAGGAAAAACTGTTCAATATAAGCATTTTCACCATTTGTCCCCATGTTTTCAAAAGTCTGCTGCAATTAAGACAACATGCATTTTTCATGTTGTAAAGCCAAACGATGTTTCCAAAAGTAGCATGACTCAGTTTAAACCCTTTCCCACATACAGCCTCTTTCAAAAGCGTCTGCTTCAGACGCCTTTTATTAACAAGAGCGCCGTAAGCAAATGCGAACATTTGTCTGCTTTTTTTAAGCCGAAAAAGGGACATTACTGAATAATTGTTAAAGCCAGAGTTATGTGACTTTGTTACATGTGTATTGTTCCTAGGAACATATGTACCAAGTTTCATATGATAAAGGTTTTTTTTAAGTTATGAGGTAGGGTTAAATTTTGTGACGCAGACCTGCAGAAGAATACAACGATGCCAAGGGTATCACAATACACCGACTTTTTTCTTCAAGAAACAGACAAGCTAAAA
This sequence comes from Serripes groenlandicus, assembly GCA_031761405.1. Classification (NCBI taxonomy): domain Eukaryota; kingdom Metazoa; phylum Mollusca; class Bivalvia; order Cardiida; family Cardiidae; genus Serripes; species Serripes groenlandicus. The sequence goes on from JASEVX010000001.1 coordinate 23,456,635, forward strand.
GGAGAAATTGCTCAAAATGAAATATTTCTCCTTTTGTCAGACTCTTTTCAATAATGTAATGTGACAGAGATATTTTAAATATTTTTGTCATTATGTTTTAGATGTTGCTTGCTTCATATTTGTTGTATGCAGGCAGGGCTCTAGATAAAGAGCGTTTGACATGTTCTAAAATCCTTAATTTATCCTCTAACCTTATGTTGTGGGTACTCAAAAGAATCGTCTCAGTGAGACGAGTCTTTTGAGTATCCACAACATAGGGTTTGGTTAGATAATAAGAGATATATTGTGGGAAAAAGAGCTGTAAACCCCAAGGGTGTACCGCCCATTACGCACATGCGTATAGAAAATTCCACAACCAAACGTCCATTTTAGAATATCAACACTGTAAATTGTAAAAGAAGAGCACCGCGTACGGCACAGACGCTCGACTGATATGGAGAAAAAAAAGTCGAGCTAAAAACAGGATAGTGCGTATAAAACATTCTTCTCTGGTTACGCCCTTGAACCCCTCCTTATCTGGACCCAAAATGTGAGTCCAATTGAACAGTCATACCATCACAAATGGGCAACACTTTTGTCTTTTTTTACCGAAATTACCTCTATGGATATATAGCATGTGGGTGACTAGACCTCTGGTGTGAGTTTGCTATGCATTTCTCTCATTTGTCAAGATTCCCAGGGTTATTTTTCTGCAGCAGATGAATTTTGATATTTAATCCTTTCCTTCTTACAGACGCATTTTGATGCCTCTTCAGCGGACAACTTAAGAAACCATTGTGATAAAAGACGAAATTCCTCATGAGATATTTCTCGTTTTGACACAATGTTTTCTACTTCATTCAATTTTTATACTTTCATTTACAGATATTTTCAAGTTTTTTACCAAGATGTCTTCAGAGTAGTCCACTTCTGATTTGTTGTATGTGGTAAAGGTTTACTTACTGACAAAAGTTGAAAACATTGCGGTATTCAAAGGTTGTCTGTGGCAGGCAGAGGCGTCAGAAAGCATCCGAATGTGGTAAATGGTTTAACCCCTTCCCTCATACGACAATTCTGCAGCAGACGACTTTGAACGTATTTTGTCAAAAAATAGAAAATCTCCATAATTGAATGGATAACATATGACAAAAAGTGAAAAACATTATGGCAAAAGGAAAAATTGCCAGTTTGTGCAATTTCTTCTTTAGTCACTATGTATTCTAAAATCTATCTGCTGCAGGCGTCAGAAAGCATCTATATGAGGGAAAGGGTTAAGGGGAAATGTTTAAAAGAAAACTTCTCCAGTTCCCATACGTTTTTCAACACTGTAATAATTCCAATTGTCCAAGTAGAACAACTTTTTCCTCCTATTATGTTTCAATGGAGAGGACTCAAAGCCTTTCCCTTTTGATGTCTCTTCAGCAGACGACTTTTGAAAACATTGTGGCAAAAGAAGAAATTGCTATAAACTTTTTTCAGCAATTATATCTACAGGTTTTAGAGATTTTCTATATTTTCAACAAGAAGTTTTCAAAGTCATCTGCTGCAGATTTGCTATATTTTGGAAAGGGTTAAAACAAGCAACTTCTCCTTATCCCACACTGTTTCCAACTATGTATCGTAGTTATTATTCCATTTTTTCAAATTAATACAAGTGCGTCCTCCCAAGGCAGTTAATTTCCCACATATAGAAGCATTCTGATGCCTATGCAAGGGACAACTTTTGCAAACACTGTATATATTGTCCCTGGGCAAAAGGAGAAATGTTAATATTGTCAATATGTTTTTAAAGTTGTTTGCTGCAGATTTGTTGTATGTGGGAAAGGATTAAACAAATAGCAGGTAACAGGTTAAATCTGAACCTATCTGTAATCAGATAATGGATTATATTTAGATAAGTCAATCTATTAAATACCTGCAATTTCCTCCCTATAGCCCTTTGTAAAAAACAACATAGCTTTGGCTGCCCTGTCTGGTGTCCTTTTTAGGCCCTGACGTTCCGAGTTCTCACCGATTGCATTTAAGACACCTTTATAATGTTCTGCGATGACACTCTGTTTAGCTTCAAAACTATTATCCCGATGTAAACAGTTACAGTTCTTTGCTGGCTGCTTCATTTCTGGCGTTATAAGGCCTGTGTCACCTTGCTTGATTGTTGACATTGGTTTTAGCCCTGCCTCTAATTCTGTGTCTCCAATGTCACCATTTGTAATAGCACTCTCACTGTTTGAATTGTTTGTGTCGCACATTTTGGTTAAAGTTTATAACGTTTTAAATATAATTATTCTGTTTAACTCAGCAGCTTTCTCTATCACAACCAATTACTTTCGTGCGTTTACTCTGTTACTGTCAGTGCTTGTCTATTTATAGCAGTAAATTTTACACTTGTCACATGACATTATTTCAATGTTGAGTGGGCGCTTTATTACTCCTAAACTTGGTAAACAAAGCGTCCATCTGATTTCAAAATAGAAAGTTGGAAATTTGGAGTGGTAATTAAAAAAGTTTCTAATTTTAGATTTTAGATTGCACTTTTATTTGCCAGAAACAAGGGATTGTACATAACTGGCTTATGATACAATGTATAGACTGACTAGGCAATGACTTTGATTCTTGAATCCAAACCAATTGACAACAGACACAGGGCTTACAGACTTTTCGACCTAAATAGGATTCTGGAGATTTCGTCTAACCTGGGCCACTGTTTTAGTTGTCCCAGGTCTAACTGATAATATAGAGGGGTAGAGATTTCGTCTAACTTATCGATTATAATACTACATAATCAATAATCTCTATCGATATGAAGGTGATATAGTAAGGTTAATTGACTTATTATAGTGAAAGACTACACACAATTTCAATTAGTTTGAACATTTTATGATTTTAATTTGTAATTTAATTTGTATTTGTTATCATTTAATTTACTATTACAATAACTGTTCATTACATCAGGGACCGTGTATATATTGTCCCTGATTACATCCTTTGGAGATTTTGTCCTCTCTCCTCAATGTTTTCAATCCTTTTCCCACAAATCAATGATAACTGTTTAATTCACATTTTTTTCCTACGCGAAATTATATTTCATCATATTCCTCGTCATGAATTCTGTCTGAACTCCCAACCAGTCGACATGACTAATCCTTATAAGAAAGATGTTTTTTGTGACTTTTTCCAAGCTTTTGACTTGATCAAGATTACAGGAATAAAAGAACTATATCACATTCAGTCACTTGTCAAATTACAGAAGAAAAGTAGAAGTTGTTAAAAATTAGCGACGGCTCCTTTTCTTACAAGAATGCTACTCTTAATATACATTGACATTACGGGTTCATCTTTTAGACGGAGCTTGTATGTAACCTTTTCCATGTTTTCGACTATAACAATCAACATTGTGGAAAAAGAAGAACTAGGGAGAATAATGTCAACGTTTTTGTAAACTTCAATCCAAAGAAGAAAAGTAGAAGTTTTTAACAAATTAGCGACGGCTCCTTTTCTTAAAAGAATTATAATCTTGATAATGATATATATCAACATTATGGGTTCATCATTCAGTCACTAGTGAATTCAAAGTAGAGAAAGAGAAGTCATTTATTATTTGCTACAGCGACTTTTCTCTTCATATATATCAACATTTCGGGTTCATCTTTTAGACAGAGCTTGTATGTAACCTTTTCCATGTTTTTGACTATAACAATCAACATTGTGGAAAAAGAAGAACTAGGGAGAATAATGTCAACGTTTTTTGTAAACTTCAATCCAAAGAAGAAAAGTAGAAGTTTTTAACAAATTAGCGACGGCTCCTTTTCTTAAAAGAATTCTAATCTTGATAATGATATATATCGACATTACGGGTTCATCTTTTAGACGGAGCTTGTATGTAACCTTTCCCATGTTTTCGTCTCTATAACAATTAACATTGTGGGAAAAGTAGAACTACAGAAAAAAATGTCAACGTTTTTTGTAACCTTTTCCAAACTTTCGACTTAATCAAGATTATGGGAAAAGAAGAACTATATCACATTCAGTCACTATTAAAAGTCAATTCAAAAAGTAGAAAAAGAGAAGTCATTTATTATTTGCTACGGCTGCTTTTCTCTTCATATATATCAACATTTCGGGTTCATCTTTTAGATAGTGCTTGCATGTACCGGTAACCTTTTTCATGTCTTCAACTCTATAACAATCAACCTTGTGGGAAAAGAAGAAACATGGAGAACAATGTCAACAATTTTTTGTAACCTTTTCCAAGCTTTCAACTCCATCAAGATAATGTGAAAAAAAGAACTATATCACATTCAGTCACTCGTCAATTCAAAGTAGAAAAAGAGAAGTTGTTTTTTATTTGCGACGGCTACTTTTCTCACAAGAATAATACTCTTCGATATATATCGACATTACGGGTACAGGAGAATAAGGTCGATGACTTTCGACTGTATAAAAATCAACGATTCAAAGTAGAAAAGGAGAAGTCGCTTATTATTTGCGACAGCTCAATTATTGCTTTTGACTCTATAACACGCAAGATTACGGGAAAAGAAGAACTATATCACATTCAGTCACTCGTCAATTCAAAGGAGAAGTCGTTTATTATATGTGACGGCTGGTTTTCTTAAACAATTACAGAATTTCATATATTGACATGCTATATCCCATTCAGTCATTCATAAATTGAAGTCATTATTGTTCAATTTGTATTCGGAGCAGTAGATAAATTACTGAATCATTACAGGAAAAAGTTGTTAAAAATTAACACGGCTCATTTTCTTACAAGAATTCTACTCTTCATATATATCGACATGCTTTCGACTCTGTAACAATCAACATTATGGGAAAAGAAGAACTATATGTTGCATCCCTACTGGAACAACTTATACACAAATACACATTCATTTTGCAAATATTTTTTTTTAACCCTTTCCCTCATATAGACGCTTTCTGAAGCCTCTGCAGCAGACGGCTTTTTGAAAACATAGTGACAAAAGAAGAAATTGCTCAAAATGAGCAATTTCTCCTTTTGCCACAATGTTTTCCACTTTTAGTCATAGGTTATCCATTCATTATAGATATATATTCTATTTTTTGACAAAATATGTTCAAAGTCGTCTGCTGCAGAATTGTCGTATGAGGGAAAGGGTTAAATGATGGCGTGATTCGGGAAACATTTTTATTTATAAATTGGAAAGGGATACAAATAGCGTAACAAACTGAAGGTTTAACAAAAGACAAATAGCTAATATTGAATTCACAAGTTGTTTTTAATTATCATTAAACATGTATGATTAAAGCCGACTGCCATTCAATAAAAAAACATTTATTTTTTTAATAATTAATTACAACACAACGTAATTCGAAGTATGCCGTCAATCATTTACGTAACTATTGAGTTCAAACAGTCGACACACAAGTCGGCACACAGTTAACCCTTTCCCTCATATAGACGCTTTCTGACGCCTCTGCTGCAGACAGCTTTTTGAAAACATAGTGACAAAAGAAGAGATTGCTCAAAATGAGCAATTTATCCTTTTGCCACAATGTTTTCAATTTTTAGTCATGAATAGGTTATCCATTCAATTATAGAGAAAGGGTTAATTGAAATAAAATAAACTATATATTTGAAAATGTTATGACAAACAAAATTAGCTAGATAAAGAATAAATAAAACCATCATATAGACAAAATTAACTTTTCTGGAACACATGGGTTTTCGTCAGGGACGTAGATAATCTACGTCTTATTTATGTCCCTGTTTTCTAACAGTACATCTGGATTTCAACTCTATTCAAATATTGAACTTTCATTGTAGAGGTTAACCCTTTCCGTCATACGACAATTCTGAAGCAGACGACTTTGAACATATTTTGTCAAAAGATGGGAAATTTCTATAATTGTTAAAATGGGTGTAATTTGTTTGTAAATTTATATGTATAGGATTCAATGATAAAGGGTGTTCTGCATGTAAAACACATAAAAAGTGTGAAACTTTTTGATTTACATAGATATAACGAAATAATTTATTGGTGTGATGTGACCAAAAAACTGTCTGACTTTGTTTACAAATCACAGGTATTAAAAGTGACAAGGCAGTATTGTATCTGTATTGAATAATTGATAATTTTCTGCGATAGTGCAAGTTTATGTTGACATAAACAGTTAGATCGGCCAATATCATTTACAGGTTACACTATTCACTATAACTCATTAACTTGACTGGTATATTTAACCCTTTCCCTCATAGTTACGGCAATTCTGCAGCAGACGACTTTGAACGTATTTTGTCAAAAAATAGAAAATCTCCATAATTGAATGGATAACCTATGACAAAAAGTGGAAAACATTGCGGCAAAAGGAGAAATTGCACATTAAAAAAAGCTGTCTGCTGCAGAGGCGTCAGAAAGCGTCTATATGAGGGAAAGGGTTAATTAAGGATTAACTTAACTGCTGGAATCTGGTGGGAAAATGATTGATTTTTAGCTCGACTTTTGAAAAAACGAGAGCTATTGTCATGACCCTGGCTGACGACGGCGTGGTCGTCCGGTTAAGGTTTTTTGTTTAGCTCATTATATATATTTTTTTTCTCCCTATCAGTCGAGCGTCTGTGCCGTACGCGGTGCTCTTGTTTGGTGTTATACGCCGCTTTCAAAAAAGAATTCAGTTATATCACAGAGTTTCCTGGGTTAGTTAGTTACCAGTTCCACTGGTCCATTTATCCTTACACCAGCCAGTCAGTCAAAATGCTAACTCCGTAACCCTGAGTGCCAAGGAGGGCAGCCATTACTACCTATTTTTAAAGTATGACCCAGCCAGGTATCGAACCCGCATCCGAGACGGACGCTCTACCACTACACCACCAAGACGGTTGGGTTTTAAATGACTTGACAATTTAAGGTTTGGTCGGATAATGCTTCTCGGAGGTACATTTTAGGGCAATCAAATGTACACCCTTTCCCTCATACGACAATTCTGCAGCAGATGACTTTGAACGTATTTTGTCAAAACATAGAAAATCTCCATAATTAAATTAACCTATGACAAAAAGTGGAACACATTGTGGCAAAAGGAGAAATTGCACGTTTCGTGCAATTTCTTCTTTTGTCACTATGTTTTCAAAAAGCTGTCTGCTGCAGAGGCGTCAGAAAGCGTCTATATGAGGGAAAGGGTTAATATGAAACAATCTGGTTAGTGGTTGCATATTAAATGATTGTAGTAAAGTCTATTTAACCCTTTCCCTCATACGACAATTCTGCAGCAGACGACTTTGAACATATTTTGTCAAAAACTAGAAAATCTGTATAATTGAATGGATTTGTTTTGAGCAATTTCTTCTTTTGTCACTAGGTCTTTTAAAAGCTGTCTGCTGCAGAGGCATCAGAAAGCGTCTATATGAGGGAAAGGGTTAAACTAAAAATTGTATGAAATTGCCAGTTGTAAATGTCAGGCTGCAATGTTAGTTGATTACCGGTACAACAAGGGCTGTTGATTTAGAGCCTGTGAGATCAAATCTAGGCTCATCCATTCTTTGTCTATCAAAAATATGTTGTACTTTTCATTTTCCACTTAAACAGGAATGTTCTTTTAGTGGACTTCTTAATCCTATGTGAGAACTACTGCTAGTCTGATTTGAAGATAATTTGGCAGTAGTCGTTGTCTCTACAACAAATGCTTTGAATGGATGGAAAAAATGGGCATCAGCTGGCATCAGAAAAGGGATAAACTTGCAACGCTTTAAAATTCTTCTTATCTAAAACTTGTCTGACTGCAAGGAAATGTGGTCGAAAAGATTGTGAGGTAACCCTCCTCTAAAATTGCTGGAACCATATAGACTCAATGAAAAATATCACTGCTGCCAGGTGGCATCAGAAGGGGGCTTAAATGACAAAAATTCTTCTCCTCTGAAACTACAGGTATGATTTCAAGATTATTTGGCAGTAATGAATCTAAGTCAGTCCAAGTACTGGGGTGAATGATGAGGGAACTTGCTTCTTCATTATAATTATGTAAAATATATATAAATGTATGTTCAACTTAATTAAAACAGATGTAAAAGCAGGAAGGATGGATGTCTTGGGGGATTTCCCGTATCTAGTGCAACAAGACCAACTGCACTACAAGGGATACTTGCAAGTACATGTAAGTACCAGACTCTGTCACTCAGGTTTTGGTTGATCCATGCTGAGCATTTACAGTTACCATTTTTTTGACATGTCTTATTGTCTATCCCTTTCCCTCATATGACACTTTTGCAGCAGATAACTTTAAACATATTTTGTCAAAAATAGAAAACCCTATAATTGAATGGATAACCCATGACCAAAAGTGAAAAAGCAGTGTGACAAATGGAGAAATTGCTCGTTTTGAGCAATTTCTTCTTTTGTCACTATGTTTTCAAAAAGGCGTCTGCTGCAGATGCGTCAGAAAGCGTCTATATGAGGGAAAGGGCTATACAGAGGACTAGATAAGATGGAGTACATTCGTCTTGCTTCCACAATATCTCTGTAAGCACTCGTTAAAACCTATGTTGTGGGTACTCAAAAGGATCGTCTAACTGAGACGATTCTTTTGAGTATCCACAACATAGGTTTTGGAGGTCTAATAAGGATTTTAGGGTAAGCAATACGCCCCTAAGTATCTAGAGCTCTGTCTTTATGAAGGATGACAAAAGCCATTTGGTTTGACATATATATTCAGACTTGTCTGCTTTGAAAAACATCTGAAGGGATACAGAGGTCCAGATAAGGAGGCGTATACAGCTCTTTCCCCCACAATATCTCTCTTTTTATCCAACCAAACCCTATGATATGGGTACTTAAATAGAATCGTCTCATTGCGACGATTCTTTCGAATACCCACAACATAGGGTTATACAGTCAATAAGGATTTTTAGAACATGCAAAACGCCCCTTATCTAGAGCTTGGGGGAATAAATTATATATCAAAATGTACAGTCATGCTTAACCCTTTTCCTCATATAGACGCTTTCCGGCGCCTCTGCAGCAGACAGCTTTTTGAAAACATAGTGACAAAAGAAGAAATTGCACAAGATGTGCAATTTCTCCTTTTGCCACAATGTTTTCCACTTTTTGTCAAAGGTTATCCATTAAATTATGGAGATTTTCTATGTTTTGACAAAATACGTTCAAAGTCGTCTGCTGCAGATTTGTCGTATGAGGGAAAGGGTTAAATCAGAAGTTTAAATTTTTAGACAGTTGAAAACTGGATATTGAAAATCTACTATGTATCCCATGTAAATTTTTGCAAGGCATCAAATGTCAATTGTATCGGTGAAAGATTTAACCCTTTCCCACATACAACAAATCTGGAGCAGACAACTTTGAAATTATCTAGACGGAATTAAGGGATATCTCTGTAAATGAAAGTATGATTATTGAATAGAGTTGAAAGCATTGTGGAAAAAAGGGAAAATATCTTATTATGAGCATTAAATTTTCTCCTTTTGACATAATGTTTTCATAACCCGTCTGCTGCAAAGGCATCAAAGGTCAATTTATTAGTAAAAAATTTAAGCTGGACATCTTCCAATATTATTTCCTCTAAGTATTTAGTAAACCCTATTTTGTGGATACTCCCGATAGTTAAATTGAACCCTTTCACATATATAGAAGCTTTTGCAGCAGATGGCTTTAGAAAACATTGTGACAAAAGGAGAAATAGCACAAAACAAGCAGTTTCTATCTCACAATGTTTTCAACTCTTTCCAATAATTAAACTAATTAATAATTAAATTAATAAATGTGTAGAGATTTTCCAAATTTTAACCCAGATGTTTTAAAAGTTGTCTGCGCAGATTCGTTTTGTGTGCGAGAGTTAACAAAAATTGACACTTCCATGTTTTCACTTTAGCCTTTTCCACAATCCTTATCAAACCAACAATTGAAGACTACATCAGATAACATTTAACCCTTTCCTTCATTTAGACGCTTTCTGACGCCTCTGCAGCAGACTGGTTTTTGAAAACCTAGTGACTAAAGAAGAAATTGCTCAAAACAAGCAAATTTCTCCTTTTGTCACAATGTTTTCCCCTTTTAGTCATAGGTTATCCATTTAATTATAGAGATTTCCTATTTTTTGACAAAATTTGTTCTATGTCGTCTGCTTTTTTTGTATGCGGGAAAGGGTTGATATCATGTAAACCAGGAAAAGAGCAGGTCCAATTACGAGCCTTTTTACGGACCACGAAAGCATCTTATATTCTAGTTCAGCATTCTTATCATACCTTTCAATGAAATAGTTTTTACACTATTAACAATATTTGCCAAGCCCCGGTAGCTCAGTTGGTAGCGATGCGGGCTGTCAATCCATGGGTTATGAGTTTGAATCCCGGCTCGGCCAACTTTCTTACCGACTTTTGAGTCAATGCGACATGCATCATTCGTCTTCCACCAATGGGCTATGTCTATGTTAAAAAGCAGCCAGTTGCTTCGGAAGATTGTTGTGTGGTATACTGGTGTGAGAAAACCAGGAAACATATGAGTAGGTGAACTGGTCGCCGTGATATGACAGAAAATGTTAAAAACGGCGTTAAACCCAATCAATCAATTAACAATATTTACAGGGAGAGTCTTATAAATTGAAGGTAAAACTATCCTCCAAATCCGGGCTGAAGAATGCAACAATTCTCTGTGATTGGAAGTTGCAACAACTTCTAAGGCCATACCAGGGCATAATAAAACAGGTGACTATTTAATTTAATGATTTAATTGTTTTTTCTGATGCAAACATTGGTTTTCGACCCCAAATAATTTTAATCTGTCTTATTAGCTCACCTGAGCACGAAGTGCTTAGGGTGAAGTCACTGTCCATCAGTCATCCATTCAAATCTTCTTCTCTGAAACTATTGTATGATTTTAAATTAATTTCAGAGGAATATTCCCTAGCTCAGCTGAACAAGCTGGTCACCAGTCAAAATATAGAAAACATATTTAAACTGAACTTTTGACCCAAATTAAAAATATTTTCACAAGAATGTTCCTAAGCTTACCCTCTATCAAAATTGTTCTTTTCTGCTGTACAAGATGGCAACCAGAGATAAAAGTAGTAAAATCTCTAAACAATATTTTCTCCTAAACCAATGACCCAATTTCAGAATAATTTCACTCAAAAGTTCCTTAAAAAGCCTGTTACCAAAATTGCACCTCCTCAGTAGTGCACAAGGCGTGTTATTGTGATCACTCGTAATCGGATGTCTGTTCAAAACTTCTGAAACCTATAGCGTCCCTTAGGTGGCCCTATTTAGAAATTGTTTTATGCAAAATACTCAGGTTAACATGGCAACAGAAATGAAAAACTTGAAAAGATCTACTGGCCCAATTTGAAAATAGATTTGACCAAATTAATTTTCCTATCAAGAGAGTTCAAAATATTTGATTGGTTAAAAACATAGCCACTCATTCCCATTATTTGTACATAGTTAAAAGCTATGAAAAAACCATTCTTATACAAAAGAACTTGTATGATATTAAAAAAACCATTTGTACAAAATGTCCTTGGGTAACCCTCTACCAAGGAGGTAAAAAATATTCGGGGATAGGTTTTCCTCATAATTCATTAACCCCTACCAAAGACGAATGGAATATTGGTTTGGCGTTGTCCTTTTGTCTGGAGCCATATCTAAGGCATGGTTTGATTGATTTGATTTCCTGCAAGCGGGGGATATAAATTTCATGAATTTGCTTGTTTCTTTAATTATGGCTTATGATGACTATAATAGAGTGTTACAGGTCCAACATTGCTCTCACATATCTGTCTTTACAGCGCCTTTCACAGTGTGACAATCTACTCTCTTTTCTCAAGGAACTTGAAAGTATTGCGGTAAGTTGTCATCTTGTCTTCAGATGTGTCTATTTCATCATTCTACTCCATTATTCAATCTTAAATGCATGTCTTTAACACTGAAGATCATTTTCTTTTTTATAACATAACAAGGTTGGCTATTGTTTAGTATTATTCCTTTGTGCTGTCTGATCTCTTGATGAGCTACAATCAACAAGCTAATAGAACAGAGTCACAGAGTCCAAGTGTTAACCCTTTCCCTTATACGGCAATTCTGCAGCAGATGACTTTGAACGTATTTTGTCAAAACATAGAAAATCTCCAAAATTGAATGGATAACCTATGACAAAAAGTGGAAAACATTGTGGCATTATGTTTTCAAAAAGCCGTCTGCTGCAGAGGCGTCAGAAAGCGTCTATATGAGGGAAAGGGTTAATGTTTTTCAAATATTTGCTGCATGTGGGAAAGGGTCCAGTAGTAAAATTACTCTAAAACATTGTAAGAGCCATCACATGCCATACTCCACTGACTATGAAAAGATGTTAAAAAAGAAATCAAAGACCAGAAATGACTGAATTTATGGCTGATAGAGCTGTTTCTTCACTCGATATTGATGTTTTAGGATGCACTAAAAGCATTCTCTGATTCTTCATTAGGGCGATCCCTGATATGCTATTTTTGGACTCTTTATACCCTCTGTTAGGGCGATCCCTGATATGCTATTTTTGGACTCTTTATACCCACTGCAGAAAGAAAAGAGCAATCTAAGCCATACTTGTTACAGAGGACTGCTACTGGTAGATAAAGGTGAGATTAGTCTTTTCCTCACAATATCTCTCTTATTACTCAACCAAACAATATGCTGTGGGTACTAAATTTGTTTAAAAGAACAGCCTGACAGAGACGATTATTTTGAGTACCAACAACATAGGGTTTGAGGGTCAGATAAAGATTTTATGAACATGAAAAATGCCCTTTATCCAAAGCTCTGTCGTTATATTTTAAATTCTAGTAATGAAATAATATGTATGAAAAATAGATGGATATAAGCAATAGGAGTAATTTACCATTTGTGGCCGGATTGCTGTAGCAATTCCGGTCCATAGATTGGCGATGTCTGTCTGTCTGTCCTTCAACATTTTGGTTAAAGTTTCAGGTTGAGGCAAAATCTTAGCACTGAAAAGGGTTACAAACTTGAAACTTGCCTGAAGGTAACCAGTAACAAGTTCTATTGATTTCTATGGTTACTTTGACCTTGATCTTGGTTTGTTGATTTTCAAGGTCAAATTGCCGACAATCCGGCCTTTCCGACTTCAGCGGTTTCTTGTCTGGAAGAGATATTCCCAAAGTAGATTCTCTCAAGTAGAGGGTTAACCCTTTCCCACATAAAACAGATCTGCAGCAGACAACTTTGAAAACATTCATGATAAAACATAATCTACATAAATGAAACAGAAAGTACTAAAAAGTTAAAAACATTGTGACAAACAGGTAAAATTGCTCGTTTTGAGCAATTTCTTCTCTTTGTCTAAATGTTTTTAAAAGTCGTCCAATGCAGATGCTTCAGAATGCATCTACAATGGAAAGGGTTAAATTAAGGATATTTGTTCTGTAGTTTAGTGTCTGCCATTTTCTGATGAAATCATCAGAACGGCTTACGTGATCAGTGTCACGATGGTTTTACAGAGTTGAAAACATGATGGGGAAAAAACAAAGTTGTTTGCTGTTACAGGCATCCAATGTCAACTGTATCTGGGACAGGGTTATATTCCGGGTGTTTGGAACATGCCTGTGATAAACCCTTTCCCACATACGACAATTCTGCAGCAGACGACTTTGAACTTAATTTGTCAAAAAATAGAAAAATCTCTATAATTGAATGGAAAGAGAAATTGTCGTTTTGAGCAATTTCTTCTTTTGTCACAATCTTTTCAAAAAGCCTTCTGCTGCAGAGGCGTCAGAAAGCGTCTATATTAGGGAAAGGGTTAAGTGTGAACAATATCCCTATTTCAAGCAATGTTTCAACCCTTTCCCACATACAACAATTCAGCAGCAGACAGCTTTGAAAATGTACCTACAAATATGTGGAAAACTCTTTAACCCTTTCCCTCATACGACAATTCTGCAGCAGACGACTTTGAACATATTTTGTCAAAAAATAGAAAATCTCTTTTATTGAATGGATAACCTATGAGAACCTATGAAAACATTGTGGCAAAAGGAGAAATTGATTGTTTTGAGCAATTTCTTCTTTTTTCACAATCTTTTCAAAAAGCCTTCTGCTGCAGAGGCATCAGAAAGCGTCTATATGAGGGAAAAGGGTTAAGTGTGAACAATATCCCTATTTCAAGCAATGTTTCAACCCTTTCCCACATACAACAATTCAGCAGCAGACAGCTTTGAAAACGTACCTACAAATATGTGGAAAACTCTTTAACCCTTTCCCTCATATATACGCTTTCTGACGCCTCTGCAGCAGATGGCTTTTTCAAAACATAGTGACAAAAGAAGAAATTGCACAAAACGTGCAATTTCTCCTTTTGCCACAATGTTTTCCACTTTTTGTCATAGGTTATCCATTCAATTATTGAGATTTTCTATGTTTTGACAAAACACGTTCAAAGTCGTCTGCTGCAGAATAGTTGTATGAGGGAAAGGGTTAAATAAAAATAATTGTATTGTATGGAGTTGAAAACATTGTGGCAAATGGAGAAATTGCTCATCATGAGCAATTTCTCCATTTACCACAATGTTTTCAAAAGTCTTCTGTTTTCAGAATGATTCTTCAGATGATGGATCCTTTTTTCCTCTCAGATTTTTTCAATGCGGACGTCTCTTAACAAAATCTCATATCAAACTAGAAATCATCATTAGAAAGACAAACAATTCTAATGGCATCACTTAGTCTGCTGTAGATTCCTTCACTTTACTTCTCCCATTTAAAAAAACCAGGCTATTTTGAAAACCTGTCTTGTAAACTGAGGAAAATCTCTTTAACCTTTTCCCACCTGACTCTCTGACGCCTCTGCAGCAGACGACTTTGAAAACATTGTAGCAAAAGAAGAAATTGCTCAAAACAAGCAATTTCTCCTTTTTCCACACTGTTCTCAACTTTATTTGATAATTCAACTCTCATTTCTTGGGGTTGTTCACACTTTTTGCAAATATGCTTTAAAGTCATCTGCTGCTGATTTGCTGTATGTAGGAAAGGTTTAATAAATAATAGAGTTTAAAACAATGTGTCTAAAGAAGAAATTGCTCGTCTTGAGCAGTTTCTTCTGTTGTCACAATGTTTTTAAAAAGTCGTCTGCTGCCGAGGCGTCAGAAAGCGTCTGTATTTTGGAAAGGGTTAAATGTCGCTGTCTCAACAGGGAAGTAAATGATCTGGGTTTTTGTTTGTTGTACATGGACATCTATTTTTCTCCTCGTTCATGATTTGTATCTACCCTTGAAACAAATGGCATTTTAAGCCATAGTATCAGACTTAACCCTTTCCCACTAACAGCAAATCTGTAGCAGACGAATTTGAAAACATCTACTCAAGAAACGGAAAATCTCTAGAAATGAAGGTATATATTAATACGGAAAACAAGTGGAAAACATTGTGGCAGAAGGAGAAATTGCTTGTTTTGAGCAATTTCTTTTTTTGTCACAATGTTTTCAAAAGTCGTCTGCTGCAGATGCGTCAAAATGTGTCTGTAGATGGTGAAGGGTTAAATACATTTTGAGAAATATGGAAAGTTACTCATAACAAGCATTTTCTCATTTTTAGCTCTACTGGCCAAAGGCCAGAAGAGCTTATGCCGTGGTGTGGTGTCCGTCGTCCGTGCGTCCGTAAACAATTGCTTGTGAACGCGATACAGTCTTCAGTTTGGATTGTATCTCAATCAAACTTATACAGTAGTTAGATATCCATGAGAGCTCGGTTCCTTTCGCAAACCAGCTAGATCCGCCTATGCAAGACTGGATTATGGCCCTTGAAATTGTCAAAATTGCTATAATACAGCTTGTGAACAAAATAGAGCCTCCATTTACTATCCGATCTTCACCAAACTTAGATAGTAGTTAAATATTGATGAGAGCTCGGTTCCTTTCGAAACCAGCCAGATCCGCCCATGCAGACTGGATTATGGCCCTTGAAATTGTCAAAATTGCTATAAAACAGCTTATGAACACAATAGAGTCTCCATTTACTATCCGATCTTCACCATACATACATGCTCTGGATTGAAAATGACCAAAGAACCATCCCAGTAGAGCATAAGCCCTCATGGGCCTCTTGTTCAACAATTTTTTCACAAGTCAATGAAGTCATGTCCTTTTGAACTCTTTTCCACCTACTAGAAATCTGCAGAAGACCACTTTGAAAACGTCGAGGCAAACAAAATCAAAAACCCAGAAAATTGCAGAAATTCGACAGAGGTGAAAACATAGTGGCGAAAGGAAAAACTGCTCAAAATAATTTCAATTCATCTGCTGCAGATTTCTTGATAAGATCAGTACATATTTAGTCAGCATGGAAGGTTGGATGTACTTTTAAGATGATTAATTTTCAACATGTCTTCCTTGAAAAGGAGTGAATCAATTGTGAAGTGTTTTAACCCTTTCCCTCATATAGACGCTTTCTGACGCCTCTGCAGCAGATAGCTTTTTGAAAACATAGTGACAAAAGCAGAAATTGCACAAAACGTGCAATTTCTCCTTTTGTCACAATGTTTTCCACTTTTTGTCAAAGGTTATCCATTCAATTATGGTGATTTTCTATGTTTTGACAAAATAGGTTCAAAGTCGTCTGCTGCAGAATTGTCGTATGAGGGAAAGGGTTAAGGGTAACGTGACCAAGGTAAATGATATGTCAATACATATGTCTTGTATTTCAAACAGTGAATCTCTTATGTGGGTTTTCCTTTTCCAGGATGTTATATGTGTCTTGATGTACTTTTAAAAGATGTGTTCTTCATCCCTTTCCCATATATAGACTCTTTGATGCTTCGGTAGCAGAAGACTTTTGAAAATATTCTGTCAAAAAAGTATAAATTGTCATGAAGAGCAATTTCCTTTTCTTGCCACAATGTTCCATCTCCATTTAATAATAAACTCTCAATTACGGAGATATTTCATATTTTGTCAATATTTTTTCAAAGTCATCTGGTGCAGGCTAGTTGTATGTGGGAAATGGTTATCCAAATGTCTGCTATACACTTAAAACTCGCCCCAAAAAATGGACAAAATACAAAAACCCTGATTTCATTATTTGGTTTCTGTTTATTTTCTTTGAAATGCATGCAGATATTTTAATGATATATGGTGGTTTGTTATATTATGGGTGCTGTCAGACTATTCTATGCAGAGTTATTGCCCAATGGATTTATTATGCATGCAGATATTTCAGTGATATTTTTTGGTTAGCTGTGTTGAAACAAGATGAAGGCTTGTCTCTTATCATCACCTCGGACGTTCATTAAAATAAAAAAAAGTTATTCGATAAAAAACCTCATAGATTTAAGATTGAGTATTAATCTTTACTCATTTAGGTAACAGAATGCAACTTCCACATAAAAAATTATCAGCGTCATTTTTCCGACCTTTACAACTTTTAACCCTTTCCCTCATATGACAATTCTGCAGCAGACGACTTTGAACGTATTTTGTCAAAACATAGAAAATCTCCATAATTGAATGGATAACCCATGACAAAAAGTGGAAAACAATGTGGCAAAAGGAGAAATTGCACGTTTTGTGCAATTTCTTCTTTTGTCACTATGTTTTCAAAAAGCCGTCTGCTTCAGAGGCGTCAGAAAGTGTCTATATGAGGGAAAGGGTTAACTTACATAACTGACATTATACTATTATGATACTAATCGTAACTAGCTGAATTAAAAACTTACGTTAATTGATAAAAGATTTTGCTTTAACCCTTTCCCACATGCAGACGCATTTTGATGCAATAGCAGTCGACGACTTTTGAAAAACATTGTGGCCAAAGGTGAAATTGCTCGTGATGAGCAATTTTCCCTTTGACCACAATGTTTTCAACTTTTTTTCAACAATTAAGCTATCTTTTATGGAGATTTTTAAGGGTTTTGTCACCATGTTTTCCAAGTTGTCTGCTGCAGATTTGCCGTATGTGGGAAAGGGTTAAGAATAATGTAAGATATCAAAATTGCCCAAACAATTCTGTACGCCCTATAAACCTTGTCTGTGGTTATATAAGAAAAGGGTGAAATGAATGGACTGCTTCCATTAGAACCTGTCAAAAAACGTGCATTGTATAATGGTTACGAAACCTCTCAGAAGCTTGGTGATCTACATTTTCCCATATACAGCAGAACAGTTCAACCAAAGGGGACGACTTTATATGATCTATGCAAAAACACGGACAATCTTTATAAATGAAGCTGTTATTACTGAAAAAACGTTGAAAACATTGTGGCAAAAGGGGGAAATTTCTCCTTTTGCCATAATGTTTTCAAAAGTTTGTCTGCTGCAAACACGTTGGAAAGCGCCTGTATGAGGGAAAGGCTTTAAGAGCTGGTCCAGTCAACAAACACAAAACAATGAATATCAATGAGAACTATTTCTACGCATATGTTTCCTTATTTGGTTAGAACAAATCACCAATAGTAACCTAACAGTTCTGGCTTTTCATCAAAAAGGGGATTACTGCCACATCAAGTGGTATTACATTACCATGCCATTTCCATTTTCCTTTTGCTTCAATCAATAACCCAGAGGTCCAGATGAGAAGGAGTATTCAGCTCTTTTCCCTACAATATCTCTCTTATCATCCAACCAAACCCTATGATGTGGGTACTCAAAAGAATCGTCTCATTGAGACGATTCTTTTGAGTACCCACACCATAGGGTTATACGGTCAAATAAGAATTTTAGAATATGCAAAACGTCCCTTATCTAGAGCTCGGAATTAACTCATAAGCCTTTCCCACATACAACACATCTGCAGCAGCCGACTTCAAATACATCTATGAAAACTTTTCTCTATAAGGGAAAGTTTAATCATTGAAAGGAGTTGTAAACATTGTGGCAAAAGGAGAAATTGCTCGTTAAAAGTTGTCTGCTGCAGAGATGTCAGAAAGCGTCTATATATGGGAAAGGGATAACCTGATAAACAGTTATTAGACTCTTCCAAATTGACAACTTCTAACAAAAATAATGGAAAATTAAGATATATTAGATAAGATTCTAGTATTATTACAGATAACATTGTTGATAATGGAGTAATTGCTCAACATGAATTTTTCTTTTTCTTAATAATGATTACAAAAAATTGTCTGCTGCAGAATTGGTGTGACATTTGTCTACATATTGGAGAACTGAACAGTTAATAGCATAGTGCAAGCTACTGTAACTAACTCATGTAACAAAGTGTAGTTACACTTTATTGGTCGCATTGAAAACATCTAGATTATACAGTCAAACTTGTGTTAGTAGTCAACTCTGTCAATCAGCCAACTTGTATAACCCTTTCCCTCATACGGGACATCTGAAACAGGTGACTTTGAAAACATAGTGACAAAAACCTGAAAATTTTCCATAAAAGATAGCTTAATTGTTTAATAAATTTGAAAACATTGTGGCCAAAGAAGAAATTGCTCATCATGAGCAATTTCACCTTTGGCCACAATGTTTTCAAAAGTCGTCTTCTGCTATTGCGTCAAAATGCGTCTGCAGGTGGGAATGGGATAATCATCCACTGGAAGATTAACCAAAATAGCACTTTCATCTTTATTTGAATTGTATCGAGTGGCTACCTGAGTTCAGCAGCCAAATAAGTGGCTGCCCAAGACAATGTTGACTGTATAAGGAATAACTGTGGCCAACTCACTATATTGGGTCATTGTTCCAATTTTGACATTTATTTCATATTTATTCTATTAAACATACTGTGTAAGTGCAGAAAATGTTTCTGAGAAAATGTAGGTTCAGTTGCTACTTTCTTGCATTTTTATACCCCCTTTGAAGAATATAGGAGTCACTGTGTCGGGCTGTCGGTCGGAAGCCATATTTTTCTGGCCTATTTCTTACAAACCACTGGGTGGAATTTAATGAAATTTTGCATGAAGCTTCTATACCAAGAGGAGATGTACATATCCTAAAGGTCTTACAATTGCATGTTATTCTACAGAGTAATGGCCCTTTTACTTATTAAGTTATGGTGTAGGTCAAGGTGCTGTTTTGGGGGTATTTATCATCTTCAGTGATAGTTCTAGTTATTTGTTTGGAACAAACAAATTTAGTTGCTGCAATTCTGAAGCCATACGTCTTATCGAAAATTCCATGAATTTCATACGCGTGAAAGTAGTACTCAATACTTGCTCTTACTTTTCAAATGTATCACGATTTTTGAAATAATGATATATTTATATCGTCTTTGTTTTCTTATGTGGTTCTTATATTCAAAGAGAATTTGGAAATAAAATGAAACATTGTATTTTAAAACAAGAACGCGGAGAGATTTATAAATCTCAATGAGTGAACTGCTACAGGGAAAACTATTTCCGATTTAAGCTCCAGATACGGTATTTGAATTTTCAATCACGCATTGAAAATGTAGATAAAAACAGAATTGAAAATATTTTCTTTGTGCCTTGTCGGCCATATAAATATAGTATAAAGAATTAAAAAAACAAATATGTGCGTCATAAAATGCATTTAAAATGAGAGTAACACATTTGCAGAGAAATCGTGATCGTCGAATTCTATTTATAAATACAACGGTATGGGGGGAGGGTCTAAAGTGCGGACGCGATCTGCGGACACATATATTATAGAGGGAAAATGCGGACAAATGCAATATAGTGGGAAAATGCTGACGCTATAGAATATAGAGCAAATCTTCGGACACATAAACAAGTGAAATAAACAAAAATAAGAAATATTTTGAAAACGTATCTCAAATATATGTCTATTGAAAGTCTTAAAGCTTTCTCTTCAGTTTCATGTATAAAGGGAAGTAATCGGAAGTAAAATGTAAACTGCGAAAACTTGACGGAGTAAGTCGCTCGAAATAGTGATTTCTTATGTTTTTGTAGAATTACCTCCCTTTATTGAAATAAATAACATAGGTTTTCTGTATTTAAGTTATTATAGATCATGCGATATAAAAAATAAACACTTATACAATAATGTTATAAATGTATAAAAATGCAATACAAAGATAAGTTCCATGCCGTATTTAAATTTTAATAAATTT
The DNA here is from genome assembly GCA_031761405.1 of Serripes groenlandicus. Classification (NCBI taxonomy): domain Eukaryota; kingdom Metazoa; phylum Mollusca; class Bivalvia; order Cardiida; family Cardiidae; genus Serripes; species Serripes groenlandicus. The sequence continues at coordinate 23,477,618 of JASEVX010000001.1, forward strand.
TTACTCAAAACCCGTGTAAGGTTCTATAAAGATTTTATAAATAAAAAAAGTACACAGATTCCGTAGCGTTCCTGGGAGTTCTCTGGTATGAAAAAGGTTTGTTTCCGTCGAAGGCTCTACAAGCATCCACATTTCTTGCCCTGGAGACTTACCTGCTTGACTGTTAGATGACAGACAAAATATAAATAGTAGTTATCTTCTTTTTGTGCATTTTTAACTGGTTGAATACAGTGCAATTTATAAATGTTGCTCCCTTTTCGCCAATGTTATTTGTTTGGGGTGCCTAAGATCGCATCCTTAAATATTTAATCATTGCTTAATTAATTAACGACTGGGACTTTCGACCACGCTGAGATATTCTTTTACAGTTTTACGCATTCTACAAGTCAACTAAATCAAATATAGGCGGAAAGAAAATATATCTCAATCAATAGGGGATACCCAGTAATCACCCCTACAGTTCTAAAAACAACAGAAATTTAGACTAAATAAATACACTTCCTTATTCAAAGGGGACCTTTAAATCATTACAGGAAGTGCAAAAACATAGATTCCCTTGTAACTACGTAGAAATTTGTAATGTTGTATTCTTAAATTGCACTGTCTTCTTCCCTGGCCGTTGAACAGTTTTATGTACCCAAACAAATGCAGTGCCTTCAGCGCTTTGATTTTTATTATGGTATGATTTTACTGGTACAAGCCTTTTTAAACCCTATTCCACATGCACAAAATTAGCAGCTTTAACGACTTTGAAAACATGTAGGCAAAATTATTGTAAAACTCTTTGAGTTAATTGGAATTAATTATGCATGAATAATTCACAGGTGAAGCTTTTCAAGAATAGCTTTGACCCTTTCCCACATATAGATGCTTCCTGACGCCTCTGCAGTAGACAGCTTTTGAAAACATTGTGACAAAAGAAGAAATTGCTCAAAACAAGCAATTTCTCCTTTTGTCACAATGTTTTCTACTTTATTTGATAATCGTCCTTTCATTTATAGAGATTGTGCTTTTGCATAGATGTTTCTTAAGTCGTCTGCTGCTGATTTGTTGTATGCCGGAAAGGGATAACAAAAAAGAAGGCCTCTAGGGTCTGTGATGGTTCAACTCTACATCATCTGCAGTACAATCTTTGAAAATCTTCTCTTCTAAAAGTTGCTGCCCAAGTTTCCAATTATTTCACTCAAATGATCTTTTGTTATCCTCTCCAAGAAAATGGTTAAAACCAAGTTGATTGAACAAAAAACATGGTCTTAAATCCTTTCCCACACATAGACGCTTTCTGACGCCTCTTCAGCAGACGAGTTTTGAAAACATTCTGGCAAAAGGAGAAATTGCTCATGATGAGCAATTTCTCCTTTTGCCATAATGTTTTCAACTTTATCCAATAATTGCTCTTTCATTTATAGAGGGTTTGCATGTTTTTAGGTTATCTGTTTTTCAAAAGAAAAAGGTCAGGGTATTGCGATACCCTTGGCCTCATTGTCATCCGATCTGCTGTGACGTCACAAAACTAACCTTATCTCATATATAACTGAAAAATTCTTCAATATTTTCAATTATAACTTGGTACACATGTTCCTAGGAGCAGTATGCATGTCTATACAGAGTCGCATACATCTGGCTTTAACAATTATTCATTAATGCCCCTTTTTAACCAAATCTCTCCAAAGTCGTCTGCTGCAGATTTGCTGTATGTGGGAAAAGGTAAAAGATCTTATACTGTGAAATGACTGGCCCAGAAATAATTCTCATAAATGACCACTAGCTAAAGGCCAGTTGATTGGCTACAAAATACACTGACACCATGGGCTAGGCAACTTTGAATATATTGCTGTTATTTAGTCATAAACTCATACTATTTTAGCCAGTCATTCCATATAACTAAAATTAGATCTAGTGTAAATGGCGTAATAAAACTGATATACTTCCCCTTCAATAGTACTAGTATGGTTCATTTAGTGCAAACCTATTTTTAGCTTGACATCGGCGGCTGCGTCTGCGGCGGCGTGGTCGTTTTTTGTTTAGCTCATTTTTTTTTTTTTTCTGTTTTCTCCCTATCAGTCGAGCGTCTGTGCCGTACGCGGTGCTCTTGTTTAACCCTGCCCCACATACGAAAACTCTGCAGCAGACAAATATTTTGTTTTGAAAGGTCTTGGTTGATAGTAAAATAGAGTTGAAAACAGTGTGGCAAAAGGAGAATTTTTTTTCACAATGTTTTCAAAAGACGTCTGCTTCAGACTTGTCAAAAAGCGTCTGTAAACTTTCCTTCATTCTACCCTGCACTCTTCTGCACCAGACAACTTTTGAAAAAAAATAGGAAAAGCAGAAATTACTTCCACATACAGCAAATCTACAGCAAAAAAGTTAAAAAAAAAACATCAGGGGAAAACTTTGAAAAATCTCTTTAAATAATAGTATGGTTACTTTGCAGTTTCTTCTTTTGTTACAAATTTTCAAAAATCATCTGCTGCAGAGGCGGTCAGAATTTCTTTTCCCATGTTTTAAATTCTGTATCAAAATTCTCAGACCTTTTATTGCAGCGTGGTAACTTTGTTCTCAAATCAGAATGATATCTTATCATGTAAACTGTTAAAATACTTTATACACTAGTCTCATTGTAATTTGGTCAATGTTACAAAAAACTAACATTAAATAATATTTTAGTTTTTTTTGTGTTCATCACTTTTGCTTGTCTATGATTGGCTGAAATATTTTGTTCATAACCTCATGAATAAAAAAAATTAACATTGGCGACGTGCTGTATTATGGAAAATAAAGTTGTAAAATACTATTATGTTTTATTACTCACTGAAATAGCCATATTAATGCTAAAATATAAGGAATGGAGCGGTTTTTTTCGTTTTCATGGGGGTATGAACAAAAAAACCTGATCACACATTCTATTGAGGGAAATATTTGGTCAGAATGTTTGTCTAAATGATATCTAGGCCAAGTTCGGATATGGGTCTTGCCGGGTTAAAAACTAGGTCTCTAGGCCAAATTGAAGGGTAATCTTGTTAACACTCTGGATACTGCATTTTTAATTTCAGCATGATAAAACTTTATCAGAATGTTTTTCTTGATGATATGTAGGCCAAGTTCGAATATGGGTCATGCTGGGTCAAAAACTAGGTCACTAGATCAAATTGAAGGAAAATCTTGTGAACACTTTGGATTCCGCATTGTTTGCTGCAGCAGCTTGGAATCATGTTGGAATATGGGTCATATCAGGTAAAAAAATATAGATCACTAGACCCAATGAAGGAAAATATTGTTAACACTGTGGAGGATGCATTCAGAATAATTGTCTTGATGTGTTTTGCATTGCAGTACATTGTATAATTAAGGTGAGCGATCCAGGGCCATCATGGCCCTCTTGTTTCATTTTTTGTTTTCAAAGTCATCTGCTGCAGATTTGTTGTATGTAGGAAAGTGTTAACCCTTTCCCTCATACGACAATTCTGCAGCAGGCAACTTTGGATGTATTTTGTCAAAACATAGAAAATCTCCATATTTGAATGGATAACCTATGACAAAAAGTGGAAAACATTACGGCAATTTGCTTGTTTTGAGCAATTTCTTCTTTTGTCATTATGTTGAAAAAGCTGTCTGCTGAAGAGGAGTCAGAAAGCGTCTATATGATGGAAAGGGTTAATACAAGTTGGCTTCATAACCCTTACTCACAGTCATACAGACTTAACAAATGGTAGTAATGGCTAAGAGGAAGGACCAGGTTCCTGTCTAGACGTCACATTACACTTATCTCTTCTTAGTACTGAATTTAGTCTCCCATCCAATCATACATCTTTTCGTGGAATCAATTTCTTCAATGGGATAGGTTTTTCTTGTGATCTGACGAAAGCAATAATTATGCACTGATAACCGTTACTCACAGTCATACAGACTTAACCCTTTCCCGCATACAACAATTTTGCAGCAGACGACTTTGAACATAATTGTCAAAAAATAGAAAATCTCTATAATTGAATGGATAACCTATGACTTAAAGTGGATAACATTGTGGCAAAAGGAGAAATTGCTAGTTTTGAGCAATTTCTTCTTTCGTCACTATGTTTTCAAAATCCGTCTGCTGCAGAGGCGTGCAATTTCTCCTTTTGCCACAATGTTTTCCACTTTTAGTCATAGGTTATCCATTCAATTATGGAGATTTTCTATGTTTCGACAAAATACGTTCAAAGTCGTCTGCTGCAGAATTGTCGTATGAGGGAAAGGGTTAAAAAATGGTAGTAATGCCTGCTTAATACAGGTCAAACAAAGAAGAAAAAGTTGTTTTAGTTAATCTTCAAGTGGCTGCTTAATACAAGTTGGCTTCATAACCCTTACTCACAGTCATACAGACTTAACAAATGGTAGTAATGGCTGCCCTTTCTGGCGCTCAGGGTTATGTGGTTAGCATTACGACTGACTGGCTGGTGTCAGGATAAATGGACCAGTAGTACTGGTCACTTACGAAGGATATGCAGTGATATATCTGATTTTTTTTTTTAACACAGCGTAAAACACCAAGCAATCAACTTTCTCACATACAAAAAATCTGCAGCAGACGTCTTTAAAAACATCATGGCAAATATATGAAAAAACCTCTTTAAATGAAAGTTTTAATTTTGAACAGAGTTGTAAATATTATGGTAGAAGTAGAAATTGCTCATTTATCCACCAATGGTCAACATTTTTTGGTGTTGAGTATTGGCACTAGAAAGTCATGAAACATACCTTAGGTGATTTGGTCCTGGTGTTGGTAGTTTTAACCCCAGCTCGGCTCATATTTTCTCCTACGTTTGACAAAAGTCAAAGCGACAAGCGTCATTCGTCTTCAACTAATGGGCTATGTGTGAAAGTAGCCAGTTGCTTGGAAAGTCTATTGTGTAGAGGAGTACTGGCATGAGAAAACCAGGAAACACCGGAATAGGCTAACTGGCCATCTCGATATGACTGAACAATTGTTGAAAGCGTATTAAACCCAAATGAATCAGTTAATCAGGTTATTTGGCCAAAATGATGTACATATGTACATGAAATCTATGTTGACCTTCCGTCAATCAATCAATTGAAAGCCTTCATCTGAAGACTAAACAATGCCCCATTGCTGCCAGTTCAAGATTTCATTCCATTCCACACATATATTTGCAATTTTGAAGTGTCTGATAAAAAAAAAAAAACCTACGTGAAGGTTATCCTTTCCCACATGGTACAAATATACAGCAGGCGACCTTGAAAACATTTATTAATAAAAATGGAAACCTTCTATAGAAAAACAATGTGGAAATATGAGAAATTGCCCATTATGAACAATTTCGTCCTGACGCAATGTTTTCAAAAGTTGATTGCTTAAGTGGCGTAAGAAAGTGTCTGTATGGGGAAAAGGATTAAATCATATAATAGGTTAAAAATACATTTATACAGTGAAATATATGAAAACAACCAGTTCATGATGGCGGCTATACGTCAATGCATGATGTATGAGTAATTATTATTGTCTCTAGAAAGTAATGGAATGGTACTAAACAATCAGAGGCAGACGGCCTATTTTATCTATAAAAAAAAATATCAGAGTCAATATTTGTACCATTTGTTGTACAAACAAAGCTGTGAAAGTCATTATTCCTGCAACTTAGCAGTGAAACCCTTGGTTTATCACAGTTTACTTCATTTGTCAAACCTTGCATCATTGAATTTGCATTTTGTCTCATGCTATTACCTGCTATGCTATTTTAACCCTTCCCCACATACAGCAAATCTGCAGCAGGCGACTTTAGAAACATCTAGGCAAAAGCACAGACAATCTTGTTTTGAGCAATTTCTCCAATTGTCACAATGTTTTTTAAAAGTCATCTGCAGCAGAGGCATCATATAGCGTCTATATGTGGGAAAGGGTTAGGACTAACTAATGGAATATGATTAATAGAAATATGGACAACAGTGATTTTGTTACCCACGAGTCCCGAGTCCTGTTCTCACAATATTTAGCAGGGACTCATTATTAGAATTATAGTCGGAAAAGCAGAAATTGCTTGCTAAGAGCAATTTTACTTTTTCTCCACAACAGTTTCAGAAAAACAATACTGCAAAACCATCAAATGTTGTCTGTATCCTAGGGAGGGGTATATGGGTTTTGTGAATGATGCTCTTATCTGCCGTCTGTCCGTATCATGGGATAGAGGTTTAACCCTTTCCCCACATACAGATGCTTTCTGATGCCTCTGCAGCAGACAGCTTTTTGAAAACATAGTGAAAAAGAAGAAATTGCTCAAAACAAGCAATTTCTCAATTTGCCACAATGTTTTCCACTTTTTGATATAGGTTATCCATTTAATTTTAAAGATTTTCTATTTGTTGACAAAATATGTTCAAATTTGTCTGCTGCAGAATTGTTGTATGTGGTAAAGAGTTAAGGGTTTTGTGAATGACACTCATATCTGTCGTCCGTCAGTATCATGGGGAAGAGGTTTAACCCTTTCCAATTTTTGACTACCGTATATTTTTTCAAAGTCATCAGCTGTTGATTCGTTGTATGTTGGAAAGGGATAAGGGTTTTGTGAATGACGCTGATATCCGTTGTTTATCAATCCCTCGATATGAATAGAAATTGCAACATCAATGATTTGTCTTGTTTTCATTTGTATTCATTGACGCTAAAACAAACTCCTGTATCTTAAAGCCCTTTTCCAATATAGCCCATAAACACTTTACCTTATAAGGACAAATTTTGATTTATCTGCAATAGAAGACATATTTGAAAAAAGGAGCGATTTCTCCATTTCCCAATTTGTTTTTACCCACATGCCACAAATCTGCAGCAGACAAGATATGAAATTGTCTTGGCAAAAATATTAAAAATATCTATAAATATAAGTAAAATTATTGAAAATAATTGAACACATAGTGGCAAAAGGAGAAATGACTTAACATGAGCAACTTTTACTTTTGCTACAATGTTTTCAAAAATCATATTCTATAGAGGCGTCAGAAAGCGGCTATATGTGGAAAAGGTTAAACTCTTATCAAAAGTAAACTCCAACATTTTGAAACCTTTCAGTATTTAGCTTACCAGACCAAAGCTCTAGATAAAGGGCATTTTGCATTTTCTAAATCCTTTTTTGTCCCCCGCTTTTAGCGAAAGCTGGGGACTATTATTTCTCATTCGTCAGTCAGTCCGTCCGTCAGTCACGCTGTCACAAAAACTTTAACCTTGGTCATAACTTCTGAACTGTAATAGGTACTGCTTTCATATTTCACATGTGTATTCCTTGTGACAACCCCTTTCCATCAATACCAATTTTTTTGACCTTGTGACCTTGACCCTGACGAGTTATGGCCCTTTACCCCTATGTATGACTAAATTCATTTCCGGGCTATTTCTCTGCAACCGCTTTTTGGAATTTTATGAAACTTCATAGGAAGGATCACCACCAAGTGTAGATGCGCATATCGTGTTTGCGTTCCGGTTGGATTATTTTGCATGGAGTTATGGCCCTTTACCCCACCATCAGGCTATGTATGACTAAATTCATTTCCGGGCTATTTCTCTGCAACCGCTTTTTGGAATTTTATGAAACTTCATAGGAAGGATCACCACCAAGTGTAGATGCGCATATCGTGTTTGCGTTCCGGTTGGATTATTTTTCACGGAGTTATGGCCCTTTACTCCACCATCAGGCTATGTATGACTAAATTCATTTCCGGGCTATTTCTCTGCAACCGCTTTTTGGAATTTTATGAAACTTCATAGGAAGGATCACCACCAAGTGTAGATGCGCATATCGTGTTTGCGTTCCGGTTGGATTATTTTGCACGGAGTTATGGCCCTTTACCCCACCATCAGGCTATGTATGACTAAATTCATTTCCAGGCTATTTCTCTGCAACCGCTTTTTGGAATTTTATGAAACTTCATAGGAAGGATCACCACCAAGTGTAGATGCGCATATCGTGTTTGCGTTCCGGTTGGATTATTTTTCACGGAGTTATGGCCCTTTACTCCACCATCAGGCTATGTATGACTAAATTCATTTCCGGGCTATTTCTCTGCAACCGCTTTTTGGAATTTTATGAAACTTCATAGGAAGGATCACCACCAAGTGTTGATGCGCATATCGTGTTTGCGTTCCGGTTGGATGATTTTTCACGGAGTTTTACCCCACCAGCCGGCTATGTATGACTTAATTCATTTCCGGGCTATCTCTCTGCAACCGCTTTTTGGAATTTGATGAAACTTTATAGGAAGGATCACCACCAAGTGTAGATGCGCATATCGTGTTTGCGTTCCGGTTGGATTATTTTGCACGGAGTTATGGCCCTTTACTCCACCATCAGGCTATGTATGACTAAATTCATTTCCGGGCTATTTCTCTGCAACCGCTTTTTGGAATTTTATGAAACTTCATAGGAAGGATCACCACCAAGTGTAGATGCGCATATCGTGTTTGCGTTCCGGTTGGATGATTTTTCACGGAGTTATGGCCCTTACTTCTGAACCGTAATAGGTACTGCTTTCATATTTCACATGTGTATTCCTTGTGACAACCCCTTTCCATCAATACCAATTTTTGTGACCTTGACCCTGGCGGGGGACCATGATTCTCTGAATTTGCTTGTTGACCTTATAACCCTATGTTGTGGGTACTCAAAAGAATCTTCTCATTGAGACGATTCTTTTAAGTACCCACTTCATAGGATTTGGTTGGATGATAAGAGAGATATTGTGGGGAAAAGAGCTGTATACACCTCCTTATCTGGACCTCTGCAGAGCACAAGTGATCACAGCGGCCGCAGTAACAACTGTTTTGATTGATTGGGGTTTAACGCCGTTTCCAACAATTTTGCAGTCATATCACGGCGGCCCGTTCACCTACTCTTATGTTTCTTGGCTTTCTCACTTCAGTACTTCATTCAACATTCTGTCCAAGCAACTGGCTGCTTTTCCACATAGACTGATAGCTCATTGATGGAAGACGAATAACGCTTGTCACAATGACTTTTGTCAAACGTCAGAAAGAATGTTGGCCGAGCTGGGATTCGACCTCACAACTCCTTGATTGACAGCCTGCGTCGCTACCGACTGAGCTACGGGGGCTCAGTAACATCTGTCTGTCCATTCTCATTATCCTCCAAACAACTTCCCCTCCTAAAACTAATGGACCAATTTGAGAGATACAGGACAAATGGACCAATGGACCATCATGGTCCTATTGATCTATTTGTTAACCCTTTCCCTCATATAGATGCTTTCTGACGCCTCTACAGCAGACGGCTTTTTGAAAACATAGTGACAAAAGAAGAAATTGCACAAAACATGCAATTTCTCCTTTTGCCACAATGTTTTCCACTTTTTGTCATAGGTTATCCATTCAATTATAGAGATTCTCTACTGCAGAATTGCTGTATGAGGGAAAGGGTTAAAGCTTTGTTACTCTTTCCCTGATGCATCATCTGCAGCAGATGTACTTTCATTTATAGAGATTTTCCAAAAAAAATCCTAGAAGTTTTCATAGTCGTCTGTTGCAGTTTTGTTGTATATGGGAAATGATTAAGTGTTTCACACATACAAAAGCTTTCTGACACCTCTGCTGAGGAGAAAACTTTTGAAAACATTGTGGTGCAAGGAGAAATTGTTCATGATGACCAATTTCACTTTTTGTCATAATATTTTCTTTTTGATTGAATATAGAGAGTGGCCCGTATGATTCCCTAGTTGTTTTCGGAGTCGTCTGCTGCAGATTTGTTGTATGAGGGAAAATGTCAAGTCAATATCACAGTTGCTGTATATGGGAAAGGGACAATTAATTTATAATGTGGCAAGATGGTAGGGTAGCTGTCTGCTCCGCTAACATCACTAACATTATACACGATACAGAATTAGTAAAAAATAAAAAATATTAGCTACATCCAGGAAAACCATTCACAGGACAGTTGCATCTACTGTAAGTTAAGATAATCCTGCATATGTGTCTAGTATGATCAGATCTGCACTATTTGCTAAACCCTTTCACACATATAGAAGCTTTCTGATGCCTCTGAAGCCTCTTTTGAAAACATTGTGACAAAAGAAGAAATTGCTCAAAACGAGCAATTTCTCTTTTTGCAACAATGTTTTCAACTTCTTTTAATAATTAAACTCTCATTTATGGGCATTTTTCACGTTTTTGTATAGAGGTTTTCAAAGTCATTTGCTGTATGTGGGAAAGGTTTATTACTATCATGACCTTTTAAGTAGCTCCAGACAAGTTTGCATGAATGAGCAGTCAGATCTTTATCAACACTACGCATATAAGCATTCATGGATCTTCTTAAAAATATTGGGTTTAAAATATGCTAAATCTCTATAAATGACAGTTTTATCCTTTTGCCGCAATGTTTTCAAAGGTTGTATGTGGCTTATACATATAACCTGATAGACTTATTTTAGTGTCATCTACTTTTAAAAGGTCTGAGTAAAAATATCAATGTTGTCTGGCCCACGATAGTGGAGTGAGACATAGCAGTCATTTTTCCGGCGACGGCGGCCGCTTTTACAAATAGCTATATCTCGGCAACCCCTGCTTGAATTTTTCTGAAACTTTGTCAGATGTATTGTTTGGTCATGGGACATCTGTCAACGTCAAAATTTTCAGGGTCAAGGTCATAATTGTGCAGAACTTGACCTTTGTTAGGTAACTTAACCTCAAAACTTAACCTTTCTTATATATCAGCAACCCCTGCTTGAATTTTTCTGAAACTTTGTCAGATGTATTGTTTGGTCATGGGACATCTGTCAACGTCAAAATGTTCAGGGTCAAGGTCATAATTGTGCAGAACTTGACCTTTGTTAGGTTACTTAACCTCAAAACTTAACCTTTCTTATATCTCAGCAACCTCTGCTTGAATTTTTCTGAAACTTTGTCAGATGTATTGTTTGGTCATGGGACATCTGTCAACATCAAAATTTTCAGGGTCAAGGTCATAATTGTGCAGAACTTGACCTTTGTTAGGTAACTTAACCTCAAAACTTAACCTTTCTTATATCTCAGCAACCTCTGCTTCAATTTTTCTGAAACTTTGTCAGATGTATTGTTTGGTCATGGGACATCTGTCAACGTAAAAATGTTCAGGGTCAAGGTCATTATTGTGCAGAACTTTACCTTTTTTAGGTAACTTAACCTCAAAACTTAACCTTTCTTATATCTCCGCAACCTCTGCTTGAATTTTTCTGAAACTTTGTCAGATGTATTGTTTGGTCATGGGACATCTGTCAACGTCAAAATTTTCAGGGTCAAGGTCATAATTGTGCAGAACTTGACCCTTTCTTATATCTCAGCAACCCCTGCTGGAATTTTTCTGAAACTTTGTCAAATGTATTGTTTGGTCATGGGACATCTGTCAACGTCAAAATTTTCAGGGTCAAGGTCATAATTGTGCAGAACTTGACCTTTGTTAGGTAACTTAACCTCAAAACTTAAAACTTTCTTATATCTCAGCAACCCCTGCTGGAATTCTTCTGAAACTTTGTCAGATGTATTGTTTGGTCATGGGACATCCATCAACGTCAAAATGTTCAGGGTCAAGGTCATAATTGTGCAGAATCATAGTGATTGCAATTATTTGGAATTTAATGTAGTATTATTGATCAGTCTTTACTTAATGTGTGAATAAATATATTAAGATATATACACATGTAGTGAGTTTATTATTTATCATGACATGTTGATAACAATGCATTGACAGACACTTACTTTTTCACATTTTATCAACTTTACTTTCTTTTTGCATAGTGATACCATTTAATATCTGATTTTCTTAGAAGGGCGAGACACCCTCATATCAGCCCGAGGTCTTGTGAAAATTGATATTTATACAAACAAGGAAAAAATGTTTATTATGATCAATTTCTCCTTTTCATGCAATGTTTTCAAATGTGTTTAGTATAAGGAAAAACTTTATTTATTATTAGCTGATTCATGAATTTCATCAAAATGTCATACTGTCTTAATGGTTTAAATCATTAAACACATCTGCAGCAGACGACTTTTGAACATTTTGTGGCAAAAGGAGAAATTGCTCATGATGAGCAATTTCTCAATTTGCCACAATGATTTCAACTGTGTTCAATAATTATACCCCCGATAAACGAAGTTTAGAGGGGGTATATTGGAGTCACCCTGTGGTTGGTCGGTCGGTCGGTCGGTCGGTCGGTTGGTCGGTCGGTCGGTCGGTTGGTCGGTCGGTCGGTCGGTTGGTCGGTCGGTCGGTCGGTTGGTCCGTTGCGATTTTCCTTGTCCGGAGCATAACTTTAAAACTAATTGTTGGAATTTAATAAAACTTCATAGGATGATAAAACACATTGAGAGGAAGTGCGGTGTACAGGAACCATAACTCTATTTTACCTAAATACAGAGTTATTGCCCTTTGTTACTTTTTCTTGTCCGGAGAATTACTTAATAACTAACAGATGGAATCTAATAAAACTACATACAATGGTAGAGCATAATCAGAGGAAGTGCAGTATACAAGAACCATAACTCTAATTTACATAATTACAGAGTTATTGCCCTTTGTTACTTTTTCTTACTTGTAGAGTCTTGTCCGGAGCATAACTTTAAAACAAATTGTTGGAATTAAATAAAACTTCATAGGATGATACAACACATTGAGAGGAAGTGCGGTGTACAGGAACCATAACTCTATTTTATCTAAATACAGAGTTATTGCCCTTTGTTACTTTTTCTTGTCCGTAGAATTACTTAATAACTAACAGATGAAATCTAATAAAACTACATACAATGGTAGAGCATAATCAGAGAAAGTGCAGTGTACAAGAACCATAACTCTAATTTACATAATTACATAGTTATTGCCCTTTGTTTCTTTTTCTTGTTCGTAGAGTCTTGTCCGGAGCATAACTTTAAAACTTATTGTTGGAATTTAATAAAACATCTTAGGATGATACAACACATTGAGAGGAAGTGCGGTGTACAAGAACCATAACTCTATTTTACCTAAATACAGAGTTATTGCCCTTTGTTACTTTTTCTTGTCCGGAAAATTACTTAATAACTAACAGATGGAATCTAATAAAACTACATACAATGGTAGAGCATAATCAGAGGAAGTGCAGTGTACAAGAACCATAACTCTACTTTACATAATTACAGAGTTATTGCCCTTTGTTACTTTTTCTTGTTCGTAGAGTCTTGTCCGGAGCATAACTTTAAAACTAATTGTTGGAATTTAATAAAACTTCATAGGATGATACAACACATTGAGAGAAAGTGCGGTGTACAGGAACCATAACTCTATTTTATCTAAATACAGAGTTATTGCCCTTTGTTACTTTTTCTTGTCCGGAGAATTACTTAATAACTAACAGATGGAATCTAATAAAACTACATACAATAGTAGAGCATAATCAGAGGAAGTGCAGTGTACAAGAACCATAACTATAATTTACATAATTACAGAGTTATTGCCCTTTGTTACTTTTTTTTGTTCGTAGAGTCTTGTCCGGAGCATAACTTTAAAACTAATTGTTGGAATTTAATAAAACATCTTAGGATGATACAACACATTGAGAGAAAGTGCGGTGTACAGGAACCATAACTCTATTTTACCTAAATACAGAGTTATTGCCCTTTGTTACTTTTTCTTGTCCAGAGAATTACTTAATAACTAACAGATGGAATCTAATAAAACTACATACAATGTTAGAGCATAATCAGAGGAAGTGCAGTGTACAAAAACCATAACTCTACTTTACATAATTACAGAGTTATTGCCCTTTGTTACTTTTTCTTGTTTGTAGAGTCTTGTCCGGAGCATAACTTTAAAACTAATTCTTGAAATTTATTAAAACTTCATAGGATGATACAACACATTAAGAGAAAGTGCGGTGTACAGGAACCATAACTCTATTTTACCTATATACAGAGTTATTGACCTTTGTTACTTTTTCTTGTCCGGAGAATTACTTAATAACTAACCGGTGGAATCTAACAAAACTGCATACAATGGTAGCATAATGAGAGGAAGTGCAGTGTACAAGAACCATAACTCTTATTTACATAATTACATAGTTATTGCCCTTTGTTACTTTTTCTTGCCCGGAGAATTATTTAATAACTAACAGATGGAATCTAATAAAACTACATACAACGGTAGAGCATAATCAGAGGAAGTGCAGTGTACAAGAACCATAACTATAATTTACATAATTACAGAGTTATTGCCCTTTGTTATCCAAAAATGAACAAAACAAGAATAACCCGATCCATAACATTGTCCTTTTAAGGTGGGATTTCTAAATAGTTCACAACCTTTCCTATCAGGGTGGCGTTCGGGGGTATTAATCACATTCAGTGATAGTTCTAGTTACACTTTAAATTGTGCAGTTTTCCATATACTTATGCAGACATTTCCAAAGTCGTCTATTGCAGATTTGTTGTATGTGGGAAAGGGTTAAATGATAAACAAGTCAAAGCCTCTTGCTAAGTTTATACTGAATTGACAAATGTAAACTTTATTCTAAGAAAGGTAAATGAAAGTTTTATTCTAAGAAAGGTATAAAAGATCGTAGTGAGAAGCCATACTGAAACGTCTATGACTAAGTGTTAAAAGGAAAGACGAAGCTGTAAAACAAATTTTCCTATTGCTCATCTTTTTGGGAAATGTGAAATTATTTCTTCATTGTAAGACGAAAATCAGAAAATGAATGTAGGTTTTTCCCTTTTTCTGATACAAACCTGATTCATTCTTTAACCCTTTCCCTCATATAGACGCTTTCTGACGCCTCTGCAGCAGACGGCTATTTGAAAACATAGTGACAAAAGAAGAAATTGCACAAAACGTGCAATTTCTCCTTTTGACACAATGTTTTCCACTTTAAGTCATAGGTTATCCATTCAATTATGGAGATTTTCTATGTTTTGACAAAATACGTTTAAAGTCGTCTGCTTCAGAATTGTCGTATGAGGGAAAGGGTTAACCTTTCCCGCTTACAGTTGCTTCCTGATGCCTCAGCAGTAGACGACTTTTGAAAACATTGTAACAAAAGGGGAAATTGCTCTAAACGAGAGATTTCTTCGTCTATCACAATGTTTGCAACTTTTTTCAGTAATTTAGCTTCATCTATAGAGAATTTCCGTGTTTTCTACTAGATGTTTTCAAAGTCGTCTGCTGCAGATTTGATGTATGTGGGAAAAACTTAATCACTTATTTTATATTGCTTTGCGACATGTCGGTTGGTAGGTCGATCCGTCGGTAGACCAAAGCTTGTCCTAGTGATAACTCAATAAAGCCTAGATCTATGGTCCTCAAACTTGACTTGTAGGTTGGGCTTGACCAGTAGATGACCCCTAATGATTCTGAGGTTATTAGGTCAAAGGTCAAGGTAACAGTGACCTTGAACACGAAAAGCTTGTCCAAGTGATAACTCGACATTGCCTGCACCCATGGCCCTCAAACTTAACATGGAGGCTGGGGGTGACCATTAGATGACCCCTATTGTGAGGTCATCAGGTGAAAGGTCAAGGTCACAGTGACCAAGCTTGTCCGAGTGATAACTCAACAATGTGGAAGACAGTGGTGCAGATGTAGAGCGTCGGCCTCTTGTATCAAAGGTCCCTGATTCGAGTGCTGTGACGAGCGGGTCCTGAATTTGGGATTTTTCCACACAAATGGCGCGAGTACTGGTTAGGTCTTCAGAAAGCAGACATCGAGCGTGATTAATATAAGCAATCGATGTAAAATAAAATTGTTTTAAAAAAAATAATTAACTCAACAATGCCTGGACCTATGGTCCTCAAACTTGACTTTGAGGTTGGGCCTTACCAGTAGATGACCCCTAATGACCAAGCTTGTCCGAGTGATAACTCAACGTCTGGAAGACAGTGGTGCAGAGGTAGAATGAATGAATGAATGTATATTGTTTTATGGCGCATCGACAGCTGAGGTCATTTAGCGCGCAATTAATTTTAATTATTCATGATCCCTGGGTAAACAAACCAGTACTAGGCTAGAAAATATGCTTTGCCCAATGGCACTCCACCATGACCGTAGTGCCGCGACTGGGGATCGAACCCGGGACACCCGGTTTCGAAATCCCCGACACTAACCACTCGACCACAGCGGAGGTAGAGTGTCGGCATCTCCTATCAACGGTCCCTGGTTCGAGTCCTGTGATGAGCGGGTCCTGACTTTGGGATTTATCTACAAAAAACGGCGCAAGTACTGGTTAAGTCTTCAGGAAGCAGACATTGAGCGTGATTAATATAAACTGAAAGCTTGCTTCGCAATCGATTTAAAATAAATAATGTTTAAAAACAAAATAACTTTATGCCTGGACACTTGACTTGGTGGTTGGGCCTGACCAGTTGATGACTCCTATTGATTTTGAGGTCATCAGTCAAAGGTCAAGGTCACAATGATCTTGAATGCGAAAAGCTTGGCCGAGTCGACATTGCCTCCACCCATGGCCCTCAAACTTGACATGGAGACTAGGGGTGACCAGTAGATGATGACCCCTATTGATTTTAACGTAAAAAATTGTGGCTAACGGAATAATTGCTCATTGTGAGCAAACTATCCTTTGCCATAATGTTTTCAAATTATCTCTGCTTCAGATGCGTCCAAATGCGTCTGCAGGTGGGGAAAGGATTAATTAAGGAATTAAACAGCATTTTTTGCCTACTTCCTAAAATACCACAATACATCTCTGGTGAGAACAATAGATGTTTGCAGAGCAATACAGGACGATCATTGTCCTTTTGTAATAATGAAAAAAAAATTGTTTTCCCAAAACATGTACAATTTTTGGGTTCCCTGATTTAATAAAGTTTGCCT
Source organism: Serripes groenlandicus (assembly GCA_031761405.1). Lineage (NCBI taxonomy): Eukaryota > Metazoa > Mollusca > Bivalvia > Cardiida > Cardiidae > Serripes > Serripes groenlandicus. Next base: position 23,494,450 of record JASEVX010000001.1, read on the forward strand.
CATTCCCATAAATAACTCCAGTCTAGGAGATACAATACAATACTTGAAAATTGTTGAGTCAGTGTTATTGACATAGATAAGGGAATGTTGAAATACAGCATACTTAATCATAAATCAGTCAGAATGGAATTGAAATAAAAAAACCTAGATAAATTTTAATGCCAATGTTTAAAAATATTTAAAATTATCAATTTCTCCTTTTCTCACAGTATTTTCAACATTGCTTTTAAAGTTAGACTGTTTAGTTTGTCCAATTTCCCTTATGTTATTTTAATATTTTCTTGATATAACTTAAAAATTGTTTAAAGTGGCGTAAAACACCAAACAATCAATCAATCAATCCTTGTGTGTTATGTAAGTGTTATTTATAATTCTATTCTATCAAGGAATGGGTTAACTCTTTACATCTGCAGTTGAGACGTTTCAAAACATTGTGACAAAAGGGAGAAATTGCTCACATTTAAACTTAACCCTTTCCCACTTGCAGACACATTTTGGTTCAATAGAAGTAGATAACTTTTGAAAACATTGTGGCCAATGGTGAAATTGCTCATGATGAGCAATTTCTCCTTTGGCCACAATGATTAATTTAACAATAAAGCTATCTTTTATGGAGATTGTTCAGGTTTTGTCACCATGTTTTCAATGTCATCTGCTGCAGATTTGTTGTATGTGGGAAAGGTTTAAACTGAAGATATTTTTTTTATTATAGGAGAGACAGTTGGATGAGACCGGGATCAGGGGAGGCGGTTCATCCAGATTCTGTGGCCAGTTGATTTCAGACATTGAGAAACTTGGTTGGGATAAGTAATGTGTTTAAATTAAATCTAGCTTCATTTATAGTAAATGGTTTACCTTAAACTCTTTTTCTCACAAACAGATGCTTTCTGACAACTTTTTAAAACATTGTGGCAAAAGGAGAAATTTTCTCTTTCGCCACTATGTCCTCAACTTTATTCAATAATAATATTTTCATTTGAAGAGATTAACCATATGTCTGTTGGTATGTTTTCAAAATCGTCTTCTGCATATGATATTTTTAGAGTGGTCTTTTTTGAAAATTTTGGAGATTAAATTCCGATATAAACGTTGTGAGAAATTGAGTTAATGATTCTTTATGGGGAATCTTATCCTGTCGCCACAGTGCTTTCATTTGCTGTAAAGAGACCTTAATTTGTCCGTTTCGGGGGAAGGGTTAGATTCTTTCAAGGACATTGTGTGAATCCTTTAACTATGGACAGATCAAGTTTTTAAGGTGATTAAATTGATCAATTGATTTAAATGTGTGTTTACATTTTAAATGCATGTGTTTTATATTCGTAACAGGTTACCTACGTGGTTATCATGCCTGATGAATATGTTAACACAGGTTGTTTAACCCTTTCTCTCGTAGACGCTTTCCGACGCCTCTGCAGCAGACGGCTTTTTGAAAACATAGCGACAAAAGAAGGAATTGCTCAAAACGAGCAATTTCTCCTTTTGCCACAATGTTTTCCACTTTAAGTCATAGGTTATCCATTCAATTAAAGAGATTTTCTGTTATTTGACAAAATATGTTCAAAGTCGTCTGCTGCAGAAATGTCGTATGAGGGAAAGGGTTAAACATCACTGTCCCAGTAGCATAGTTGGTAAGAACAAAGATAGTTCTTATGTCAGGCGTAAATTTTTTCGGTTCTTTCTTCTTCTTTTTTAATAAATTTATTTTATCTCATTATTTTCAACCATTTCTTTTTCTTTTCAGTTTTCAGAAAATGTCATTCAGTCAATCAAAACATTCCTTTGTCTTAACCCTTTCCCTCATACGACAATTCTGCAGCAGACGACTTTGAACATATTTTGTCAAAAAATTGAAAATCTCTATAATTGAACGGATAACCTATGACAGAAAGTGGAAAACATTGTAGCAAAAGGAGAATTTGCTCGTTTTAGAAATATCTTCTTTTGTCACTATGTTTTCAAAAAGCCGTCTGCTGCAGAGGCCTCAGAAAGTGTCTATATGAGGGAAAGGGTTAAACTTACAACATTTCATACATACATGTTCATTTATTTTGTTTTAAAAGATGAATACGAAAATATAGAATACATAGAACTAATTGACATACCAGTAATAAATACATGAATAAATAAAAAGTGTTCTCATAACGATAAAAGTATCTTTATTTCAAAAGGTCTTACAATTAAAAGATATTCAGTTACACTGATTCGAACCTGTGACCACTGTTTTGGCAGATCTGTGTGCTATGTTACATACATACAATGCTAATTACGTTATATGTGTACAACCTGTTTAAATTGGTCATAGTATTTCACTTTTTGTCTCAAAATTTAAATTTAGAACAAAACGTCACGAATATTTATGAGTGCCAAGTAAATACTGTTTACCAATAATGTAGGAGATATTTTTGTTATGAGAAATTTGTCAACTAACAATATTTTCAAAAGGTCATCTAGCGCAAATTCTCCAAATTGTGACTCTTTTCAGGTTATATTTTGAAGTGAATTTTTTTTTTTAAAGTTTTAAACCCTTTCCAACATACAACAAATGTGCAGAAGTCAATTTTGAAAACATAAAGTCAAAAGCGTGGTAAATATCTATAAATGAATTGTTTAATTATTGAATGAAGTTAAAATCATTGTGGCAAAAGGATAAAATGCTTGTTTTTAGCAAATCCTCCTTTTGTTACAATATTTTCATAAGTTGTCTGCTGAAGAGGTGTCAGAAAGCATCTGTTTCAGGAAAAAGGGTTAAAAAAATGAATTTGAAGTTAAACCCTTTCCCTCATACAGATGCTCTCTGGCGCCTCTGCAGCAGATGACTTTTGAAAACATTGTGGCAAAAGAAGAAATTGCTCAAGACGAGCAATTTCTCATTTTGCCACAATCAACTCTATTTAATAACATAACTGTCAGTTATTGGATTTCAAGTTTTTCTCCATTTGTTTTCAAAGTCGTCTGCTGCAGATTTGTTTTATGTGGGAAAGGGTTAAAGTAGGTGGATACTTAACCCTTTCCCTCATACAACAATTCTGCAGCAGACGATTTTCCATATAAGATTAACCCTTTCCCTCATACGACAATTCTGCAGCAGACGACTTTGAACATATTTTGTCAATAAACAGAAAATATCTAAAATTTAATGGATAACCTATGACTATAAGTAGAAAACATTGTGGCAAAAGGAGAAATTGCTCGTTTTGAGCAATTTCTTCTTTTGTCACTATGTTTTCAAAAAGCTGTCTGATGCAGAGGCGTCAGAAAGTGTCTATATGAGGGAAAGGGTTAAAGAGTCTTTGTCACATGTGTAACTAGGTGTCGGGTTCGAATCAAGAAAAAAATCCATGAATTGTATTTAACTCTCTGTTCTGTCCAGTCTCTCTTTTCTCTTGTGGTTAACCCTTTCCCACATACTACAAATCTGCAGCAGACGACTTGGGACAGGTCTACACAAAAATTTGAAAAATCTCTATAATTGTAGGTTTAATTAATGAAAAATAGTGAAAACATAGTGGCAAAAGGAGAAATTGCTCGTTTTGAGCAATTCTCCTTTTGTTACTATGTTTTCAAAAGTCGTCTGCTGCAGATGCGTCAAAATGCGTTTATATGTGTTAACCCTTTCCCTCATATAGACGCTTTCTGACGCCTCTACAGCAGACGGCCTTTTGAAAACATAGTGACAAAAGAAGAAATTGCACAAAACGTGCAATTTCTCTTTTTGCCACAATGTTTTCCACTTTTTGTCATAGGTTATCCGTTCAATTATGGAGATTTTCTATGTTTTGACAAAATACGTTCAAAGTCGTCTGCTGCAGAATTGTCGTATGAGGGAAAGGGTTAAAGGGTTATTAAGCTTATGATGCTTATGTGGCAGAGGACTTTTTAGCTCACCTGTGCAAGAAGTGCAAGGTGAGCTAATGTGATCACATTTTGTCCGGCATCTGTCCATTGACAGTCGTGTTTCCTCAACATTTGCCCTTGTCTACAGGCTACATTTTGCATCCGATCTTTATGAAAGTTAATCAGCACATTCATCTCCATCAAATCTTGGACAATTTCGAAACTGGGCCATATGAGGTCAAATTGAAGGGAAATCTTGTTAACACTCTGGAGGCCACATTTTCAACTTGAGCATGTTGAAACTTTATCAGAACAGTTCAAACATGGGTCATGTTGGGTCAAAAAGTAGGTCACTAGGTTAAATTGAAGGGAAATCTTTTTAACACTAGAGGCCGCGATTTTTGCTCCAGCAGTTTGAAATTTTGTCAGAATGTTTGTCTCAATGATATCTTGGTCAAGTTTTAATATGGGTCATATTGGGTCAGAAACTATGTCACTACGCCAAATTTAAGGACAATCTTGTTAACTCTGTAGAAGCCGCATTTTTTGCTACAGCAGCTTGAAATTTGGTCAGAATGTTTATCTAAATGATATCTAGGCCAAGTTTGAATATGGGTCATGCCGGGTTAAAAACTAGGTCTGAAGGGAAATCTTGTTAACACTCTAGAGGCCACATTTTCAACTTGAGCATGTTGAAACTTTATCAGAATGTTTGTCTTGATGATATGTAAGTCAAGTTTGAACATGGGTCAAAAACTAGGTCACTAGGCCAAATTGAAGTAAAATCTTGACTTTGGAGGTCGCACTTTTTGCTTCAGCAGCTTGAAATTTTGTGAGAATGTTTGTCTGAATTATATCTAGGTCAAGTTCGAATATGGGTCATATTGGGTCAGAAACTAGGTCAATAAAGGAAAATATTGTTCAAACTTGGGAGGCCGCATTTTTACTTTGAGCAGGTTGAATTTTCGTCAGAATGTTGTCATGATGATATCTAGTCCATTTTGGAATATGGGTCATATCAGCTAAAAAAATATAGATCACTAGGCCAAATGAAGGAAAATCTTGTTAACACTGTGGAGGTTGCATTCAGAATAACTGTCTTGATGTGTTTTGCATTGCAGTACATTGCATAATTCAGGTGAGCGAACTAGGGGGGCCATCATGGCCCTCTTGTTGTCATACGTTTTGTGTAAAAGGTTTAATCCTTTCCCACATACATAATTATGCTATTATGATGCCTCTGCAGGAATCAACTTTTGAAAACTTTGCCACAATGATTTCAACTTCATACAATAATTGTTCTTTCATTTATAGAGAATTCTCACAAGTCGTTTGCTGAAGATTTCTTATATTTTGGAAAGGGTTAAAATTTCTTTTACATTTCTCTGACACACAACTTCGGTTGTATTTTTGGATTTCCCACCGTCAATACTCTATACAACTCTGTTCTAAAGTAGAGTCTTTTCTTTTTCAGTTGTTTATTATCTTTAAGAAGAATTTTATAGATATGCTATTCTAAGTTACTAATTTAAAAATCAATATCAAAGATGAAACATGCAGATATTTTATGATGTTTGTTTTAAAATATTTGAGCAATTAAACCTTTCCCACCTATAGACGCATTTTGACGCATCTGCAGCAGACGACTTTTGAATTCATCATGAAAAAAGCAGAAATTGCTCAAAACGAGCAATTTTTCCTTTTGCCAAAATGTTTTCAACTTTTTTCAGTAATTTTACCTACAATTACAGAGAATTTCCATATATTTGAGTAGACATTTTCAAAGTCGTCTGCTTCAGATTTGTCGTATGTGTTAAAGGGTTAAAATATTTGAACAATTAACTGAAAGAGTACATTGTGGGAGTACTGTTTATGCAATACAATAAATATTTTTCATGTCCGACCTCTTTTAAATCAATACTGAGGATTTTTTACGCTTCTGCAGGAGGCTTATTTTGAAATCATAGTAGGAAAAGAAGATATTGCTCATAAATGAGCAATTTCTCCTTTTCCCAAAATGTTTTCAACATTGTGTTCTAATATAAACTTTCAAAATTCCAGGTGATACACTCTCCCTGATGTTTTGGCCCTTTCCAGCTTACATCAAATCTGCAGCAGTGGACATTGAAAACATATGGGCAAAAATATAGAAAATCCCTTTAAATAATAGCACAACTTAGTAATTGCTCATAATGAACAATTTCTCCTTTTGCCACAATGTTGTCAAATGTGGTTTGCTGCAGATGAGCTAAAATGCGTCTGCAAGTGGGAAAGGGTCAACAGACGGCATCTGAGACTCTAAAAAAATAGATGAAAATATCAAATATCAGAAAATGAGTTCATTGTTGTACTGGCACCATTGAACTTTTGTGAACATTTTCTTTACGTCATTAATCACCACATTACTGGAGAGGTTGTAGTCTATTTCGATGACTGCCGGATGCTTAAAAGTATTAATGTCATTGAAGCATTAATTTCAAATGTGATCATTACAAAACACTCCTGATTTGTAAAGTAGACTGAAACAAAAAAAAGTTTAATTATAGAACAAATGTTTCTTTTGTGATGCAAACAACATGTACAGCAGAAGACTTTTGAAAAAAAATCATGGCCAACGGATCAATTATTCATTATGAGCAATTTCTCTGGTTGCCACAATGTTTTAACCCTTTCCCTCATATAGACGCTTTTGGATGCCTCTGCAGCAGACGGCTTTTTGAAAACATAGTGACAAAAGAAGAAATTGCACAAAACGTGCAATTTCTCCTTTTGCCACAATGTTTTCCACTTTTCGTCATAGGTTATCCATTCAATTATAGAGATTTTCTATGTTTTGACAAAATGTGTTCAAAGTCGTCTGCTGCAGAATTGTCGTATGAGGGAAACGGTTAAACTATATTCACTCATTATTCTTTCATTTATAGAGATTTTTTTGCCTAGATGACTTTGAAGTGATTTGCTTCAGATAGTTTGTATGTTGGAAAGGTTTATGTCATTGGAGTATTACTTTCAAATGCACTTCTGATTTGTAAAGTATACTGATACAAAAAAAAAAGTTAAATTAAAGAAAAAATGTTTCGACATGATCATCTTGCAGAGATTATATATAGATAGTTTTATTTCAGACTTGAATATATAGACCCCAGTTTTACAGAGCTCCATTTAAGATACACAGATTGTAATAGCAGATGTCATGTGATGAAATTACATATCCGGCCACAGGTAAAATATTTATTTATTTATTGGGGTTTTACGCCGCTTTCAACATTATTTCAGTTATATCACGGCGACAGTTCATTTATTCATGATCCCTGGGTAAACAAACCAGTACTAGGCTAGAAAATGTGCCTTGCCCAAGGGCACTCCACCATGACCGTAGTGCCACGACTGGGGATCGAACCCAGTTTTGAAATCCCTGACGCCAACCTCTAGACCACAGCGGATTCCTCCACAGGTAAAAAAAACCTCATGAATTAATTAACCCATTTAATCAAACGATGCAGGGAAAACCATAGGACAATGTGGGACCAGTGTAGATCCATTATTGCTTATTTTGTAGGCTGAAGTTCTTCTTCTTTATCTGAGAAAAAGTTACCTGTATGTACAGAAAGCATAATTTGCGCATTGTTTTTTAATTTCAGTAATTTACCTTTTCCCTCATACGACTATTCTGCAGGAGACGACTTTGAATATATTTTGTCAAAAAATAGAAAATCTCTTTTATTGAATGGATAACCTATGATTAAAAGTAAAAATCATTGTGGCAAAAGGAGGAATTGTTCGTTTTGAGCAATTTCTTCTTTTGTCACTATGTCTTCATAAAGCGCTTATATGAGGGAAAGAGTTAAAACAAGTTAAGATAAAGTGATATTATCTTTTCACATAACTCCTAAATATTCTTAATGTGCAAACTTATTAAATCTTTTCCTCTGAAAGAACTGGTGGGATATCAAAATTATTAAACAGAAACAATCCTTTTACATGATTTATCAGGATATTAATGTTCCCTGTAGCTCAGTCGGTAGCAATGCTGGCTGTCAATCCAGAGATTGTGATTTTGAACCTGACAACATCTCTAACATTTGACAAAATTCACTGCGTCTTCCACCAATGGGCAAACAGTCTATGTGGAAAAGCAGCCAGTTGCTTGGAAAGTCTGTTGTGTGGAGTACTTGTGTAAGAAAGCCATGAAATACATGAGTAGGTTAACTTGCCACCTCGATATGACTGAAAAATTGTTGAAAATGCCGTTAAACCCAAAGGATCAAATTAAATCTATTAAATTTTCAGCATCCTAAAGAAGTTCCAAGGTGCAATGTCGAGTTACCAGTAAAGTTTGATTTTCATTGGACACAAGAGGTATCAGTCTTTCATTTTCCTTAAATAGAAAAAAAAATTGTCGAATTTATAGTTGTTGTTGCTTCTGTTGTAATTGACAATTTCCCAAATTCAGATGCTTTCTGACACATCTGGGGTAAAAAAAATTGAGAACAAAAATTTCCTTTTCCATATATTGAACCACATACAACAAATCTGCAGACGACTTTGGAAACATGTGGAAAAATATATAAAAATCACTATAAATAAGGGCATATTTACTGAAAAAGTTAAAAACATTGTGGCAAAAGGAGAAATTGCTTGTTTTGAACAATTTATTCTTTTGTCACAATGTTTACAAAAGTCGTCTTAAAGCATCTGTATAGGGGAAAGGGTTATTAGAAGCAGTTCAAGTGAAACTTTCTGACATTTCCCTATTGTTTTTAACATTTCCATATAGTTTTAAATCAAATCCATCCAAACATGCTTTAGAAATGGCTCTGGACGGACGGACAGAATCTGAAAGAGACTACCAAAGATAGTAAGTCTCTTTGTTTTCTTGTTTATGTTATGTGTTATTGGGAATGGCCAGAACTTCATCCTTATACTCCTGAAGCAAGGCAGTACACACTTCTGGGACAAAATGGCATACACTTTCCGCAGCAACACGGAAGTCATACGCCAAGGAGGTGTACGTGTCCCCAGATGCCATGTACCTCAGCGTCATCGCAACCTTTAGGCAGCAGGAAGGGCGTTACGGAACCTGGTGTCCTTTTTCTGAATGTGAGGCGTTAGATGCTGGAGTATGTCTTCAAACATTGTTGGCTTGATCCTCAAATACTTTTTGAAGGAGGTGACATCTTCAATTGGAGTTCCTGCATCAATGTATTGTACTGTCCATACTAAAGCCTCCTGTCGTCTGTGAGCCAGGGGCGAACCCACCATCGAAGACGTCTTCTTCTTCTCTGTCTCAAATACAATGCCAAGGCAAGCATGGCATCCGTTTCAGCTTGGATTTGAAACTGAAGTGCAAGGTGAATGCATATAACATCCATGGTGTCCCACTAGCAACTGATAACAAAATAGTAGTTTGGAATCGTTTATATACCCCGACTCTCAAATCGGCAACATTTCAGCATTCTATCTCCAACAATTCGGCAACTCTTCAGCATGGTCTGCAATGTTACCGCAACCTTTCCGCATGATCGGGAAACATTTGGGAGCCAATTCCAGAACTGTCGGCATTCTTCCGCATCACATTCAGCTACTTCGGATAGGTTTCGGCGTTTATACCGCAACCTTTTGTATGCCACTCCGCGAATCCATGCCGAACGAGCCCGATGGCAAAGCTCCGCCCATTTTATTGATTAATGATCCCGAAAGGTTCCCGAAACTAGCAACATTTTATCTGCAACTCTTCCGCAGAGCATCGGGGCTGTAGTGAACGGCAGCTATTAGACCAAATTGGTCCGTTTCTTTATATCTGGCTTAAATATCCATTATATTGTATATGTACCGTATATCATGATTGATATCACAATTACCTTCTGAACATCCAATCTCCATGAAAAATCTCCTATTCATGAAAAGTTCATCTCCATCAAATCCTATTAGGGTGTGAAACTGAGTCATATGGGGTTAAAAAACTTATCACTTGGTCAAATTTTAGCAAAGACTTGTGAACTGGTAAACCAAGTTGGCTGAAGCATTCTTTTACAAATTTTGTTTAGGCTAGGGATCTCAATTCAACAAATGAAGCTGTTATATCTTCATTTATAGAGATGTTCCATGTTTTCAAAGTCGTCTGCTGCAGATTTGTTGAATGTGGAAAGGGTTAACCCTTTCCCTGATAGAGACACTTTCTGACGCCTCTGCAGCAGACAGCTTTTTGAAAACATATTGACAAATGAAGAAATTGCTCAAAACGAGCGATTTCTCCTTTTGCCACAATGTTTTCCACTTTTAGTCATAGGTTATCCATTCAATTATAGAGATTTTCAAAAATTTTGGCAAAATATGTTTAAAGTCGTCTGCTGCAGAATTGTTGTATGAGGGAAAGTGTTAATGGAGACTGATTAATTCACACATCTGAACTGATACAAGTTAAATATAACCTGGTGTGTGACATTTCTTTTTTGAATGGACAAACATATGGTTCGCAGCACATTGCTTTACACACACTTTCCTAGTTTCTCCAGGTATTGTTTTCTGTGCAAAGTCTAAAAGTAGAGGATATTCCATGAGTGTACTGAGATGATATGCCGTGAGCCTTATATTCAGCTTAGTTAACAAGTTTATAAAAGTTATAATAAATAAACTCAAATGAGATATTCTATTTATCACATTAAAATGTACATGAAATTTTCCTGTTTTAGCGCCTAAGTGACTGGTTGATATAACGTCAAACCGCTGATATGACATGATTTTCATAGTTTGGTTTCCGTTTTGTAAACAAAGACTTGAGAGTAAGACTGGAAACCAAACTAGTAATGGGATTTTGACACTCCCAGAGAGAGCTTTATGTGATAAATGAGCATACATCTACGGTGATTTGTTGATTTACCTTTCAGAGTGACATTCTCCATGTATATAACCAGTTCAAGGATGTTGCCCAGCAGTACCAGGACTTCTGGGATTTAATGGGAGAGATTGACAGTAATACCTGGGTACTGGAACCGGAGAAACCCACATACAGCGCTTCATACAGACGGATAGCCATCAGTATGAATCAGTACATCATATCATTAAATACTTCAACAAAACCATGATACAGACAGTTTTACACCTCTGCAGCATATCTTTGAAAAACACTGTTGAATAAGTAGGGATTGCTTAACCCTTTCCCACATATAGACGCTTTCTGACGTGTCTGCAGCAAACGAATTTTGAAAACATTGTGGAAAAAGGGGAAATTGCTCAAGTTGTGCACTTTTTCCTTTGGCCTCAATGTTTTTAATTTTATTCAACATATCGTTCTTTCATTTACAGAAAATTTGCATATATTTGACTAAATATTTTCAAAGTCGTCTGCTACAGGTTTGTCATATGAAGGAAATGGTTAAAATGAGCATCTTCAAACATCTGGTTAACTACGGGCTCGAATTATCGGGCTCGAATTATAGGGCTCGAACAATCGCAGTCTGGATGACAGCAAATATGTATGTTTTAAGAAGATGGCACTACTGGTAAATTTAAACATTTAAACTGTTATAAATGCTTTTGAATTTTCAGATTACTTGTGAAACTTTTTGAAACAAACACATTTACTCGCAAGGTTTATTGATTTTTACTCACTTCAATTCTGAAAGGAGACCATCACTAGGAATATTCCTGGGGAATTATTCGGAAGTAAGTCCATTGTTTTAATTAACACTTTCCCTCATACGACAATTCTGCAGCAGACGACTTTGAACATATTTCGTCAAAAAGTAGAAAATCTCTATAATTGAATGGATAACCTATGACTAAAAGTGGAAAACATTGTGGCAAAAGAAGAAATTGCTCGTTTTGAGCAATTTCTTCTTTTGTCGCTATGTTTTCAAAAAGCTGTCTGCTGCAGAGGCGTCAGAAGGGTTATATATGAGGGAGAGGGTTAAACTAATCCTTAACCTAATACCAATTTCAATTAAAAACCCTACAGGTCAAATTAAGCAAGTGTTACATGGTTCCTTGCATATGTTATAAGCAATCACTATATATGGAGTTAACCCTTTCCCTCATACAGACACATTTTGATGCCTCTGCAGTAGACAAAGTTTGAAACATTGTGACAAAAGGAGAAATTGCTCATGATGAGCAATTTCCTCTCTTGCCACAATATTTTTACCTCTATTTAATTATCATACTTTCATTCACAGAAAGTTAATATTTTTGCCAAGATGTTTTCAAAATCATTTGCTACAGATTTGTTTTTAAAGTCGTCTGTTGCATACAGTAAATATGCAGCAGACGACTTTAAAAACAATCATGCAAAAACATGGAAAAAGCTCTTTCAATGAATGTATAATTACTGGCAAAAGGTGAAATTGCACGTTATGAGCAATTTCTCCTTTTGTCACAATGTTTCAAAAGTCATCTGCTGCAGATGCATCAGAATGCGTCTACAAGTGGGGCGGGGTTAAGGTAAAATTTCTGCCATTGACAGGTCCAAGTGTATCGGTACAAATCAGTGTAGATCCAGCCCAGCCAAGGTTATTACCAGAATGTAAATTTCTAGGCTCAGACCAAAGTAACACATTTATCTCACTTTTTTGTATGACCCGTGTTCCCCTCCAGCCTTGACACTTTCCCACAGACAACAAATTCGCGGCCGACAACTTTGAAGACTCTCTATAAATGAAAGTACGTTTATTGAGTGGAGTTAAAAACATTGCGGCAAAAAGAGAAATTTCTCATTAAAAAGTTGTCTGCCGGTGACGCGTCTAAATGCGTATATATTTGGGAAAGCTTTACCCTTTCCCACATTCAAACACTTTCTGACATCTCTGCAGCAGATAACTTTTAAAATCATTTTGGCAAAAGGAGAAATTGCTATTAGTGAGCAATTTTTTCCTTTTGCCACAATTTTTAAACTCTATACAATAATTATACTTTCAGCTATGATGATTTTCCATAGTTTTGCTTAGATATTTTCAAAGACGTTTTCTGCAGATTTCTTGTATGTGGGAAAGTGTTGAATATGTATGAACATAGGTATGTTATGCTCCCTTTCATAAATAAGTGAAAAAGCTACCCATGGATAGATAAAAACATCATGTATATTAACCTTTTCCCACATACAACAAATCTGCAGCAGACAACTTTGGAGAAGTCTGCATAAGAATATGGTAGATCTCCACAGATCAAAGTGGTATTCTTGAACGCATTTCACTTTTTGCCACAATAATTAAAAAGCGGTCTGCTGTGGACACATCAAAATGCGTTTACAAGTGGGAAAGGGTTAATTAATGCATTACATGGTTGAGTAACTGATGACTTGATGTAAGCTAGTGAAAAAAAATGATCGAAGAAAAAAGAGAGATTGAATAAATAAATGTTTAACCCTTTCCCTCATATAGACGCTTTCTGACGCCTCTGCAGCAGACGGCTTTTTAAAAAACATAGTGACAAAAGAAGAAATTGCACAAAACGTGCAATTTCTCCTTTAGCCACAATGTTTTCCACTTTTAGTCATAGGTTATCCATTCAATTATAGAGATTTTCCATATTTTGTTCAAAGTCGTCTGCTGCAGAATTGCCGTATCAGGGAAAGGGTTTAAGTGTCAAAATCATAAATTATTATTCAACAATGTTTTCTAGTCTGTTTGATGTAGACGCTTAACCCTTTCCTTCATAAAGCAGACGCCTGAAATCATTTAAACAATAATATAGAAAATCTCTAGATTAATTCAGAACTATTGAATAGAGTTGAAAACAATGAGACAAAAGAAGAAATTAGTTATAACGAACAATTTCCCCTTTTGCCACAATGTTTTAAATAGTTGCCAACTACAGAGGTGTCAGAAATCGTCTGTTTGTTAGACAGGGTCAAAACTTCTCAATTTAGACATGGGTTCAAGGCAACAAACCAGTATGCATAGTCATATAATTATTATAAAAAACCTTTTGTTCGTTCCAGCTATAGCACCAATTAGACAAAACATGAATGCCAACATTCACTCATGGTATGTATAATTCAAGACTGTTATTTTTCTTCTTAAACCCTTTCCCACAAACAACACCTCTGCAGCAGACGACTTTTAAAATACTATTAAAAAGAATGGAAACTCTATAAATGAAAGAAGAATATTATTGAATAAAGTTGGAAATATTGCTCATTATGAGCAATTTTTCCTTTTGCAACAACGTTTTCAAAAGTCGTCTGCTGCATCAGAAAGCGTCTTTATCTGGGCAAGTAGATCATCTGCCTCGGTGTGGGATGTTGTGTGTTCGATCCCCAGCAGATTCATACCAAAGTCTTTGAAAATGGTAGTAATGGCTGCCCTCTTGGACGCTCAGTTTTGCATGGTTAGGATTACAACTGACTAGCTGGCGTCAGGATACTTACCCAGAAAATGCTGTGATGTAACTGAACAATTTTGAAAACAGCATAAAACACCAAATAATCAATCAGCAATCATTAATGGTTTGATGCATTAGTTATCTATTTTTAGCTCACCAGAGCACTAAGTGCTCAAGGTGAGTTTTTGTGATTGCCTTTTATCCATTGTCCGTCGTCAACATTTGCTTGTTAACACTCTAGAGGCAACATTTTGCATCTTCATGAAAGTTTGTCAAAACATACATCTCCATCAAATCTAGGCTAAGTTCAAAACTGGGTCATGTGGGATCACAAACTAGGTCACTAGATCAAATTAAATGAAAATCTTATTAACACTCTGGAAGCCGCAATTTAAACTTGAGCATGTTGAAACAAGTTTGAATATAGGTTATGTCGGGTATAGCGTAAACATGTTGAAACTTTACTAGAATGTTTGTTTGGATGATATCTAGGCCAAGTTCAAATATGAGTCATATTGGGTCTAAAATTAGGTCACTAGGCCAAATTTAAGGTAACACTCTCGAAGCCACATTTTTGGCTTGAGCATATTGAAACTTTGTCAGGATATTTGTCTTCATGATATCTAGGCTAACTTCAAATATAAGTCTGGTCAGGTCAAAAACTAGGTCACTAGGCCATATTGTAGAAAAATCTTGATAACACTATAGAGATCACATTTTTTACTTGAGTAGCTTGAAACTTTGTCTTAATGATATCTAGGCCATGTTTGAATATGGGTCATATAAGGTCAAAAACTAGGTCACTAGGTCAAATTGAAGGAAAATCTTGTTAACACTCTGGAAGGTGCATTTTGAGCTTGAGCATGTTGAAACTTTGTCAGAATGTTTGTCTTGATAATATGTAGGCTAAGTTTGAATATGGGTCATGTCCGGTCATAAACTAGGTCATTAGGCCATATTGTAGAAAGATCTTGTTAAAACTACAGACCGCATTTTTAGCTCACCTGAGCACAAAGTGCGAGGTGAGCTATTGGGATTGCTTTTCGTCCGTCATCGTCCGTCCGTCCGTTCACTTTTTAGTAAAAACAGCTTCTTCTCCTAAACCAATGGATTGATTTCATAATAATCTAATAGGAATGTTCCTTAGGTGGTCATCTTTCAAAGTTGTTAAAAGAATTTAATTCCATTTAGAACTTTGGTTGCTGCGTCATCAGAATAGGGGAAAATTACAAAATCTTTAAAAAAATCTTCTTGTCCAAAATTACTGGTCCAATTTAATAATTATTTGGCACAAATGTTCCTTGGGAGACCCTTAACCAAGATTGCTCAAATTATTCCGATCCATTGAAAAATATGGCCAACAGGGGGTGGAGCTTTTTTTCATTAAATGTGCATTGTAAAAACTTTGAAAATCTTCTTGTCCAAAAGTACTGGCCCGAATTAGAAATAATCTGGCACAAATGTTCCTCTACCAAGATTGTTCAAATTGTTTGGACCCAATAAAAAACATGGCCTCTTGGGGCAGGGCTTCTTTTCCTTATATGTGCATTGTAAAAACTTTAAAAATCTTCTTGTCCAAAAGTACACACTCAATTTAAAAATAATGTGGCACAAATGTTCCTTTAGGGGTCCTCTACCAAGATTGTTTAAACTATACGGATCCAATGAAAAAGATGGCCTCTAGGGGACCAATTTTGTTATGAAATCCTATAATTCATAGTTGAAATCTGGGATGGACAAGGTACAGTCTTTTCAAATAGAACTCATTTCAACCTTTGACATGAAAGTGTGACCTTGACATTTGAGGTACAGGCCTGGGTCTTGTGCGCGACACGCCGCCTCATCATGGTGAACATTTGTGCCAAGTTTCTTTGAAATCCTATGATGCATGGTTGAAATGCAGGCCGGACAAGGTAGTTTTATCAAATAGTATTCATTTTGACCTTTGACCTCTAAGTGTGACCTTGACATTTGAGGTACAGGCCTGGGTCTTGTGCGCGACACGCCGCCTCATCATGGTGAACGTTTCTGCCAAGTTTCGTTCAAATCCTATGATGCATGGTTAAGATGCGGTCCGGACAAGGTTAGGTGGGACTGACAGACAAACAGACAGACGTAAAAGGGCTATAACTCTGTAAAATAATATGCAATTGTAAAACCTTTAGGGTATGCACATATCCTCTTGGTATAGAAGCATCATGTAAACTTTTATTGAATTCCACCCAGTGGTTTTTAAGAAATAGGCCCGACAAAATATGGCTTCCGACCGACTGACCGACACAGTGACTCCTATATACCCCCCCAAAAACTTTGTTTTTTGGGGGTATAATAAAATGAAAAGAAAGGCAGTGCATGTCCACCTGGCAAATAATGTCTATGCCAACATAAAATCTAGGCTTTAACTCTAGTCCAAACCTCTAGCACATAATTTCATTTACAGATTTGTTGAGAAGTATTAACACTTCATTGTAAAGCACCGTTACAAATTAATAAGCTTTGTCAGAAAATGCTTCCAGTCAACAAACATTGCCGCCAGGTAAAAACCTCATATTGCTATTGGCGCTGAAAGAGTTAAGTCTTAAATAGCCCATTCTCAGGTGAGCGATCCAGGGCCTCATGGCCCTCTTGTTTATAAGCAAGACTTATTGCTATTAAATTTGTATTGCTTGCATTGATATTATAAATTAAACACTTCATTAATGGTTAGATTCATAAGTTACTTATTGTTTATAAAGCAAGATATGAATGATTTAACCCTTTCCCTCATACGACAATTCTGCAGCAGACGACTTTGAACATGTTTTGTCAAAATGTCAAAAATCTCTATAACTGAATGGATAACCTATGACGAAAAGTGGGAAAACATTGTGGCAAAAGGAGAAATTGCTTGTTTTGAGCAATTTCTTCTTTTGTCACTATGTTTTCAAAAAGCCGTCTGCTGCAGAGGCGTCAGAAAGCGTCTATATGAGGGAAAGGTTTAAGCAGCTCTTGTTGATTTCAGGAATGAAAATAAAACTCTGTTGGAGAACCTATCCAAACTACTAGGTGTTGAATTCCCTTCTCCTGTAAATACGAAAAAAGAGGTTAGTATTTGTTTTTCGTAGATATTTGTTATGTTGTGTTCTTTTAGCTCACTTGAGCACAAAGTGCTGAAACTTCCACATTGGCCACAAACTCCCTTTACCACCTGCAGTCGCATTTTAACGCAATACCAGCAGACGACTTTTTAAAACATTGTGGCCAAAGGTGAAATTGCTCATGATGAGCAATTTCACCTTTGGCCACAATGTTTTCCACTTATAGTCATTGGTTATCCATTCAATTATAGAGATTTTCCATTTTTGACAAAATATGTTCAAAGTCGTCTGCTGCAAATTAGTTGTATGTGGGAAAGGGTTAAAATATATTTTTGGTCTTCAGTAACTGGTATTCCAAGATAGTCCTTTAACAATTCTGGGCGGGCTATATCAATTCAACAAATTCACTTCTTATCAAATCACTCTTTTAAGAATTGCTTATGAACACCTCATTATACAGAGCCATTGTAATCAGGTGAGCACTACTGGGCCACCATTATTCTCCGGTTTTATCTAAATATACTTATTTTTCGTTGATTCTTTCAATGTGCTCTTTTCAGACAGCAAAAAGTGTCCGCTCTCTACACAATCTTGTAACAAAATCAAGGAGTGGTCTGTATGTGGATACAGGTTAAACCTTTCCGTCATACGACAATTCTGCAGCAGACGACTTTGACCGTATTTTGTCAAAACATAGAAAATCTCCATAATTGAATGGATAACCTGTGACAAAAAGTGGAAAACATTGTGGCAAAAGGAGGAATTGCACGTTTTGTGCAATTTCTTCTTTTGTCGCTATGTTTTCAAATAGCCGTCTTCTTTAGAGGCGTCAGAAAACGTCTATATGTGGGAACAGGTTAAACTTAAGCATCAGACACCTGTGGGTAGCGAGTTGTGCTTATGATCTTTTAACCCTTTCCCTCATATAGATGCTTTCTCACGCCTCTGCAGCAGACGGCTTTTTGAAAACATAGTGACAAAAGAAGAAATTGCTCAAAACGAGTTGTTCTCCTTTTGCCACAATGTTTTCCTATTTTAGTCATAGGTTATCCATTTAATTATAGTGATTTTCATTTTTTTTTTTGACAAAACATGTTCAAAGTCGTCTGCTGCATAATTGTCGTATGAGGGAAAGGGTTAATTTTTTATCTATTTTACAGGAGTTTAATTTGGAATGTGGGATATGTTATGCATACAGACTGGAGACAGAGATTCCAGACGAAGTTTGTAACGAGAGTCGTTGTGGGCAGGCTTATCATAATTCCTGTCTCATTGAGGTAATACTCACACACACACTCACACACATAACATGTGAAGTTAGAGATAGAGTTTTTGGCTGAATCACCGACATTTGTTAAAATTGTATTTTACCCCGTTTTCAACAGTATTTCAGTTATATCACAGCATTTCCCTGGTAGTCGACCGGTACTACATGTCTTGTAATGTCTCCCCAATGCAATGGGGGAGAGATATATTTGTTTTGCTTGGGTTGTTTAATGTTATTACTATTAGACTGCTACATAATTTTCTAACAGCTTGAAGGATTTTGTAATATTTCACCACAAATGTTAACCATATTCGGAATGTGCAGAGCACATGTTTCTGCCAGCTCAAATGAAGGTCTAATGTCATACTTAGAGGTCAAAGGTAATATGATTGTATTTTGTGTTCACTCCATATCTCTTGAACAGCTTGAAGTATTTTGAAAAAACAAATGATCACCATGTTGAGACGATGTGCAGAGCTCAAATAAGGGTTAGTTACATAATGGAAAATATGTTGATTTTAAAATTATGTTTCTAGAATGAGGGACAGTAAACATTAGTGCTGAAATTCTTTTAGACACTCAAATTCTATGTTGTGGGTACTCAAAAGAATTGTCTCAGTGAGAAGATTCTTTTGTGTACCCACATCATAGGGTTTGTTTAAGTGAAAAGGGAGATATTGTGCGGACAAGACCAGTTAACTCCCTTATCTAGTCCTTTGGGAATAAATAAAGCACTTGATAAAGACCATGTTTTTCAAGTCATCTGCCTCAGACACAACAAAAAGAGTTTCTATCATGATGTAACCCTTTCCCTCATACAACAATTCTGCAGCAGACGACTTTGAATGTATTTTGTCAAAAAATAGAAAATCTCCATAATTGAATGGATAACCTATGACAAAAAGTGGAAAACATTGTGGCAAAAGGAGAAATTGCACGTTTTGAGCAATTTCTTCTTTTGACACTATGTTTTCAAAAAGCTGTCTGCTGCAGAGGCGTCAGAAAGCGTCTATATGAGGGAACTTCATTGAACATTTAATTGATTGTTTGGTTTTTAAGGGTTAAAGGATGTAATTGTTATTTATTTTCAGTGGTTGCGAGCACTGCCATCAAGTAGACAAAGTTTCAACACAATATTTGGAAATTGTCCCTATTGTGAAAAGGTAAAAACTTTAACCCCTTTCCGACATACAGACAATTTCTGACGCCACAGTTGCAGACAACTTTTGAAAACACTGACAAAAGGAGAAATTGCTCATAACCGGCTCTCTCCTTTTGCCACAATATTTTCAACTTTATTTAATAGTTGAACCCTAATTTATTGAGATTTTTGTCAATATGTTTTTAAAGTCGTCTGCTGCAGAATTGTTGTATGTGGGAAAGGAATAAAAAAACATAATGTGGCGATTTTTATGTCCCTGCAGGATATTTAATAAACATGTAGTGATTGAACCATTTGCCTGGAGCTCAGTAACTATACAAGATATTTACATGAAACATATAAGAACTATAAGCATGTTTGTTTTAACCCTTTCCCTCATATAGACACTTTTTGACGCCTCTGCAGCAGACAGCTTTTTGAAAACATATTGGCAAAAGAAGAAATTGCTCAAAACGAGCAATTTCACCTTTTGACACAATGTTTTCCACTTTTGGTCATAGGTTATCCATTCAATTTTAGAGATTTTCCATTTTTTGACGAAATATGGTCAGAAATGTCGTATGAGGGAAAGGGTTAAGATCACCTGAGCCAAAGGCTCAAGGCGATCGAACACGCTCTGTCTGTCTTACATCATTAACTTATATCTTCAAATGACATCTGCTCCTAAGCCACTTTACCAATTTCAGCCAAACTTCACAAGAGTTTTCCTTTGGTGATCTTCTTAAAATATTCTGACAAAGTTTCAATATGCATGACTAAAATGTGTGCATAACATTCATCTTTATTTTACCTAATGACCTTCTTTTTGAACCCATGTCACCTTTATTGTAATAACTTGGCCTACATATTGTCAAGAAAACATTCTGAAAAATAATTAACATACTCTAGTAAAATATGACCTGGTGTTTGACCCAACATAATCCTTATCCAAACTGGTCCTAAATATTTCAGTCAAACATTCTGACAAAGTTTCAACATACCTATACTCAAATAAAAGAATATGGCCCGTATAAGGTCCACATGTTTTATCTTAAATTTGACTCAGTGACCTAGTATATGACCGCATATTTGAATCTGGCCTAGATTTTGTTAAGACAAACATTCTGAAAAGGTTTCATGAAGATTGATTGAAAACTTTGATCATTGTAGTGTCGACGAGCAAATTGTCATTGACGAAATCACTAGCATCTTGAAAGCAAGACATAACTTTGATAAAATATTGAAATCATTATGGGCATATGAGAAATTATTCATTTTTAACAAATTTCTACATTACCCACATTTTTGCCTAAAGTTGTATGCAACAAGCTTGTAATGTTGTCTGTATAAGGAAAACATTTGTGAAAATGATACAGTAAAATAGATTAGGTATTTCAGATCAAGTTTTCTTTTGTAGGCAATAACTGTCAAAATGGTTGCCAAATGAAAACTAAATGATGTCTCCAAAAAGAAGCCATCCTGGTCATCAAGAAGTGTGGACGCTAAATCCTTATTCAAGCTTTTTCCATCTTAATTGTTAAGCTCACCTGAGCATGAGGTTCTCAAGAAGAGCTATACTCTCTTCTCCAAGAACGTTCATGCCACAATGTTTTCAACTCTTTTCAGTAATTATACCTACATTTATAGAGCTTTTCCATGTGTTTGCCTAGATACTTTAAAGTCGTCTGCTGCAGATTTGTTGTGTGGGAAAGGGTTAAGGTAACGAGTGCTGCAGGACCATCATGTCCCTAATGTTTCTAGTATACAGAATACGGATTTAGCCAAATTTCTGAACAAGGAGAAATTGCTCTATCTTTTAACCCTTTTCCACATACAGACACTTTCTGCAGCAGATGACTTTTGAAAACATTGTGATAAATGGAGAAATTGCTCACAATGAGCAATTTTTCCATTTGCCACAATGTTTTAAACTTTTCAATAATTATATTTTCATTTAACCCTTTCCCTCATATAAACGCTTTCTGACACCTCTGCAGCAGACGGCTATTTGAAAACATAGTGACAAAAGAAGAAATTGCACAAAACGTGCAATTTCTCCTTTTGCCACTATGTTTTCCACTTTTTGTCATAGGTTATCCATTCAATTATAGATATTTACTACTTTTTTACAAAATATGTTCAAAGTCGTCTGCTGCAGAATTGTCGTATGAGGGAAAGGGTTAAAGATATTTTCCATATTATAGCAAGTATATTTTCAGTCATCTGCTGCAGATTTGTTGTATGTGGGAAAAGAGTTTATAATCTGAAAAGCATGCATCATTGTTGGAGAGTATTCATTCATTTCCAACATGTAAAGAAGCATTGAGCTATACTAAGAAGGGACAGTGTTGCATTGATAACTATTGATATTTAGTTGAGATAAGGTCATTGTAAGAATGGAGGAAATAAAAATCAGTTATATAGACTATATTTTGCTTTGTTTTTATAACTTTCTTCATCCAATGCTACATAATGAATTATCCATAAAAATATCTTATACATGTAGTATTTTGTTGCAGCATTATAGGAACAAGATGCTCATGAGGACCTGTACCAAAAGTTTGTTTGTTTAACAGAGCAAAGCTCCCATTATGAGCATCATGTATGGTCAACCAAATCTCTTAAACCACTTGGCAAATTTCAAGCAAACTTCATGGCTTGAAGGTATCTGATAGAGGATCACATAAGGAACATTTCTACAATTTGTTTTTTTGTTGTGACCCCTTGAAAAACATGTCCACATGAAGGACTGGCCTTGTTTTCATTGTATGTGTATATAAAAGATTTGAAATTTAAAATCTTTCTTGTCAAAATTGTAAATAATTTGGCACAATAATTTCAGCTAGTCTATTTCAGGCATATTTCTAACAAGAGGGCCATGATGGTCCTGGATCGCTCACCTGATTTATTTTTTGTGATTGGTTATGTCAAGAAGATTTTTAAAGTTTTAACAATGCACATATAAGGAAAACAAGCTTCAAGGAACATTTGTGCAAAATAATTTTCAAATCGGGCCAGTACTTTTGGACAAGAAGATTTTTAAAATTTTAACAATGCACATATAAGGAAAACAAGCTCCGCCCCCTGGTGGCCATGTTTTTCAACGGCTCAGAAATATTTGAACAATCTTGGTAAAGGTTGCCCCACGGAACATTTGTGCAAAATAATTTTCAAATCGGGCTTACACTTTTGGACAAAAAGATTTTTAAAGTTTTAACAATGCACATATAAGGAAAACAAGCTCCGCCCCTGGCGGCCATGTTTTTCAAGGGATCGGAAATATTTGAACAATCTTGGTAAAGGGTCCCCCAAGGAACATTTGTGCAAAATAATTTTCAAATCGGGCCAGTACTTTTGGACAAGAAGATTTTTAAAGTTTTAACAATGCACATATAAGAAAAACAAGCTCCGCCCCCTGGCGGCCATGTTTTTCAACGGATCGTAAATATTTGAACAATCTTGGTAAAGGGTGCCTCAAGGAACATTTGTGTAAAATAATTTTCAAATTGGGCCAGTACTTTTGGACAAGAAGATTTTTTAAGATTCGGCAATTTTCCCCTTTAATGATGCCGCAGCAACCAAAGTTCTCGATGGAATTTAAATCTTTGAACAATTTTGAAAGAGGTCCACCAATGGAACATTCCTGTGAAGTTTGGTTGAAATTGGTCATGTGGTTAAGGAGGAGATGATCTAAATGCTAAATGTTAACGACGGACGGACGACGGACAAAAAGTGATCAGAATAGCTCACCTTAAGCCTTTGGCTCTAGGTGATCTAAAAACAGTTGAAATATTGCGGCAAAGGGAGAAGTTGCATGGTTTGAGCAATTTCTCCTTTTGTCACCATGTTTTCTAAAGTCGTCTCCTGCAGATGCGTCTATAGGTGGGAAAGGGTTAATACGAGGATGTAAAATATGGCCTCTAAAAAGTTCGCAAAGTAACTGTGATATAAACAATGATATACAATGTTAGTTCAAGGGGACATAATTCTGCTTAGAAGCAACCTTCTGTTTGGAGCAAAACCAATATCCCGTCTGCTTTTTGAGGGGGATGAAAAAGGGAGATAACTTAAATAGTATGCAGGCTTGAATTACGTCCCATGTGTTGTCCAATTCTACTAACCACAAGGTATAAGATTTGCAACTGCTGAAAAAGTAAATAGCAGAACTAAGAAAATTAACAAGAGGGCCAAGATGGCCCTAAATCGATCACTTGAATGATAGTTAATTAGAAGCAAATATTTAACTTCAAATATCTGTGAAAATTTGATCAGGAGTTCAAATGAAACTGCAAGGAGTGGACACTCAGTTAAAGAAATAGTTTATCAGTAAAAGCCATTTTTATCTTGAAATCTAACAAGAGCTTTCTCAATTTCTGATGCTGCAGCAACAAAGGTTCTACACAGAATGCAAGTATTTGAACAATTTTGAAAGAGGACCATCAAAGGAACATTCCCGTGAAGTAACGTTGAAATTGGTCAAGTGGAATGGTAGGAGTTGTCATTTGTAGCTAAAAGTTCAATTTACCCCTTTAGTGATGATGCGAGGTTGCTATGATTTTGTAACTAATCAAAACAGCTTGAACAAATTAAATGTAGAGGATCACTGAAGTAGGATTTATATTCAATTTCCTTAATATCAGACAAGAACTTAAAACAAGAGGCCCATGAGGGCCTATGCTCTACTGGTATGGTTCTTTGGTCTTTTTCAATCCAGAGCATGTATGTATGGTGAAGATCGGATAGTAAATGGAGGCTCTTTTGTGTTCACAAGCTGTATTATAGCAATTTTTACAATTTCATGGACCATAATCCAGTCTTGCATGGGCGGATCTGGCTGATTTTCAAAAGGAACCAAGCTCTCATCAATATTTAACTACTATCTAAGTTTGGTGAAGATCAGATAGTAAATGGAGCCTCTATTGTGTTCACATGCTCAATTATAGCAATTTGGACAATTTCAAGGGCCATAATCCAGTCTTGCATGGGCGGATCTGGCTGGTTTACGAAAGGAACTGAGCTCTCATGGATATCTAACTACTGTATAAGTTTGGTTGAGATACAATCAAAAGTGAAGACTGTATCGTGTTAACAAGCTCTTTTATAGCAATTTTGACCATTTCAAGGGCCATAATCCAGTCATGCATGGGCGGATCTGGCTGGTTTTCGAAAGGAACCGAGCTCTCATGGATATCTAACTACTGTATAAGTTTGGTTGAGATACAATCAAAAAAGAAGACTGTATCGTGTTAACAAGCTCTTTTATAGCAATTTTGACCATTTCAAGGGCCATAATCCAGTCATGCATGGGCGGATCTGGCTGGTTTTCAAAAGGAACCGAGCTCTCATTGATATCTAACTACTGTATAAGTTTGGTTGAGATACAATCAAAAAAGAAGACTGTATCGTGTTAACAAGCTCTTGTATAGCAATTTTGACCATTTCAAGGGCCATAATCCAGTCATGCATGGGCGGATCTGGCTGGTTTTCGAAAGGAACCGAGCTCTCATGGATATCTAACTACTGTATAAGTTTGGTTGAGATACAATAAAAAAAGAAGACTATCGTGTTAACAAGCTCTTTTATAGCAATTTTGACCATTTCAAGGGCCATAATCCAGTCATGCATGGGCGGATCTGGCTGGTTTTCGAAAGGAACCAAGCTCTCATGGATATCTAACTACTGTATAAGTTTAGTTGAGATACAATCAAAAGTGAAGACTGTATCGTGTTAACAAGAAATTGTTTACGCACGCACGCACGCACGCACGCACGACGGACAAATCACCACGACATAAGCCCTTCTGGCCTTTGGCCAGTAGAGCTAAAAATGGAATTTCCAAATTTTGTCATTTTGCCCCTTTTCTGATGCCTCCTGACTGCCATGTTTTTCAACCAAACAGTATGCCTTGAACGATCTTTGTAGATGCTCATCTAAGGAACATTTCTACCAAACTATAATGGAATCAGACATGCAGATTCAAAGAAGAAGATTTTTAAAGCTTGGACATTTTGCCCCCTTTCTGATGCTGCAGCAACCCTGGTGGCCATGTTTTTCAACAGATCAGACATATTTGAACAATCTTGGTAGAGGGTACCCCGAAGAACATTTGTAAAAAAATTATTTTAAAATCGGGCTAATTCTTTTGGACGAGAAGATTTTTTAAGTTTTAACAATACACATATAAGGAAAACAAGCTTAGCCCCCTGGCAGCCATGTTTTTTCAACGGATCGGAAATATTTGAACAATCTTGGTAAAGGGTGCCCCAATGAACATTTGTGCAAAATAATTTTCAAATCCGGCCAGTACTTTTGGACAAGAAGATTTTTAAAGTTTTAACAATGCACATATAAGAAAAACAGGCTCCACCCCCTGGCGGCCATGTTTTTCAACGGATCAGAAATATTTGAACAATCTTGATAAAGGGTTCCCAAAGGAACATTTGTGCAAAATAATTTTCAAATTGGGCTCATACTTTTGGACAAGAAGATTTTCAAAGTTTTAACAATGCACATATAAGGAAAACAAGCTTTTAGCCCCCTGGCAGCCATGTTTTTTCAACGGATCGGAAATATTTGAACAATCTTGGTAAAGGGTGCCCCAATGAACATGTGTGCAAAATAATTTTCTAATCGGGCCAGTACTTTTGGACAAGAAGATTTTTAAAGTTTTAACAATGCACATATAAGGAAAACAGGCTCCACCCCCTTGCGGCCATGTTTTTCAACGGATCGGAAATATTTGCACAATCTTGGTAAAGGGTGCCCAAAGGATCATTTGTGCAAAATAATTTTCAAATTGGGCTTATACTTTTGGACAAGTTTTAACAATGCACATATAAGGAGAACAAGCTCCGCCCTCTGGCGGCCATGTTTTTCAACCAATCAGAAATATTTGAACAATCTTGGAGTGCCCCAAGGAATATTTGTGGAAAATAATTGTCAAATCAGGCCAGTACTTTCGGACAAGAAGATTTTTAAAGTTTTAACAATGCATATATAAGGAAAACAAGATCCGCCCCCTGGCGGCCATGTTTTTCAACGGATCGGAAATATTTGAACAATCTTGGTAAAGGGTGCCCCAAGGAACATTTGTGCAAAATAATTTTCAAATCGGGCCAGTACTTTTGGACAAGAAGATTTTTAAAATTTTAACAACAAAAAAACAGGCTCCGCCCCCTGGCGGCCATGTTTTTCAACCGATCGGAAATATTTGAACAATCTTGGTAAAGGGTGCCCCAATGAACATTTGTGGAAAATAATTTTCAAATCGGGCCAGTACTTTTGGACAAGAAGATTTTTAAAGTTTTAACAATGCACATATAAGGAAACCCAGCTTCGCCCCTGGCGGCCATGTTTTTCAACGGATCGGAAATATTTGAACAATCTTGGTAAAGGGTGCCCCAATGAACATTTGTGGAAAATAATTTTCAAATCGGGCCAGTACTTTTGGACAAGAAGAATTTTTAAGTTTTAACAATGCATATATAAGGAAAACAAGCTCCGCCCCCTGGCGGCCATGTTTTTCAACGGATCGGAAATATTTGAACAATCTTGGTAAAGGGTGCCCCAAGGAACATTTGTGCAAAATAATTTTCAAATCGGGCCAGTACTTTTTGACAAGAAGATTTTTAAAATGTTAACAATGCACATATAAGGAAAACAGGCTCCGCCCCCTGGCGGCAATGTTTTTCAACCGATCGGAAATATTTGAACAATCTTGGTAAAGGGTGCCCCAATGTACATTTGTGCAAAATAATTTTCAAATCAGGCCAGTACTTTTGGACAAGAAGATTTTTAAAGTTTTAACAATGCACATAATAAGGAAAATAAGCTCCGCCCCCTGGCGGCCATGTTTTTCAACGGATCGGAAATATTTGAACAATCTTGGTAGAAGGTACCCCAAGGAACATTTGTGCATAATAATTTTCAAATCGGGCCTGTACTTTTGGACAAGAAGATTTTTTAAGATTTGGCAATTTTCACCTTTTCTGTTGCCGCAGCAAAAAAGTGATCAGAATAGCTCAAGGTGAGCCTTTGGCTCTAGGTGATCTAAAAAGGGGGAGACAACTCCAAATAAACAGGCTAAAGTTATGTTCCTTGTATTGTTCAATTCTACTTATCACAAGGTATAAGTGTTGCCTTGAAGTGAATATGCCGATAAGAAACACATTTTGACGCAATAGCAGCAGACGATTTTTGAAAACATTCTGGCCAAAGGAGAAATTGCTCATGATGAGCAATTTCTCCTTTAGCCATTATAATTTCAACTTTATTTAACAATTAAGCTATCTTTTATGGAGATTTTTCAGGTTTTTGTCGTCTGTAGCAGATTAGTTGTATGTGGGAAAGGGTTAAGCACACAGTAACAGATAGACGACAGAGAAGGGATCACCAAGTGTCTCACTGCCTTATGGCCATAAAAACGTAGACAAAACAAGATCTTCATTTTATAACTATATACTTAAATGTCATATTTTAGTTTAAACTTATTTATTTTATATTTATCACGCTCGATATCCACTTCCTGGAGATTTCTTAACCAGTACTCTGTTTGTGTGGAAAAATCCCAAATGCAAGATCCGGAACCTTTGGTAGGAGAGGCAAAAGCACTACCACTGCACCACTTCCACACCTTCATATTTTGGTCCCTTGGCATAATAAGCCTTTTGGAAGTACATGTCGAGGGCTTGGCGTAAAACGGTTGTAACTAAAATTGTTATTTGTTTACCAAGGATAATCACCTCGCCATAAAGTCTTTGTAAGCAATCATTTTTCTTGGTAAACAATGGAAATTTAGGTGCTCGTTTTGAGCAATGGCATCTAAATTTGCATTGTTTACAAATGGGTCAAAATTGCCCCTAAACCAGGGTTAGTTACAACTGTTTCACGCCAAGCCCTCGATGAACATGATATTCATCTGAATTTTCAACCCAAATGGATGTTATACAACCTTGTAAAAATAAAAATAATGACAGTTCGGATTTTTATCTTAAAACTTGCTAGTAAAATATACAGATGGCACATGAACAAATAAAGTTGATGAATTGCTCAACCTTTTCTCTGATATGCTTTTTAAAAGTCATCTGCTTCAATGATATGTATTGTGAATGTCGGAAAAGGGCAATCTGCTCTTTTAGGGCAATTTCTCCTTTAACCTAAACCCTTTCCCACATACATCTAATCTACAGCAGACAACTTTTGAAAAACTCATCTAGATATAAATATGAAAAATCTCCATAAATGAAAGTATATTTATTGAAAAAGTGTTGAAAACATTGTGGCAAAAGCAGAAACAGCTAATGAAGGGCAATTACACCATTTGCCACAATGTTTTCAAATTCCATCTGCTGCAGATGGTGTAAAAAGAAAACATCTGTATGCGGCAATGGTTTAATATTAAAAGATAGTATTTGCATAGGCACCAAAAGTCTCAAGTATATCAATGAGGGCGATTGGTTTGTTTGGGGTTTTACACCGCTTGCAACAGCTAAGGACATATCACCGACGACAGGAAAGATGATATTGGTCCCACACCGTATGTTTAAATCGAGATATAAATGCATAATCCATGAAACCAATACCATGCCACCTGATGGAGCTCAAGAGATGCGTTGATTCCAATCGTTCAGACCCGTTTAGTCAGCATTCACAAATTTAACCCTTTCCCTCATATAGACGCTTTTTGACGCCTCTGCAGCAGACAGCTTTTTGAAAATATAGTGACAAAAGAAGAAATTGCACAAAACGTGCAATTTCTCCTTTTGCCACAATGTTTTCCACTTTTTGTCATAGGTTATCCATTTAATTATGGAGATTTTCTATGTTTTGACAAAATATGTTCAAAGTCGTCTGCTGCAGAATTGTTGTATGAGGGAAAGGGTTAAAGCAAGATCAGTGAGGGTGAAACAACTGAACAGAATTCAAACTATGATGCAATGATATTTGTTAGAATCTATACACTTCTAGAAAGACTGGCTTTCTATTGTCGTTTGAAACTACCCATTAAAATGCTGTAGTTAGTAGATGGAATGACCCACGACGTTTAAGGTTCTTCAAAACTTTTAAATACAATAACAGAGAACCCATGTTTTGAATTTTTTTTCCAAAATCTTGACCATGATTCATTGCAACTTTGATTACTCCTTAAATTTAAAGTAACCAGCGTTTGTTTGTATATACAAACATGAATAATTCCTTTGAAATCCATATATACAAAGTAATTTTTTTGAAAAAGAGGATCCTTAATGGCCTATATCACTCTGTTGAAATATTATGAAGTAGTCTCTTATAAGCCAGATGTAGTAAAGTTCTGATGTTACCCAGAATTTTACTGATGACCTTTAAACCTACATTAACCCTTTCCCTCATATGACAATTCTGCAGCAGACGACTTCAAACATATTTTGTCAAACAAGAGGGCCATGAGGCCCTGGATCGCTCACCTGAGAATGGGCTTTTTAAGACTTAACTCTTTCAGCGCCAATGGCAATATCATCAAGACAATCTCTCTGACATTTCAAGCTGCTCCAAGTCAAAAATGCAATCTCTATAGTGTTAACAAGATTTTTATACAATATGGCCTACTGACCTAGTTTTTGACCTGACCAAACCCATATTTGATTTGGCCTAGATATCTTCAAGGCAAATATTCCGACAAAGATTCAAAATGACCCGTAACTGAACTTGGCCTAGATATCACCAAGACAAACTTTCTAACAAAGTTTCAACATGCTCAAGCCAAAAATGTGGCTTCCAGAGTGTTAACAAAATTTTCCTTAAATTTGATCTAGTGACCTAGTTTTTACCCGGACATGACCCAGTTTCGAACTTGGCCTAGATATCACTAAGACACATTCTGATAAATTTTCCAACATGCTCAAGCCACAAATGTGGCTTCCAGAGTGTTAACAAGATAATTCATATATTTGACCTAGTGACCTAATTTTTGACCAGACATGACCCAGTTTCGAACTTGGCCTTGATATCAGTAAGACAAACATTCTGACAAAGTTTCAACATGCTCAAGCCACAAATGTGGCTTCCAGAGTGTTAACAAGATTATTCATAAATTTGACCTAGTGACCTAGTTTTTGACTAGTTTCGAACTTGGTCTAGATATCACCAAGACAAACTTTCTGACAAAGTTTCAACATGCTCAAGCTAAAAATGTGACTTCCAGAGTGTTAACAAGATTTTCCTTAAATTTGACCTGACATGACCCAGTTTCGAACTTGGCATAGAGTTGATGGAGATATATGTTCTGATAAACTTTCATAAAGATTGGATGCAAAATGTTGCCTCTAGAGTAGTAACAAGTAAATGTTGACGACGAACGACGGACGACGGACAAAAGGCGATCACAATAACTCACCTTGAGCACTACGTGCTCTGGTGAGCTAAAAATAGAAAATCTCTATAATTGAATGGATAACCTATGACTAAAAGTGGAAAACATTGTTGCAAAAGGAAAAATTGCTCGTTTTGAGCAATTTCTTCTTTTGTAACTATGTTTTCAAAAAGCCGTCTGCTGCAGAGGCATCAGAAAACGTCTATATGAGGGAAAGGGTTAACTATATACATGTACGTGTACAGTGTACTTCCTATGAAAGACATGTGGGGTGGGGCCATTTTTGACCAAAGGGACATAATTTCAACAATAGGGATGGAGTATCACTTTGTGAAGCAACATATCAAAACAACAAAGAATTACAATTTCAGAACATTTTACTGTATAAATATTGGGTAAAACAAGTACCTATTGATGGTAATCATTATGTTAAATTAACAAATGCAAAAAAAACAAGAGCATCGCGTACGGCACAGACGCTCAACTGATAGAAAACAGAAAAAAAGCTGAGCTGAACAAAAAACCTTAACCGGACGACACCAGGGTCATGACAATAGCTCTTGTTTTTTCAAAAGTCGAGCTAAAAATGAAAACCTTTTGCAGAGAGTTAACCCTTTCCCACATACAAAACATCTGCAGCAGATGACTTTGAAAACATACCCCCAAACAATTGGAAACTCCCTTTAAAACAAATGAAAGTACAATAATTGAAAAGAGTTGAAAACATGTTGACGAAAGGAGAAATTGCTCGTTTAAGCAATTTCTTCTTTTGTCAACATGTTTTCAAAAAAGCTGTTGCATGTTTTTTTTTTACATCTGAAGTGTTTTCAGGAACCTTAAAGAATCTGTGATGACATCGGAGCCCTGATTTCCAAACAATGAAAACTTATTAACCCTTTCCAAGATGCATTTTGACACATCAGCAGAAAATGACTTTTGACAACATTGTGGCAAAAGGAGTCATTGCTCAAAATGAGCAATTTCACCTTTTGCCACGATGTTTTCAACACTATCTTATATAATATATACATGTATAATTTTTTTTGTATATACTTTCATTTTTTGAGTTTTGCCAAAATATTTTCAAATTTGTTGTATGTGGATAAGGGTTAAATTATTATTAAATGTCAAAACTAGGAGGAAAATAATAACAAATTGATTCTACTTTGATTGATTTTGAAAAGCTAAAAAATGTAAAACTATTCCTACATTATTAGTCTACCTGATAACATACCACCATAAATAATGATTAATACATAAAAATGTATTGTCGGGAAATTGGATTGATATATTTGTCCAAAGTTTTAAAACAGTGTTCGCTTTATTTTAACCTCCTCTCTTAAATATAAAATCCAATATTCCTGACAAACTTTTGACGTGAATCTGCCAAAAACTAACAATTTTTTTTTTAAAAAAAGGAGATCACTCCAAAAATAAATGGGCTCTAGTTATTTTCCATTTATTGATTCATTCTCCTAATCACAAGGTATAAGTATAGTCACTTTTAAGTGAATCTGTCAGATACAAAGTAAATGCCCAATGAATGTAAAGTGTGATGGGCAGACGCGAAGAAATGATCCTCTTTGTGACTCCCTCACTTACACAGGTAGGTGAAACCCCAGGTTCATAACACAAGCGTTTGTTACAAACTGATGGACATCCAAGCACAAAACCCCTCCCCCATCCCCCTTGTAAAGTGGGGACATAAAGATAGATATTGTGCCAATAAACCCTTTCCAACATACAATAAATCTGCAGCAGACGACTTTGGAAACATCTAAGTAAAATAACTCTATATGATATGGTATAGGCAAACTTACAGTCCCCCTGGGATACCGGTTGGGGGCTTATAAAACAGATTTCTGCAATCTAAAAAATGATAAAGAAACTACATTTTCCAGCATGACAAAATATTGGTGATTTTTATAAAGTTATGACACGTTCCTGCTATATCCGCATAAAAAAGCACCGCTTGTACAAAGTTGATGCGTATAAGCAACATGATTGTGAAATTATACATTATCTATCTGATATATCACAGTTTAACAGTCATACAATAAACTATAATATATATATTAACAAACAAGTCTTAATATCCTTCACATTTCAAAATTAAGAGCAAGCATTCTGGTTAACTATTTGGATAACCAAATAATTTACATTGAACATTTATTACAATTTATTAAAATTTCTTTGATAGTTTTAACCCTTTCCCTCATAGGACAATTCTGCAGAAAACGACTTATTGAACATATTTTGTAAATAAATAGAAAATTGAATGGATAACTAAAAGTGGAAAACATTGTGGTAAAAGGAAAAATTGCTCGTTTTGAGCAATTTCTTTTTTTGTTACTATGTTTTCAAAAAGCCGTCTGCTGCAGAGGTGTCAGAAAGCGTCTTTATGAGGGAGAGAGTTAACATGAGTGTGATGTAAAGTACCCAATATCAAGAAAACAAGACTCAATATAACCTTTTCACACATGCAGACACTGTCAAGTACCTCTACTGCATATTATTTTCATACTATATATTTTCAAAAACATCTGCAGATTGATTGTATGTGGGATAGGGTTAACCCTTTCCCTCATACGACAATACTGCAGCAGACGACTTTGAACATATTTTGTCAAAAGATAGAAAATCTCTATAATTGAATGGATAACCTATCACTAAAAGTGGAAAACATTGTGTCAAAAAGGAGAAATTGCTTGTTTTAAGCAATTTCTTTTTTTTGTCACTATGTTTTCAAAAAGCTGTCTGCTGCAGAGGCGTCAGAAAGTGTCTATATGAGGGAAAGGGTTAAATATGGTGAACCATACTTTTAATTGCTCACCTTAGACAGCGAAAGTGTCCAATAGATTCAAACAGTTCTACTGCAGAGGCATCTTAACCCTTTCCCACATACAACAAATCTGCAACAGATGACTTTATAAACATCTAGATATAAATACGAATAATTACTATAAGTGAAAGTATAGTTATTGAAAAGAGTTGAAATCATTTTGGCAATAGTAGAAGTTGCCCATTATGTGCAAATTTTCCTTTTGCCACAATGATTTCAAAAGTTGTCTGACTTAGAAGCCTCAACATGTGTCCATGCGGGGGAAAGGGTTACAACATCAGTATCAGAGAAAAGTCTTTCAAAATCTTTCTTCATTGACATATCAGTCAGTATTTTACTTGACACTTTAAGGAAAAAGGCTGCTTTTTTTTTACCATGTTCTATTTTTGAATGAAGGTAATTCTGCAGCATGGTAAAAGCTCACTACCAAATACAGTCAAACGTGTACTAAAGATCACATTTGAAAAGCAGTTCCCTGTATATAGCAACCACACTTTTAGTTTCCCCACGACTAATTTCCTGCATAAATGAATCTGCAAATAAAGACCACCTGTGAACAAAGACCAGAGTGTTGTCTTCTCATTGGTGGTCTTTATACACAGGTTCCACTGTATATGCTTTTAAAATATATAAAAACAAAACAAACAAATGCAACTTTTGGGGCTTTGGAACAAGTATGATCCAGTCTGTGCCATCTGATCAGGATCTTTGCAGTGTGTTCTTACAGGCATTCTAAAAGATCCTGGACAACATTTACAACAAAAACTGGACAGGAAAGATGATATTGGACCCGCACCTTATATTTACATCGAGACAAAAACATATAAGGTATGAAACCAATACCACACCCACCTGCTGGAGCTCAAGAGTTGCATTGCCCCCAATCATTCAGACCCATTTATCCCTTTCCCTCATATAGACACTTTCTGACGCCTCTGCTGCAGACAGCTTTTTGAAAACATAGCGTCAAAAGAAGAAATTGCTCAAAACGAGCAATTTCTCCTTTTGCCACAAATGTTTTCATCTCTTTTCAGTAAGTATACCTACATTTATAGACATTTTCCATGCTTTTCCGAAAATACTTTCAAAGTCGTCTGCTGCAGATTTGTTGTATGTGGGAAAGGGTTAGTCACCTCTTACAATTCAAGCAATGGTCAGACTGTGGCTGCCATTTTTATTGAGCGTCCTCCAGCCACAGGGGCATACTAGGATTGTGATCGGAATTGATTTCAAAACCTCCGAAAAGAAGCCTTTATTAGCTGTGGAAACATTGTGGAAAAAGAAGAAATTGCTAGTTTTGCACCAAACTATCAGCAAGATTTAATGAAGTGTTAATACAGGCCAGTTATTTCTGATTTCAGTTTCATATTGACTTACCCTTTTACAATATACAGTGGGACCTGTCTTAACCCTTTCCCTCATATGATAATTCTGCAGCAGACGACTTTGAGCATATTTTGTCAAATAATGGAAAATCTCTATAAATGAATGGATAACCTATGACTAAAAGTGGAAAACATTGTGACAAAAGGAGAAATTGCACGTTTTGAGCAATTTCTTCTTTTGTCACTATGTTTTTTTAAAAGCCGTCAGCTGCAGAGGCGTCAGAAAGCGTCTATAACTCTTACAATTCAAGCAGTGGTCAGACTGTGGCTGCCATTTGTATTAAGCGTTCGAAAGCATCTATATGTGGGTAAGGGTAAGGTAAACTAAATTTATATAAAATGCTGTACAGGGATTGGAATGTGTAACAATAAAATAATACATCTCTTACCATCACCAGATATGAATATTTAGATTATTGCAATCAATCAAAATGGCTAAAACAAATTATGTAGAGGGTCACTTAAAGAAAGCCAAATTTAGCTTGAAATCAGTCAAGCACTTTCATAGAAACAGATTTTTATTTTTTATTTTTTGTCATTTTCTCCCCTTTTTGGTCATGTTTTTTAACCATTTCCCTCATAGGACAATGCTGCAGCAGACGACTTTGAATGTATTTTGTCAAAACATAGAAAATCTCCATAGTTGAATAGATAACCTATGACAAAAAGTGGAAAACATTGTGGCAAAAGGAGAAATTGCACGTTTTGTGCAATTTCTTCTTTTGTCCTTATGTTTTCAAAAAGCCGTCCTTTGCAGAGGCGTCTGAAAGCGTCTATATGAGGGAAAGGGTTAACCAATCAATACGACTTGAACAAGTGTCACCTTAGGAATTATCCTGAATTCAGAAAAGCAGATTCAGAAGAGAATAGTTTTAAAGTTTTTATCATTTGCTCATTTTTTAACGCTGCCTGGTGGCAAAGTTTTCCAACCAATCAATATGTCTTGAACAAATTATGTAGAGGTTCCTTGAAGGAACATTTCTTTTAAATTACATTGAAATTAGACAAGAACTATCAGAAAAGACGATATTTTTTTAAGTTTTGTCATTTAACCCTTTCCCTCATACGACAATTGTGCAGCAGACGACTTTGAACGTATTTTGTCAAAATATAGAAAATTTCTGTAATTGAATGGATAACCTATTACTAAAAGTGGAAAACATTGTGTCAAAAGGAGAAATTGCATGTTTTGTGCAATTTCTTCTTTTGTCACTATGTTTTCAAAAAGCATTCTGCTGCAGAGGCGTCCGAAAGCGTTTATATGAGGGAAAGGGTTAACTCCCTTTTTGATGCAGCCTTGTTTTTTCACCAATCAATATGGTCAAAATAACTTTTGCAACGGGTCACATAAGAAACAATTTTGACAAATTATCTTGAAGCTACACCAGCAGTTTCAGAAGTTTTGTCTCAGACAGACAGGGTGTTATCACCATAACTCTCTTGTGCTCTGATGAGCTAAAGACAATAACAAACAATTACACATATGAAGGCAATATGCCCCACCAACTTCTTTAAAGTTGGGGACATAAACATACTCCTGAACTTAAATCACGTAAAAAGCTATTGCTGTGTGGTGAGGTTTTTTCAATTAAATAACACTATAGTTTGTAGGTTACCAATACATGACAATGTACATACAAATAATTTAACATCAATAACAAGTTCAGAACACAACCCCCTCGCTTAATACAAGTGGTGTTTAACAAAAACACACATATATCAATTTGTAATATATTAACGTTATATTGCAACAACTTTTCGAAAAGAGATCTATAACAGCTTTTACCCTTTCCTTCATACGACAATTCTGCAGCAGATGACTTTGAACATATTTTGTCAAAAAATACAATATCTCTTATAATTGAACGGACAACCTATGACTTAAAGTGGAAAACATTGTGGCAAAAGAAGAAATTGCTCATTTTGAGCAATTTCTTCTTTTGTCACTATGTTTTCAAAAAAGCC
Organism: Serripes groenlandicus; assembly: GCA_031761405.1. NCBI lineage: Eukaryota > Metazoa > Mollusca > Bivalvia > Cardiida > Cardiidae > Serripes > Serripes groenlandicus. The sequence goes on from JASEVX010000001.1 coordinate 23,531,625, forward strand.
GTCAGCTGCAGAGGCGTCAGAAAGCGTCTATATGAGGGAAAGGGATAGATCATCCTGCAATATTTATGTGAAGCAACTAAAGTCTTATTTTATAAATAATCTTTTTTTCACACTGATTACATCCGTATGCAAACAAGTTCTAATAAAGCCCAAAGAAATGTTATTACAGAGCTGATTGATTCTCACCTTTTTTTTCAAACTATGATACAAGTTTAACACTTTCCCACATAAAAGAAACATGCAGCAAACAACTTTGAAATTCAAATCACATTGAGAAGAATATTGAAATTCTCTTTATATTAAAGTTTAGTTTTGGAAAAGAGTTGAAAGCATTATGACAAAAGGAGAAATTGCTCACTATGAGCAATTTCTCCTTTTGCCACAATGTTTTCAAAAGTCGTCTGCAGCAGAAGCATCTGTATATGAGAAAGGGTTAAAGTCTTGAAAAGCCCTAGTACAATGCTCTCTAATTCATCTGTTTAGTTTTGGACAAACCATATTGTAGATTGCCAAAAAAACTTTTCCCACATATGGACGCTTTCTAATGCTTCTGCAGCTGCCGACTTTTGAAATCGTTCAAGCAAAAGGAGAAATTGAACATTATGAGCAATTTCTGCTTTTGCCACAATGTTTTCAAAAGCTGTCTGCTGCAGAGATATAAGAAAGTGTCTTTATGTGGGAAATGTTTAAAAATTAAAATAATAAAAGCATGTTTAATCATACATATTGTGTCAGTAATATATAATTTATTATCTACTTAGTGATAAAAGATTTATAAATTTTACTACAGTGCTGCCATCTATAAATACGACTAAAATGCAAAAATATTAAGTTTCCAAGCTACAAAAAAAAGACATATTAAATCTACAAGTTCTAATTAAGTCTTTGTTCGAGTTACATAAGAATATAATATATTATTAAATTTGATTGACCCTTTCCCATATACAGCAAATCTGCTTGAAAAGATTTAGTCAAAAATATGGAAACTCTCTATAAATGAAAGAAAAATTATCAAATAAAATTGATAACATTGTGGTAAAAGGAGAAATCACTCATCATAAGCAATTTCTCCTTCCTGCCACAGCATTTTCAAAATACTTCTGCTACAGAACTGTCAAACGCATCTGCATGTGGGAAAAAATATTTATTTATTCTACCATTTTGATTAATATACTGTTTACTTGACACAATATGTGAGGCGAGCCTCGGTAGCTCAGTCAGTAGCTACGCGAGCTGTCAATTCAGGGGTTGTGAGTTCAAACCCCAGCTGAGCCAACATTCTCTCTGACAAAAGTCACTGTCACAAGTGTCATTTGTCTTCCACCAACGGGCTAACAGTCTATGTGTAAAAGCAGCCAGTTGCTTCATAAGAATGTGGTGTGGAGTACTGGTGTGAGAAAGCCAGATAACACATGAGTAGGTGAACTGGCTGCCGTGATATGACTGAATTTTTTTAGAAAATGGCGTTAACCCATTACTTCACAGTGACGACATTTGACGACTGCTGTTGCAGACGACTTTTGAAAACATTGCAATAAAAAGTGAAATTGCTCAAAACGAGCAATTTCACCTTTTATTACAATATTTTCAACTCTTTGTCAAAAAGGTACTTCCAGTTATCCAGATTGTTCAACTTGTTCATCTGTTGATTGTTAAGAAGACAACATTTGAAATATCATGTGAAGTAATGGGTTAAACCCCAATCAATCAAAAACACAATATGTGTAGAGAGTCCTCTGCTTTGAAGAACTCCAAAGTCAGCAAAAATCTAATTACAACTTTGATACAAAATTGAATACATTGTACATGGTAAAAATGAGAAATTGCTCATTACTATCAATTCCCCCTTTTTCCACAATGTCTTCAACAATTGTATGAAACAGATGTGACAAAAATGATCTGTTTCAGTTCATTAAATCTTACTATTCCAACACTGTGTGCAACACTATTGTAACTCGATATTTGGTCAAAGCCATAGTGCTGTACAATGGTGACAACTTGTGAAATAGCAATTCTGACTCAGTTATAAAAATTTAATTAAGACATGATGTTTAAAACAAAAACACTGTTTAACCCTTTTCCTCATACAACAATTCTGCAGCAGACGACTTTGAACATATTTTGTCAAAAAATGGAAAATCTCTATAATTGAATGGATAACCAATGACTAAAAGTGGAAAACATTGTGGCAAAAGGAGAAATTGCTCATTCTGAGCAATTTCTTCTTTTGTCACTATGTTTTTAAAAATCCGTCTGCTGCAGAGGCGTCAGAAAGCGACTATATGAGGGAAAGGGTTAAAATATAATCTGTTCTTCCCAAAGCTTTCATATGTCTAGATGCGAGATTTACCTTTATCTAATATTAAATTGAAAACACAATTAGAAATCAAGACTCTAAATTTCATCTGAAGAAAACAATGAAAGGATATTGACAGATGTAAGTACAATACAAATCATTGTAAGAAAATAAACAAGAGACTCAAGATGGCCAGTAACGCTCCACTGCCATTAGGCAACCATTAAATCACTTTAGCCCTCTCGCTGGTAGCCATGTTTTTTGATAGAGGGTCACTAAAGGAATATTTCTACAAAATTATTTGACAAACGGCCAAACACTTATTTTTTTTCCTTTTTTTTTTAAGTTTTCACTATATTTAGCCATATAGGACTAAACAGCTTCAATCCTTGTTGGCCAATTTTTAGACCAATGAACCTGTCTTGAAGGAATCTGACTGAGGGTCATTTCTACAAACCTATCTGACAACCTGTTTAAAAGGAAAAGAATTTAAAAAAAAAAATCTTCCAGTTTCAATGGAAACCAGAATCTTGCATGGATCCTTTGAAGTTTAACCCTTTCCCTCATATAGACGCTTTCTGACGCCTCTGCAGCAGACAGCTTTTTGAAAACATAGTGACAAAAGAAGAAATTGCACAGAACGTGCAATTTCTCCTTTTGCCACAATGTTTTCCACTTTTTGTCATAGGTTATCCATTCAATTAGGGAGAATTTCTATGTTTTGACAAAATACGTTCAAAGTCGTCTGCTGCAGAATTGTCGTATGAGGGAAAGGGTTAATCCAAATTGGCCAAGTGGTTACAGAGGACAAGTCTTTCGAAGCCAAAAGTAAACGCACACACGCATACCAGTCAACTCGCCATGACAAAAGTTTGACCGAAGCTAAAAACTGCATAGTGTTAGTAATAATTATACAATCATTTTTTATTAAAGTTTTGATTGCTGTAGATTTAACTGACATAACTCAAGGCTTGCCAGAGAATGCATGTCATATTCATGAGTCAAAATAATTTTAAAAATGCACACATCACACATATTTGTTATTCCCCCCGGATATATAATAATAGTACCAGTATTTTGCGCGCATCATACAGTCTCTTATAGTAAGTTTGAATGATGAGCAACTCACAGATGGGCTTAGGTAACAGTATATATAGACTCCGAGAATAACTATGACAACCAGTAGCGTAATGAATAGGAGAAATAAGACTGTTCTTGCCATCTTCTCTTCTGAAAGTATAAAAATAAAAACATGGAATCATAAAGTTTATTCCCCACCCATCTGTGAAGGGTCAGTGAACACTATATTTGAGCCGTTCCACGGGTAAACCAACATTATTGACTCTGCGTAAAGGATCAATCGGGATCAGCTTAAGCATGCCGAGCAGGCTAATCCGCGCAGACACTTTACTCCTACTGTGGATTTTCTGTTTCAGGAATCATTACTCTATACCTCTATCCCCCTGAGACAGAATGCGTCGGTCCAGATTAGCCTAATGTTGGTTTTCTCCTGAAACTGCTCATTTCTATGTAAACTTGCAGCAGACGACTTTGAAAACAATCATGCAAAAACATGGAAAATTTGTATAAACTAAAGTATAATTAATTTAATTAGTTGAAAACATTGTGGCAAAAGGTGAAATTGCTCGTTTTGAGCCAAAAGATGAACGAAACCATTACCGCATGTATTCAATTGGATTTTCTTGGGTAATTCTGCCATCCATCAGTGGTAAAACATTTATCACCGTGGTATTCCCATTGGCATTATCTATCAGTTCACACGATTGTCAAAGTTAATTGGATTGATAATCCTGTTTACGTCACGGTAGGTGACTCTCTCGAAGGTTTAAAGACGACTCTTTTCTCGTTTACAAAGAGACATATAACGTAGGTCAGACCTGGCGCAGGTGTTATATAGTTAGATTTATAGAAATATCTGGACCGATAAGTTTTAAGATTGAAATCAGGCCAGACCGGCAATTTTTCGGTTTTCCGGAGGCCTGCTTTAATCTAAGCCATCCAATCAAGCCTTAGATGTGGCTCCAGAAAGATGTACAGACCCAGGACGCCAAATCAATTTCCAATCCAACTTTGGCAGATTATAATGAATGAAAACCAATTAAGATTGAATGACGGACATACAAAGGGTAACACTATATTCCCGGCCAAGTTTGGCGGTGCCATTAAAAAATCACAGCTCAGAAATCTCTTTCCCTTTATCTAATTTTCATTTAAGCCTTTGATGTTGGATAAACAAGAGGGCCATGATGGCCCTTGAATCGCTCACCTGATATTTTTTTTTTTTTCACTTTAGCTCTATAAGCCTCGCCCCCTGGCAGCCAGTTTCCGACCAATCAAGTTGGCTTGAAGGAATCTGATAGAGGGTCACCCTAGGAACATTTCTACAAAATTATTTGAAAGTCGGCCAGATACTTTTGGAGGAGAAGATTTTTTAAGTTTTCACTATAGCCATATAATGCCAAATAGCCCTGCCTACTGGCGGCCATGTTTTTTGACCAATCAACATGGCTTGAAGGAATCTGATAGAGGGTCATCCAAGGAACATTTCTACAAAATTATTTGAAAATCGGGCCGACACTTTTGGAGAAGAAGATTTTTTAAGTTTGCACTATAGCCATATAAGGCAAAATAGCCCACGCCCCCCCATGGCGGCCATGTTTTTCGACCAATCAACATGGCTTGAAGGAATCTGATAGAGGGTCACTTAAGAAACATTTCTACAAAATTATTTGAAAATCTGCCAACCAATTTGGGAGAAGAAGAATTTTGAAGTTTTTTTCGTTTCGTTGCCATGGAAACCAGAATTCTGCATGGATCCCTAAAATTTGAAGGAATTCTGGTGAGGTCATTAAGAGGATGCTTTCTGTGAAGTTTCATCCCAATTGACCGACTGGTTACTGAGGAGAAGATGTTGAAGATTTTTCAAGTTTTCACCTTTGGCCATATAAGGCAAAATAGGCCCCGCCCCCTGGCGGCCATGTTTTTCGACCAATCAACATTGCTTGAAGGAATCTGATAGAGGGTCACCCAAGGAACATATCTACAAAATTATTTGAAAATCGGCCTGACACTTATGGAGGAGAAGATTTTTTAAGTTTTCATTATAGCCATAAAAGGCAAAATAGCCCCGCACCCTGGCGGCCATGTTTATTGACCAATCAACATGGCTTGAAGGAATCTGATAGAGGGTCACCCAAGGAACATTTCTACAAAATTATTTGAAAATCGGCCTGACACTTTCGGAGGAGAAGATTTTTTAAGTTTTCACTATAGCCATATAAGGCAAAATAGCCCCGCCCCCCCCTGGCGGCCATGTTTTTCGACCAATCAACACGGCTTGAAGGAATCTGATAGAGGGTCATCCAAGGAACATTTCTACAAAATTATTTGAAAATCTGCCAACCAATTTGGGAGAAGAAGAATTTTGAAGTTTTTTCGGTTTCGTTACCATGGAAACCAGAATTCTGCATGGATCCCAAAAATTTGAAGGAAATCTGGTGAGGTCATTGAGAGGATGCTTTCTGTGAAGTTTCATCCAAATTGACCCACTGGTTACTGAGGAGAAGAAGTTGACGCACGACGCACGACGGACGACGGACGCCGGACAAAAGGCGATCACAATAACTCACCTTGAGCAAAGCTCAGGTGAGCTAAAAACTCTAGTGATAAAGAAAAAGCTATAAGTATGGTTAGTTTCCTACCTCTTTCTATGACTTCTTCATTTGGTATTTGTGATTCATCAAATCTCACTCGTTTCTCCCTGTCACCTATTTAAAATACAATAAAAGAGTTAATTCTTTGAATTGAGATCACCTTCCAAAATGTTCTGTAAAAGAACAATTTGTCAAACTGTGTAATGCAGGTTACTAAACTAGAAAGTACACAAGCTTTTTCAAACATTTGATCTAATGAACTGGATTTTGAACTCATGTGATCCAGTTTCGAACTTGACCCAGATATTAATATTCTCATGGAGATTGCATGAAAAAAAATGGGCTCATGAATATTTAGAAGTTTTTCTATAATTTGAATGATCATCCTTGGAGCCATTTGGTTAATCAAGATTCTAAAAGCTTCGGGAGAAATATTTTTTATCATATTTAAACTGTGGAAGTATAATATATTCTGAATCTTCATCAATTTTTAAAGTTTAACCCTTTCCCACATATCAACACTTTCTATTGCCTCTGCAGCAGACGAATTTTGAAAACATTTGGGCAAAAGGAGAAATTGCTCCCCTTACCACAATGTTTTCAAGTTTATTTAATAATTGTTCTTTCATTTATATTTTTTCCTAAATGTTTTCAAGGTCGTATGCAAAAATTTGTTATATGTTGGGTACGGTTAAGTATGGCTTAACCCTTTCCCACATACAAAAAATCTGCAGCAGACGACTTTGAAAAGATAGTGAATAATTTCCATAAAAGATAGCTTAATTGTTAAATAAAATTGAAAACATTGTGGCTAAAGGAGAAATGGCTCATCATGAGAAATTTCACCTTTGGCCACAATGTTTTCAATAGTCCTCTGAGGCTTTTTTTTTAAAATGCATCTGCATGTGGAAAAGGGTTAAAATTCTGCTCTTTTTTACCAGACTTGATGACTTTTTTTTCATTAGTCTTTTTATAGGCTACACCATGTGGGAACACAATTCATAGATCCGAGATCTTATTTCAAGCCACACCCATCATCATGCATTACTAACAAACCAATAATTAATCATTAAAACTACCTGGTTCTCATGCATCACATGGCTTTTGTTTGTGATGCAGAAACAATGTTTGGCAATTTATTGTACCAGATAGAACATATTGATTTTTTGTGTGATTTTGTTCCCGGTAGCTCGGTTGGTAACGACGCGGACTGCCAAAAGTCATTGCGACAGTCTTCATTCGTCTTCCACCAATGGGCTCAGTCTATGTGGGAAAGCAGCCAGTTGCTTGGGAAGATTGTTGTGTGGAGTGCTGGTTTGAGAAAACCAGGAAACACATGAGTAGGTGAACTGGCCACCGTGATATGACTGAGAAATTGTTAAAAACGGCGTTAAAACCCAATCAATCAATCAACAATCGATTTTTTTGATTGGCTAAAATACTGCATCTAATTTGCATATGAATTACAACTTTCTTACTCTCTGTGTTTTTACGTTTCCTGAGTATAGAAGAAGGTTCTGTTGTTGGAGTCGGGGGATCATCTTGGTCATCTAATGCGGATAAATCTGGAGGGCCAACTTCTTCGTATTTCTTCAAATTTTCTGAAAATTATGAAAAACAACAGATAGTTGATGGTCCTTTATCACACACCTGGTTTGATAGAACTTCAATAGAAGTTACATACTTCTATGTTGAAATAATATCAACTTTTGTTCTTAGCAAGTCTCATATTCGCTGATGGAGTTATAGCGTGAACCAGGTTTCTACTGATGACCTTCAGTTACATTTACTGTAAACATGTACAATGTATTTCCTATGTAAAACATGTGACCCTGGGTAGGGGGCCATGTCTCATCGCAGGGACATATTGGCAACAAAAGTGAGTACCAGTTCATGATGATACATACCAAATAACAAAGCTCTTACACTTGCATTTTTTAACAAATATATACCATTACTGTATGCTGTATTGTGACCATGTTTTTTAGGGAATCAATATAATTTGAATTATCTTTAGAGTTAGTAAGTGAATATTCTTGCCAAACATTTTTCAATTCTTTAATTCGGTAGGGGCTAAAATATACATGTATCAGGGTTTGGGTAACACTTGATGGACATAGAGATAGAAGTACCATTACTATTCTTTCTTGTTACTTAAGCTGGGGCTTTGCAATACATCCCTTTCCCACCTGCAGACGCATTTTAACGCAATAGCAGCAGACGACTTTTGAAAACATTGTGGCCAAAGGTGAAATTGCTCATGATGAGCAATTTCACCTTTGGCCACAATGTTTTCCACTTATAGTCATTGGTTATCCATTCAATTATAGAGATTTTCCATTTTTTGACAAAATATGTTCAAAGTCGTCTGCTGCAAATTAGTTGTTTGTGGGAAAGGGTTAAAGCTGATGTAAGCCTTTTTCTGATAAATATGACGTTTGACGCATTTGCAATATCTGTTTTTTGAAAACATTGTGGGAAAAACAAAGGGGCAATAAATCTTTTCCCCACAATTTCTGTAGCTCTGTAAAATAATTTCATTTCCAATTTTGCAAAAGATTGAATTATTCCCCCACATGTTTTCAAAGCAGACATCTATATGCAATTGAAATATAAGTTAAGAGAAAGATGATTTAATTATTTCTTTGTAACAACCTACCAGCATAGAGTGCCTTGCCAGCCTCAGCATACAGAGCTGTAAAGTGATTTAAGCTTTCCTTTACAACAGGATGCTCATCCCCATATACTTGTTGGCGTAGTTTTGTGGCCTGAAAATAGTAACATGTCAAAAAGTTTTTTCCCATAAAAAGCCCCTTCTGCCTCTGCAGTAGATGAATTTGGAGAACATTATGACAAAAGAAGAATTGCTCATGAGTCCATAATGTTGGTTTTCTCGTTGAGCGGCTCATATATAATTTGTTGAAAGACATGGGGTGCTATATGGAACCAGAAAGGAGGAAAAAGGACGAAACTTTGAAATTGAATCCTCTGAACTGAAGATAATTTGGCATAAATGATAACAATCTAGACTAATTGTTCCAGTCAACATGAAAAAAATCATGACTATGTACCTTTAGTGAAACCTTTGAAAATATTCTCACCTGAAAGTAGTGATCTGATTTCAAAATAATTTTACAGGCATGTTCCCTTGGACACTCTCAACAAACTTTGTTCATACAGCAGCCCATGGTTTCATTTATATGCCCATGTTACAGGTTTAGTTAAATTGCATTGATCAGAATAATTTAATATCCTGTTAAATCTTTCCTCATAAAGTCGCTTTTTGACACCTCTGCAGTCTTTTGAAAATATTGTTGCAAAAGGAGAATTCCTCATGACGAGCAATTTCTCCTTTTGTTACAATATTTTCAACTTTAATCAATAATTATTATTGTTCTTTCATTTATAGAGTTTCCATATATTGTATACCTATAAATGTTTTCAAAGCAGTCTCCTGTAGAAAATTGCATTACATCATTTGAATTAATAAATCAACTTTGTAAATTGAGCCAATATATATCATACCTTGCCTGCATATTCTAGGGCCAGATTTGGTCTGAAATGACAAAATTACGTAATAAAAGTTAATAAAAGTAAGTGTAAATATCAATGAAATATGATTAATTATCCTTTCATACCAACACCACTTCTGAATCCTCTAATCAACTTATTAACCCCTTCCCACATACGGCAATTCTGCAGCAGATGACTTTGAAAACATATTGGCAAAAATGTGAAATATCTCCATAAATAAGGGTTTTATTATTAAATATAGTTATAAACATTGTGGCAAAAGTCGAAATTGCTTGTTATGAGCAATCTCTCCTTTTATCACATTGTTTTAAAAAAGTTGTCTGTTGCAGATGTGTCAAAATGCATCTACAGGTGGGAAAGGGAATCCTTTCATAAGCAGGTCAATTTGTTATCTATTTAAATGCATATCTACAGCACTTCAGGATCAAAGGAGCTAAAAAAGGCACATAATTCAGGCAAAACACCTTGTAAAGTATGGCCCTTGCAGTATACAATTGCGTTATAATATTGAATAAGTGTACCTAGTTTTATAGCAATAACATTTACAGTTTCAAAGTCATAGCTTTCAAAGTTCAGAAGAATACACTGACCTTAATTTGAAACTAAACCAAAATTGCAAGTCAAGAAAGGGGTCATAGTGTTAACAAGCAAATCATTGGTGATGAATGGATACTGGACAAGGTGCGATCACAATAGCTTAGCTATAAGTGAGCTAAAAAGGACACAAAAATGTTAACTTACTGTTTTTCATCAACACAAAGTTTTGAAAGTTGTTCATATTCTGATGCCCTGAGTAAATTCATGTTGCTATCACCATTTGTACCTCCACTTTCTTTTGAAATTTCCTCTGGAAACAAAACATGCAACACTGTTATCCCTTTCCTTGACCTTAAACCCTTTCGCACATATGACGAAGAGGACTTGAAAGCATCTAGGCTAACATATGGAAAGTATCCATTTAGGAAAATAAAATCATTGAAAGGGTTAAAAACACAGTGGCAAAAGGAGAAATTGCTCATTATGAGCAATATTTCCTTTAGAAACAATTTTTTTTCAAAAGTCGTCTGCTGCAGTTGCATCTATATAAGGGAAAGGGGGGTTAAAGCATCTGCAAACCCTTTCAAACATACAACAAATCTGCAGCAGACATCTTATTATGAGCAATTTTGCCACAATGTTTTCAAATGTCATCAGCTGCAGAGGTGTTAGAAAGCATCTATATGTGGGAAAAGGTTAAAACAATGTTAAAAACATAGAAATTCCTGATAAAATGAGCAATTTCTCTTTGCCATAATGATAAGCCTTGAATTTTGCAAACATTATTCTTTTCCTCAGACATTTTCAAAACGGAAGACTCTCAAAATATTATATCAGGTATATACCTCTCCATCTTATATAATAGCAGAGCTCCACTCTAGGTAAACTACCCATCGTATAGTAATGACAAGGGTTGGTAATGACCTGTCTGTTCATGTACCGTTATGCTATCTGATCTAAATGGTTTATTTCTTAAACCCTTGTCCAAATTTAGAGGCTTTCTGATGCCTCTGTAGCAAAAGACTTTTGAAACCATTGTAGCAAAAGAAGAAATTGCTCAAAACAAGCAATTTCTACTTTTGCCACAATGTTTTCAACTCTATACAATAATTACATTTTCATTAGTTGATATTTTCACTATTTTTTATTAGATCATTTCAAAGTCATCTGCTGCAGTTATGTTTTATGTGGGAAAGGGTTACTCATTCTGTGACTAATAAGTGATTGGTGCATATTAATATCAGAGTGTACAGATGTCAAGGTTGATCTGGATCTACACTAACTACACTTACCCTGAGGTTGGATTTCTTGAAGCTCATAAAGAGGTACTTACCCATCTGTTTCTGCAACTCAGTCTCATTTATTAATACACTTTCATAAAACAGCTTTTCTGCTTGAATGAAGCTGATTGCCTTTTCATCTAGTTATGTGTTAAGGAACTTTTAATACTTTTTTTAATGGAACTTTGAACTCTTTTTTTAAGGAAGTTTAAAGGAACTTTGATTTTTTTTTTTTAAACTTTACATTGGTATGTGGAGGTTTTGGCCATCCTCCTCCATACCTCACATTAATGTTGTTAGTCAGAAATATAAGTCTGTACATTGTTAGTGTATCATTAAAATATAGAGGTCTCATAATAAGGTTTAAGTATGTAAAGATATCACAAAAAGGTGAACTTTGAACACTTTGTTTTGTTGATTTAATATCAACTTCTTGCATAAGGTCTCATGATGAGTCATAATTGGATGTATTTAACCAGTGTCTAATATGCTGATATTTTTAGTTTGATTATATGGTGTTTTACGCCACTTTCAACAATGTTTCAGGTATATCACAGCGTTTTCTGGGTAAGTTACCAGTACTAATGGTCCATCTAACCTGACACCAGTGAGTCAGTTGTAATGCTAACCCCAGAGTCCTGAGCACAAAGGAGGTAAAGCCATTATTTCCATTTTTGAAGTCTTTGGCATATCCTGCTGGGTATTGAATATGTAACCTCCCACACCTTGGCTCGACTACTGCACCACCAAGGTTGGTTGGTTGTTAGCACTTTTATAGTCATTTGCTTTGAAGACAAACAAGTAATAAGATATTCACACTACTACATATAAGGGAAACTATATATATACTATATATTTCTGTTTCATATATATTTGAATTGGAAGTGACTAAAAATAGCATTTGATGTATGACAAGGTTATTTCACTTTTAAGGATACATTCATCTTTGCGATAATAAATATCACTAATCTGAAAAAGACATTAAGTAACACATTATTTATTGACTGTTTAATTGTAGCTTTTATTAAAGAGTTAGTTTAGATACGAAAACGAAACAAGAGCTGTTGCAATACAGCAAAGTATAACAACAACAACAGCTATCCAGGGACACAGTTGCAGTGTTATTAAACATAATAGTACCCTACTTGACATCAATCATTTTCCTGATACGATAATTGTTCTGAAAGCTGTCTGACTCATCTGAAGAAAAGGGACCGTCTGGATAATTGTAGATATATTTTTGACTTGATGAGCTTAACCCTTTCCCACATACAGAGGCTTTCTGATGGATAAGCAGCAGGTGGCATTTGAAAACATTGTGGCAAAAGGAGAAATGTGCTCATAATGAGTAATTTCCTTAAGCCAAATTTTTTCTCCAATCCTATTCAAAAATCATGAATTTTGGCCAAGCTGGTGGTGAAACTCACAACATTGTTAGAAAAAGGAGAAATTTCTCAAAGCGATCTATTGACAATTTTGCCACAATACTTGCAACCTGGTATCAATATCATAATCATCAATTACAATCCTCTGAACATTATATTTCTTCAGCACCATTTTCAAGGCAATGATGATAATAAATGAAAATATTAAATCATTAGGCAAGTTATCCCTTACCCACATATAGTTGCAAAAGGTGATATAACTCATAATGGACAATTTTCCCTTTTGCCACAATATTTTCAACAGAATTTGAAAATAATACATTCTTTTACAGAGAATTTCCATATTTCTGCCTAGATACTTTCAAAGTTGTTTGTTACAGAATGTTTGTATTATATGGGAATTAATTACAAAAACTTACATTTCTAAGACACTGTGGTAGCAATCGAAACTGGGATTTTTCTGTCAATCCGGTCAAACACTTGAGGTAGCACTTCAGAGCCTTATTCTTGTCCCCTTCCTTGTCCAGTTTAAGGGCTTCCTCAAACATCTTGTTGCGGTCCCCATCGTTCAGTATACTGACTGTATCGGAGGGATCAAATTCATCTGGATAATAGAAACCTCTTGCATTACCAACATGTCTCAGATCTCCATAGCAACTACTGTGGCTCTCTTTAACCCTTTCCCTCATATAGACGCTTTCTGATGCCTCTGCAGCAGACGACTTTTGGAAAACTGTGTGACAAAAGAAGAAATTGCTCAAAACGAGCAATTTCTCCTTTTGACACAATGTTTTCCACTTTTAGTGATAGGTTATCCATTCAATTATAGAGATTTTCTATATTTTGATAAAATATGTTTAAAGTCGTCTGCTGCAGAATTGTTGTATGATCCTATGAGGGAAAGGGTTAACTAGGAGATAGTGAATGAAACCTTTACCAACAATACCCTTTTTACATTGGTTATAACTGCTGAAGATGGTCATACATTTCCTTCAACTCATTATAATATTACACCTTGTTTTCACTATTCCGCATGATGTTTTATTGATTAATGTTAAACTGTAAAGAATTTCAATAATTGCTGTCTGGAATATTTATCATACTGATTGATCTATCAGCTTAATCAGTGCATCATGCCCCAAGTCTATTAACCCTTTCCGACATACAACAAATCTGCAGCAGACGATTTTAAAAACATCTATACAAAAACAGGCTAAATCTCTTTAAATGAAAAGATTATTATTGCGTAGAGTTGAAAACATTGTAGCTAAAGGAGAAGTTGCTCCTAATGAGCAATTTCTCCTTTTGCCACAATGCTTTCAAAAGTCGTCTGCTGCAAAGGCGCCAGAAAGCGTCGGAAAGGGTTAAACTAAACAAAGGGAGTGTCCAATTTTTTTCGGATATGTTCTCAAAAGTTGTCTGCTGCAGATTTGTTGTATGTGGGAAAAGATTAGCTACAGTCGAACCTGTGCTAAAGAACACCTTGGAATAGTTGTTCCCTGTCTATAGCAGTTGTCTATAGCAACCACACTTTTAGTTTCCCAATGTTCCCTTATTTTCAGCATAAATGACCACCTGTGAACAAAGACAATATTTTTTTGTTCCCATAGGTGGTCGTTTAAGACAGGTCCCACTGTATATTGTAAAAGGGTAAGTCAATATGAAACTGAAATCAGAAATAACTGGCCTGTATTAACACTTCATTAAATCTTGCTGAGATAGTTTGGTGCATATGCAGAAGACAACTTAAGAAATAATTCTGGAAAAGTGAGAAAATGCTCCTAGAAATCCATTTTTCCTTTTGTCATGTTGTTTTTCAAATATAATCAATTATAACACTACCAAACTATCAATCAAGAGATTGTTCATATATTTCAATTATTTGCGTTGAAGTTTTCAAAGACGTCTGCTGCATATTTGTTATATGTAGAAGAGGGTTAACGACTGACTCACAACAGAACGTCATTCAGGAAGTTGTGACCTATTGTCACAAAGTCTGTTTCCTATCAATTACTGATTGGACACGTTACTTAACACAAGTCCACTTCATAATGATATTCTAGAGTTATCTGCATATTAACCCTTTCCCTCATACCACAAATCTGCAGCAGACGAATTTTAAAATATCTAGGAAAACATATGGAAAGTTTCTACAAATGAAAGTATATTTATTGAAGCAAAAGGAGAAATTGCTTGTTTTAAGCAATTTCTCCGTCTGTAGCAATGTTTTCAAAGATCGTCTGATGCAGAGGTGTCAGAAAGCGTCTGTATGAGGAAAAGATATCAGGACAGTTGGTGGTGAATTATTGACAAGATGGCGGGAAAAAAGAGTGTCCACCATAATTCAAAAAGTTATCTGAATGGTCATCATAATGTGTCTGTATCAGAGAATAGGTAAACCTTTTCCCACAAACAGAAGCTTTCTGAAGCCTCTGCAGCAGGTGACTTGTGTTAACATAGAAGAAATAGCTCAAACAAGTAATTTTTCGATTTGCCACAATGTTTTCAACTTGTTTCATTTATAGAGATTTCCCATGTTTTGTCTTGATGTTTTAAAAGTTGACTGCTGCAAATTTGTTGTACGTGGGTTAAAGTACGCCAGCAGTCTGTAAAATTAGCAGTGGTCCTATGGTCTCGGGCCAGTAACGTTTGCTTCGGACCAGTGGAAAAACCTCATTTAGCCAGTGTAATTTTACATGTTATATATAACATAACCAAATATTTTGGATTTTTATGACCAGTGAATTTTAATTGTTAATTTCGATGACTAGACTAGGGTATGTCTATAATGAAGTAGCAATCAATCCCTCTTTAACATTTTTAAACTTATTATCACTGGACCATTTACAAACATGAAAGTAATATGCGACAGCTCGCGAAAGATTGTCCCGCGTTGAACAAGAGCACTGCGTATGGCACAGACGCTCGACTGATAGGGAGAAAAAAAAAAATGAGCTAAACAAAAAACCTTAACCGGACGACCGCGCTGCCGCCGCCAGGGTCATGACAATAGCTCTCGTTTTTTTCAAAAGTCGAGCTAAAAAATGGCAAGGCAATAAAATTAGATAAGAAAAACAGTATAGGAACGGTCCATTGCAGAGAAAGTAGACATATATATCTACAAACCTTAATCACAGCGAAACAGTGACTGAGAGGTAGTGTGCCGGCTTTTTTATCCTAAGGTTATCTGTGATCTTTGAAATCTTTAACATAACATTTATCATGAGGACCTTGTCTTTCTTAACCACATACTCAAATACTTTGCCTTTGAAAACATAAATACCAAATATGGGAAATCTCATTAAATAGAGTTGAAACCATTGTAACTTGACAAATCATAGAGCCAATATGCAAATAGATGCAGTATCTTAGCCAATGAAAAAAATAGATATGGTATGTCCAGTACACCAGATTGCCAACCACAATTTCTGCATCACAAACAAAAGCCATGTGATGCATGAGAATGGAGTAGTTTATAACTATTTATTTGTTATGCATGATGACGGGCGTGGAAATACAATCTCGGATCTTTGATTTGCTTCACCTGGTACAATGTTTTCAAAAGTATTCTGCTGCAAATGTGTCTGAATCACTATTTTTGGGAAAGGGTTAAATAGAGAACAGTACCTGTTTCTTCACATACAGTTTCATCTCCACTACCTTTTGAATTTGTTTCTGTCTTTTCTTTGTCTTGATCGCTACTCGAGGCCTGACCCTTTTTCTCATTTTTCTCTATTATTTCTGACTGTGTGCAATTATCAAGTGACTTGCCATCTATCTGATCTGTCTTTGAGGTTTGTGCATCAGCTTTCATATCAACTTTTACAACTTCAATTACTTCTTTGTCCTGCTCAACCTTTTCTAGTGATGTTGCCATTACACTTCTGATTATGGTCTTCAGATTAAAAAATACGGAATATATCTGAAAACAATATCAGATTTTGTTATAGTTTATAACAGCAGGGTTTCATACAGCATAAACAACAGGGTTTCACAGAGCATGTTCAAGTGTATCTATGTTTTTTAGAGGACTAATTGCTTTTTGTTTTTATTTCAACTCTATGTCACAGTTATTTGTTCCCCACTTCATGGCTATTATCCCTGGAAATATTTACTTTTGCCACAGAATAATTTATCCTGGTTACTTCTACCAAGAAAGAAAACAAGAGCACCGCCTGCGGGTGCCTGACGCTCGTCTGATATTATCCTTTTTCTGTTTATTTATTTTATATAAAAAATATTCAAATTCGGAAAGAATATTTACATATTATAATGACCGCACACAACTGCTATTTTTCAAGTATTGAAACAAGATTAACTATGTGGAAATAAATACAAGTTCATATACATGATAAGGAAGATCTTCACGTTGGATGGCTGTCACAATCAGTCACGATCATGAGCTGAGTCTTGTGTATGCAATGGACAGGCAAATGATATTGGTACGTTAAGTCAACTTTAACTCAAGATATTGAATATATTACTATTTTCCTATTTTTAGTAACTCTGATTTAAGATATTCATAATATGTTGAAGGACATTATGTTTTCATTGTTTAGGAAAAAATTTAAATCAATGTAACAAACAAGAATTACGCATAATTAAATGTCTCGCTGTCCCCTACTTTGACTATCCATGCAAGAGTAAAAGTAAAATAAACAAAAAGTTCAAAAATACAAGATATTCAATATTTTTTTTAGATAA
This sequence comes from Serripes groenlandicus, assembly GCA_031761405.1. Taxonomy (NCBI): domain Eukaryota; kingdom Metazoa; phylum Mollusca; class Bivalvia; order Cardiida; family Cardiidae; genus Serripes; species Serripes groenlandicus. The sequence continues at coordinate 23,549,035 of JASEVX010000001.1, forward strand.
ACGCAAAGTTCAAAAATACAAGAAATTGAAGAAAAAAAAAATACAAAAGTTTTTCCCTGAAACCTGTTTGATATGTTGAAGTACTTTATTATGAAATTTGAAATTATTCCAACAAAATATAAAGAAGCTATGTCCAATTCTCAAAATCCACCAAAAATCAAGTGTTTTACCCCCCAAAAAAGGTCACACTCAGCATCTTCAGCATACAATGTGCAGAAAGGTATTAGATGTAACTATATTCCAAATATGAAAGCCCTAGTACTACTTATTGAGAAAAAGCAAAAAAAAAGAAACTTTAACGTTGAGCTAAACGCAAAGTTAAAAAATACAAGAAATGAAAAAGCAAAAAATCCAAATGTTTGACCCAAAATCCCATTTGAAATGTTGAAGTACATTATTTATGAAATATGTGTGCACAATTTGAAATCAATCTAACAAGAAATGAGGGAGATATGACCAAATCTCAGTCAACCAAACAAGAGGGCCATGATGGCCCTGGAATCGCTCACCTGATTATTTTTTTTCACTTTAGCTATATAAGCCCCGCCCCCTGGCAGCCATAGTTTCCGACCAATCAACTTGGCTTGAAGGAATCTGATAGAGGGTCACCCTAGGAACATTTCTACAAAATATTTGAAAATCGGCCAGACACTTTTGGAGGAGAAGATTTTTTAAGTTTTCACTATAGCCATATAATGCAAAATAGCCCTGCCCACTGGCGGCCATGTTTTTTTACCAATCAACATGGCTTGAAGGAATCTGAAAGTGGGTCATCCAAACTTTCTACAAAATTATTTGAAAATCGGCCTTACACTTTCGGAGAAGAAGATTTTTTAAGTTTCACTATAGCCATATAAGGCAAAATAGCCCCGCCCCCCCTGGCGGCCATGGTCGAAACTTGGCTTGAAGGAATCGATAGAGGGTCATCCAAGGAACATTTCTACAAAATTATTTGAAAATCGGCTTGACACTTATGGAGGAGAAGACTTTTTAAGTTTTCACTTTGGCCATATAAGGCAAAAAAGCCCCGCCCCCTGGCGGCCATGGTTTTCGACCAATCAACATGGCTTGAAGGAATCTGATAGAGGGTCACCCAAGGAACATTTCTACAAAATTATTTGAAAATCGGCTTGACACTTATGGAGGAGAAGACTTTTTAAGTTTTCGCTATAGCCATAAAAGGCAAAATAGCCCCGCCCCCTGGCGGCCATGCTTTTTGACCAAGCAACATGGCTTGAAGGAATCTGATAGAGGATCACCCAAGGAACATTTCTACAAAATTATTTGAAAATCGAAAATGACACTTTTGGAGGAGAAGATTTTTTAAGTTTGCACTATAGCCATATAAGGTAAAATAGCCCCGCCCGCTTGGCGGCCATGTTTTTTGACAAATCAACATGGCTTGAAGGAATCTGATAGAGGGTCACCCAAGGAACATTCCTACAAAATTATTTGAAAATCGGCCTGACACTTTCGGAGGAGAAGATTTTTTAAGTTTTCACTATAGCCATATAAGGCAAAATAGCCCCGCCCCCCCCTGGCGGCCATGTTTTTTGACCAATCAACATGGCTTGAAGGAATCTGATAGAGGGTCATCTAAGGAACATTTCTACAAAATTATTTGAAAATCTGCCAACCAGTTTGGGAGAAGAAGAATTTTGAAGTTTTTTCGGTTTCGTTGCCATGGAAATGCAGAATTTTGCATGGATCCCAACAATTTGAAGGAATTCTGGTGAGGTCATTGAGAGGATGCTTTCTGGGAAGTTTCATCCAAATTGACCCACTGGTTACTGAGGAGAAGAAGTTGCCGCACGACGGACGCCAGACAAAAGGCGATCACAATAACTCACCTTGAGCAAAGCTCAGGTGAGCTAAAAACACCAAAATCATGTTTTTTACCCCAAAAAGAAGGTCAAACTCAGTATCTTTAGCATACAATGTGAAGAAGGGTATTAGATGAACAAGTTTTCCAAGTTTCAAAGTATTATGTTTGATAGTTTCCATGTAAGTGACCTAAACGCAAAACTTAACCAATGCCCACGACGACAACGACGCAGACGATCAAGTGACGACATTCGTCATTATGCATTTAACCCTTTGAAAGTTTCCCTCATATAGACGTTTTCTGACGCCTCTGCAGCAGACGGTTTTTTGAAAACATAGTGACAAAAGAAGAAATTGCTCAAAACGAGCAATTTCTCCTATTGACACAATGTTTTCCACTTTTAGTCAAAGGTTATCCATTCAATTATAGAGATTTTCCATTTTTTGGCAAAACATGTTCAAAGTCGTCTGCTGCAGAATTGTCGTATGAGGGAAAGGGTTAATACTGAATGTATAGAGTATTGCTTATTGGTCTGGACTAGACTAGGAAAGTTTTCAAAAATTGAGTTTCCCAAAATGTCAATGAGTTTTGTTACACATTGATTTGAAATAAATTGTGAATATGACCATTTTAAAATGAGTTGTTACGTAACTATGCTTCAAGGTGTGCAAGAATAGCTAAGTTGACCTATTCCTGAGACAGTGTCTAGTGATTAACAAACTGGACTGTCAATCCAGAGGTTTGGGGTTCGAATCCTGGTCCAGGTTCTGGATTTTTCTGAAGTGCTTTTAAGTCAAGTACTGGATCTTTCATGTGTAAAGGTGCCATACACCAAGCGAGTTAAAGGATGAAGCCTTCAAGGGGTCTTTTCGGAAATAGCACCTGGACTCCTTGAATCAAACTCTGTCACTTAAATTTATCTGCACCTGTCAGATACTCGTACATGTTATAATGTACACTATCAAATGGGCCTGTAGAAGCTAAAAAACTTATGCTCAATCAGAGCAATTGGTCTCTATAATTACAGTACATTACATTAAACATGCTTGACTATTTGGCCATTTGATACTATAGTCAACAGTTGTTACAGAGAGTGAGATAGTGGCTTGACAGTATAGTATTATAAATGATTATATCAAGTTGAATAAGTCTTGTTTGAATAGCATCTGTTGTTTGTGAGAAAAGGCCTTGCATGCAAAACTTTAACCCAAATTTCTAACTTCAGCAAGGGCCATAATTTATAATAAATTCAGTCAGGAGTTACCTTACCTGATTGTTTGATACCTTTAAAGACTATATTGAAGTTTTAAATAAATCCCTGAGTGGTTACTGAGATATGTGCATGATAGTACCATGCATGCAGTACCATGCATGCAAAACTTTAACCAAATTTTGAAAGTCAAACAAGGGCCTTAATTTGTTCTAGATTCATACAAGAGTTATCTAGCTTGACTGTCTGACACCCCTGAGGACATAAATGAAGTTTCAAGTCAATATTTTATTAGTGGTAACTGAGATATGTCCATGATACTTGATAGTACCTTGCATGCAAAACTTTAACCAAAGTTGCAACCCCGACGCACAAGTGACAATAATAGCTCTCCATATTCTTTGAATAGTTGAGCTTAAAAGGGTTATCCAACTTGTCGGAATGTCCTATCAAATTTATATCACATCTTAGACCTTTTGAGCAAGAAACCAACTCTTACTCTTCCAAATTGTCATCCGTCAAAAAGTTTGTTTGGTATCGACATGCATGGTCCAGGTTTCTGTACTAGGAATGCGATTTTTTATTTTGACTGTTCGCATCCAATGCAATATGAAACAGGGATATATTGAGACCACGACAAGTACTGATGTAGTTCTGTATATGGTGGCGATATATGATTGGATATCTTACTATGATGGTTAGATTGCTTAGAGCGTTAGTGATTTCTAGCCACTGGTTGGCATCGTTGGTAACCCAGACTACAGATCACTCCTTGCATGTCGTATTAGCAAAATAAGCATTGGTTGGTCATGATGCTCATGACAGCAGCTACAACATGACATTAATTAGTCAACGTTAGATCCAATACAAACATACATATCTACGAAATAGTTACTGGTTAGATTAACTACAGGTTAGCTTGTGAATTTCAGTGTTGATTCCGTGATTTTGTTTTGGAGTTAAAGGAGGTTTTACAAAATGATAAGTTCCAACAAAAATCCGGGGTTTTGTTATAGTTATGTCCCATTTATTATGGTAGCAGACTATCTTTGACGATTTTCCATTTGTTTCTAAGTTGCAAGGGCCAATGGGTTAATATTTAATAGCATGTTACGACGAAGTTGACAGGTGAATTTCTACACGTTTAATCCGTCAAATATCTTTCAGTTTCACTAATATAATTGAAATAAATAAGCATATAATCGCTTGTCTCAAATAATAAAATCATAATATCTTACTGTAACTGCTAACTGTAAGGTTGCTTTTGAATTAATAAAAATGTTGCACTTTCGGTATCAAAACAAAAATAATTCGTCCATGACACTTCCTTTTGGACGGACAATCTATTAATTGCATTCAGAAAGCGAACCGAAAATAACAAATACGTAAACCCATCTAGACGGTGAAACCTCAAGCAACTACTTTGGTAATGAATCCTACTGTGTTCACATGATAATGATAATTAGCAAGCTGATGGTTACCATGAAAGCAGGATTCAGCTAAGAGATACGGTAATTTAAGTTTTATCTATATATAATTTACTGTTTTGACCTATGACATGTTTTACTTTACAGAGTTTTCCAAATTGCAAGGTTGACTATAAATACTATTTATTTTGAAGAATGCAAGCTGTTGTTATATATATGTATATATATAAAGTTTTCAAAGAAGAAGCATTGAGACAAATGGATGATCTGCAGCAAGTAAGTGAGTTGAAGAAGACATGTTGAGGCCAAAAAAAAAAAGTTTGTTAAAAATGGATGTGTCTGCCATTGTCATTAATTTAGTTAAATATATTCTCACATTTGGCAACTTTTTGGGCAAATTCTCATTTATAGACAACTTTTTGAAAATATAATGAATAATCAAAATAATGAGTAATTTCTCCCTTTTCATCTTTGAAGATGTAGAGTTAAGTTTGTTTTGCTTTTATATTCTAAGTAGATGATTATAAAAATACAATATCAAGTAAAAAGCTGAACCCTTTCCCACATACAGACGCTTTCTGGCACTTCTGCAGCAGATAACTTTTTGAAAACATTGTAACAAAAGGAGAAATTGCTCATAACTAAGTAGTTTCTCCTTTTGCCACAATATTTTCAACTTCATTCCATTATTATACTTTCATTAATACAGATGTTTCATATTTTTGTTTCATTGTTTCCAATGTCGCCTGCTGACATATCTGTTATATAACTTTGCGGGGTAAGGGTTAAAGTTTACAAATATAAACTCATGGTGATATGGTTTATCCTATACCATGAGTAAAGGTCGAGTATCCCTTTCCCACATACAGCGAATTGCAGCAGACAACTTTGATAACATACCATATCGAGGGCTTGGCGTGAAACGGTTGTATCTAAAATTGGTATTTTTTTACCAAGGTTAATCACCTCACCATAAAGTCTTTATAAGCATTAAATCATTTTTCTTGGTAAACAATGAAAATTTAGGTGCCATTGCTCGTTCTGAGCAATGGCACCTAAATTTGCATTGTTTACAAAGGGGTCAAAATTGCCTGGAAACAAGGGTTTTCAAAATAGGTTTTTAGTTACAACTGTTTCACGCCAAGCCCTCGATATATATTTAGGATTATCTCTATAAAGGGAAGTACAAGAGAAAGTTGATGCAAGGCATCAATGTCGCCGGAAAAGACTACATTGATTTATTTATGTATTCTTGACTTTCCTTAGTCTATTCAAACATTAGGAACGTTGAAATGAAAACATTTACTTATAAATTTTATATTCATACCTACATTAGGGTATCTATAAAAAATTAACGAAATGTGTACACATTTATCTTGGCTTAAATTTAATTTTGCTGTTGTTACTTATTTAACTAATAGTATTCATTCATATAATTTCAATGTTTGTCAATCTTATTCGAATCACAAGGTAAATATCCTGGTATTGCTTTAAAGGGAGGTAATTTGAAGAAAACAAAAGTCTTCAAAAGGAGAAATATATCGGCATTACCGTCTACAGTTTAAATTGTTCTATTGTTTGTGGATTTAAAAATGTTCTTTTTTTCTTATTTCTACATGTACAACGAAATATTGCGGCTTCTCTTTGACGCTTTGCGTCAAACATTCGTCTTGTACTTGTCTAAAATAAAATAATATCACTCGCTTTTTCATATCGAAATGCGCATGCGCGAAAATCGATGTTAAAGGTCACGAACCTACACAACAGAATAGGGTCTATATTTAGCTTAGAAACAGTTCCTACTTTAGATATTCATGGATTAACATTATTAAATGAATTCTACACAAATCAAGACATCTCTTTGAACATGAAAACAACATTTAGTAAGTTAAAATTGCTATTAAAAGGAGAATCCGAAATTGACCTCAATGATGACACATAAGAGTCTGCATTAGGGGGTGTTGGTTCACGTCTTGAAGGGACCACTTTTGTCTTCGTAAATAAGACAAAAAACTTAAATGCGAGTGAAATAAAAAAAAATGCAAACATTAAAAAATCGGAATATTTATTTCATTTTAGATGTGTCATTTATTAGTGTTCGTAAACAACCACAATTGTAATATGTTCAAATCATCTAGATTTGTTTCTTTCTAATAATAAGCCGCCCTCCATGTGATTTCCGAAAAGCTATTAAAAATAGAAGTCGCGGGCTTCTGCCCGGCGACTAATAAATATTAATGGGAATTAATGAAAATGTGGTGGGAAATGGAGAACTTGCTCATTATGTCAGAAGGTGTCTATATAGATATGTTGGAAAGGGAGGGTTAAGGGAGATTTTGTTCTAGTATAACTCATGATAATGACTACTTAGTTTATCCTGCCATTGATCAGTGAAAGAGTGAAAGGTGATGTTGAGTCTTTTTTGTCCAAAAAATCCCTTTTTTTATTTTTTATTGGGGTTTTATGCCGTTTTCAACATTATTTCAGTTTTATCACTGTAACAGTTTGATTATTCATGATCCCTGGTAAGCAGACCAGTATGAGGCTAGGAAACGTGCCTGCACTCCACCATGACCATCGTGCCACAACTGGGGATCGAACCTGGGACACCTTGTTTTAAATCCTCCACGCTAACTACTCGACCACAACTGATTCCTAGTAGCATAACACATAATATTAATAATGATACTTTATTTTAAAAAGGTGATTAATTTAATTGAGTTATCACTAATCTCCCATGAGGCCTTCTTAACCCTTTCCCCAATACGACAATTCTGCAGCAGACGACTTTGAACATGTTTTGCCAAAAAATAGAAAATCTCTATAATTGAATGGATAACCTATGACTAAAAGTGGTAAACATTGTGGCAAAAGGTGAGAAATTGCACGTTTTGTGCAATTTCTTCTTTTGTCACTATATTTTCAAATAGCTGAGCCATCTGCTGCAGAGGCGTCAGAAAGCGTCTATATGAGGGAAAGGGTTAAATAATGTCACTGGATGGAATTAATAAAACTTTATACGATGATACAACATAGTGAGAGGAAGTGCAGTATACAGGAACCATAACTCTATTTTACCTAATGACAGAGTTATTGCCCTTTGTTACTTTTTCTTGTCAGAGGAATAACTTAATAACTACTAGAGATGGAATCTAATAAAACTTCATACATTGGTAGAGCACAATGAGAGGAAGTGCAGTGTACAAGAACCATAAATATAATTTAGCTAATTACAGAGTTATTGCCCTTTGTTATTTTGTCTTGTCTGGAGAATAACTAAATAACTACCAGATGTAATCTAATAAAACTTCATACAATGGTAGAGCACAATAAGAGGAAGTGCAGTGTACAGGAACCATAACTCTATTTTACCTAATTACAGAGTTATTGCCCTTTGCTACTTTTTCTTTTACAGAAAATAACTGCATGGAATGTAGTAAAAATTCATACAATGGTAGAATACAATAAGAGGAAGTGCAGTGTACAAGAACTATAAATCTAATTTAGCTAATTACAGAGTTATTGCCCTTTGTTATTTTGTCTTGTCTGGAGAATAACTAAAGAACTACTAGATGTAATCTAATAAAACTTCATACAATGGTAGAGCACAATAAGAGGAATTGCAGTGTACAAGAACGATAACTCTAATTTAGCTAATAACAGAGTTATTGCCCTTTGCTACTTTTTCTTGTCCAGAAAATAACTACTAGATGGAATGTAGGAAAACTTCTTACAATGGTAGAACACAATGAGAGGAAGTGCAGTGTTCAAGAACCATCACTCTAATTTAACTAATTACAGAGTTATTGCCCTTTGTTACTTTTTCTTGTCTGAACAATTATTTTATAACTATTAGATGTAATCTAATAAAACTTCATACAATGGTAGTGCACAATGAGAGGAAGTGCAGTGTACAAGAACAATAACTTTAATTTAGCTAATAACAGAGTTATTGCCCTTTGTTACTTGTTCTTGTCTGGAGAATAACAACTAGATGGACTATAATAAAACTTCATACAATGGTAGAGCACAATGAGAGGAAGTGCAGTGTACAAGAACCATAACTCTAATTTAACTGATTACATAGTTATTGCCATTGGCTACTTTTTCTTATCCGGAGAATAACTTTATAACTACTACATGGAATCTAATAAAACATCAAACAATGGTAGATCACAATGAGAGGAAGTGCAGTGTACAAGAACCATAACTCTAATTTAGCTAATTACAGAGTTATTGCCCTTGGTTATTTTTTCTTGTCCGGAGAAAAACTTAATAACTACTAGATGGAATATAATAAAACTTCATACAATGGTAGACCACTATAAGAGGAAGTGAAGTGTACAGGAATCATACTCTAATTTAGCTAATTACAGAGTTATTGCCCTTTGTTATGTTTTCTTGTCTGGAAAATAACTTAATAACTACTGGATGGAATATAATAAAACTTCAAACAATGGTAGAGCACAATGAGAGGAAGTCCAGTGTACAAGAACAATAACTCTAATTTAGCTAATCACAGAGTTATTGCCCTGTGTTACTTTTTCTTGTCTGGAGAATGACTTAAAAACTACTTGATGGAATCTAATAAAACATCAAACAATGGTAGAGCGCAATGAGAGGAAGTGCAGTGTACAAGAACCATCACTCTAATTTAGCTCATTACATTGTTATTGCGCTTTATTACTTTGCCTTGTCCTGAGAATAACTTAATAACTACCAGATGGAATCTAATAAAACTTCAAACAATGGTAGAGCGCAATGAGAGGAAGTGCAGTGTACAAGAACCATAACTCTAATTATAGAGTTATTGCCCTTTGTTACTTTTTCTTGTCCAGAGAATAACTTAATAACTACTATATGGAATCTAATCAAACCTCATACAGTGGTAGAGCACAATGACAGGAAGTTCAGTGTACAAAACTATAACTCTAATTTAGCTTATTACAGAGTTATTGTCCTTTGTTGCTTTTTCTTGTCCGGAGAATAACTTTCATTCATAAAAAAGGCAATCAGTGATAACAGTTTAAATAAAGTTCATAGAAGAACCAAGTTGATGAATACATGGAGTTTAAGCAAAGGTGGTGTGATTGTATTTTCTCTTTCATTGCTCTTTTGTTTATTTCTCTTCATTGGGTCCCTCAGCATAACTCAAATACTTAAACAAATGAATTGATTGCAATGTAAGCTGGTGCACTGCACAACAATTATTATTTTCTAATTTTAACAAAGACAATCCAAAAATGAACAAAACAAGAATAACCCGATCAATAACATTGTCATTTTAAGTAGGGGTTTCTAAATATTTCACTACCTTTCCTATCTGGGCGGCGTTCGGGGTATTAATCACATTCAGTGATAGTTTTAGATCTGTTTAGTTTTAACGTATTTAATTTACATGGATTGCGAATCAAGTTTTCAGCTTATATCAATCATGCTCGATGAATGCTTCCTGAAGACTTAACCAGTACTTGCCCCGCTTGTGTGCAGAACCCATTCATCATAGGATTCAAACCTGGGACTTTTGGTACGAGAGGCACAACTCTACTGCACAACTGTCTTTCTGTTTGCTTGAAGGTCAAGCTCACATTTCAAGGTCAAATGTAAAATATCTGTGATTGTTTGAAAAAATGTACCTTGTAATATTTTAAAAATCGTCTGCTGCAAAATTCATCTAACGTCGTCTGTTTCTGTGAAGGGGTTACTTCTCCCTATTAAGTGGAAAGGGAAATTATGAAATAGTGTTTAAAACCTTTTTCTTGAGTATTTCAAGAGATTGGCTGTGTGATAGTACTTGTTATAAACTCTAGACTGAGTATAACCTTGTGGAAAGAGGAACAGTTCATAATGAGCAATTAACCCTTTCCCAAATACAGACACTTTTTTACGCCTCAGAAACAGACAAGTTGTGAACAATTATTGATTAAAGTTGAAGACATTGTTGCAAAAGGAGTAATCACTCGTAATGAGCAATTTTACTTTTGCCTCAATTTTATGAACTGAATTTGAAAAATATGCATGTACTTTGTTTTAAAGATAAATTTCTTATATTAGCCAAGATTATTTCAAAGTCGTCCGCTGCAGAATTGTTGTATGTGGGACAGGTTTAATGATTAACTTTTCCAAAATGTAAACATTTGTACGAACAATGGCAATACCTGGAATGATTTTGAAAAATAGTAGAAACCATTTTTTTGAAATAAAGCAATAATTTCACCTGTTCTTTGTCAGGAATCACTAAGCAGGAGAATTAAAATATTATTATTATTTAAATATGTTAAACATCGTCAATATATAATTAACCATTTCCTACATTTAGAAGCTTTTTGAACCCTCTGCAGACGACAACTTAAAACATTTTGACAAAAGAAGATATTACTCATTATGAGGAATTTATCCTTTTGCCACAATGATCTCAATTCTATTTAGTAATTAAACTTTCATTTTGATAGACTGTTCATGTTTTTATGTAGATGTTTTCAAAGTCGTCTTCTGCAGAATTGTTGTATGTGGGAAAGGGTTAAAGGGGCTCTTCAACTTTACTTCTCCCACTGAATACAAATTGATCAGTTTTTAGATATATCCAAACTGGAAGTAGACTAAGAAAGGAACAAAAAACAAACAAAACATCTGGAAATAAATGTGGTTTAAGACAGAATATGAAACATCACAAGAAAATTAAAGACAAAATATGAAACATCACAAGAAAATTAGCTATATATATATTAACCCTTTCCCACCTGTAGATGCGTTTTGACACATATGCAGCAGACGACTTTTGAAAACGTTGTGACAAAGGGAGAACAAGCAATTTCTCCTTTTGACACAAGGTTTTCAACTTTTTTAAGCATATTTTCCATATTTTTGAGAAGACATTTTCAAAATTGTCTGCTGCAGATTTGTCATTCATTTTAAAGGGTTAATGCTTATCAAGAGTTCAATAAAAGGGTTCAAAACACATCTGAAGTCGAGTGTTTCAATGAAAGGTTTCATAACACATCTGAAGTTGAGTATTTCAATGAAAGCTTTCATAACACATCTAAAGTCGAGAGTTTCAATAAAAGGGTTCAAAACACATCTGAAGTCGAGTGTTTCAATGAAAGGTTTCATAACACATCTAAAGTCGAGAGTTTCAATAAAAGGGTTCATAACACATCTAAAGTCGAGTGTTTCAATAAAAGGGTTCATAACACATCTTAAGTCGAGTGTTCCAATGAAAGTGTTCATAACACTTCGGAAAATATAACAATCGCTGGCAATCTATAAATGTTAGAAAAACAACAGTAACAATATCAATATTTTGATAAAAACAATATTATCATTTATTTAAATAACTTCCTGGGCAAAATAGTGACTGTCTTTATCTACTTTAACTAACTTAAGATATGTTATCTGAGTTCACTTTCATGTAATGGTGGTCAACAAATAAAATGAAATAATTAAGTGGTTAGTTTTAACCCTTTACCTCATATAGACGCTTTCTGATGCCTCTGCAGCAGACGGCTTTTTGAAAACATAGTGACAAAAGAAGAAATTGCACAAAACGTGCAATTTCTCCTTTTGCCACAATGTTTGCCACTTTTAGTCATAGGTTATCCATTCAACTATGGAGATTTTCTATGTTTTGACAAAATAAGTTCAAAGTCGTCTGCTGCAGAATTTTCGTATGAGGGAAAGGGTTAATCATACGAGTTATTTAGGGATGAGAAGATCATTTCTGCAGCACGGCATACATATCTCATGGTGTAAGGGCTCTAGAAAAAGGGCTGTTTTGTAGGTCTATAATCTTTATTTGACCCTCTTGCCCTATGCTGTGGGTACTCTGGTCTCAATGTTAGGATTCTTTTGAGTTGCACATCATAGTGTTTGGTTGTATAATAAGGGAGATTGATTGATTGATTGATTGGGGTTTAACGCCGTTTTTAACAATTTCTCAGTTATATCACGGCGGCCAGTTCACCTACTCATGCATTTCCTGGTTTTCTCACACCAGTTCTCCACACAACAATCTTCCCAAACAACTGGCTGCTTTTCCATTTAAACATGTACATGAGTAGCTTATTTTTAAGGCGTTGTGTGTTCAAACCCCCAGCTCGCCCAACCCATTCTTTCCAACAAGCGCCATTCGTTTACAATCTTAACCCTTTCCCTCATATAGATGCTTTCTGACTCCTCTGCAGCAAAACAAGCAATTTCTCCTCTTGCCACAATGCTTTCCAGTTTTAGTCATAGGTTATCCATTCAATTATAGAGATTTTCCATCTTTTGACAAAATATGTTCAATCTCGTCTGCTGCAGAAATTGTTGTATGAGGGAAAGGGTTAAGCAGCCAGTTGCTTGGAAAGAGCAAAGCCTTCAGTGTAGTACTGGTGTGAGACAGCCAGGAAACATATAAGTGATCTAGCAGCCGTGATATGATTGAATTTATTTTGAAAACTGCATTCAACCCAAATTAATCAGTAGCTTATTTTTCTTTTTCGTATAACCTGTAATATCGGCTTCCATTTTTTCAGATTGAAACTGATATCAGTTTGGATATTTATAAAAAAGATAAAAACGAAAAATTCAACATCATGTCAGATGATAGACAATATCTATATGACGAAGATAGACGAAAGAGAACTCGGGTGATTGCATTGAGTGTGTTTTTTGGACTGCTGGGAGTTGCTGGTGTAGTAGGTGTTGTAGTGTACACTGTGACGGACAAGTCTAAAGCTTCTGACAAACCCGAACCCGAACATTGTTCACTTCCAGCAGACTTGTGCACGTAAGTCAACATATCATGACCTCTTTTCTGTTTCCTGTGAAATTTATGCGTTTCACTCTCCAATCTTTGAGGTTGGATAAGTGTGCATCCTTTTGAAGAAGAAGCAGATTTCTTAATCATTTGTCAGTTATTTATATTAACCCTTTCCCTCATATAGAAGCTTTCTGATGCCTCTGCAGCAGACAGCTTTTTGAAAACATAGTGACAAAAGAAGAAATTGCTTAAAACGAGCAATTTCTCCTTTTGCCACAATGTTTTCAACTTTTAGTCATAGGTTATCCATTCAATTTAAGAGATTTTCTAAGTTTTGACAGAGTATGATCAAAGTCGTCTGCTGCAGAGGAATCTGCTGTGGTCGAGTGGTTAGCGTCGAGGATTTCGAAACCGGGTGTCCCGGGTTCGATCCCCAGTCACGACAATTCGGTCATGGTGGAGTGCTCTTGGGCAAGGCACATTTTCTAGCCTAGTACTGGTTTGTTCACCCAGGGATCATGAATAATTAAATTTAAATGCGCGCTAAATGACCTTAGCTGTCGATGCGCCGTAAAACAATATACATTCATTCATTCATTCTGCTGCAGAATTGTTGTATGAGGGAAAGGGTTAACCTCTTTGCAATCAATAACCACACAATCTTTAGAATGGCTAGTGTTGTTTGAATATATCAGTTTTTTAGGATAATCCATTCAACATTTTCATCTCATGCTTGCTTTGGATATTTGTCCAAAGTAGACAAAGTAATAAGTACATGTACACATATGACGTCATTTTCAAGGAATTTAGCTACTTACATGTACTCTCTGTCAAAATTATAGGCATATTTTCAATTTGATGTATGTCACAATCCTCAAATGTCACACACTTTTGTTAGAAAAGATGTTGTTTATAACATTCTAAATGTTCTTCTTACTTTAATGGCCAAGACCTTTAAAAACATTTTGCAAAATAAAAAGATGTGCAAGAAAGATTCAAAAGGTCACTGGCCAGTGTTTCACTGATTTATCAGTCATCTAGACGGTCACTTGCCAGTGTTTCACTAATTTATCTGTCATTCAGAAGGTCTTTGGCCAGTGTTTCACTGATTTATAAGTCATTCAGATAGGTCACTGGCCAGTGTTTCACTGATTTATCTGTCATTCAGAAGGTCACTGGCCACGATTTATCTGTCATTCAGATAGGTCACTGGCCAGTGTTTCACTGATTTATCTGTCATTCAAAAGGTCACTGGCCAGTGTTTCACTGATTTATCTGTCATTCAGATAGGTCACTGGCCAGTGTTTCACTGATTCATCTGTCATTCAGAAGGTCACTGGCCAGTGTTTCACCGATTTATCTGTCATTCAGAATGTCATTGGCCAGTGCTTTACTGGTCTATCTCTGCCATTCGGAAGATCACTGGCCAGTGTTTCACTGTTTTATCTCTGTCATTCAGAAGGTCACTGGCCAGTGTTAAACTGTTTATCTGTCATTCAGAAGGTAACTGGCCAGTGTTTTACTGATTTATAAATCTGTCATTCAGAGATCACTGGCCAGTGTTTCACTGATTTATGTCTCATTCAGAAGGTCATTGGCCAGTGTTTAACTGATTTATCTGTCATTCAGATAGGTCACTGGCCAGTGTTTCACTGATTTATAAGTCATTCAGAAGGTCACTGGCCAGTGTTTCACTGATTTATCTGTCATTCAGAAGGTCACTGCCAGTGTTTTACTGATTTATCTGTCATACAGATAGGTCACTGGCCAGTGTTTCACCAATTTATCTGTCATTAAGATAGGTCACTGGCCAGTGTTTCACTGATTTATCTGTCATCCAGAAGTTCACTGGCCAGTGTTTCACTGATTTATCTGTCATTCAAATAGGTCACTGGCCAGTGTTTTACTGATTTATCTGTCATTCAGATAGGTCACTGGTCAGTGTTTCACCGATTTATCTGTCATTCAGAAGGTCACTGGCCAGTGTTTCACTGATTTATCTGTCATTCAGAATGTCATTGGCCAGTGTTTTACTGATTTATCTGTCATTCAGATAGGTCACTGGCCAGTGTTTCACCAACTTATCTGTCATTAAGATAGGTCACTGGCCAGTGTTTCACCGATTTATCTGTCATTCAGATTGTCATTGGCTAGTGCTTTACTGGTCTATCTCTGCCATTCGGAAGATAAGTCAAATAGGTCACTGGCCAGTGTTTCACCGATTTATCTGTCATTCAGAAGGTCACTGGCCAGTCTTTTACTGATTTATCTCTGTCATTCAGATAGGTCACCGGCCAGTGTTTCACTAATTTATCTCTGTCATTCAGAATGTCATTGGTCATTTACTGGTCTATCTCTGTCATACGGAAGATCACTGGCCAGTGTTTCACTGATTTATCTCTGTCATTCAGATAGGTCACTGGCCAGTGTTAAACTGTTTATCTGTCATTCAGATAGGTCACTGGCCAGTGTTTTACTGATTTATCTGTCATTTAAAAGGTCACTGGCCAGTGATTTACTGATTGATCTGTCATTCAGAAAGTCACTGGCCAGTGTTTCACTGATGTATGTGTCATTCAGATAGGTCACTGGCCAGTGTTAAACTGTTTATCTTTGTCATTCAGATAGGATACCGGCCAGTGTTTCACTGATTATCTCTGTCATTCAGAAGGCCACTGGCCAGTGTTTCATTGATTTATCTCTGTCAATAGCCAGTGTTGTAACTGTTTTATCTCTTTCAGATTCACCCTTGTGGAAAGTATTCCGGATAATTTAACATTCCCAGCTGGTTCCCCAGTTCATCCAACAACCTTCACTGGTATCCATCAGATGCTTCTGATGGCAGAGGAAACCATCGAGATTGCTAGTTATTATTGGGCTATGAGGACCTCAGACATTCCATCTGAAGATAATTCAACATGGGCTGTAAGAAAGCTTTGAGTATAGAAATTAATCATATACATGTATTAAGAGCTGTTAATTTAAAGCTCCACTGGCTTATGTCATTGCGAATTGTGCGCCATGCATGTATGCATTACTTTTTGGCTTGCAACGACTTTTCTTCTGTGATCATTAGGCCAATTTGGATAAAATACCATATTCTCCTAAACTCCTTCATTTTTGGGAATCATGAATAATATTTAAACATTGGTGAACAATGCAGACTTAAATATTATCAGTGTAAGAGGTATAGTTTTCATTTAAACATTCAATATTAAGCATATTTACAAAATTGAAAGTATTTGCTAACATTTCCAGAACGTAAATATATACCTCAGTTGAAATAAAGTTGTACCATAAGATAAAAGGACTTATATGCAACTTAGAAAAAGACAACTTTCTACTATTACATCTGTATAATTATCGAATATGTGTTATGTCACTAGGGAATATTTAAGACAAATATTGTGGACACTCTAATGGCAGCATTTTCTTTTCTTTTATTCTTTCATATTTTCCAATTCAATTTTATATGGAAAAAAAATCATTGAGTCATTAAGTGATCATGACCATCGATAAGGTTGTGCAACGATTCAGCAAAATGAACATGCTCATGACAGTTTATCTTTTCCATATAAACAAATATGCATTCATTGTATTTCTTTTTAGCTCACCTGAGCTTTGCTCAAGGTGAGTTATTGTGATCGCCTTTTGTCCGTCGTCCGTCGTGCGTCAACTTCTTCTCCTCAGTAACCAGTGGTACAATTGGGATGAAACTTCACAGAAAGCATCCTCTCAATGACCTCACCAGAATTCCTTCAAATTTTTGGGATCCATGCAAAATTCTGGTTTCCATGGCAACGAAACCGAAAAAACTTCAAAATTTTTCTTCTCCCAAATTGGTTGGCAGATTTTCAAATAATTTTGTAGAAATGTTTCTTGGATGACCCTCTATCAGATTCCTTCAAGCCGTGTTGATTGGTCGAAAAACATGGCCGCCAGGGGGGGGGCGGAGCTATTTTGCCTTATATGGCCAAAGTGAAAACTTAAAAAATCTTCTCCTCCGAAAGTGTAAGGCCGATTTTCAAATAATTTTGTAGAAATGTTCCTTGGGTGACCCTCTATCAGATTCCTTCAAGCCATGTTGATTGGTCAAAAAACATGGCCGCCAGGGGGGGCGGGGCTATTTTGCCTTATATGGCTATGGTGCAAACTTAAAAAATCTTCTCCTCCAAAAGTGTCAGGCCGATTTTCAAATAATTTTGTAGAAATGTTCCTTGGGTGACCCTCTATCAGATTCCTTCAAGCCATGTTGATTGGTCGAAAAACATGGCCGCCAGGGGGTGCGGGCTATTTTGCCTTATATGGCTATAGTGCAAACTTAAAAAATCTTCTTCTCCAAAAGTGTCGGCCCGATTTTCAAATAATTTTGTAGAAATGTTCCTTGAATGACCCACTTTCAGATTCCTTCAAGCCATGTTGATTGGTCAAAAAACATGGCCGCCAGTAGGCAGGGCTATTTTGCATTATATGGCTATAGTGAAAACTTAAAAAATCTTCTCCTCCAAAAATATCTGGTCGATTTTCAAATAATTTTGTAGAAATGTTCCTAGGGTGACCCACTATCAGATTCCTTCAAGCCAAGTTGATTGGTCGGAAACTATGGCTGCCAGGGGGCGAGGCTTATATAGCTAAAGTGAAAAAAAAAAAAAAAAATCAGGTGAGCGATTCAAGGGCCCTCTTGTTTATAAGTATATATATCTAGCCTCATCTTGTTTAGATCCCCTGAGCCGAAAGCTCAAGGTGATTTATTCTGATCACTCTCTGTCCGTCATCCGTCTGTCGCCATCAATCATTTACTTTTAGCTTTGAACAACATCTCCCCCTAAACCACTTAACCAATTTCAACTAAACTTCACAGGTATGATCCTTTGGTGGTCCCCTTTCAAAATTGTTCAAATATTTAAATTCTATGAATTTCGGTAGCTGTGACATCAGAAAAGGGGGAAAATAGCCGATCTTTAAGATTCTTCTCCTATGAATCCACTTGTCGGATTCCAATATAATTTGATAGAAACATTCCTTGTTTATGCTAAAGCATGCTGTTTTAGAGTACACAAAAGACCAATGGCTTTATGGATCCTTCCCGAAGTTACTAAATGCTGGCACGAAGTCACTTGTTCTTGCGTGAAAGTTGAAGTATATTTTATATGGACAGGGCGGACAGTTATTCCAGGATTTAGTAACAGCTGGTAAAGACAGAGGAATCAAGATAAGAATAGTCCAGAGTCAGTCCAAGGACCCTGTACAAGACACAGTTGCCCTTCAAACTCAAGGTCAGTAATTAGATGGTTTGAACCAAATTAACCCCTTCCCACATATGGTTGCTTTCTGATGCATCTGCAGCAGATGACTTTTGAAAACATGGAGACAAAAGGAAAAATTGCTCAAAATGTCTTTTCCGTAATTATACATACCGGTACATTAAAAGAGCTTTTCTGTGTTTTTGTCTGGATAACTTCAAAATAGTCTTATGCAGATTTTTTCTTTTTTGCAGACATCATTTTGGCAACAACTGTTTTAATACAAGTTAATGTATTACCATATTATACAAAACAATGATTGCCTTTCCCATATTGTATGTAGAATACAGCAAATTAGAACGGCTGATTTTTCTTAAATTCAGATTTACATTGATATGTGTTTTTCTTTGAAGATATTGCCAATTTTTGAGCATTTGATTGAGAGCACCACATTATTTGTATTGTAAGATTCCATTCTTTGTTACAGCTGGAGCTCAAGTAAGAAGTCTGGACTTTCAACGACTGATTGGAGCTGGAATCCTCCACACAAAGTTGTGGATCATAGACAGAAAACACTTTTATATCGGCAGTGCCAACTTGGACTGGCGTTCATTTACACAGGTTTGTGAACACATCATATTGATTATCAATACTTTTAAATATGAGAGTAAGATTTAATCCTTTCCAACATACAACACATATGAAGCAGACGACTTTGAAAACATTAAGTAAAAACTATGGGAACTTTATAAATGACAGAATAATTATTGAATTAAGTTGAAAACATTATGAGCAATTTCTCCTTTTTGTCACAATGTTTTCATCTTTATTCAATCAATGTTCTTTCATTTTCAGATAGTTTCCATATTTTTGACTAAATGTCTTCAAAGTCATCTGCTGCAGATTTGTTGTATGTAGGAAAGGGTTAAATAATGACAAACGAAACAAAATTTATTGTAATGAGCCTCATTAATTGTACACTGGATTACATTTAAAACGTTTATGATAGACATAAATGCTTCTTCTAACAAAATAATTGCAGTGCAGCCCAGCCCTCCTTATTTTCATGGGAGAGTCAATATTAACTCTTTTCCACTTACAAATGTTTTCTGATGCCTCTGCAACAGACAACTTTAAAAATCATTGTGACAAAAGGAGAAATGGTTCAAAATTAGCTATTTCTCCTTTTTCCACAATGGTTTTTAAAGTTTTCAGTTATTATATTTTCAATATTTTAGCAGAGATGTTTTCTAAGTCATAGTGATGCCCCTGTAGCATATGACTTGTGAAAACAAGCAATTTATCCTTTTGCAACAATGTTTTCTACTTTTTTCAATATTTTTACTTTCATTTATAGATATTTTCCATACTTTTTCCTAGATGTTTTCAAAGGCGTCTGCTGCAGATGTTTTGTATGTGGGAAAGGGCTAAAAGAACTAAATCACCAGACTCAGTTCTTTTCTGATTCTGGGCTTACATTCTATGTGGAAAAGCAGCCAGTTGCTTGGAAAGTATGTTGTGTGGAGTACTGGTGTTAGAAAACCAGGAAACGTATGAGTAGGTGAACTGACTGCCGTGATATGACTGGAAAATAATTGAAAGCGGCTTTATAACCCTTTCCCTCATACAAACGCTTTCTGAAGCTTTTTGAAAACAAAGTGACAAAAGAAGAAGTTGCTCAAAACAAGCAATTTCTCCTTTTGCCACAATGTTTTCAAACTTTTAGTCATAGGTTATCCATTCAATTATAGAGATTTTCTTTTTTTTGACAAAATATGTTCTTAGTCAACCGCTGCAAAATTGTCGTATGAGAGAAAGGGTTAAACCCCAATCAATCAATCAATTGTGTTTCATTAGGTGAAGGAGATGGGAGCGGTCGTTCAACAGTGTGGATGTTTAGCT
Source organism: Serripes groenlandicus (assembly GCA_031761405.1). Taxonomy (NCBI): domain Eukaryota; kingdom Metazoa; phylum Mollusca; class Bivalvia; order Cardiida; family Cardiidae; genus Serripes; species Serripes groenlandicus. The sequence continues at coordinate 23,569,382 of JASEVX010000001.1, forward strand.
CACGATTTAGGGAAGATCTTCGACGCATATTGGTATTTAGCCACGCCCACATCCACTATCCCCGCCACCTGGCCCGAAGATTATAACACAGCATATAATGACATCCTCCCCATGCAAGTCAACTTTAATGGGACCTTATTCAATACATTCTTGTCTGTAAGTAGTGTTTGATCCATCCTTCAGGACTAGCAGTACTCAAAAATAGAGTCATGGTTTAACCCTTTCCCTCATACAACAATTCTGCAGCAGACAGCTTTGAACATACTTTGTCAAAAAATGGAAAATCTCTATAATTGAATGGATAACCTATGACTAAAAGTGGAAAACATTGTGGCAAAGGGAGAAATTGCTTGTTTTGAGCAGTTTCTTCTTTTGTCACTGTTTTTAAAAAGCCGTCTACTGCAGAGGCGTCAGAAAGCGTTAAAAGTTTTAACCCACATACAGATACTTTCTGACGCCTTTGCAACTAATGACTTATGAAAACATTTTAGCAGGACACATTGCTCATAACGAGTAATCTTTCCATTTTCCAAAATGTTTTCAACACTACTCTAAATGTATACCTTCATTTAAAAAAGAAATTGGCTTTATGTTTTCAAAGTTGTCTGGTGCGGATTTGTTGTATTTTGGAATAAAGAACTAAAAGTTATAGGGATAAAGAACTGGTATTTTACCCCAAATATACCTCAGTTAACCCTATGTTGTGGGAACTGTGAAGAATGACCTTATGTTAATCATTATTAGCTCGTCTGTTTTTTTAAGAAAAAAAATTTGTGATACCCTTGGCGTCTGCTGCATCGTCACAAAGCTTTAACCTTACCCCATAACTCATAAAACATTTTCAAATGAATCTTTGTACATGTGTTCCTAGGAACAATACGCATGTCAATGCCAAGTCACATAACTCTGGTTTTAATAATTATTCAGTTATGCCCCTTTTTTCGACTTAGAAAAAATCAGACCTGTGTTGGCGTTTGCTTGTGGCGCTCTTGTTTTGAGTACACGTTTCTGCAGCATGTGTTGGAAGGGTAAATACAGATGATGTTTAGACTCTAGAGCTCCATATTAACCCTTTCCCTCATACAACAAATCTGCAGCAGACGACTTTAGACATATTTTGTCAAAAAATGGAAAATCTCTTTAATTGAATGGATAACCTATGACTGAAAGTGGAAAACATTGTGGCTAAAGGAGAAATTGCTCGTTCTGAGCAATATCTTCTTTTGTCACTATGTTTTCAAAAAGCCGTCTGCTGCAGAGGCCTCAGAAAGTGTCTATATGAGGGAAAGGGTTAAGGACTTTTTATGGGAAATGTTGATCAAAACGATATTGGTGCAACTCTGATATGGTTTGGGTTCCCCCTGAGTAATACAAGAGATATATTCCCATTATCCCACATGCAACAAAACTGCACCAGATGACTTTGGAAATATCTGGACAACAATATGAAACAGCTCTACAAATAAAAGTATAATTGTTAAATAAAGTTAAAAAAAATATTGTGACAAAAGGAGAAATTGTTGGTTTGAGCAATTTCTCTTTTCGTCACAATGTTTTCAGAAGTCATCTGCTGTAGCGACGCCAGAAAGTGTCTGTATGAAGGAAAGGGTTAACTTATGATATCCAGACAGTGTAACATAAGTGATGGCATCTGTATCCTTCTGATTAGTCTCTCGTTTCATAATTATTTAGTTTATAAAGTTTCCGATGCCTCTGTAGCAGACGGCTTTTTGAAAACATAGTGACAAAAGAAGAAATTGTCCAAAACAAGCAATATTTCTCCTTTTGCCACAATGTTTTCCACTTTTAGTCATATGGTTATCAATTCAATTATAGAGATTTTCTAATTTTTTTTACAAAATATGTTTAAAGTCGTCTGCTGCAGAATTGTTGTATGAGGGAAAGGGTTAACTCCAATCAATCAATCAACCATCCGTTTCAGAGCTCTCCACCACAGATTTGTCCGGCAGGTAGGGCAGGAGATGGAGACACTATTGTGGGCATAATCAACGATGCGGATCACTATGTTCATATTGCAGTCATGGACTATTTTCCAACCACACAGTTCAAGCATCCAAGAATGTAAGTGTTTATCTCTTCACACAGACAAATGGTTATGCTAATATGTGTTTTGATACTTTAATCCTATTTGTACAGCCGAACCTGTCCTAAAGACCACCTTGGAATAGCATACTTTTAGTTACCCAAATACTCATTTTCTGTATAAATGACCCTGTGGATAAAGACACAATTGTTTACTTCCCAATGGAGGTCTTTATTTATAGTTTTGACTGTAATTGCAGTTATTGAGAATTTATTCATCATTCTCCTATATATTTAACTCTTTCCCTCATATAGACGCTTTCTGATGCCTCTGCAGTAGACGGCTTTTTTGAAAATTAAGTGACAAAAGAAGAAATTGCTCAAAACGAACAATTTCTCCTTTTGCCACAATGTTTTCCACTTTTAGTTATAGGTTATCCATTCAATTATAGAGATTTTCTATGTATTGACAAAATATGTTTAAAGTCGTCTGCTGCAGAATTGTCGTATGAGGGAAAGGGTTAAATTATCTCCTAAAGCAGCAAAACCTGAAAGACTTGCCTATGATTTTTTATTTGTAGATAACAATTATCATGCCAATAAGAAGACTTTTTCAATCAATCTCCCCAAAAGAGAAAAGCTTTCTGTCTAGGGAGTCATAATTAACTCTTTTCCAAATATAGAGCTTTCTGACACCTCTGCAGCAGACAAATTTTGAAAACATGGTGTCAAAAGTAGAAATTGCTCAAAAGAGGCAATTTATCCTTTCGCCACAATTTTTCCAACTTTTTTCAGTATTTATACTTTCATTTATAGAGATTTTCCATAGTTCTGCCAAGTTGTTGCAAAGTCATCTGCAACCGATTTATTATATGTGGGTAAGGAAAAAAGCCTATTTATTGTGTCTTAAATGCATGTATAAACTTTATGGAAGAATTACGAGTTTTCAGGGGTATAAAGTGCCCTTTATTTACAATTCTAGGACCCATTCATTAACCCTTTCCAAAATCTGCAGCAGACGCCTTTGAAAACATGTACACAGAGTGACAGAAATATTAAAAGTCTCTACTATTATAAATGTAACATTGATCATTGAAAATAATTGAAAATATTGTGACAAAAGGAGAAATTGTCAGGGTGTTTTCAAAAGTCTTCTGCTGCAGAGGCGTCAGAAAGCGCCTATCTGTGGGAAAGGTTTAAGTTGAAAGTCATATTTGGAGTGCATTCAGTTTGTGAGAAAGAGTATTGTGGGGAATACTGGTTCATGAAACACAGAAAGTGAAACTTAACCCTTTCCCTCATATAGACGCTTTCTGACGCCTCTGCAGCAGACGGCTTTTTGAAAACATAGTGACAAAAGAAGAAATTGCACAAAACGTGCAATTTCTCCTTTTGCCACAATGTTTTCCACTTTGAGTCATAGGTTATCAATTCAATTGTGGAGATTTTCTATGTTTTGACAAAATACGTTCAAAGTCGTCTGCTGCAGAATTGTCATATGAGGGAAAGGGTTAACAGAAATGTAACTGCAGTTTGTAGAAACCTGTGCTGTCTGTAGAGGGTCTTTACATCTGAAAGGTTGTTAACCCTTTCCCTCATACGACAATTCTGCAGCATACGACTTTGAACATATTTTGTCAAAAAATGAAAAATCTCTATAATAGAATGGAGAACTTGTGACTAAAAGTGGAAAACATTGTGGCAAAAGGAGAAATTGCACGTTTTGTGCAATTTCTTCTTTTGTCACTATGTTTTTAAAAAAACGTCTGCTTACCCACTGTCAGAAAGCGTGAAAATAATAATTCATCATGATTCGTTTTAGATACTGGCCTATCATAGACGATGCACTGAGATCAGCAGCATTCAATCGAAAAATCAAAGTGAGGCTACTAGTGAGTCATTGGAATCACACCTGGGATGATATGTTTGTTTATTTGGGGTCCTTACAAGATGTGAAATATCACAGCAAATACCTCAATGTGGATATAGAAGTGGTATGATAACTTGTTTTTATCACATGACAATACTTGTATCCGATGTAATATATCCTTTACATATTTCTTTATATACAACGTGTGTAATATATAGAGAATAACTAACTGCATGTTTTTGATATAGAATTTATGTTACAAGGGAAAAAAGGGGTAATTTGGTTAAAATCACGAAACCGTAGGTTGAGTGATTTTTACACCAAATTACCCCTTTTTTCCCGAGTGACATAAATTCTATATCAAAAACATGCAGTTAGTTATTCTATATCTTGAACTTGTTTAATAAAACGTTATCTGAAATGACAACTCATGTCAGATCCTATACATATTTTCTCTCTTTGGTGATTTTATGACATTTCCTTTGTTTCATTATCTAAATGATAAGCATTATAATCTGTGTAGTCCATTTCCTAACATGTGTATTCCATATTTAGACATTTCAAAATAGACACCATTTTTTTAAAAATTGATATGAAAACATTAGACAGAAGTGCACATATTCTTTTAACCCTTTCCCTCATATAGACGCTTTCTAACGCCTCTGCAGCAGACGGCTTTTTGAAAACATAGTGACAAAAGAAGAAATTGCACAAAACGTGCAATTTCTCCTTTTGCCACAATGTTTTCCACTTTTTGTCATAGGTTATCCATTCAATTATGGAGATTTTCTATTTTTTGTTTTAACATGTAATTCTAACCCTTTCCCATGTGTAGATGCTTTCTGAAACCTTTGCAGCAGACGACTTTTAGAAACGTTGTGACAAAGGAAGAATTTCTCCATAATGAGCAATTTCTCCTTTTTCCACAGTGTTTTAACTCTTTTTCTGCAATGACATTTTCCTTTATAGATTTTTTTCCATATTTCTGCCAGTATGTTTTTCAAGTCGTCTGCTGTGGCAAGACAGTGGTGCAGTGGTGGAGCGTCAGTCTCTCGTACCAAAGGTCCCAGGTTTGAATCCTGTGATGAACAAGTTCTTCTGTCTTTGGGATTTTTTCACAAAAAATGGCGTAGTACTAGTATTGTCTCCAGGAAGCAGACATTGAGCGTGATTAATATAAGCTTCAAGCTTGTTTCGCAATCGATGTAAAGATAAATAAGTAGCGATGTGAGCTGTCAATCCAGGGGTTGTGAGTTAGAACCCCAGCTCTGCCAATATTCTTTCCGACATTTGACAAAATTCACTTTGACAACAGTCATTTGTCTTCCACGAATGGGCTAACAGTCTATATGGAAAAGCAACCAGTTGCTAGAAAGTCTGTTGAGTGGAGTACTTGTGTGAGAAAGCTATGGAACACATAGGTAGGTGAACGGGGCTGCTGTGATATCACCAAATATTTCTTGAAAATAGTGTTAAACCAAAATCAATCAATTAATCAACCTGTACTAATGGGGAAACAATTATGTGTGTCCTAATTGACCTTTAACCCTTTCCTACATACAACAAATCTGCAGCAGCCGGCTTTAAAAATGTTTTGTAAAACTTTTGGAAACTCAATATTAATGATTAAAGTTAAAAACATTGTTGCTTAAGGAGAAATTGCTCATTAAAAGCAGTTTCACCTTTTGCCACAATGTTTTCAAAAATTGTCTGGTACAGAGGAATCAGAAAGCGACTGTATGTGGGAGAGGGTTTAAAAGGTGTAGATGCACCATAAATTACTGTTCACTCCATTTATTTAACCCTTTCCCTCATATGACAATTCTGCAGCAGACGACTTTGAACATATTTTGACAAAACATAGAAAATCTCCATAATTGAATGGATAACCTATGACTAAAAGTGGAAAACATTGTGGCAAAAGGAGAAATTGCATGTTTTGTGCAATTTCTTCTTTTGTCACTATGTTTTCAAAAAGCCGTCTGCTGCAGAGGCATCCGAAAGCGTCTATATGAGGGAAAGGGTTAAGAGGGGCATCAAAAGATGACAATACGATGGAAAAGGTCAAGAACTTTGATAAGTGATGAAGTTGTGTTTTGTTTTCAGAAAGCTTTCATCGTACCTGCATATACAGAGGCTCAGAAGAAAATTCCTTATGGCCGAGTGAATCATAACAAGTACATGGTGACTGATAAAGTTGCATATATTGGTAAGTACTCCGGAATTTGGAAATGAAGGTGATATAATCATTTCTTTGTTGTACAATCAAACTTGTGCTCAATACCACCTCTGTATAGCAATTACCTGTATATAGCAACAACACTTTTAATTCCCAATTACTTATTTTCTCAATAAAAGACCCTGTTATTAAAGACCACCTGTGGACAGAGACCAGATTGTTCTTTTCCCATGGGTGGTCATTAAACACAGGTTGGACTGGACTTTAAATCTTTCTCATTTTAAATGTATAATAACTTTGATCAGCAATGTTATAAACATCTCTATAAAATATACATTCTGTGATTATAAATAAAAATTAAATTATAAACATGCAATTTCTTGCAATAGGGAATTTAAAGAATATTCTCAGTTCAAAATGGCAACCTTTACAACCATATGCAACCTAATTGACGAAAATGTACCTTTAAATTCAGATCATGATATTTAAATGGATCTGTTAAGAGTTCTGTTTCAAGAGGCAGAAAATTCCATGATCAAATGAGCAATTTCTTGTTTTCTTATGTGTTGAAACATTCTATTCCAAGATATATACAATCAATACATCAAATTTTTACCTTGCCTGATATTTCAGAAATGTCTGTGGAAGAAAGAGAATCACATGGAAATTTTGGAGTAGAATTTTAATACAAAACAAAATCTTTACAAAAATTAGTCTCAAAATCTTCAAAGTTATTGAAAAATTACTCAAATTTAGTGAAAAATACAAGTTATGATGCTTTAATTGCTTATTAATACTTACATGTAAAATTTGGCCATGAAGTGAATAAAAGTTGATAATTTTAGATTCTAGAGGGATTAAAAAAGAACACTCAATGACAATTTTGCAAACTTCCCATAATGCATAGCAGCACAACAACACAACTACGGCTACCATATTTCACATGTGTATTCCTTGTGACATGACCTTTCTGTCAGTACCAAAATTTTTGACCTTGCGACCTTGACCTTTGACCTAGATGTTGCCATTCGGGGGCATCAGTGTTTCACAAACACATCTTGTTTTTAGCTCACCTGAGCTTTGCTCAAGGTGAGTTATTGTGATCGCCTTTTGTCCGGCATCCGGCGTCCGTCGTGCGTTGTGCGTCGTGCGTCAACTTCTTCTCCTCAGTAACCAGTGGGTCAATTTGGATGAAACTTCCCAGAAAGCATCCTCTCAATGACCTCACCAGAATTCCTTCAAATTGTTGGGATCCATGCAAAATTCTGGTTTCCATGGCAACGAAACCGAAAAAAACTTCAAAATTCTTCTTCTCCCGAATTGGTTGGCAGATTTTCAAATAATTTTGTAGAAATGTTCCTTGGATGACCCTCTATCAGATTCCTTCAAGCCGTGTTGATTGGTCGAAAAACATGGCCGCCAGGGGGGCGGGGCTATTTTGCCTTATATGGCTATAGTGAAAACTTAAAAAATCTTCTCCTCCGAAAGTGTAAGGCCGATTTTCAAATAAATTTGTAGAAATGTTCCTTGGGTGACCCTCTATCAGATTCCTTCAAGCCATGTTGATTGGTCGAAAAACATGGCCGCCAGGGGGGGCGGGGCTATTTTGCCTTATATGGCTATAGTGCAAACTTAAAAAATCTTCTCCTCCAAAAGTGTCAGGCCGATTTTCAAATAATTTTGTAGAAATGTTCCTTGGGTGATCCTCTATCAGATTCCTTCAAGCCATGTTGATTGGTCAAAAAACATGGCCGCCAGGGGGCGGGGCTATTTTGCCTTTTATGGCTATAATGAAAACTTAAAAAATCTTCTCCTCCATAAGTGTCAGGCCGATTTTCAAATAATTTTGTAGAAATGTTCCTTGGGTGACCCTCTATCAGATTCCTTCAAGCAATGTTGATTGGTCGAAAAACATGGCCGCCAGGGGGCGGGGGCTATTTTGCCTTATATGGCCAAAGTATAAACTTAAAAAATCTTCAACATCTTCTCCTCAGTAACCAGTGGGTCAATTGGGATGAAACTTCACAGAAAGCATCCTCTTAATGACCTCACCAGAATTTCTTCATTTTTTTTGGGATCCATGCAGAATTCTTGTTTCCATGGCAACGAAACGAAAAAAACTTCAAAATTCTTCTTCTCCCAAACTGGTTGGCAGATTTTCAAATAATTTTGTAGAAATGTTCCTTGGATGACCCTCTACCAGATTCCTTCAAGCCATGTTGATTGGTCAAAAAACACGGCCGCCAGGGGGGCGGGGCTATTTTGCCTTATATGGCTATAGTGAAAACTTAAAAAATCTTCTCCTCCGAAAGTGTCAGACTGATTTTCAAATAATTTTGTAGAAATGTTCCTTGGGTGACCCTCTATCAGATTCCTTGAAGCCATGTTGATTGGTCGAAAAACATGGCCGCAAGGGGGGGGGGGGGGCGGGGCTATTTTGCCTTATATGGCTATAGTGCAAACTTAAAAAATCTTCTTCTCCAAAAGTGTAAGGCCGATTTTCAAATAATTTTGTAGAAATGTTCCTTGGATGACCCACTTTCAGATTCCTTCAAGCCATGTTGATTGGTCAAAAAACATGGCCGCCAGTAGGCAGGGCTATTTTGCATTATATGGCTATAGTGAAAACTTAAAAAATCTTCTCCTCCAAAAGTATCTGGCCGATTTTCAAATAATTTTGTAGAAATGTTCCTAGGGTGACCCTCTATCAGATTCCTTCAAGCCAAGTTGATTGGTCGGAAACTATGGCTGCCAGGGGGCGAGGCTTATATAGCTAAAGTGAAAAAAAATAAAAAATCAGGTGAGCGATTCAAGGGCCATTATGGCCCTCTTGTTTAAAGAGGTTTAAAGCACCAAACAATCAATTATTCCTACTACCATATTTTTTCATTTTAACTAATACAGTCAAACCTGTGTTTAAAGACCACCCATGGAAAGTGAACAATCTGGTCTTTGTAAACAGATTGACTTTAATTGCAGGGTCACTTATACAGAAAATGAGTATTTGGGCAGCTGAAAGTATGGTCGCTATAAAAAGGGAATTCCAAGGTGGTCTTTAAAACAGGTTCTACTGTACATGCACATTTTTATTTTATTTTTCACAGGGACCTCCAACTGGTCCGGCGACTACTTTCTGTCAACTGGTGGTATCGGACTGGTAACCAGGAAGACCTCGAGTGGAGACAACAGCACTGTAGATATACGACAACAGTTAGAGGAGGTGTTTATTAGAGACTGGTACTCATCATATGCATTCCCTCTGGACCATTTTAACAGAACAACAACACTTTAGTTTAATCAAAACCAGTCATAAAATATATATATATAGAGGTTTAGAGAAAGAGTACACTGAATCATTTCTTTTCAAAACCATGTTGTTGATATGCAGTAGAATAATGGCAGCAAGACGTTCTGAATTTGTTTTATGTGATATTGAACCTGCAGATAACAAAATAATTCAACCCTTTTCCCTAATACAGATGACCTTAGAGGAAGCCTATGCAAGCAGACTGAGACATGTTTTGAATACATTGTTGGAAATGGAAAAATTCTCCTTTTTTTTCACAAATCTTTTCTGCTCTGCCACAAAAATTTCAATCTTTAGTCAATAATAATTTTCTCTATATTTTCATGGCCCTCTTGTTTCAATTATAATGAGTCATCTGGTCTCAAACAAGAAGTACAATTTAGAGAACATTCAGGTCCATGGAAAATAAGAAGTGGTGCATTCAGGGAAATCTCTCCTTATTTCAACAAGGTTTTCAAAAGTTGTCAACTACAAGGGCATCCGATATCCTTTGTATCAGAGAAACGGTTAACCCTTTCCCTCATACGACAATTCTCGACAGACGACTTTGAACATATTTTGTCAAAAAATTGAATATCTCTGATTGAATGGGTGACTATGACTAAAAATGGAAGACATGGTGACAAATGGAGAAATTGCTCGTTTTTGTGCAATTTCTTCTTTTGTCACTATGTTTTCAAAAAGCTGTTTGCTGCAGAGGCGTCAGAAAGCGTCTATATGAGGGAGAGGGTTAACTAGTTTGATTACGATATATGGAGAATGGTTTCAGTGTACTCACACACCTCATCTAAGACCCAAATTTCAAACAATATTATTTTAACAGGCCAGTGATTTTATTTTCCATGTTTATTATAATCAGGGTCACAAGGTACGGTGCTTTTGCCGTGTATAAACTCATAATTTCATATACATGTACAGTAAAAATTGTGCTTAAGGCCACTTTGGAATAGCAATCACCCAGACTTCACAAAATCTTTTGAAACCTGTCAGTCCAAAGCTAATTTTTCATTTGTTTCCTTCTTTGCTCAACCAATTATTGCATGAAAACGTGTCGGTCCGAAAGAATTTTTGTCAGTCAGGACTGGAGGATTGACGACTTTCGTGTAGACTGATCACCTGTCTATAACAACCACATTTAGTTTCCCAATTACTTATGTTCTGCATAAATGACCCTACAAGTAAAGACCACCTGTGAACAAAGACCATATTGTTGCCTTCCCATGATTGGTCTTAATACACAGGTTTCACTGTACTCCAAACTCCTTTCAACCAAACATAGATGGTTATGTATAATTTAACTGATCTATTGCAGCAGGTGTGTGGATTTTAGAGAATGACATGCAAATATGATGAGGTAAAATTAGTTCATAAGTATGGAAGTAATTTTACCCTTTTTAACCCTTTCCCTCATATAGACGCTTTCTCACGCCTCTACAGCAGACAGCTTTTTGAAAACATAGTGACAAAAGAAGAAATTGCTCAAAACGAGCAATTTCTCCTTTTGCTACAATCTTTTCCACTTTAAGTCATCGGTTATCCATACAAATATAGAGATTTTCTATTTTTAGCTCCACTGGCAGAAAGCCAGTCGAGCTTATGTCATGGCGAATTGTCCGTTGTGCGTGTGTGTGTTAACTTTTTTTCCTTTAAACGACTTCTTCTCATTAACCACTTGGCCAATTTGGTTGAAACTTCATAGGAAGCATCCTCTCAATGTCCTCTCTTAAATTCCTTCAATTTTTTTTTATCCATCCATAATTCTGGTTTCCATGGCAACCAAAAGAAAAAAATAGTGAAAACTTAAAAAATCTTCTTCTCTGAAAGTGTCTGGCCGATTTTCAAATAATTTTGTAGAAATGTCCCTTGGGTGACCCTTTATTAGATTCCTCCAAGAAATGTTGATTGGTCGAAAAACATGGTCGCCAGAGGGCGGGGCTATTTTGCCTTATATAGCTATAGTGAAAACTTAAAAAATCTTCTTCTCCGAAAGTGTTGAGCAGATTTTCAAATAATTTTGTAGAAATATTCTTTGGGTGACCCTCTATCAGATTCCTTCAAGCCATGTTGATAAATATGGCCGCCATGGGGTGGGGCTATTTTGCCTTATTGGCTATGGTGAAAACTTAAAATATCCTCTCCTCCGAAAGTGTCAGGCCGATTTTCAAATAATTTTGCAGAAACATTCCTTGGGTGACACTCTACAAGATTCCTTTAAGCCATGGTGGTTGTTAAAAAATATGGCCTCTAGGGGGCAGGGCTGTTTGGAGATTTGATTTTTGCCTTATGGCCGTGGAGCGATACTGGCCCTCTTGGGCCTCTTGTTTGACAAAATATGTTCAAAGTCGTCTGCTGCAGAATTGTCATATGAGGGAAAAGGGTTAACAATTTCCCACATACAACAAATATGCAGCAGAGGAATTTGAAAACATGGAAAATCACCATAAATGAAGGTGTAATAAATGAAAAAAATTGAAAAAATTGAGGCAAAAGGATAAATTGCTCGTTTTGAGCAATTTCTCCTTTCATCACATTGTTTTTCAAAAGTCGTCTGCTGCAAAGACATCAAAAAGCTTCTATATGTGGGAAAGGGTTAAATTAAAGCTCAAACTGTGCAGCCTAATACAGGAGACTTCACATCCTTAACAACACCTTTTGAAGTCTTTACAGCAGATGACTTTAGATACCATTGGTGGAAAAGGAGAAATTGCTCATTATGATTCGTACAGTGATACTTATTATTATCGTCCGAAATCTTTTCAATATACATGTATTGATAAAAACATCTCTCCTGGACAAACATGCAATTATCATGTCTCTGTAGCTGATTAACTTTGAAAACATTGAGGACAGAGGATAAATTGTAAGAAATAAGTCAAATAAGATTAAAATATTGTCTGAGACAGGAATTGCTTATGTTTAAAATTGTGTTATTGGATTAACAAGGTACACATGTTTAAATAACATGGCAAAATGAAAGGTGCTATAAAAAATATCTATGCATTTCATGTTTCAATTCATGGATAGCTTAACCCTTTACCCCTTTGAAATTAAGAGGAACCTGAAAGTTGCTGCTTGCAGTGTGTTTTTAAGAATCCAGTAGTTATTTCCACTATTTCTCAATTTCCAATGATGCAAAAGAAATCCTTTACCTCATACAGACAATTTTTAAGCCATCTGCAGTAGACAACTTGTGAAACAAATTCTTCACTGTGTACAATGTTTTCAACTTTGTATCAAAATTATACTTGGACGTTTTCAAAGCATACACTCATATCTGGTAATTTGTTAACCCTTTCCCTCATACGACAAAATTAATATGCAGCAGACGACTTTGAACATATTTTTAAAAAAAATAGAAAATCTCTTTAATTGAATGGATAACCTATGACTAAAAGTGGAAAATATTGTGGCAAAAGGAGAAATTGCTCATTTTGAGCAATTTCTTCTGTTGTCACTATGTTTTCAAAAAGCCGTCTGCTGCAGAGGCATCACATGCCTTGGCAGAGTGACACATTGAGATCCCGTCTCCATCGTATGTACATCAAGCTTTCATTTAATGACATGTTTTAAGGTGACACATGTGTTCCTTCAAACACTCTTGCTTCAGAGTTGACTGGTTTTGTGAAAAGCTTAGGATAAAAGACATCTTTCCTTTTTCCCACAATATTTTCAAAAATTGTCTGTATCAAGAAAAGGTTTTAGTATTTTTCAAAATTGACAGTCACTCGTTTGACAAAACATTCTATAACATTTGAGTATGGTATAGCAGATAAAGGGGGTTAAGTCTTTCGTCCATTATCATCAAAATTATCTAGTTTTCCTTAATGTTGAATGTTATGAATTTTGTAATAAATTTTTAAAGTGTTTTTTGTTTGTTTTTCCCCAAACTAGAAATGGGCCTTTCCTTCAACATATTTATTTGTAGCTCCTTCAAATCTTCTTCTCTATAACTACTGGTCTGATTTTTAAACAAGAGGACCATGATAGCCCTGGTTCGCTCACCTGGTTATGCCAACCACATAGTCAATCACGATAACTCATTGTGTTGTCAGGTAAGCTATTACTAGTGTTAACAAGATTTTCCTTCAATTTGGCCTAGTGACCTAGTTTAGTCTAGATATTAAAACATCCATTTTGACGTTTCAACATGCGTATTCAAAAATACGGTTTCCAGAGTATTAACAAATTTTCCTTCAATTTTGGCCTAGTGACCTAGTTTTTGACCCGACATAACCCATATTCAAAACTTGGCCTAAATATCATCAATGTTAACACGATTATTATAACATTTATTATAACATTTGGCCTAGTGACCTAGTTTTGAACTTGGCCAAGACCAACATTCTGACAATGTTTCAAACAAGTATGCGACGATGGTTCTCTCTTGTCTACTCTCACGACACCGCACGAATAATGAAACAAGCTATCGAGTTGTCGCGAGAACAGCGTCAAATTCACTTGAATCTTTCTTCTCCTTGTGTAAAAGTACGGGAAACGGAAGTTGTAATGGCTATGTGAAGTGCTCTCTGGTTGGTCGTGTCCGGATTTTTAGCCAATAAGCGATCAGGTAATAGGAAAGCATTTCTTTTTGTGTCGATATATTTAGTTTTGACGTGTCTGCGTTTTTCGCGGAAATGGTACCCCTTACGGCAACTCAAATATTAAGAAAACGAAGAGACGGATCAAAAATCGGGACGATCATTCGATGTAGCAACTGATGGGCTACACAACGCACACCGAGTGGTTTCTAAATTCGAAAAACTGTGGTTTTCGCCCGTTTTCATAGCAACGGTGGTTTCTATGGCGACCATACTACAAAAGGAACAACTAGAGCCTAGACCCTTCATCCCTTCCAAGTTTGGTCGAAATCCGTTGAATAGTTTTGGCGCTACGCTTGCCACAAACAAACAAACAAACGGACAGAAACGAAGACCGACTTTAAGGGTCTCTAGAAGAGTGAACCAACAGAAACGAAGACCGACTTAAAGGGTCTCTAGACACAACGCACACCGAGTGGTTTCTAAATTAAAAAAACTGGGAGGAGATAGTTTTCCTGCGAAAACTGGTTTTCGCCCGTTTCTTGGTCGTGTCCGGATTTTTAACCAGTTTTCCGCGGAAATGGTACCCCTTACAGCAACTCAAATAAGGGTCAACTGATGGGCTACACAACGCACACCGAGTGGTTTCTAAATTCGAAAAACTGTGGGAGGAGATAGTTTTCCTGCGAAAACTGGTTTTCGCCCGTTCCCATAGCAACGGAGGTTTCTATGGCGACCATACTACAAAAGGAACAACTAGAGCCTAGACCTTTCATCCCTACCAAGTTTGGTCCAAATCCGTTGAATAGTTTTGGCGCTACGCTTGCCACAAACAAACAAACAAACAAACGGACAGAAACGAAGACCGAGAAGAGAGAACCAATATTTAACTGCAAATATCTAGGAAAATTTGATCAGGAGTGCAAATGAAACAGCAAAGAGTGGACACTGTTAATGATAAAGCTTATCAGTAAAGGCCATTTGTATCTTGAAATGGCTAACTGTATTTTGCGGAACGGAACGGAACGGAACGAAACGGAACGGAACAAGTGATGGGGCACCAGACAGGGAATATCTGTTTTCATACTTATATATTGTACCTGCGTTTTAATCAACATTTAGTAATATCTGGTTCAGGAGGGACATACTGTTATTAACTGTCCCTTGTATGAGTCGACATAAATAAATAAATAATAAATCAAAAGTTGTGTCTTTAATCACGTATGCATGTCTTTACTGTCATACGATAGAAATATATATCATTTGCGGAGTTAAATCTATAACTCTGTGAAAGCTAGTGAGGAATAATCGGCAGATATTCATGAAGAACTGGTCAAACTAAAACCCATAGCAAGTGAACTTTGATTTACCTCCAGACGTCACTATTATGCACAGGTTACAAGTAATGAATAGTTATGTAGGTCGTTGTTCCGTTCCGTTCCGCAAAATACAGTTACCCACACGGGTAACTGTATAATGCGGAACGGAACGGAACAATATATATATATATATAATTCCAACCATTAGGCAAGTGAACTTTGATTTACCGCTAGACGTTCCTACATGTATTTTGCACATCTTTACAAGAACCAGGGCTCGAAATCTGGTCATCTAGTCCCAGAGGCGAACACACGTCCGCGTCGCTACAAAACCTAGCTATGTAGCAAGGCAAGGCAATATAAGTTTTCCATTATACATTCACAAATCTGCATATTACGTACCAAAGTGACAGACCCCTCTTCTACAAAGTCTCCCTCTTTATGGAAATTCTACCTCGAAACCTTTGCAGTTTCAACAACTACTACTCTCTTACATTACCATTGGTTATTTCCGTTGGGCGCAATTGCAACCTATCTGAAAAAGTTCGACCAAATCAGGGGTCGAACTCCAGACTTATTGTTCACATCGATATGTTAGGTATTGTAACCTGTGTACAATCGAACTCCCCACTACAGTCTTCTTTTTGTTACAGTCCGTCTTGCCACATATGTTTGAACCTATTTGTGAAAGATGATCAAAGCTTGTCAAAGTGACTATGTGCAAGCGGTGCTTTAGAAACACCACGTGTAGAGAAAGATACCAATGCATGCGCACCCATGCTCGAAACAATAAAGGTTTAATCTGTGCTCAGAATGAGCTTTCAAACATCTGATTGGTTGATTAACACACATTTGTAGAAGTAAAGAGTGTTCTCTAACTTAGCAGTCACGTGACAGTGACAGTTCAACGTGCAGGAGGAATATTCATTTATTGGTTATTTCGGTTTTACGCTGTTTCAATAATATTCCAGTTGCAACGGGGATGTATGAGCCAGCGCATGAGAAACGCTAAAAGTTGGCTTCTGTGAACATTATATAACATCAAGATCAGCTAGTGCATACGAACAGTCTGATCAATATCTACTGTTGATACATGTTGATTCGAACCCATAGCAGGGGAACTTTGATTAACCTCTAGACGTCACTATTATGTACATGTTACAAGTAATGGATAGTTCTGAAGGTCGTTGTTCCGTTCCGTTCCGCAAAATACAGATACACACACAGGTAACTGTATAATGCGGAACGGAACGGAACAATATATATATATATATATATATCTTTATATTAATTGTTGAAAGAATAATTACATTCATTATAAGTAGTTCATTATCAAATGAATATTGTAAAAAGGTAAGAATCTAAAGCGTGCAGACTCAATTAACTAAATCGTTATACGTGTGTTGTGTTTTGTGAATGCATTTTGCAAATGTTTTAAAAAAAATGGTGGTGGGGGCGGGGACTCGAACCCATAGCAAGTGAACTTTGATTTACCTCTTGACGTTACTATTATGCACATGTTGCAAGTAATGAATAGTTATGTATCTCATTGTTCCGTTCCGTTCCGCAAAATACAGTTACCCACACAGGTAACTGTATAATGCGGAACGGAACGGAACAATATATATATATATATTCCAACCATTAGGTAAATGGACTTTAATTTACCGCTAGACGTTCCTATTATGCACATCTTTATAAGAAATGAATAGTTTGATAGGTCGTTCCGTTTCAATGAATTCAATGTTTGTTTGGGGTTTTGCGCTGCTTTCAACAATATATTTCAGTTATATCACGGTGTTTCCTGGGTAAGTTACCAGCACTACTTGTCTATTTATCTTGACACCAGGGAGTCAGTCGTCATGCTAACCCCACAACACTGAGCGCGAAGGAGGGAAAGTCATTACTACTATTTTTAAAGTATTTGGTATGACCCGGTCAGGGATAGAAAATGACACCTCCCGCACCGAGGCGAACGCTCTACCACTACATCATCGATGCGGTCAATATTCTTAATTAAACCTCACTCAATATTAATGAAATTCCGAGTAAGAACTCAAGTGAATATTTTTTTCATCTTTAAACCTATTTTTTTTTTCGAAGTGTCTGTTAGCTGTATGAATAGTTAGAATGTTTGGTACTTAACACCGCTTTCACGTGTAGTTCAGTAACATTACATCTGCTAGATCATCAACGTGTAACCCATCTGAAAAAAACTCGACCCGACCAGAGCTCGAATTCTGTCCTCTAGTCCCAGAGGCGAACACTCGTCCGTTTGAACCTATTGGTGAAAGATTATCGAAGCTTGTCAACATGACTATGTGCAAGCGGTGCTAAAAGTTGGCTTCTGTGAACAGTATATAACATCAAGATCAGCTAGTGCATACAAACAGTCTGATCAATATCTACTGTTGATACATGTTGATTCGAACCCATAGCAGGGGAACTTTGATTAACCTCTAGACGTCACTTTTATGCACATGTTACAAGTAATGAATAGTTCTGTAGGTCGTTGTTCCGTTCCGTTCCGCAATATACAGTTACCCACACTGGTAACTGTATAATGCGGAACGGAACAATATATATATATATATCTTTATATTAATTGTTGAAAGAATAATTACATTATCAGTAGTTCATTCTCAAATGAATATTGTTTTCTTCTCAGAAGAAAACAATATTCATTTGAGAATGAACTACTGATAATGTAATTATTCTTTCAACAATTAATATAAAGAAGTTCTGTTATGGGTTTGTCGGGTGAATGCATTGTGTGGTTACGAACAAAATTACATGGAATAACCCATAGCGAGTTTGCTGTTATTTTCTACTCAACAAAGTTAGACACTAAACAACGGACCCGAACACTCACCATCATTCACAAAACCGATGACAAAACATTTTAATACATAATCCTATTACACCGTCACTAGTATGCACGTTGTTATAACATATATGTTTAATATTTGGATTTGAACTGGTACAGAGTCCATTAATATTGTTCCGTTCCGTTCCGCATTATACAGTTACCTGTGTGGGTAACTGTATTTTGCGGAACGGAACGGAACAATGAAATACATAACTATTCATTACTTGCAACATGTGCATAATAGTAACATCTAGAGGTAAATCAAAGTTCACTTGCTATGGGTTCGAGTTTCCCCTCCACAAGACAGCCACAATTGCTCTTGATAAGAATGTAAAAACAATGGTAACTTTGTTATTTCTTCTTTATTTTTAATGAAACATCGCGCAGTCTACGCCGCTTACATTGTCCTATCTCCGGTTGTTTACAGGAGTTTGATTGGTGGTCTAGTTTTTTCAAACACTTTGACGAACCTGTTCTCAAAATCCAGTTTGGGTAATGCTCCGGCTGTCGGCGATATTGATAAATTTTGAGAAAAGGTTCATAGAAGTGTTTGGAGAAACTAAACCACTTATCAAACTCCGTTGAAAAACCTGAGATAGGGCTCTGTAAGCGACGTAGACTGCGCCAAGTTTCATTAAAAATGATGAAGAAATAAAAAAGTTATCTTTGTTTTTTCTTCTAAACCGAAGTAAAATACTTCTGTGCACCGTAGCATTTGTGACGTCAAAGTGGTATACGCACACTGACAATATTCATTTGATAATGAACTACTTATAATGTAATTATTCTTTCAGCAATTAATATAAAGATATATATATACTGTTCCGTTCCGTTCCGCATTATACAGTTACCTGTGTGGGTAACTGTATTTTGCGGAACGGAACGGAACAACGACACAAAACACAACACACGTATAACGCTTTGGTTAATTGATTCTGCATGCTTTATATTCTTACCTTTTAACAATATTCATTTGATAATGAACTACTTATAATGTGATTATTCTTTCAACAATTAATATAAAGATATATATATTGTTCCGTTCCGTTCCGCAGTATACAGTTACCTGTGTGGGTAACTGTATTTTGCGGAACGGAACGGAACGGAACAACGACCTACATAACTATCCATTATTTGTAACATGTGGATACTAGTGACGTCTAGAGGTAAATCAAAGTTCACTTGCTATGGGTTCGAAACAACATGTATCAACAGTAGATCTTGATCAGACTTGGCGGATGCACTAGCTGATCTTGATCTTATATACTCCTACTGTACGTTGAACTGTCACTGTCACGTGGCTGCTAATGCTTCCGTTACACCCAACTAGTTCTCAGAACGTCCGACCCCGTCCTACACAAATAGTAGAACGGGTTGTGAACTGGCTAGAACGTGTAGATTTAGCAGGAAAATGTATATAAAACGAGCATAGTTAGTTCACAAACAGTTCCCAATACGTCCATCTAGTCCTTATCCCGTCTACAGTCCCGTTATATAAAGTTCAGATCGGGTAAAATTGCCCCATTCTCCTCATGGGGACACCGTTTCCAACCAGTTCAAACTCGTCTTTAGTCAGTTCGAACCCGTTCACAACTAGTTCTACTACGTTCCTTATACGTCGAAATCCGTTCTAACTAGTTCGTAACTCGACCGAGACAGTCGAACTCATTCTGAGAACGTCCTCTTCTCATTCCTGGTCCGTTCAGAACGTAATTGCAATCACGTCCTAACCGGACGGATATAAAAACCCGGTACGTTTCTGCCAGTCCTCAATCTCGTTCACCGCTTCAAGCTGTGAAGACGAACTCCACAACAATTGTGACAAACATCGTAACCATCTCTCATCCTTGTGATCATCATGCCTCCAAGGAAGGGTAGAGCCAGACAAACAGGGTGTGCTAAAGCTGCCACTACTAAAAGAATCCAAAGCACCTGTTCAACTGAAGCCCGTTCAGATCACCCCAAAGTTCCTGAGCCCGGAACGGAACAATGAAATACATAACTATTCATTACTTGCAACATGTGCATAATAGTAACGTCTAGAGGTAAATTAAAGTTCACTTGCTATGTGTTCGAGTCCCCCCCCCCCCCCCCCCCCACCCCCCCCCCCCCCCGCTACCACCACACACAAAAAAAAAAATATTCGCAAAATGCATTCACAAAACACAACACACGTATAACGATTTAGTTAATTGATTCTGCATGCTTTAGATTCTTACCTTTTTACAATATTCATTTGAGAATGAACTGATAATGTAATTATTCTTAAAAGCAATTAATATAAAGATATATATATATATTGTTCCGTTCCGTTCCGCATTATACAGTTACCTGTGTGGGTAACTGTATTTTGCGGAACGGAACGGAACAACGACCTACAAAACTATCCATTACTTGTAACATGTGCATAATAGTGACGTCTAGAGGTTAATCGAAGTTCCCCTGCTATGGGTTCGAATCAACATGTATCAACAGTAGATATTGATCAGACTGTTCGTATGCACTAGCTGATCTTGATGTTATATAATGTTCACAGAAGCCAACTTTGAGCGTTTCTCATGCGCTGGCTCATACATCCCCGTTGCAACTGGAATATTATTGAAACATCATAAAACCGAAATAACCAATAAATGAATATTCCTCCTGCACGTTGAACTGTCACTGTCACGTGACTGCTAAGTTAGAGAACACTCTTTACTTCTACAAATGTGTGTTAATCAACCAATCAGATGTTTGAAAGCTCATTCAGAGCACAGATTAAACCTTTATTGTTTCGAGCATGGGTGCGCATGCATTGGTATCTTTCTCTACACGTGGTGTTTCTAAAGCACCGCTTGCACATAGTCACTTTGACAAGCTTTGATCATCTTTCACAAATAGGTTCAAACATATGTGGCAAGACGGACTGTAACAAAAAGAAAACTGTAGTGGGGAGTTCGATTGTACACAGGTTAGAATACCTAGCATATCGATGTGAACAATAAGTCTGGAGTTCGACCCCTGATTTGGTCGAACTTTTTCAGATAGGTTGCAATTGCGCCCAACGGAAATAACCAATGGTAATGTAAGAGATTAGTAGTTGTTGAAACTGCAAAGGTTTCGAGGTAGAATTTCCATAAAGAGGGAGACTTTGTAGAAGAGGGGTCTGTCACTTTGGTAGGTAATGTGCAGATATGTGAATGTATAATGAAAAACTTATATTGCTTTGCCTTGCTACATAGCTAGGTTTTGTAGCGACGCGGACGTGTGTTCGCCTCTGGGACTAGATGACCAGATTTCGAGCCCTGGTTCTTGTAAAGATGTGCAAAATAGGAACGTCTAGCGGTAAATCAAAGTTCACTTGCCTAATGGTTGGAATTATATATATATATATATTGTTCCGTTCCGTTCCGCATTATACAGTTACCCGTGTGGGTAACTGTATTTTGCGGAACGGAACGGAACAACGACCTACATAACTATTCATTTCTTGTAACCTGTGCATAATAGTGACGTCTGGGGGTAAATCAAAGTTCACTTGCTATGGGTTTTAGTTTGACCAGTTCTTCATCAATATCTGCCGATTATTCCTCACTAGCTTTCACAGAGTTATAGATTTAACTCCGCACATGATAGATATTTATATCGTATGACAGTAAAGACATGCATACGTGATTAAAGACACAACTTTGATTTATTATTTATTTATTTATGTCGACTCATACAAGGGACAGTTAATAACAGTATGTCCCTCCTGAACCAGATATTACTAAATGTTGATTAAAACGCAGGTACAATATACAAGTATGAAAACAGATATTCCCTGTCTGGTGCCCCATCACTTGTTCCGTTCCGTTCCGTTCCGTTCCGCAAAATACAGTTAGCCGTAAATACAGTTACAGAACGGAATTATAAAGTTTTGTCATTTTGCGCCTTTCCTGATGCATTCTTTCTGCCCTGTTTTATGGCTTTAACGGTTTTTGTAGAAGGTCACTCAAAGAACATTTCCACCAAATTATCTTGGAATCGGAAAAGCAGATTACAGAGAAAAGGGATTTTAAAGTTTGGGTATTTTTCTTCCTTTCTAATGCCACAGCAACCAAGGAATGTAAGTCTTTGAACAATTTTGAAAGAGGACCAACAAAGGAACATTCCTGTGATGTAGAGTTGAAATTGGTCAAGTGGAATGGTAGGAGTTCAATTGAAGCTAAAAGTTCCATTTACCCCTTTTGTGGTGACGCCTGGTTGCTATGATTTTGTAACCACTCAATACGGCTTGAACAAATTGAGAAGAGGATCACTGAAGTAAGATTCCTATTCATTTTTCTGAAAATCAGACAAGCACTTACATAATCAAAGCACTGACGGCCAAGGTGGATAAGTATGGGAAATTTGAAAGGAAATAACAATTGCAGCTTATGTTTATGTATTTATTGTTAAGAAGTTGAACGATTACTATAACAAAAATAGTAAGAGCTCACAAGAATACACATTTAATACATGAATGAATGTAGGCCTATATTGTTTTATGGCGCATCAACAGCTAAGGTCATTTAGCGCGCAATTAAATTTAATTATTCATGATCCCTGGGTAAACAAACCAGTACTAGGCTAGAAAATGTGCCTTGCCCAAGGGCACTCCACCATGACCGTAGTGCCGCGACTGGGGATCGAACCCGGGACACCCGGTTTCGAAATCCCCAACGCTAACCACTCGATCTTTTCATTTATGAAGATTTTCAAATTGTATACGTTCTCAATGTGTTGTATGTGGGAAAGGGTCTAAAAACGTTGAACGCTAACCACTCGACCACAGCGGATTCCAGAATGATGAAGAAAGAAAGGAAAATTTGAAAGCAGCTTTAGGCAGAATATTTTGAAGTTTCTGCATTATTTTATTGAGAAATATGTCGATATCAAATCAACTTCCACCAAGTAAAAAATTCTCCAAACCATATTCTAGACTGGGAGAAAGTGTTTGAACAGTGCAAAACTCATCAAGACAATTATTCTGACAAAGATTCAAAATGCAACCTCCAGAGTGTTATCAAGATTCTCCTTCACTTGGCCTAATGACCTTATTTTTGTTTACCCGATATGACCCATATTCGAACATGGACTAGTTATCCATACATACATTCTGACAAAGTTTCAAGCTGCTAAAGCAAAACATGCGGCCTCCAGAGTATTAACAAGATTTTCTTCAATTTGGCCTAGTGACCTATTTTTTAACCCGGCATGACCCACATTCTGACCAAATTTTAAAAAGTGGGGCTTATACAGTGTTGACAAGATTTTCCTTCACTTTGGCCTAGTGACCTAGTTTTTAAACAGGCTGGACCGATATTCAAACTTGGCCTACATATTATCAAGACAAACATTCTGATACAGTTTCAACATGCTCAAGTTAAAAATGCAGCCTAGCTCCAGAGTGTTAACAAGATTTACCTTCAATTGGCCTAGTGGCCTTTTTTTCTGACCCAATATGACCACTAGTCTAACTTTACTTATATTTCATTAAGACAAACTGACGAGAATGCCGTTGATACCTCCACATTGTGTGCGGGCACCTGCACAGCGCGATCGGGTCGCCCGGTTGATGGAGAGGTTGTCGTTTGCACTATTTCCGGCCGGTCTCTGAGCGGCGAATTTGGCCCGGCGCTCGCCCGATATGTGTGATGCCCTGTCGGACATCAGCCATGCATCAACCGATTAATGTGCCATGAGGATTTAAGTCCGAGTTTAAAGTAACTCGATGTCCGCGAGGAGTCACGAAGGTTTCCGGTCGAAAATGCCTAGAAATCCGCCGCAAACTACTCGCAAATCTATCGCAAGGTAATTGTGACTGAGGTTTAAGTGATACTAGGTAGGCTACATTTTTAGTTCATAAATATTCTTTTGAAAACAATATAAATCTGCAGCAGAAGACTTTTGAAAACATAAATATGTTGATATCCATATCTCTATGTGCAGACATAAGGCACATTCCTGTAAGCATTTTCTTCGCCATTGATGATCTTCAGTTGGACTTCACGAGGTCAATAGCTGACATTCTTTCTTCGAGCTCGCAACTTGTCACCATAAATGTGATTGCTATCCAACGAATTGTGTAGACATTCGGATCGCTAGACTTCCTTAATCAAGTTGTCAATTGTTGACTAGTCGATCGGTAAGATAAGGGTGTTACACCACCCAATTTATTCTTCCAGCACTCGATTTACACCTGGAGCGTATCGTCCGATGGTCTTCCCTTATAAAGTTTACCGACTCGTCGTTAAGTGCTATATCAACTGGCGGGGACAGTACGAATGTCGTAGTAGCCCGCTGCTGAAGTGAGCCCCCAACCCCCACCCGGTAAATCCGCCACTGCATTTGCCACGCGACTTCTTTTCACTTTTCCGTTCCACATGTTTTACAACCAATCATTATGGCTTGAACAATATGTTTGTACAGGGTCATCTAAGGAACATTTCTACCAAATAATATTTGACAAGCAGATTCAGAGAAGATTTTTTGGACATTTTGCCCCCTTTCTGATGCCGCAGCAACCAAAGTTCTCAATGGAATTTAAATCTTTGAACACATATTGAAAGAGGACCACCAAAGAAACAGTCCTGTGAAGTTTGGTTGGAATTGGTCTTGTGGTTTAGGAGGAGATGATGTTTAAAGCTAAAGGTTAACGCCGGACGCCTTACAGACAGACGACGGACAGAGAGTGATCAGAAAAGATCACCTTGAGCCTTCGGCTCAGGTGATCTAAAAATGCAGCAGTTGTAATAAGATTTTCTTTCAATTTTGCCTAGTGACCTATATTTGAACATCACCAAGATGTCATCAAGACAATTATTCTGGTAATAGAAAATACTAACATGCTAAGACAACAGATTTCCCTTTAATTTTACCTTGTGACCTAGTTTTTGACGTCACATGACCCAGTTTCAAACTTGGCCTAAATGCCATAAAGACAATCATTCTGACAAATGTTCAAGCTGCTTTAGCAAAAAAAAAACGTTCTCTAAAGTGTTAACAAGAGTTTCCTTATATTTGACTTAGTAACCCAGTTTATGACCGGACATGACCTATATTTAAATTTAGCCTCGATATCAGTAATTATTCTGACAAAGTTCCAAAATGCTTAAGATAAAAGTGGCCTTCATAGTGTTAACAACATTTTCCTTCAATTCGACATTGTGACCTAGTTTATGACCGGACATGACCTATATTTGAACTTAGACTGTAATTCATCAATGCCGACATGCTCAAGATAAAAGTGAGGCCTTCAGAGTATTTACAAGATTTTTCTGCAATTTGACCTTTTTTTTTCATTTCATATGACCCAGTTTCAAACTTAGCCTATGTATCATCAAGACAAATATTCTGACAAAGTGCCAATATGCGAAAGATAAAAGTGCGTCCTTCAGAGTGGTAATAATGTTTTCCCTCAATGTGACCTAGTGTTTGACCTCTCATGACCAAGTTTCAATTTGGCCTAGATATCATCAAGACAAACATTCTGAAAAAGTTCAAAGCTGTCGGAGCAAAATATGAGATATCTAGGGTGTTGACAAGAGTGTCCTTCAATTTGACCTTGTGACCTAGTTTTTGACCTCACATGACCCAATTTCAAATTGGCCAAGATGTTATGGAGATGTATGTTCTGATAAACTCTCATGAAGAGTGGATTTTAAATGTTTACTGTAGACTGTTAACATTGCCTAGATAAAAGGAAAAATTGTAGACATTCTGGAGTCGGCCTTTTTCTGGCCTCAACTTTGTCAGCATATTTGTCTTCGTGATTTAACGCAGGTTCGGTAAATGACCCGTTTAGTAAGTTGGTAATATAGAGTAAACCTGTTGGCTGTTTCGGTAAATAAGACTTTATATAGGCCTACTGTTATTATAGTATAACAACCCAAATTGTCCTACGTGTGAACACACAATCAATTAACTTGTTTTAATTGGTATGACATTGTACATATTTAGAAACATTATGGAAAACATACATACACCTTTAAATAAAGTTTTCTTTTCTTTTATTTCAGGTACATCTATGTTTGCAGATGATTCAAATATTACGAACTTACCGAACTTGACATTTACCGAAACTTTTCCTTATATCTAAGCCAAGTCTAAATATGGGCCATGTACGTCCGGTCAGAAACTACATCACCAGACCAAACTGAAGGAAAATCTTGTTAACACTGGAGCTAGGTCTCATTTTTTAACTTGAGCATTTTTAAATCTTGTCAGAATTGGTATTTTGATGATATCTAGTCTAAGTACGAATATGGGTCATGTCCGTTCAAAAACTAGGTCACTAGGCAAAATTGAAGGAAAGTATTTTTAACACTCTGGAGGCCATATTTTTACCTTGAGCATGTTTAAAGTTTGTCATATTTTGTTTTAATGATATCTAGACCAGGTACGAATATGTATCCTGTCGGATCAAAAACAAGGTCACTAGGACAAATTGAAGGGAAATCATTAGCTTACTTTACTGCATGTAACGGTTGGCATAACTCGGGTCTAGCTATGGCCCCTTTGTTGGGATCCTTGTTTTCCATCAATCAATATTGCTTTTTACGGACACACCAGGAACTTTTCTGCCAATTTAATCTTGAAATCGGAGAAGTTTCAGAGAAGAACGTTTTGACATTTTACTCCCTTTCTTATGGCACAGCAAACAACTTTATTCTTTGGATACTTTTGAATGATGACCAATAAAGTGGGACATTCTATGCAGTTTTGATGAAATTTGCCAAGGGTTTTGCAAGATATATTGCTGAGAATGACACTGGTATGCACACTGAGCTGTTGTACAAAACGAAAAGGCATTCATTGTCGAGTATCTGGAGTTATAAATCGAAAATGTTATATTAATACGCATGCGCTATTGTACAAGGGGAGTGTTTCCGGTCAAAATGGTAAGTTATGATAATATTGAAATTTCTAGTTTTCTTCATTAAATTGGTATTAAAATGGCAAACTTCGTGATAAAAATCCAGAAAGACTAATCACAAATTTTAAATGACGCAAAATCGCACTTGTTTAATTGTGTTTTCTCCTTCAAACGAATTATGAGGGCGTTTGTTGACAGTTGATTCAATAATCAATTGCTGTCAAATCGGAATGATTCGTTGTTACTTTTCTGATTTATGATTAAAAGCGCTACCTATTCCGTGTTAATTAACAAATAACAAATCTTTATGGTGATGCTTCCTTAAACATTTAGTAAACCACGTCGGTTGTGTAAGTGAAGTGAATAAGCGATAGAGTGTCTGACTTGGATGCGAGAGGTCGCAGTTTCAGTCATATAAGGAATTGAAAGGGAAAAGGGCTGAGTGATTGTCTGGCTGTCCTTAACCCTTTCCCTCATTATGACAATTCTGCAGCAGACGACTTTGAACATATTTTGTCAAAAAATAGAAAATCTCCATATTTGAATGGATAACCTATGACTTAAAGTGGAAAACATTGTGTCAAAAAGAGAAATTGCACGTTTTGAGCAATTTCTTCTTTTGTCACTATGTATTCAAAAAGCTGTCTGTTGCAGAGGCGTGAGAAAGGGGTCCCTAGATTTACTGAAATCGACCTGATTACTGAAATCCACTGAAATCGACGTCAAATTACTGAAATCAACCTGTATTATTGTTGTTTGTGTTATTTAATAATCAATGAATTATTAATAGTATACATTAATATGTTTCTTTCAATAAAATATGAAAAAAAAAAGATTATTTATGAAATCGACTTCTCAATGTCCAAAATAACCGTTAGAACGGCAACGGTGTCGTGTGCGATTTGAAAATCTATGAAAGTTACTCCAATTCTCGGTAGTCTCCTTAAAGGTGTGAAAGAAAAGGTCTAACACCTATATACTTAATTTTCTGTTAATTTGTTTAACTAATTGTTAATTTGTAGGGATTTTAATTAACTAATCTACATAACATGCAAGAGTGTTTAGTTATTACATTTCTCAATAAATAGGATTAAATAGAATAAAAATTGGTGTTTCCAAAAGAAATGTAATATCCAGGCCACACCACGGGGAGGAACTCTCTCATGGCCCAACATTAAATTTATATAAAAATATACAAGTTACGAAAAATACATATCATTAAACCAGAAGTGAACTATACTTTAAAAAAAATATGACAAATATCAAAAAAATAAACAATGAAATACAAAGGATTCATGCATTAAAATAGCCACCGATATAATATAGACAGAAATTTACTTGGTAGAAGATGTATTAGAACACAATAAAACACATAGGCTACATGTATTAGAAAAGATGGCAATGCTACAAACAAAAGTACACTTACACACAATAAAACACATAGTACATGTATAATACAGAGCAAACATCACGTTATCTCATTTACGATTACCGAAATAGAGTCTGTGCGCCCGACTAGGTCACGGGCCGTGAAAGACCCTACACAGAGCTCCATTTACAGTTATCTCACGTATAAACAATAAAACACATAGGCTACATTTATTAAAATAATACAGAGAGCAAATACCTAACATATAAAATGGTGAAACGATTGCTTGTTATACATGTATTTCATTTCCTTCCCTTTATCCGTTATCTCATATTCGATTACCGAAATAGAGTCTGTGCGCCCGACTAGGTCACGGGCCGTGAAAGACCCTACACAGAGCTCCATTTACAGTTATCTCACGTATAAAAAATAAAACACATAGGCTACATTTATTAAAATAATACAGAGAGCAAATACCTAACATATAAAATAATGAAACGGTTGCTTGTTATACATGTATTTCATTTCCTTCCCTTTATCCGTTATCTCATATTCGATTACCGAAATAGAGTCTGTGCGCCCGACTAGGTCACGGGCCGTGAAAGACCCTACACAGAGCTCCATGTTTAGTTTTTATTTTATGTACATTGCCGAACTAATTTCATTTGATAGAGATTCAAAACATGGCCAAGCAGCAGCACCCAGCTACCGGCCGTGTCTGCACCACTGTTTAGCATGCAAACATTGCCGACATCTGGACCCGGGGCCATCCATACCCGAGAAACCTATAAATCAACATAGAGCTTGCAAACCAGGAAATCTCCCGTAAAACATTAGTATGAGCCTGCATCTCTAACAGATGTAATGTCAGAAATGAACGAAAAATCTGAAAGAGAAGTTACGTTGAACTTGACATTTGATGTGTCAACATACATTGCGCATTTCACAAGTGGAATGAAGTGATTTGCAGTGAACTTATCTAGCATAACTGGTGCGAACATTGATGTCCACATTAACATTAGTTTGACTTTTGACTGAGATTTTGCACAAACCTGACTACCATACACAGTCCGTGTGAAAGCTGCAGAAAGTTCCACATTAAATTGAGGTGGGAAGTATGACCCTATTGGTTGTTTCAAAGCTGCACTCAATGCATATATATGTGCCAGTTCGGAGTAAGACGTATCATGGATGGCATCTGCAACCAATGTGTCATATGGACTTGTAACTACTCTGACATCATTTATAAAGTCATTGTGTTTCGACTTGGTGCAGTAAGATGACTTGTTTAAAATCAACTCTAGACATGTCAGTAACCTTAAATACACATGAAAATCTTCAATACCACACAATGCCAAAGATATTGCCCTATACATACAATTACCGTCACCTACAGTTTTCAATGGAGTATATTCTAAATTCATAACAGGATGATACATGGATGATAAGGATGTCTTATTTCTCGGTAAGGGCGGTTTACGAACTGACCACATGGATAACCGTATGTTAAACAGAGCTCAGAGATGTAAAACTAGAGTTGCTTTCGTGCATATTGGAGGGAATGATATATCGCCTTATTCCTCACCTTATGACATTTTTCGGCGCATAGAGGCAATCGTGGAATGTTTTGTACAGCGAGGAATGCAGGACGTGTATGTTGGTAACATTTTGGCTAGAGGAGATTTTTCCAAATGCCCTGGTTTGACAAAAGAATGTTTTGAAAAACAAAGGAAAAAAGTAAATAAATTACTCGAACAAAGATTTAAAGAAAAGTTTGTGAAATTCAAGGACATTTTTTGGCCACATCATTATTGTTCTGATATGGTTCATTTAAGCACGGATGTCTCCAAACAGAGAAATAGCGGTATGGCGAGATATTACAATCGCATACGATGTATTCTATGTAAATATTAGTTAAAGAAATTGTCCACATATCGGATTTAAAAAATAAAGTTGTGTAAAACCAATGTTAGTTTTATATTCCCCTCTAACACCTCTAACACCTATATACTTTCTTCTCTGTTAATTCGATAAGGAGATTACCGAGAATTGGAGTAACTTTCATAGATTTTCAAATCGCACACGACACCGTTGCCGTTCTAACGGTTATTTTCGTTATTTTGGACATTGAGAAGTCGATTTCATAAAAAATCTTTTTTTTTTCATATTTTATTGAAAGAAACATATTAATGTATAGTATTAATAATTCATTGATTATTAAATAACACAAACAACAATAATACAGGTTGATTTCAGTAATTTGACGTCGATTTCAGTCGATTTCAGTATTCAGGTCGATTTCAGTAAGTCTAGGGACCGGTGAGAAAGCGTTTATATGAGGGAAAGGGTTTCGTCTTGATCCCTATCGGATAAGAATGTGGAGCAGTTAGTCGGAAGTATTTCCGGTCACAGTTGTCTGTGCATATAAGGATTTTGGGATCTGAAGTACTCTTCTTATCTAGAGCTCTGTAAGTCAGTCTTGATTATACAGGACTTATGACATAAAGTTTCTAAACAAAAGTTAGATTTATTTTATGTATTTAAATGTCATAGGAATGCAACTTAAATGTTGGAATGAACATCATGGCGTTCAGGGGAACATTCTACAAATTTGCTTCTTAATCTAACTTAGTGGATCTATAGGCATAAAAAATATCTTATTTTATGAACCATGTCATCAGAAAACTGTTATTCAGAAGTATTGACATAAATATCATGTACAATCAAATAATATAGTGGCAGTGGAGCAGTACTGCCAGTCTGGCCCTCTTGAATAATGAATTGACATCACATCAAGTAAAGGTAAAAGATTGCCAATTAAATTTCTTCTTTATTTCTATGTAAATAATCAAGTGTCAACCCTCAATTGTCAAGCTTTCTTTAATTTTTACAGATAGAACAACCTATATTATTGAAAAGAGTTTCCTCTCAGCTATAAAATAACTAAAATTTAAGAAAGTGGGGTTTTTGTTTTGATTTTGCAAGAAAGAAAACAAACTGCAAAGATGATTCTAATCATTTTGCACACAATTTGACTGGGCAAAAACTGATTTTCCACATGCTCATTTTTACTATCATACCAGATCAAAATATCAAAATTTATCAAATAAAACGATTCCTGTGCATCCTTATTATTACAATGAATTTTAACTGATTGTCATATATTCAATGCAGTCTGGTGAAGGTATGCAATTATTTCTAGGCAGTCACAGGTTTTTTTAGTGACTATTTGGCGGTTGACCAGCCTGTCTGCAGATGTATTTGGTACCTTTGACCTTAAGGATACAAACTGACAATGTAGGTTGCTAAAATAAATAATCATAATTATTCCCACAGTATATGAAACTTTGGTATTAAGCAAAGGTCCAGTCTTGCTCTAATGTCTTGAAATTGGCACCAACTTTTTGTATTTGTTGAATGTCCTGGCGCAAAGAAAAAATGAGACGGACAGAACCCTGAACAGGCATTATTAAATTAGGAAGCTGTTTTAAAATGGTTGCGGATCTAGAACCTCCTTGTACTTTTGTCTTTTAAAAAAAATGTTTGTTTTTATCTCTTTTTTCAGATTCGTTTCATCCTGATCCAAAATAGGGCTGGGAAAACCAGGCTTGCAAAATGGTATATGCATTTTGATGACGATGAAAAACAAAAATTGATTGAGGAAGTACATGCTGTTGTAACAGTTCGCGATGCAAAACACACAAACTTTGTAGAGGTACATGATAACTTTTTATACATTATTAATCTGACAGTACTAGCTCAACTGAGCACAACATCCTTAAGGTGAGGTATTGTGATCACCCTGTGTCCGTCATGCATTGTTATCAACATATACTTTATAACCACTGCCAATTTCAACCAAACTTAATAAGCATATTCGTTTGGTTGTTCTCTTTTAAAGTCTTTTCAAATAATTAAATTCTATGTAGAATTCTTATTGCTGTGGCATCAGAAACGGGGGTGGGAATAATAATTTCTTCCTGGTACTGTTGGTCTGATTTCAAGATAATTTGACAAAAATGTTCCTTTGCTGAGTGACACTCTACAATGTCATCATTCTTACCTGATTGTTATTAAACTGAATACATATATTCAACATCATCACCTTTTGTATGAGTTCATGTTTCACTGACCTAGGTCAAAGGTCAAGGTCACAGTGACTTTTTATATCTCTGTAAAAAGGATATTTTCGCTTTAACAACTTTATTTCTTATCTGATTGTTATGAAACTGAATACATATGTTCATCAGCAACACCTCTTGTATAAGTTCAAAGGTCATCGACTATAATACATCTGTGCCATACAACATCATCGTTAAAGCCACTTTGTTTCTTATCTGATTGTAATGATACTTAACACACGTGTTCACCACTATCGCCTCTTGTATGAGTTTGCCTTTCACTGACCTAGATAAATGTTCAAGACCACAGCGTCTTTTATAAGTTGTACCAAATGACGTCATCACTCTTGCGACTTTATTTCTAATCCAATTGTTATGAAACTAAATAATATGTAATCTCTTCTTGTACAAGTTTGAATCACATCAACCTAGATCAAAGTTCAAGCTTAGAATGACTTTATTATATTTGTATAAAACGACTTCATTGCTCTAGCACTTTCATTTGTGGACAAAATTCCTTCAAATTCCATACACAGCTTCATGGTCAAGAGAGTCTGGAGGGGTTTGTGTTTTATCAAGCTAAGTCGAATTTCAACGGTCAAGGTCACATTGGCTATAATGTGTCTGTATGAAACAACTTCATCGCTCTAGCACGTTCATTTTTAGACAGAATTCCTTCATACCTCATACACTGGTACATTGTAAAGTGAGCTTGGATGGTAGACAGAATTCGTCCATACCTCATACACTGGTACATTGTAAAGTGAGCTTGGACGGGTTCCCGTCTCATTGATCTAGGTCAAATAGGTCACAGTGACTATAATACATCTGTATGAAAAAAACCTGTGAGGGGATTTGTATCATTAGCTTTGCTCTTGTTTGCTTGTGAATTATCCTCTCCTTTAAAGGCTAAGGTGTGCAAATCTCCCTATAGATATATAGAATATGTCTGTATTCTTTTTGAACACCCACAGGAATTGAAATGATGCATATTGAGATGAAATATTTGGAAAATTATATGAACTTAGGTGTGCAATTAAGATAACCGGAAGAAAAGTATAAAACTTAGTGCAAAGTTGGAAGCAGCGTTTGTATATTTCAAGAAGAACTTAAAAATGTGTATTGCCTATTGCAGATGTTGCATCAGTGCTCCATTTTGCATAGTCTTATGACTGCCTTTGACAGGGCTGTAAATTGATCTTACAATAATATTTCTTCTTGAAATTTTCTGTAAAGATTGGTCAGTCAAACTTTCATGTATTTGATAAGACATTGTTTAACCCTCTCCCACATACAACAAATCTACTGCACAACTTTTAAAACATTTATTCGAAAATATGGAAACTTTATAAAAGAACACTTATTGAATTTAAAAAAGATTGTGTCAAAGGGGGAAATTACTCATCATGAGCAATTTCTCCTTTTGTCACAATGTTTTCAAAAGTAGTCTGCTGCAGAGGCGTCAAAAAAGAGTTTGTATGTGGGAAAGGGTTAATACACCTATTATACAAGCCAAATCTTCATCGTAACATCTTGTTTAAATGATATGTCTATCTTGTTTTACAGTTCAGAAATTTCAAGATTGTGTACAGACGATATGCTGGGCTGTACTTCTGCATATGTGTAGATGTAAATGATAACAACTTAGCCTACCTTGAAGCTATACATAATTTTGTTGAAGTTCTAAATGAGTACTTTCACAACGTCTGTGAATTAGATCTGGTCTTCAATTTTTATAAGGTAAGAATAGAGCCAAAGAATAACAGTTCACATTGTGTGATGTACTTTCTGTGACAATTTAGAATTCTTAAATCTTTCCCTCATAGACGCTTTCTGACGCATCTGCAGCAGACGACTTGAAAAAATTGTAACAAAAGGAGAAATTGCTCAAAACAAGCAATTTTTCCTTTTGCCACAATGTTTTCAATTTTTTTCAGTAATTATACCTACAATCATAGAGATTTTCAAGTAAACATTTTCAAAGTCGTGTGCTGCAGATTTGTTGTATGTGGGAAAGGGTTAAAGTTCAAAACATCTAAAGAAGAAATGGCTTGAAGAATAGGTAAGGTTATCATGAGAAACCTGTACATGTCTATAACTCGTCCAGCCATCTTAACATGACTTATTACTCCTTTTTGAATCTTGGATAAATTTTGTTTCTTAACAACGACTTCAAAAACATATTGGCAAAAATTTGAAAAATCTCCCTGAATAAAGGTTTAACCCTTTCCCTCATATACACACTTTCTGACGCCTCTGCAGCAGACAGCTTTTTGAAAACATAGTGACAAAAGAAGAAATTGCTCAAACCGAGCAATTTCTCCTTTTGCCACAATGTTTTCCACTTTTAGTCGTAGGTTATCCATTCAATTCTAGAGATTTTTTATTTTTTGACAAAACATGTTCAAAGTCGTCTGCTGCAGAATTGTCGTATGAGGGAAAGGGTTTGAGATTAAATACAGTTGAAAACAAACATTGTGGCAAAAGGAGAAATTGCCACAATGTTTTCAAAAGTCTTCTGCTGCATATGGAAGTGGAAAAGGGTAACCCTTTACCTTATACAACATTTGACATCTTTAATAGCAGACGACTTTTGAGAACAGTGTGGGAAATTTCTCAAAATGACTCGATATCAAAATAACTGTAGTTTTCAAAATATTATATTGATCTAAAACAATGTTTTCAAAACATAAAATATCATACATGTATCGGGTAAATGAATAATGTACAAATTTGATAGAAACCATTCCCACATGAAGATGCTTTCTGATGCCTCTGAAGCAGTCAACTTTTGAAAACATTGTCACAAAATCAAAAATCGCTCATGATGAAAAATTTCTCCTATTGACAGTGTTTTCAACTCATTTAAAGAGATCATCCATATTTTCAAAGTTGTCTGCTGCAGATTTGCTGTATGCGGGCAAGAGTTGAAACACTTGATCATCATATAATTCCTGTGTAATGCAAGTGCTATGAGCATGTTATGCATTTTGCATTTGTGATTGGTGTTGAACCCATTCCCACATATAGATGCTTTCTGACACTTATGCAGCAGACGACTTTTGAAAAGTTTGTGGCAATAGAAGAAATTGCTATACAAGCAATTTCTCCTTTTGTCACACCATTTTCAACTCTTTTCAATAATTATACTTTCATTTATAAGGTTTTCCCATATTTTTGCCAATACAAAATCAGTCGTCTGCAGCAGATTAGTTGTATGTGAGAAAGTGTAAAGTATTTAATGAAAGCATCGGCTCTTGTGTGCAGTTCTTTATTTAAATATGTTTGATTTTGCTTTTGTAGGTTTACAGTGTGGTGGATGAGATGTTTTCGGCTGGAGAAATTCGAGAGACAAGTCAGACAAAAGTTCTAAAACAATTACTTATGTTATCATCATTAGAATAGTTGAAGCTCTGAAATGAAATACTCGATCTGTTATGCGTGATAAGAATGTTAAAAAGGGGATGAGAGACATAAACTTTGTATAATTATAAAAATCATAACACATGTTCATTTCTTCATTAACACTTTCGCACCTGCAGACGCTTTTTGACGCAATAGCAGCAGACGACTTTTGAATTTTTTTTTTAACAATGAAGCTATCTTTTATGGAGATTTTTCAAGTTTTTGTCACTATGTTTTCCAAGTCGTCTGCTGCAGATTTGTTGTATGTGGGAAAGAATAAACACTTTCCACATAAAACAAATCTGCAGCAGATGCCTTTGAAATCATCAAGCAAAAATATGGAAAATGTCTTTTATATTGTGGCAAAAGGAGAAATTGCTAGTTGTGTGCTGCAGAGGTGTCGGTAAGCATCTACATGTGGAAAAAGGGTTAAAAACTTGTTGTGTATTAGATAAGTGTGACTATTTCATACATACAAACATGGTCTACAATGTTGGAGGATGTGAAAGGACATGACGAGCATTCTTATTAGGTTTGCATTTTGTCCGGGCCATATCATTCCAAATTTGGTATGCACATAACTAAATTAGGTCACATTGACCGTGAACCGATATCAGGACAAAACAAATACATTTTGGGTTGAGGACGTGATACATGATACAAGAATAAGGCGGCATCACGTCTATATGAGCCTATGCAACTGCAGCGAAGGTTCAGGTCTTGTTTTAATGACATTATAATGTGTGGTTAAAGACCCTTAACAAACCTCTCCCCTTATGAAGTATTTTGTATCATAATCCTCTGCTCCAAGAAAACATTCTTGTCCCTTAAATGCCATTCTTAGGGCCATCTGAGGGAAAGGAGATTTGTTTACTTTAAACAATATCTCCTCTTCTTTCAATGTTTTGAAATATGATTGCTATGAGGATATTCGTCTTTAACCCTTTCCCACAAACCACAAATTTGTTACAGACAACTTAGAAAACATTGAAACTTTTCAATTAAAACATAATTACTAAAGGAGAAGTTGCTCATTATGATCATGAGTAATTTCTCTTTTTGTCTGTCTGCTGCAGAGGCGTCAAAAAGCATCTGCATGTGAGAAAGGGTTAACATGTACACAACAAGTGTTCAGATTGACTGGCCAGCAGACAGATATTTATTGTATCATAGATTCCTCTACATTCCATTTATCGGTGAATACTTTCAATAATAATAAATGTCTGTTTGTGTTCAATAACATGATTGGATAAAAAGCATAAGAGGTCTTAAGGCCCTGGATCGCTCACCTGCATTTACAAAGAAAAATGCCATTCAAACAAATCTGAAAGTGCTGGTCTGATTTTAAAACAATTTGTCAGAAGTTTTCTCTACAAACTTTCAGCCATATTGGCGACCAGGTGGCGTCATCAAAAAGGGGGGGTAAAATGACAAATCTAAAAACTCTTAAACCTGTAAGTCTGAAAACATTGCTCGATTTGCTCCAATGTTTTCAATAGATTGATGCTGCAAAAGGCATCAGAGGTGTCTGGTTACAGGAACATTTTGTAAAAATTACTGATTTATTATATCTGTAGAATGGAATATTATTATAGTAGTTACATATTACGATTGTGCAATTATTGTATAAAATAAATGTGTAAATAAAAGTTGCTTTAGTTCTAGCTAAACCCTAAAATCTAAATGTTAAGGATGAACCTGTATTGCTCACCTAAATATGTTAACTGATGGCAGACATATTGTGCAGTCGGCTCAAAAGGTTTGAGCAATTTGAGTAGACAGCCACAGAGATAAGGGTTTTTTTTTATCTGTTTGGATCGCAGTCTGTCTGTGGTCAACATTTCAAACAACATCTTGTAACCACTTGGCCAATTTCAGTTAAACCTGACAGGTATGTTTCTTGGTGCGCCACTTTCGAAACTTTTTTAAGATTTACATTCTATGTAGAATTTTTGTTGCTGTGAAATCAGAAAAGGGGGGAAAAGTATCACTCCACTGTCATGAAGCCAAATAACCTTATACGCTTTTGGCATAAAGGGTAGAACAGCCTTACCCTCTGGTGGCCATGCTTTTTGACTAAGCAACATTGCTTGAGGGAATCTGGTAGAGGGTCGCCAATCGCTATAGTAACATTTCAGTGCAATAATTAGAAAATTGCTAGTTGGTTCTTTAGGCTAAACAGCTCAGCTTGAAAGACACCAAAGGAACAAACTACTGAACATCTTAAAAAGTGACAAACTGTCAAAATTACACCCGTCGGGTAAACATTACTCTGGAACAACTCAGTTATCTGGCCTGTCTTTTTACACAACCCTGGTGTTATGCCCATGAAGATTGAATAAGAACTGTTAAAGTTAAAGAGCGGACAAGGTATACTTATCAAACATTTGTTAATTCAAGGGCAATGACTTGAGTGCCTTGGGCGATTATGCTGGTTATTGAATTTAGCCATCAAACAAAAGTTGTTCATCAAGGCTGACTTGGCTCGTTAACCATTATGTCAATAAACATGTTTAGCAAGTTTGGTGAAGAAAAAAGTTTGACTTTGAGAGCGGGCAATGCAAATTTTAACAATTTGTTATAATTCAAGGGCCATAACTCAAACATGTTTTTGCTGGTTATCACCCTTGGCATAGATATTATTCCCACAAAGTTTTGTGAAGATTGAATGTAAACTAGAGGCGGAACAACATGTGTACTTTGCACGCTCTCTGTGGTGGCCACATTTTTTACCAATGAAC
This sequence comes from Serripes groenlandicus, assembly GCA_031761405.1. NCBI lineage: Eukaryota > Metazoa > Mollusca > Bivalvia > Cardiida > Cardiidae > Serripes > Serripes groenlandicus. The sequence goes on from JASEVX010000001.1 coordinate 23,608,021, forward strand.
ATAACTTGGAAGGAATCTGGAGCAAGGTCAAACTAGGAAGTTTTCCATAAGAGGACCATGATGGTCCTATATCGCTCACCTGCTTTAATCAAACTTAAAAAGTTTTCATTGTTCTTCGTCTATACATATCGTCGGAAAACAAGCAACACCCCCCTGGTGGCCATGTTTATCATCCTATCAAAATAATTTGAAGTCTTAGTAGAGGGGCACCCAAAGAACATTTATGGCAAATGGACAAGAATATTTTTAAAGTGTTTACCTTAACAAGTCTGTAAAACAAGTGATCCCAACCATGTTTGACACCAGTGCTATAATAATTTGACCAATCTTGATGAAGATGAAGATGAAGTTAGATTTCAAATATTAAACTTTTAGACAAGATTTATAAAGTTTTTCCCTATACGAGTCTATGTGAAACAAGTGACCCCCAGGGGAGGGGTCATTTTTGACCCCATGGCTATATTTTGAACAATCTTGGTAGGGATCCACTAGATGATGCTACATACCAATATTAAAGGCCTGAGCCCTTCACTTTTAGACAAGAAGATTTTTAAAGTTTTTCCCCTAAATGAGTCTATGTAAAACAAAAGACCCCGAGGAGTCATTTTTGACTATAGGGCTATAATTTAAACAAGCTTGGTAGAAGTCCACTAGATGATGCTACATACCAAATATCTTTTAGACAAGAAGACTTTTTAAGTTTTTTCCCTATATGAGTCCATGTAAAACAAGTGAACCCTAGGGAGGGGTAAATTTTGACCCCAGGGCTATAATTTAAACAATCTAGGTAGAGGTCCACTAGATGATGCTGCATACCAAATATCAAAGGCCTGTGCCTTCTACTTTTAGACAATGAGATTTTTAAAGTTTTTCCCCTATCTATGTCAAACAAGTGACCCCCGGGGAGGGGTAATTTTTGACCCCAGGGCTATTATTTGAAAATCTTGGTCGAGGTCCACTAGATAAAGCTACATATCAAATGCCTGGGTCCTCTACTTTTAGACAAGAAGAATTTTTAAGTTTTTTCACTATATGAGGCTATGTAAAACAATAGACCCCAGGGCTATAATTTGAACAATCTTGGTAGAGGTCCACTTGATGATGCTACATACCCAATATCAAAGGCCTGGGCCCTCTACTTTTAGGCAAGAAGATTTTTTCTGTATATGAGTCTATGTAAAACAATAGACACCAGGGCTATAATTTGAATAATTTTGGAGGTCCACTAGATGATGATACATACCCAATATCAAAGGCCTGGGCCCTCTACTTTTAGACAAGAAGATTTTTTAAAATTTTCCCCTATACGAGTCTATGTAAAACAAGTGACCCCCGGGATGGGGTAATTTTTTACCCAGGGCTATAATTTGAACAATCTTGTTAGAGGTCCACTAGATGATGCTACATACCAAATATCAATGGCCTGGGCCTTCTACTTTCAGACAAGAAGATTTTTTAAGTTTTGGTTAATTCCCCCTTTTTTTTTGCCGTGGCAACCAAAGTTCTGCATGGAATAGAATGATTTGAACAAGCTTGAAAGAGATCCACCCAAGGAACATTCCTGTAAAATTATTTTGAATTTGGTTAATTGGTTTAGGAGGAGAAGTCGTTTGTAGGAAAATGTGAACGGACCGACGGTGAGCGATCACAAAAGCTCACCTTGCACTTTGTGCATAGGTGAGCTAATAAGAACAAGAAACCGCTGAAGACGGAAAATCGACAAGTCAAGGTCAAAGTAACCATAGAAAACAATAGAACTTGTTACTGGTTACCTTCAGGCAACTTTAACCAAAATGTGGACAGACAGACGGACCGACATCGCCAATCTATAGACCGGAATTGCTAGAGCAATCCGGCCAATATAATTTCTAGGAAGACAGCTCACACCTGAGCAGATCTATTATCGATCGTCAACAATTTTCTTTTTCAAATATAGGTCCAGTTGGGTCCAACATTAAGTAAATCTTATGGCATTCTAGAGGCCACATTTTTATTTTACTGAAAGGGTGAATATGGGTCATAGCAGGGGAAAACTTATGACATTAGGCCAAATTTAAGTAAGTCTTTGGCTCAGGTGATCTTATAAATGTACAGATAATATTTTATAGGTCCAAATAAATTACAGAGACATTTGTATGGTATGAGAGCATGCTTTAATGAATAATATACTGATACATATGACACAGAGAAACGTTAACTCCATTCCTCATAGAACCATCTTGAACCTTTTACCAGAAATGATATTTGTAAGTCTTCTGCTTAAGGGTTTTTGACTCAACAGCAGAATAATGAAAATATTGCCGGAAAAAGAGAAGTAGCTTTAACATTTCTCTATTTCCCAGATTTTCCGAGAAATTATGCTATCCTTTTTTCAAATGTTTTCAATACACAAGTCTTCAAATAGCCTACAAGGTAAAAGGTCAAAGAGAAAAGAAAACACAAAACATAATGTAATCAGTAGGTTAAAATAAAATTATAATACTTCTAAAACATTTATGCCTATGCCTTATTTGAGATACAACAATTTCTAAAATTACATCTGGATTCAATTCTTTTCCTGATAAAGACATCTTTTGACACCTTGGCAGCAAACACCAGGAGAAAATATTGAGAGAAAAAGAGAAAAATAAGCAATTTCTCCTTTTACAACATGTTTTCAACTCCATCAATATTGCACTTTATATATTACTGGTGTTAAATTGTCATCCTTGAACGTGTTCAAATGAAAAGGCAACACATTTCTCGAAAAACAAGTAAAGCAGGAAAGCGATGAAACCCAGTTTACATTGGTGACAATAACCCATTCCCACATACAACAAATCTGCAACAGACGACTTTGAAAACATCTTGGCAAAAATATGAAAAAATCTTCTTAAATGAAAGTATTTATAAGTGATCATCATGAGCAATTTCTCCTTTGTCTCAATGTTTTCAAACTTTGTCTGGTGCAGAGACATCAGAAAGTCTGTATGTTGGAAGGGATTAAAGGTGATTGATATCTTGACCTGTATGAACCCAAAAAACAATCCCAATTTTTTTTGACAAACTCAAAAGCGTAATGTTTCTGCGAAGAAGTAGAAAAACATATAATGTAAGTAGAAAAGCCGACATAGTTCCATAGTTGAAAATTATTCAACTACTAAGCAAATAATTGTTTTCGCAATAACTTTTTTCGACTAATTCATATTTCCCGCCCCATGTCAGAATATAAATAAATTCATTTTGTACTCGTAATCTAGACATAATGTTGCAAACCTGATCATGGCAAATATGTAACAATCAAAACATTCCCGTCATTTGTATCTACGTAGAATAATTTCAGCATATTATCACTATGTTACAAATCAATTTATAATATAAAATAACAGTACATGTCAAAGTCTTGTTGTATCCTTATTATTATTAACCCTTTCCCTCATACGACAATTCTGCAGCAGACGACTTTGAACGTATTTTGTCAAAATATAGAAAAATCTCCATAATTGAATGGATAACCTATGACAAAAAGTGGAAAACATTGTGGCAAAAGGAGAAATTGCACGTTTTGTGCAATTTCTTCTTTTGTCACTATGTTTTCAAAAAGCTGTCTGCTGCAGAGGCGTCTGAAAGCATCTATATGAGGGAAAAGGTTAACCTTTTCCCACATACAACAAATCTGAAGCAGACAATTTTAAAAAACTTCTGTATATTTTTTTTTGGAAATGTCCATAAACCAAAGTGTAGTTATTGAATCAAGTTGAACAAATTGTGGCAAATGGAGAAATTGTTCATTATAAAGCATTTCTCCTTTTGCCACGTTTTTTAAAGTCATCTGCTGCAGATGCTCAGAAAGTGTTGGTATGTGGGAAAGGGTTAAAATGGGCATCCACTTTAAAGGGTTAAAGTCCATAGTTCACTTAAAATTCTATAAAAATTCCCACTGAAGTAAGAATAACAAGTGTAGGCGGCAGGTTGACATATAAACATGATAAAGATGACATTTGCTGCTTCAAAAGCGGACAACTTTTTGAAAATGAGCAGGAAAACAAGAACGGACTCAAAAACAAGTATTTTCTCCGTTTACCACTGTTTTCAACTCTGTCTCAAAATTTTACATGCATTTTCTTTCTTAAAACGTTTTCAAAGCAGATACCTCTAAACCACATTTTTTCATTTCATTTTCGAAATGTAGTTCATCCTAGCCTTTTTGAAATTCTTCACTTTAACCCTTTCCCTCATACAACAAATCTGTGGCAGATGATGGGAAAAAATAATAATTCTTCTTTTAAATGAAAGAGCAATTTCTGAATAAAGTTGAAAACATTGTGGCAGGGTTTCTCCTTTTTATATCAAACATTTTTTAAAAAGCGTCTTTATGTGGTAAAGGGTTAATACATATATAACATGTATTTTAAAATCTGGATCTCAATACCACATCAAATTGTACAGAGTTCACGATAATATTTATCGAAGACTAAAATGCATGTACAAGATTTCCAGCATTTCATCATCAACCTTTGTACATACTTATAAATAGTCTACTACAGATTGAACACTTATATCAATGCTCTTCAGTCCTTACAATGAGACAGAATATGGACACCTCTATAGAGAACATAGCTGTACCATTAACAAAAAAAAGGTCACTAAGGGGAGGGGAATAACACCAAAAAATGTGCATGCTAGAATCCTAATTACATATATACAACGGTTTTTGTGCACTGTACATCTGCAGGTCACAAAATATTTACATACCAAATTTGAAGTTAAAAGCATTGGAAAATGGCCCAACAAGAAATAATTGATTTGTGGTTATTATGCACTATACATCTGAAGGTCATAAGCTATATACACACCAAGTTTGGAGTTGATACATTGGAAAATAAGTGAGAGAATGGTCAGAATTTTCCAGACTTATAATTGCAAATCATCTAAATCATTTTATCAGGGGTGCATTCACAAAACTGTTGCACTATGCTTACAGCAGTGAATCCACCTATCAAATTACTGGTCTTGAACCCTTTCCTACATATGACAAATCTGCAGCAGACATCTTTGTAAACATTAAGGCAAAAAAAATGACAAATATGTATCAATAAAAGTATATTTATTAAATAAAATGGCAAAAGGAGAAATTGCTCAATATGAATCATGAATGCATATTATAAACCTTTATGAGCAATTTCTCCTTTAGTCAGATCATTTCAAGTCGTCTGCTGCAGAGGCATCAGAAAGTGTCTGTATGTGGAAAATGGTTAACCAACAACACCCTAACTCTATGGTCAGCTGAAACCAGGAAAAGGGCAACCTTTTGACTGCAATAACCCTTTACCATATATAGATGCTTTCTGACGCCTCTGCAACAGACGGCTTTTTGAAAACATAGTTACAAAAGAAGAAATTGCTCAAAACAAGCAATTTATCCTTTTGCCACAATATTTTCTACTTTTAGTCATAGGTTATCCACTCAATTATAGAGATTTTCTATTTTTTAACAAAATATGTCCAAAGTCGTCTGCTGCAGAATTGTCGTATGAGGGAAAGGGTTTAGAGACTGATCTCCTGAAACGCCAGAAAGAAAATCACTGTACACTGAACAATGAAGGTTCTAAGATAAATCCAATTTTTAATATAAATATAATTATTTGCAGTTACTTAGTTTTTAAACTTCAACCAGAAGACTAGATGAGGGGGGACAACACTGGTCATTTCCACAATGTATTTCCCCTACTACTCAACCAAACCCTATGTTGTGGGTACTTAGAAGATCTCACTGAGACGATTATTTTGAGTACCCAAAACATAAGGTTTGAGTGTAAAATAAGGACTTTATTACATGACAAATGCCCCTTATCTACAAGTAGAGCTCTCTTCAACATTAACCCTTTCCCTCATACGACAATTCTGCAGCAGACGACTTTGAACGTATTTTGTCAAAAAATAGAAAATCTCCATAATTGAATGGATAACCTATGACAAAAAGTGGAAAACATTGTGACAAAAGGAGAAATTGCATGTTTTGTGCAGTGCAATTTCTTCTTTTGTCACTATGTTTTCAAAAAGCTGTCTGCTGCAGAGGCGTCAGAAAGTGTCTATATGAGGGAAAGGGTTAAAATGTCATTTCCTACAGATTATTCATGTCCTCAATTTGACTTGGCATTGATGACAGTAATGACCGTCTATTTTTAACAAGTGCTGGGGACCGATGTGCCCGTGATCGAGGTGAATGTGGGGAGGATCCAAGGCGTTTAAGCGGTTTTATGGGAGATCTTGGCGACTTTGAGATCTTAAAGGCTTCCAACGGCATTTTATTAGCGGCTGTTCTCATGCTGATTTTTTCTAAAGTAAGAGGGGTTGTGAGAATTGCAGGCTTTATCTCTGGCATTTTACAAGTCAGATTCTCTTCCAAGTTTTCTTTACCTGCATCTGTCCTTTCAGTAATTTGTTTCAGTTTTTCACTTCTCGGAGTGCAAACACTAATAATTGTCTCTTGTAATGACATATTAAGTTCAACAGCTTTTCCATCAAACAATCGTGTCTTTTCCTCATTATCCGATATAAATACACTAACATCACTTTCCCCTGTAATTACATCGTCGCTTGCAGCGATTTCAAGTTGAGGGTTACTGACAGAATCATCTGCGCTCGTATTGCCCCTACCCTCATCCTCCTCCATTATTGTACAGTTAGAGGATTCAGTCCCCAACATCCCTGCTCGGAGGTTTCTCAATTTACAAGTAGCTTCCTTTTCTGCGTAATATATACTTGGTTTACGTTTCAGAGAGAAACCTTTCTCCCCTGCCCCATTTAGGGCAGCTTGATCGGATGGCTTAATAAGCTGTGTGGATATAGGAACCCTAGCAGTTCCAAATGATGTGTCTAATGATGCATTTATAGCCTGCATAAAATAATCAGAGTCGGAGTCTTTCCTAGCTAACCTAAACGGGGACATACCCCTCTTTCTGCTGGTTGAGTTAGGGAACCGTAATGGAGACACAAACTTGTCATCCTCACTTTTAGTATCACTTATTTTATTAAACTGCAGAATATTATTTTTAACATGTCCAGCATTATTTTTCTGTAAGGCTATGATACTTTCGCGGCGAGGGTTTATATTTTCTGCTTGTTTGATTACAGGAAATTTCAAATTCCCAGGCACTGCAAAATCATCAAAATCTTCATTGGGTTTTTCAGCTTTTTGCTCACTAATATAGCCAGCTCTAGCAAGCAGTTTGTGTGTTTCAGCAGATATTTGTAGGTTTGGTTTTATATTGTTCCTTCTAAAACTTCCCTCCAGCAGACTTTGCGATCGACAAACCCTTGTAGGTGTCGGGGTACTGACTTCTTTCATCAAATCATGTGTAGAAAGGGACTTTTTACAGGCAGATCCATATTTCATCTGCGTATTCTCTAAAAAACTTTTACTACCACTTGCTAAAAGATGTTCAGTACTCTTGCCCTCTTCATTAGATATTTCATGTGTTTGGGGTGCAACTTCTTTCAGGTCAAACACGGAGTTTGAGATGGAATCTGATTTTTCATCGGTCCCATCTTCCATTGGTTCCTCACACATGGATCCCTTCCCACTGTCTGCTGATATAGACCTTGTCATCTCCCGATCCTTTATGTAAGTGATAGGAGATATCACAGAGGAGGTCTGGCTCAGTAGACTATCTTTGCTCTCTTGTTTCTGTTGTGCCAAAGTTTTCTTAATATTCATTCCATCTTCAAAATCACAAGCATCTTCATCAAGCTTATCAGTTTCAATACAATTGTTCAAATTGATTTTGGAGGTTTCCATATTCTCAGTTGCTTCTATTACATCATTCTGGTCTTGCATTTTATCTGCAGAATTGATTTCTTCTTTCATTTCAACATCATTAGAAGCTGGCGTACATACATAGCTCTGATCATGACTGTTAGTGTCTAAATAATCATTAAAACTATCATCTAGATGGACATACTGCCCATCATCAATCATATGTTGCATATTTACTGGGTAACTGATATCTGACTTGTCCAAACCAAAACTTCGTCGGAGCTTCTGCACTTCCCTATGATCACCTTGTAACAACCCCGTTTTAACAGAATTTGGTTGTCCCCTTCGCAAGCTTGACTTACGAGTGCTTTCATCTAGTGTACCATTGAGGGAGTAAGATCTGTTGTGTAGTCGTGGAGTTTCAAATTGGCTACGGTTCATTATCATTGTATCTGACAGGGTCCCCCGGGGACAAACATCACCAAGTCTCACATACTCTCCCTGATTAAAGGCTCCAGATAGGACTGGCTCTGACATGATTCTAGATATATCTACTTCCCTGTCGTCGGACCCGGCTATAAAACCATCATTCAGGGAATGTGTTTCATCATCAAAGTTAGAGAGAACGGATTGTTCACACAAAGACGTAGAGAAAGAAGAGGTCTGTGCAGTAGCGCCGATAGCCGATACATCCGTAATATTTTTACCCGAGGTTTTGCTACATACGCTGTCAATGGTAGTTGTACTAGCATAACTTGAGGTGGGGCTTGCTAAACGCTGACCGATTTGGTGATATGCATCATCCTTCTTGATTAGGGGAGGGAACATCTGCAAGTAGATGGAATTAATCCAATGATAATCAAATAAAGATAAACAATAAAATGCTGCTGATTTGATGAAATTGAAGTATATAAGGCCATTCTAAAGCAAAATTAAATAGATGAGAAGTACAGTGAGAAATCAATCTGACAAATAGTATACAATAAAGTCAATTTATAGCCTTTATTATGTCAAAATTGATTGTCTGTAGTAAAATTTACCCTTTTCCTGCCAATCTTAATTCATTTATCTAACAAGAGGGCAATGAGGCCCTGGATTGTTCAACTGAGAATGGGCTATTTAAGACTTAACTCTTTCAGGGCTAATGGCAATATCATCAAGACAAACTTTCTGACCAAATTTCAATCTGCTCAAGTCAAAAGTGCGATATCTATACTGTTCAACAATTTGGCCAGATATATTCAAACTTGGCCTAGATATGGCCAAAAATGTGGCTTCCAGAGTGTTAACAAGATTTTCCTTAAACTTGGCCTAGTGACCTAGTTTTGATGGACATGACCCTTATTCGAACTTAGCCTAGATATCATCATGCAAATTTTCTGACAAGTATCAAGATGCTCAAGTTTAACCCTTTCCCTCATACGACAATTCTGCAGCAGACGACTTTGAACATATTTTGTCAAAAAATAGAATAACTTTTTAATTGAATGGATTACCTATGATTAAAAATGGAAAACATTGTGGCAAAGGAGAAATTGCTCGTTTTGATATATTTCTTCGTTTGTCACTATGTTTTCAAAAAGCCGTCTGCTGCAAAGGCGTCATATATGAGGGAAAGGGTTAAAATGCGGCTTCCAGAGTGTTAACAAGATTTTCATTTAATTTGATCTAGTGACCTAGTTTGTGACTCGACATGACCCAGATTCGAACTTGGCCTAGATTTGATGGAGATATTTCTTCTGATAAACTTTCATGAAGATTGAATGCAAAATATTGCCTCTAGAATGTTAACAAACAAATGTTGATGAGGAACAACAAAGGGCGATCACAAAATCTCACCTTGAGCACTTTGTGCTCTGGTGAGCTTAAGATCACTTTTCATTGTACATGATTTTATCTGTGTATCTTTTGAGGCTTAAAGTGACCTCTTTTGTTCTCAGTTGAACTAGACACAGGTGCAAAGTCTTGTTTAAAATCTAGAAAAAGATATTGACAAGGTATTATTCATCGACCCGGAACATCACTGAGGTGACATTTGGTTTTTAATTATTCAACATATTTGCTGTATCAATTTATGACAAAGCGCCTTATACAGCATTTCAAATGCATACAAGATAGAAAAATAAATTTCCTTTCGAAAAAAGCGTAGTTTCGTGTTTTTATTCAAATATCTTTTACAGTTGTACCTGATTTTCATGTTAAATGAATTCTTAACTCTTTCCCTCATATAAACGCTTTCTGACGCCTCTGCAGCAGACGGCTTTTTGAAAACATAGTGAAAAAGGAAGAAATTGCACAAAACGTGCAATTTCTCCTTTTGCCACAATGTTTTCACTTTTTGTCATAGGTTATCCATTCAATTATGGAGATTTTCTATGTTTTGACAAAATACGTTCAAAGTTGTCTGCTGCAGAATTGTCGTATGAGGGAAAGGGTTAATAGAAAATAGCCGGAGATGAAGATTGTCAGCGCGCAACTCCTAAATACAGATTACTTATCGTGTTTTATAGCTGTAAAATAAGTAATATATAATATCCCTATGATAGCGGCGCATTGAAATTATATGACACTTCTTAACAAGAGACCCAAGAGGGCCAGTATCGCTCCACGGCCATTAGGCAAAAATTTAATCTCCAAACAGCCCCGCCCCCTGATGGCCATGTTTTTTTACCAATCAACATGGCTTGAAAGAATCTGATAGAGGGTCACTCTAGTAACATTTCTACAAAATTATTTGAAAATCAGCCCGACACTTTCGGAGAAGAAGATTTTTCACTATAGCCATATAAGGCAAAATAGCCACGCCCCCTGGCAGCTATAGTTTTCGACCAATCAACATGGCTTGAAGGAATCTAATAGAGGGTCACCCTAGGAACATTTCTACAAAATGATTTTAAAATCGGCTTGAATCTTTCGGAGAAGAAGATTTTTTAAGTTTTCACTTAAGCCATATAAGGCAAAATAGCCCCGCCCTCTGGCGGCCATGTTTTTCGACCAATCAACATGGCTTGGAGGAATCTCTTCGAGGGTCTCCCAAGGAAGATTTCTACAAAATGATTTGAAAATTGGCCAGAATTTTTGCATGGATCCAAAAAAATTGAAGGAATTTAGGAGAGGACATTGAGAGGGTGCTTCCTATGAAGTTTCATCCTAATTGTCCAAGTAGTTAGGGAGGAGAAGTCGTTTGAAGCAAAAAGTTAACGCACCATTGCGATCTGAAAAATTGGCCGTTGAAAAGGAAATATACCTTGTCAATATATATTCAAATAAGAAATTGGTAGTTTTTAGTAGATTTTCATGCAACCAATTTTGTTTATGCACTGATTAAAATGATGAGAAGAATGCAAGGGAAGTAATGGTAAAATGTAGGCATAACTCTAAATATATGATGAACATCAACACATAATGTTCATAGTTGTTGATATGATTGACTGATTGTTTTTGAAGCTGCTTTCAATAATTTTTCAGTTACATCATGGCATTTCCTGGGTAAGTTACCAGTTCTGCTGGTCCATTTATCCTGACACCAGCCAGTCTGTTTTAATGCTTATCTTGCAACCCTGAGCGCCAAGGAGGGCAGCCATTACCACCATTTTTAAAGTCTTTGGTATGACCCGGCTAGGGATAGAACCTGCGAAGCGGTTTAAAAACAAGAGGACCATGATGGTACTAATCACTCACCTGATTTAATCAAACCTAAAAAGTTTTCACTGTTCTTTGTCTATACACACATATACGGAAAACAAGCAACACCCTCTTGTGGCCATGTTTATCATCCTATCAAAGTAATTTGAAGTCTTAGTAGAGGGGCACCCAAAGAACATTCATGGCAAATGGACAAGATTTTTAGTCTAATAAGTCTATGTAAAACAAGAGATCCCCAGGGTGGAGCCAAGTTTGACACCAGGGCTATACTAATTTGACCAATCTTGAAGTTGGATTTCAAATATTAACTTTTAGACAAGATACAAGTATATGTAAAAACAAGTGACCCCCGGGGATGGGTAATTTTTTACCCAAGGGCTATAATTTGAACAATCTTGGTAGAGGTTCACTAGATGACGCAACATACCAAATATCAAAGGCCTTGGCCCTCTACTTTTAGACAAGAAGATTTTTAAAGTTTTTCCCCTATACAAGTCTATGTGGAACAAGTGACCCCCCAGTGGAGGGGTCAATTTTGACCATATGGCTATAATTTGAACAATCTTGGTAGAGGTTTACTAGATGATGCTACTTACCAAATATTAATGGCCAGGGCCCTCTACTTTTAGACAAGAAGTTTTTCCCCTATATGAGTCTATGTAAAACAAGTGACCCCCGAAGAGGGGTAATTTTTGACCACAGGGCTATAATTTGAACTATCTTGGAAGAGGTCCAAAATCATGCTACATACCAAATATCAAAGGCCTAGGCCTTCTACTTTTACATACCAAATATCTTTTAGACAAGAAGACTTTTTAAGTTTTTTCCCTGTATGAGTAAAACAAGCAAATTCAGAGAATTATGGTCCCCCGCCAGGGTCAAGGTCACAAAAATTGGTATTGATGGAAAGGGGTTGTCACAAGGAATACACATGTGAAATATGAAAGCAGTACCTATTACGGTTCAGAAGTTATGACCAAGGTTAAAGTTTTTGTGACAGCGTGACTGACGGACGGACGGACTGACGAATGATAACTAATAGTCCCCACGCTTTCGCTAAAGCGGGGGACAACAAGTGACCCCTGGGGAGGGGTCAATTTTGGCCCCATGGCTATAATTTGAACAATCGAGATAGAGGTCCACTAGATGCTGCTGCATACCAAATATCAAAGGCTTGGGCCTTCTACTTTTGGACAAGAAGAATTTTTTTAAGTTTTTCCCCTATCTAAGTCAAACAAGTGACCCCCAGGGGAGGGGTCATTTTTGACCCCAGGGCTATAATTTGAACAATCTTGGTAGAGGTCCACTAGATGATGCTACTTACCAAATATGAAAGACCTGGGCCCTCTACTTTTAGACAAGAAGTTTTTCCCTATATGAGTCTATTTAAACAAGCAAATTCATGAAATTTATATCCCCCACTTGCAGGAAAGTTTGAAAAAAAAAACGGTTCACACTTGTGGCAGTTATTGTACAGAAACGAAGTGTGACAGACAGACAGACAGACAGACGGACAAACCCAAATTAATAACCCCCTTTTTTCTTCGACAGAAGGTCAAAAAGTCATGGTGAAGGTCCAAAGACAATGATGATGTTTGATGGTAAAATTGTACACATGGTGCAAATTTTGTTGCTGTAGCTTTATAAACAAGTTTCATGAAATTCTACAAGCTAGTTACTGAGAAATGGCTGCTGACGTGGATTTTTCAATATATCAAGGGCATTAACTCTAAGGAAAATTGACCAATCCAAAAAAACAATGGACGGGCATCATCCCAGTATGCTGGTTCATATTTATTTCAAGTTTCATGAAATTCTACCAGCTAGTTACTGAGAAATGGCTGCGGACTTGGATTTTTCAATATATCAAGGGCAATAACTCGAAGTAAAATTGACCAATCCAAAAAAAACAATGGACGGGCATCATCCCAGTATGCTGGTTCATATTTATTTCAAGTTTCATGAAATTCTACCAGCTAGTTACTGAGAAATGGCTGCGGACGGACGTGACACGACGAACGCACAGACAAAGCCATTTCAATATCCCCCTCCTTTTTTCTTCGAAAAAGCGGGGGATAACAATAGACCCCAGGGGAAGGGTCATTTTGACCCCAGAGCTATAATTTGAATAATCTTGGTAGTGGTCCACTAGATGATGCTACATACCCAATATCAAAGGCCTGGGCCCTCTCCTTTGTGACTAGAAGATTTTTAAAGTTTTTCCCCTATATGAGTCATGTAAAACAAGTGACCCCCAGAATGGGGTCATTTCTTACCCCCAGGGCTATAATTTGAACAATCTTGGTAGAGGTCCACTAGACGATGCTACATACCAAATATCAAAGGCTGAGGCCCTCTTCTTTTAGATTTTTTCCCCTATATGAGTCTATTAGGTAAAACAATAGACCCCAGGGGAGGGGTCATTTTTGACCCCAGGGCTATAATTTGAACAATCTTGGTAGAAGTCACAAAAGCTAACCTTGCACTTTGTGCATAGGTGAGCTAATAAAGGCTTCTACAGCTAACCTGTTAATTGTCAGCCTTAACTGATCAGAGAGAAAACACAGATTGGCATAGTTAAAATGGGGTCCTATCTTATAAGTGAGTAGCTTATACGAGTAAATACAGAAAGTGTGAAAAACATGGCACTTATTTATTTTGCCGATTCTTTGTGTATAATCAAACAATTATGGTTGGCTTTACAATATAATTTAAACTATAGCAATTTTAAAACAAGTTAATGTCGTATTGCAAGCAATGCAAGAGCCCTACCGGACCATTGACCTGTAACAAGGCACATTCCTATCAAACAGTAATCATTTTGACCTATAAGTGTGACCTTGACCTTTGAGGTACAGGCCTGTGTCTTGTGTGCCACATATCACCTCATCATGGTGAACATGTGTGCCCAGTAACTTGGGAATCCTATAAAACGGTACTCATTTTGACCTTTGAGGTACAGGCCTGGGTTTAGTGTGTGACACGCCACCTAATCATGGTGAACATGTTTACATTGTAACTTGGGAATCCTACGATGTATGGTTGAGTTGGGAGCAAGACAAGGTAATCCCATCCAAACAGTACTCATTTTGACCTTTGACCTCTAAGTGTGACCTTACCCTTTGAGGTACAGGCCTGGGTCATGGTGAACATGTGTGTTTTGTAAATTGGGAATCCTATGATGCATGGTTGAGATGCGGGCCGGACAAGATCCAGTCCTATCAAACTACTCATGTTAACCTTTGACCTCTTAGTGATCCTTGACATTTGAGATACAGGTCTGGGTCTTGAGAGTGACACGCAACCTCATCATGATGAACGTTTGCGCCAAGTTTCATGGAAATCCTATGGATGGTTAAGATGCCGGCCGGACAAGGTAGTCATATCAAACAGTACTCATTTTGACCTTTGACCTCTAAGTGTGACCTTGACATTTAAGGTACAGGCCTGGGTCTAGTGTCTGACACGCTGCCTCATCATGGTGAATGTTTGTGCCAAGTTTCTTGGAAATCCTATGATGGATGGTTAAGATGCGGGCCGGACAAGGTACATTCCTATCAAACGGTACTTATTTTAACCTTTAACCTCTAAGTGTGATCTTTACATTTGAGGGACAGGCCTAGGTCTTGTGCATGACACGCCGACTTATCATGGTGAACGTTTGTGCCAAGTTTCTTGGAAATCTTACGATGGATGGTTAAGATACGGGACAGACAAGGTAAGCCTATCAAACAGTACTCATTTTGACCTTGACATTTGAGATACAGGCCTGGGTCTTGCGTGCGACACGCCGCCTCATCATGGTGAACGTTTGTGCCAAGTTTCTTTCAAATCCTATGATGCATGGTTAAGATGTTGGCCGGACAAGGTTAGGTGGGACTGACAGACAGACAGACGGAATCTATAGGGGACTAATAAATACCCACAAACAACAAACTGGCAGCAGACAACTTTGAAAACATCGAGGGGGTCAGAAAGTGTCTGCATGTGGTAAAGGGCGGTTTATATCCTTTGGAAGACATTTGATGTCTCTCACAAGGGAAAAATGTTAGGATTATGACTCAATCAATAATAGCACTGCAAGCGAATGCCAACGTCTGCTTTAACTGAATAATTACTAAAGCCAGATTTATATGACTTGATATAAACATGCATATTGTTCCTAGGAACATGTGTACCAAGTGTTTTGAGTAATGAGTTAAGATTAAAGTTTTGTGACAATGCCGACGACGAGGCCAAGGGTATCAAAATACCCTGATTTTTCTTCTTTGAAAAACAGACAAGCTAATTAAACCTTTCCCTCATACGACAATTTGAACTTATTTTGTCAAAACATAGAAAATCTCCATAGTTGAATGGATAACCTATGACAATAAGTGGAAAACATTGTGGCAAAAGGAGAAATTGCACGTTTTGTGCAATTTCTTCTTTTGTCACTATGTTTTCAAAAAGCCGTCTGCTGCAGAGGCGTCAGAAAGCATCTATATGAGGGAAAGGGTTAAAGAATAATTTCACTAACTCCCTAAGTAAATAGATTTTACATGATTAAAAATTAAGTACCGGTAGGTTGACACAAGTTCAAATGTTTTTATAATAAAATTCTACTAGTCCAATTTATACATGACTGAAATGTTAGTAAAAACAACAACAACAGCAAAAAGAAAAACAAAATATGAAAGTAAGTGGCTATCTAAATTAATGGTTAACTAAACGGAAGATCATTCATATAACTGGTTATTAATGTCCGTTACCCTTTGCATCCCTTATAATTAGTAGCATGCTATTAAGATTAAATGTATTTTGAAAATTGATAAGCAAATAACATATTACAATTAATAACTACAGGGTAAAATATGCTATACAGACTACATGAAGTTAAATAGGATGCCAGCAATACTCATTTCAACACTTCTTTTTCTGTTATCCCGATTTAGTTTCAACACCTCTACAGGAGAGGAGCACATTCAACCCTTTCCCTCATACGACAATTCTGCAGCAGAAGACCGTGAACATATTTTGTCAAAAAATAGAAAATCTCTATAATTGAATGGATAACCTACGACTAAAAGTTGAAAACATTGTGTCAGAAAGCGTCTTTATGAGGGAAAGGGTTAAACCATTTCCCAAATGCAGACGCTTTCCGACACCTCTGAAGCAGACTACTTTTGAAATCATTGTTGCAAAAGAAGAAATTGCCATTATGAGCAATGTCTTCCTTTTAACCACTATGGTTTCAACTGTATTTAATAATTAGTCTTTTATTTATAGATGCAGTCCGCTGAATAAACAGTTGCTTTTTTGAGCAATTTCTTCTTTTGTCACTATGTTTTCAAAAAGCAGTCTGCTGCAGAGGCATCAGAAAGTGTCTATATGAGGTGAAGGGTTAAGATTTTCTGACCAGTGAATTTTTAAAGTTAATTTTGTTGAAGGTCTAAGATGTTTTCAAAGTCATCTGATGCATACTTATTCTATGTTGGGAAAGTCTAAACATTTGGGGAATGGAATAGGAGGAACTGCTCAAACAAGGATTTATATTTTGAAGAAGCACCAAGAGAAAAATCCTTAACCCTTTCCCTCATACGACAATTCTGCAGCAGACGACTTTAAACATATTTTGTCAAAAATTAGAAAATCTCTATAATTGAATGGATAACCTATGACTAAAAGTGGAAAACATTGTGGCAAAAGGATAAATAGCTTGTTTTGAGCAATTTCTTCTTTTGTCACAATGTTTTCAAAAAGTTGTCTGCTGTAGAGGCTTCAGAAAGCCATTATATGAGGGAAAGGGTTACAGCAATTACAACATACTTTTGGAGATACATACATCACAAAAGAGACACAAAACACATTCTTTAAGAATTACCTGATCTCCCTTACTGCCACTCAACCTCTTGAAGATTCCTCTCGACTTCTCTTTTTTGGCAGTTGACTGCAGGGATAAATTGGTAGTAGATGAATACCTGTTGAAAGTATAAGGGACATACTACAAGTATAGACTAAACATGTCAGCACATACCAAAACCTACAACCATTTTAGGACAGTAACATCTTTTTAAACATAGGTTTTTCCCATCAACTCTTTCCACCGAATAGGTGCTTGCTGACGCCTCTGCAGCAGAAGAATTTTGAAAACGTCATGGTAAAAGGACAGATTGCACTACATTTGCTACAATGTTTTCAACTATTATTTAATATTAAACGGTCATCTGTTGTAATTTTCTGTATTTTTCCTGAATTGTTTTCAACGTCGTCCACTGTAGATTTGTTGTATGTGGGAAAGGGCTAAACTTGTTTCCCCGTCTTTTTCCTTACAGATTCTCCAAACACAGTACCTGGTGATGATAATATGTCTGCTTTGAAAACATCTAAAGGAAAGAAGTGACGTATCTGAACTATCAAGTATCATTTGGATAGAATTTGAAATATTAAACATGAATTATTGAAATTTCCGTTGTTAAGTTACTTAAAACAGATTTGCACTTCCATTCTTCTGAAGTTTTCTTTTTAAAAGAATGCTTAAGAGTGATGAAACTGATCTGTCTCAACAATAACATCCATCGTAATATCACAAAAAGAGGAATATAACATCCTAGATCAACATGCACTCAGGGCTGTACAAATCCCATAGCCCGACGCCCGGGACAAGTCATAAATCGCATCGGGCAAGTCGCTAATTGCAACATCTCAGTCCCGGACAAGTGGCATTTTCCAAAAATCCACGTCCCATTATATCAACCCATTTACGTAACAGTGAATGTAAATTATTGTGTCTGGTAGCCCGGCTTAATTACTAACACACATGTCTGTCGTGTATAAATTTGACTGTATGTTACATGGGAAAAACCACTCGCGCGTGACCATAACAAATCAATAACAGTAGGCGGAGTTACCCACCTGTCATATCGAGTGATTTCAGCCAACCGAATCGCGTCAGTAATAGTGGATTAACGTGGTATATATATCCAATAAGGCGGTCCAATCATAAGTGACAATTGTTCCTTGGGGCTGTGTTATTTCATAAAAGCTAGGGAATTACCTATGGATCGGTCTCATTAAAATATTCCCTTAAATGTATTTTGATCCATATTTCTACTTTCGGTATGCGATGTTTGCAAACTGGTGCAAACCGGTTCAGAAAGACTTGTAAGAAATTTTCGCCATGCAGAAGTTAATAAAATAAATTCGATCTAAATTAAAGACAATACGACAACTGCTCAAAATTATCTTGCCGTTTATCAATTTGAAATACCTTCAAGATCAACATAATATTCGTAATATCAGGGACACAAAGAAAATTGTTTTGAATGAAATATATAAATGATTCCCCCCGAGTATGATAATTGCCCAATCACGGCTTTGTTTACCAAAATTAATTAGCATAAATGGCGGGGAAAAAAATCATATGACTTAATAGTTGCGATTTCATTGGGTGAATGACATTCGCGACCTGACGCGACCTGACGCGCCCGATGTTTACATTCAACGCTGTTTACCGATTTCTAATTCTCAAAGTAGGGAACCATGATTAACATGGCGCAATCATCAAAATGGCGGCTATGCTGCGAATAATACCGCAACACCAATCTGACTAAAGTACACGATCTGACTAAATGTAAATGCGTAGCGTTAATAGGAGATGATTAGATTGACCGCAACACATGAAACAAATTTAACGTTTTGTTGTCTTTCATTTTTTTTGACAAGATTTTTTGATTTAATAACTACATTGAACTTGATAAATTTGACTTTTGGTTAATAAAATTGAATTTATCAATGTCTTTCTTTGTAAAACTGACCCTGGTATCGAACACTGCCCTGTTTCGGTGAGGGACCTAAATCGGTGACCTTATTATTTTGTTATCTTCAATTTGAAGTGCTATTGCATCATTTGACTATGTTGTCTCAAGTTTAACATTTATGTCAATAGCTTTTGAATCTTTTGTAAATATGGATAAAATACATACATTTTATGCAGAATATTTCAAATAACCTAGTGAAAAATAATCTCTTTTCCAAATTTCATTTTTTTTAACTGAATGCTGCACTACAGGTCTTTTGCAATAATGTTATTTGAATTGGTCACTACCCTTAAATCATGTACAGTGTGTGCTCTTAATGTTATCTTTATACAGAACTAGAAAATAACCCACTAAAAAACAAATAAAACACTCAAGAAACCGCGATCCGGGCTACCACACAATTCTTAAATTTGTCGCATGTTAAACTTGGTTTGAAGAAAAGTGGGACAAGTGAGAATCTTAGCAGGACAAGTGGCATTCTGAAAGTCACTTGTCCTGGACAAGTGGCTGAATTTTTTTTTTGTACAGCCCTGGCACTACAAATAACCTTTTATATCTTGAATATGAATATATATACAATATTATCCATTTTATAACAAGGCTTAACGATTACAACATGAATGCTATTTCATCAATGATTAACCCATTCCTACATACAACAAATCTGGGAGGGGCTATTTTGCATGGCATGTCAAGGGCCATGGAACCTTGCAAAGCGGCTTCTCACAGGATTCCAACATTCCAAAATGTTCATTCATTGCTTTGTCTATGGCATGCACCATTGATAAAATTATTTATAGGGGAGAGGGATGTCCTGTATTAGCGCATCCGTTGCGGAACCCATTTTTAGACCTTTGATAATTCTGGAGGAAGGATGGATATTTTGTTGGATTTGGAGAAAGTTTGGAAGGAATCAATGAATTAATAAATAAAAGCTTAATAAGAGTATGTACTGTTGTGGACTGGAATAAAAACGGCACATGTTATGATTGCATACTAATTACACATATTTCGTGAGTGCAACTGCACAAAAGTTTTATGATCACTATGCAATCCACCATAATTGCGTCCAAATATCTCCACAATCATAGTATTAATAATATGTATTTGTGTTATTGTTTTAATGTGTACAGTTGTTATTTCTTTCATGTTTTGTCATTTTCTTTTGTCGGCATCCTGAAATAAACAGTATACTGTACTTTATGATTGTACAGTACTGAGCTGAAATATCTTTAAGTAGCTACCTTCAACATAGACTATTCAGCCAACTGTTGGAAGACAAATGACACTTGTCACATTTACTTTTGACAGAATAAATGGCTGAGCTGGGTTTTGAACTAACAACCCCTAAACTGAAAGCCCTTGATATTATCTACTGAGCTCCTTATCCTTATCACACAGATTTTTTTTTTTTTTTGAAAAGGTGTCTGCTTCATGGTGCCAAATAGTAATTAGATCATGGAAAGGGTTAGTTTAGTTTTGTCTTTATATCTTTTCTACCAGATGGACCAAGTCACGACACTGTATCATGTTGTCCATTAACAGAAATAGGAATCGAATTTAAACATGAACTGTTTCTATCAGATAACATGACTTCACCCCCTTGATATGTTAGATATACATTATATATTAGTCATGAATATATTGATATACTATGCAATATAGTTGTTTACATATATTTTGAATGGTAAAAAAAAGAGTTATTTATCATACCCATACATAGCATTTTAAAAACTAATCTATCAATCCAAGGAATCTGCACCCCCCCAAAAAAGCAAGATAAATAAATATATAGCATAAACCAGCATAGCATTAACGCTTTCCCACATACAACAAATCTGCAGCAGACTACTTCGAACAGATGTAGTAAACACATGAACTCTAAGATTGAAAGAGCAATTATTGAATAAAGCTGAAAACATTGTGGCAAAAGGAGAAATTGCTCATAATGAGCAAGTTTTCCTTTGTCCATATTATTTTTAAAAGTCATCTGCTGCTGAGGTGTAAGAAAGCGTCTATGTGGAAGGGATTAATAAAGAAGTTGGATTACTTGTATATAGCACTAAAGAGCAGTGTATTAATTTAGCCGTTCCCTCATAGACGCTTTCTGACGCAGACAGCTTTTTAAAAACATAGTGACAAAAGAAGAAATTGCTTAAAACAAGCAATTTCTTTGTTTGTCACGTTGTTTTCCACTTTTAGTCATAGGCTATCCATTCAATTATAGAGATTTTCTAGTTTTTGACAAAATATGTTCATAAATAAGTCGTCTGCTGCAGAATTGTTGTATGAGGGAAAGGGTTAAAAAGTTGGATTTCAAGAGTGTTTGAAGGAAAACATGTGTCTTCTGCCAGTAGGACAAAGTGCCATCATGAAAGACGACAGACAGACAAACAGACAATGGAGCAGGAATCCCTGTGTCATGGTAAGACAAAAATAACTATACCTCTTCTTCTTAGTTGTGCTTGCAGGACTAAAGAGGGAAATTTTCTTCCTTGGCGTCTTCATGCTGTGTCTCGGTGTACACTGGTTTGGACGGGGAGGCATACTTGGGGTCTCCAGATAGCCCTTTTTGACACCTGAAATTTACAAGAACGTGAATATTTATAGTATTAGTACTTTTTTTTTAGGTTTTCATAGCATCAAAATGACTTTCAAAGGATTTGACAGACTTCTTCAAAATACCTACATTTACAGTTAAGTTTGTATTAAGGATGTCAATTTTGTGTGACAAATTGACAATAACAAATTTGAAACACAACTGTGTATATATTTTATCTATTCGGGGTAATCGTTACTTGAATTATGAACCGTCCCTAGTTTGTATGATGTACAAAGTTATCTGTTTTGAAAATGTCTCTCTGGAGAAAAAAGTTTCATCTAAGAACTTCTTTGAAATGGAGTAAACTCATTGAAGAAAATGCAAAATGGACTTAGTATAAGCAATTTGCCATTTTTTGACACTATTCTAAAAAGTGACCTATACGAGGGACAATGATTACCATTTTAAAATACTTACTAGGGATTTGATCGAGTATCGATATAAGTATTCAGGTACTCTTCCGATTGGAAATGAGTTCACATGTTCATCAAAAAGTTTTGTCTCTCGTAATATTCTGGCCATCATCAACTTACTTTCTATTGTCTTAAATAAGTACCAATATGCGCTTGTCTTGGCACCAAATAATTCAACAATTACAACCAGAAATTGTATTCGCAAACATCCAAACGTTTGGTGCAGACTTTCATACGATTTTTAAGGCGCAAAAATAAAGCAAAACCAACAGATATTTGTAAACAAATAGCCATGATAAACAGCATTAGGCTCAATAAATATTAATATCACCTATTAAAATAAGAAATATAGACCAATAATTAGAAGTGGTTTGTACTTTCGGTTTAAAAATTTTCATGACTAAAAATATACAAGAAAAAGGGCCACTTTCGTTAAAAAGGAAACCTAGATCTCACAATGTTTTATAATTAATGCGATCCCATTTCAATCGAATAAATAAGAATGATAGAAGATAGTTCTAATGATTTGACGAACAAGTTATTATTCAATAATTGTAATGAGTATTTTTACAACTATCCAATTAAAACGCGATGATGATTACGACAAAGGTGTGAACTTTTTTAATATTGTTGCAAATTGACTAGAGTTAACATTCAAATCGCTACCTGTTTGTCACGTTGATCTTCATTGACTCGTGATTGCAATCAAGTTGCCATTTTAAAGGGATTAAAATAGATCAGAGAGTGAACAACCAATTCATTAATTTTTAAGTTTTATTCATTTACTTTTAACAGATGAAAAACAGAAACAAAAGGGCCATGTGGCCCTGGATCGCTCACCTGAGAATGGCATTTTAAGACTTCACTCTTTCAGCGCCAATGGCAATATCATCAAGACAAACTTTCTGACATTTGGCCTAGATATCTTCGAGGCAAATATTCTGACAAAGATTCAAAATGACCCATAATTGAACTTGGCCTAGATATCATCAAGACAAACTTTCTAACAAAGTTTCAACATGCTCAAGTTTAAAATGCGGCTTTTAGAGTGTTAACAAGATTTTCCTTAAATTAAGCCTAGTAACCTAGTTTTTGACCAAACATGACCTATATTCGATCTTGGCCTAGAAATCACTAAGACAAATATTCTGACAAAGTTTGGCTTCCAGAGTGTTTACAAGATTGTTCATAAATTTGACCAAGTGACCTAGTTTTTGACCGGACATGACCCAGTTTCGAACTTGGCCTAGAAATCACTAAGACAAACATTCTGACAAAGTTTCACCATGCTCAAGCCAAAAATGTAGTTTTTAACCATTCGAACTTGGCCTAGATATCACTTAGACAAACATTCTGACAAAGTTTCAACATGCTCAAGCCAAAAATGTGGCTTCCAAAGTGTTAACAAGATTTTCCTTAAATTTGACTTAGTGACCTAGTTTTTGACCGGACATGACCCAGTTTCGAAATAAATTTGCCTAGATATCACTAAGACAGACATTCTGACAAAGTTTCAACATGCTCAAGCCAAAAATGTGGCTTGACCCAGTTTCGAAATAAATTTGCCTAGATATCACTAAGACAGACATTCTGACCAAGTTTCAACATGCTCAAGCCAAAAATGTGGCTTCCAGAGTGTTAACAAGATTTTCTTTAAATTTGACCTAGTGACCTAGTTTTTGACCCCACATGACCCAGTTTCGAACTTGGCCGAGAGTTGATGGAGATATATGTTCTGATAAACTTTCATAAAGATTGGATGCAAGATATTGCCTCTAGAGTGTTAACAAGCAAATGTTGACGACGGATGACGAACGACGAACAAAATGCGATCACAATAACTCACCTTGAGCACTACGTGCTCTGGTGAGCTAAAAATGGCGAAATTATAATCGAGTACTCCAATATACTTATTTTGATAACCGGTACTCGGACGTTTGAACGAGTACTCGGGTACCCGGTCCCATCTCTAATACTTACTATTAAGATCCAATCTCTTTACCCCTGTAGCTGGTGTAAATGGAGTACTCGCCAAGGCAGAGTGTTGGGGCAGTTGATTCAAAATGGCTTGTCTGTAGGGAGACAAAATTGAACACAATTTTTTTCTTGGCATTACACATTTGATAGTTTTCCAATTTTGTTTAACCCTTTTCCACATATAGAGCTTTCTGACTCCTCTGCAGCAGACGACTTCTGAAAACACTGTTTTCAATTTTTTTCAGTAAATATACCCACCTTTATAGGGATTTTTTATATTCTTGTTCAGCTGTTTCCAAAGTTGTGTGCTGCAGATTTGTTGTATATGGCAAAGAGTAAAACAGGTTTATTTAAAGATCTCCCAATGGAATAAAATTTACCCACACCTGGTTCAGTTTTAAAAAAAAATGTCTCACAATGGCTCGTGCCTTCACAGGATCAGCTAGTGAAGAAGGAGGATGCTTTAGGTTAAGATGTCGGCTGGACAAGGTTTGGACAGACAGACGCCAACATGCATGAACATACCCCATACCACCATTGCGACTTCTATGCCGAGGTCACTGCAAGCTAGCTTGACAAAAATCACCATAAATACATGTAAGGGTTAAATTATTAAAAAAAGTTGAAAACATTGTGGCATAAGGAGAAATTGCCCATGAACAATTGCTCCCTTTGCCACAATGTTTTCAAAAGTTGTCAGCTGCTGAGGCATCGGAAAGCATTTATATGTCGAAAAGCGTTTAAACTCTCTTTGTCCTGTTTTCTACTGTATGCCGGGCCCCTGTAGCTCAGTCAGTAGCGACATGGGCTGTCAATACAGGGGTTGTGAGTTCGAACCCCAGCTTAGCCAACATTCTTTCTGTTTTATAGTTTTATAAAAGTCTATGCGACAAGCATCATTCATCTTCCACCAGTTGCTTTCAAAGACTGTTGTTAGGAGTATTGTAGTGACAAAACCAGGAAACACATGGGTAGGTCTATGAACTGGCCGCCGTTATATAACTGAAAAATTGTTGAAACCGGCTGTATCATTATCATGTTAAACAACAGGATACATGATAAAATAGACATGGGATACCATAAAACATACTTTTTTGAAGCTGAGAAAGCCCTTCCTTCTGTACCAGGTCCTTTTTTCTTTCGTCTGACAACAGGTGTGGCATCTGTAAGTGATGCCTGATGCACTGATGATCGTTTGCTGGTATCCTCTGAATTCTCATTACCATGTGTATGACTAGAGTTGACATGACTGTTATAACTGGTCTGACTTAAAGCACTGACGTTTGTCTTACCATCTGTACTACGCCTCCATTTCGTGATACTTTGAGCTATACTACTGACAAACCCTGTCAAAAAAAGAAACCCATATTAACCATAAAATCCCATCTCTTGTCAATCCTCCTGCAAAACATGATAACATATGACTGGCTGGTTTCAATTTATGAACTTCAGCAAATTAAATTCTGCAGATGTATAGCTGAGGATTAACTGAGATTTGTTTTCAAGAATACAGAATGTCTTTACAACATGGCAGATGACAAACAGATTTCTTACCTTCGATTTTTTTCTCTAGACAACTAATCTTATCTCTTTGAGAACAAATAGAGCTTATGGAAAAGTCTGCAAGATTAAACTCTCCTCAGTTATCAATGTTTTCAACATTTATAAAATAAAGCCAACTTTTTATGGTGAACAGTGAATTGCCTGTTTTCCAATGATGAATAATGTATGCCAGTCCAGTGACTCTTTGTGTTAAGAATAACGGATCCAATTCACAATTTTATCACAGCTATCAATTAATGAATGCTAAACCTAGCAACGCCAATACTGTAATAGTTAAAATATTTTTAGTTACACTTGAATGCAAAAGAAACAGCTAACCTATTTGTCGCAAGATGTAGTTACAAAAAAAATACCATTGTTTCGTGCTAAATCATTTTGATTATCTTTACATATATATCTTGGTAGAGGGTCACCTAAGGAACATTTGTGCCAAATTAATTTTAAATAGGGCCAGTTCTTTTTTTTCCTTGACGGTTCTCCTTTTCAGTCTGCAAAGTTATGGTCCAGGCCAAATACTTTTGGTTGAGAAAGTGAAAAGTTTCTCCTTGGTCAGTGTAATTCTATATGAAACTATAAAATAACCAAACATTAACGATTATGAGACTAGTCATTTTTTAAGGTAATTTCAATGACTGCCCCTTTTCAAAGGCAAATTTAAAAAAAAATATCCTATAATGTTTAAAACATTGTGGCTAAAGGAGAAATAGCTCACTATGAGTATTTTCACCTTTTTCCACAATAATTTCTCCTTCAGAGAAATCAGACAGTGTCTATATATGGGAAAGGGTTAAATATTATTCATCAAGAATGACACATTACCTTGAAAAGATCCACTGCGTTTCCTTTTCTTATCCTTCCTTTTCTTTTCGTGAGTATCCTCTAGATTATCTTCACTTGCATCTAATTCATCGTCGGTACTGAACACTTCAGACATAAAGGCTGTGTTCTCCACAAGGTCCAGGCTTACCATACCAACCTCATCCGCATGCTTTATTAACATATCAACAACAGAGGTCTGCACCTGAAATGTATTTAGGAAATAGATTGAAAAACAATATCAAAATTATTTGGTGAATAGTCTGGTATCACATGTATCAAATAACATTTATAATCAAATCTTTAAAATATCTGCAGTTAAATATTGAAAATATTGATGGAAATGGAGAAATTGTTCTGTAACTTGTTCTCTTTTTTCATACACATTACATCTGAACTATTATGTGATCACATTTGAATGTATGTTTTTAACAGATCAAAATAATTTGAACAATCTTGGTAGAGGGTCACCCAAGGAACATGTGTCAAATTATTTCCAAATCAGGCCAGTACTTTCAGGAATGAAGATTTTTGAATTTTAATTCCTGATTACTGACCAAACACGGTGTTCCAATAAATATGTACGTCCATTCAGAAACATCAAAGTGCAAACAAACAAATTGTTAAAGATCGTCCCTCTTTAATCGGTAATAACAACAACGGTCAATCATTTATCACACTAATTTGTCTGATATATTGATAAAAACGTGTGTAAAACAACAGTCGCTTAACCTTCACATTGTCAAATATCAAGACTGGTTACCTGTTAAAGTTATTGCGAGTCGCATACACAGAGATGAAACGGTCAATAGAATGCTTATATCGCTTTAAATATACGCTGCTTAGAGCATTTATAAAACAAAATGGCGGCTAGCCGAGAATTTTCTTTCTCAAATTCTTTTTTTCTTGCGCCACTATTTCTTCGCAATTGGTGACTTTGGCGACCGAAAGCGGAGGCCCTGATTTTTTACTACATACATATAAGTCAACTAAGCTCTATCCCCTGATGGCTATGTTTTTCAAGATAGAATAATTTGAACAATCTTGGAAAATGGTTACCTAAGGAACCTTTGTTAAAAATTATTTTCAAATCAGGCCAGTACTTTTGTACAAGCAGATTTCTTTAAAGCTATCACCATATATTCATAAAAGGAAAACAAGCCAAGGGATCAGAATTATTTGTGCCAAATTATTTTCAAATCTGGTCAGTACTTTTTAACAAGATGATTTTTGTTAAAGTTGTTACTATGAGTGCTTTCATTAAGCAAAATTTTAAGAAAAAACATAAATAAATTTTAACCCAAAGGTTTTTGGAAATAAATATTTAAGTTGACCTGAGGAAACTTGTTTAAAATTGATAATTAGTATAATGCAATAATACCTTAGTTGAGTTCTTGTTGCCTTATACAATCAATCAAATTGGGTGACTCTAATTGGATTGAAAGTTTGTCTTTAATCGTATTATAACGACAATTTATAAAACCTGGGATTTTATGAGGTAATGAGGTACAGTACTGACAAATTGTGGTGGAACAAGACAAGCAATTTCAAGAAGAATTTGCATATTTTCTTTTCATTTTACCCCCTTTCTGATGATGCACCATGCACGGTGGCCATCAATGTTATCTAACCAATCAATATGTTTTGAAGAGTTTTGTAGAGTGTTACCGTATGAAGTTTTGTCAAATTAAATTGAAATCAGACAAGCACTTTCAGGGGAAAATAATTTGAAAGTGTTATCATTCTATCCTTTTTCTGATTCAACCTGGTTACCATGTTGTCAACGACTCAATATTATTACGCATATATATGCATTTCTGCTTAAGGTTCTTGAAATCAGACAAGCAGATTTTGAAGATTATTTGTTCTATGTGGGTTCTACACTGTTTTCAATGTCATTTCAGACACATCATCTCAGTAACAAAAGATTTATTCATGATCCCTAGGTGACAAAACAGTATTAGGCCAGGTGTTGTGCCTTTCAAAATGGCACCGGATTCAGGAGATTGATTTTAAAATTTTGGTATTTTATCGCCTTTTTGATGCTTCAGTTTTACATAGAATATAAATACTTGAATAATTTTGAAGAGTAACTTCAAAGTAATATTCCCCAGAAAGTCTAGGAGATGTCAATTGAAGTTTAAGGTTAATGAGATTCAATCAACAGAGTGGCTCAGGTGATCTTAAAAAGTGTGACCAAAAAGATAAACATTTGGATTTACTGTCAGACAACACAAAAATGGAGATAACTATTAATAAACAGCAAAACTGCAGCAGACGACTTTGAAAACACCTTGGCAAAAACATAGAAAGGTCCATAAATGTAAGTATAATTACTGAAAAGAGTTGAAAACATTATGGCAAAAGAATAAATTTCTTGTTTTGAGCAATTTCTACTTTTGTCACAATGTTTTCAAAAGTCGTCTTCTGCAGAGGCATCAGGAAGCGTCTCTATGTGGGAAAGGGCTAAGTAAGAAATGTATACCTGAAGTAGTTTCTCTTCACAGGATTTCATGGTTTCACTTTTACTATTAACATGCATGATGTTTGGGGCTAAAACAACTGCGAGGTTTGTACTGTCCATTTTGTTACTGCTACAGTGTTGGGCGATACATGACAACAACTTCATGGTAAATCTTAGTGTACTTATGTGCTCTCCTGGTAACAGGAGGCATAGCAACAGTATTGCCTTCTTTGAGATCTCCTCATCTTCCATCTGGTAGCACCGTACAAATGTATCATGGTATGTACTTGTAAATAATGGCTCTGGAAGCTCTCGGAAGAATTGTTTGACCAGTGCTGTGACATCATGAACATTGGCTCCGACCAACCCTTTCCCACAGTCTAGCTGTTGCTGTTAAAAAAAGTGATATATATGTGTAATACTTTAAGAGTAATACGAGATTTCTGTCAAACAAACTGACACATGATGGAGAAGTGATCTCCGTGTCATCCTGCCAAAGCAAGCAACACAAAAAGAGAAATATACCTTTGCTTGAACAATTAACATACTTATATATAAATGAACACTTTCCTTGATACTGATGTATGTGGACACAGCTGTTTATAAGCTAATGATATTTGAAAACAGCGTGAGATAAGAACAAATTGCTTGATACAATTTTATTTATTTTTTTAATAATGTTTTCAGCTTTCAGTGTTCTTTTTGGTTGTTTTGTGACCAGGGCCAGGGCCCTTTCAATTGTGAAAATAATGACATGTAAAATGTAATGAAGGCAGATTTAGTGAAATTTTATTAACTATCGGGAAAAAGGACAAAAATGAGACTTTCACCAATGCCATTATTATCTGAGCCAATTTGAAAGATTGAGCCAGTGGCTCAAATGGCGAACGACAGTGTGAGACTTGAATTTAGGCCTTCTTTTGTGAAAAAAAAGAGTAGTCTTTTGATTGTGAGACGTCCAATTTTCGGCCCCAATTTGGGTTTTTAAAAAACACTGGATTTGCATCAAAATTATCAAGCTTAAAGATGTAACATTTTATTTCACAAAGGCATTAGTTTGGCATTTGCAAATAATAAACAAGAGCACCTGGACTGATAGAAAACAGAAAAAAAGCTGAGCTGAACAAAAAACCTTAACCGGACGCCGAAGCCAGGGTCATGACAATAGCTCTCGTTTTTTCAAAAGTCGAGCTAAAAATGACATTCAAATGAGTAAATTAGTTCTTTATTTGGAATGTCTAGTTCAAAACCTTGCATGTTCTTTCCTAACAATAATGGAATTCTTTGTGCAACATGAAATATATTATTTGTTCCCAAACACATGATTCAACCTTATAAGTAATATACTTTACAAAGATCTGCCAAATGATTTATCACCAGGCAACATTTACCCCCATGCTATAATAAATGAATGTATATTATTTTATGGCGCATCGACAGCTAAGGTCATTTAGCGCGCAATTAAATTTAATTATTCATGATCCCTGGGTAAACAAACCAGTACTAGGCTAGAAAATGTGCCTTGCCCAAGGGCACTCCACCATGACCGTAGTGCCGCAACTGGAGATCGAACCGGGGACACCCGGTTTCGAAATCCCCGACGCTAACCACTCGACCACAGCGGATTCCTCCATGCTATAATGAACATCATACATCTGGACAAAAGCACTGCTGCAGTGCTATTGCTGAAAAACTGTTAAATAACAACAACAAAACGATGTGTCAGACTTACTGTTATTGTAAAAAAATACTAATGAAGGCTTAACCCTTCCCCGAATATGACAAATCCGCAGCAGATGACATCAAAAAAATCTTGGTAAACGGTAAAGATGTGGTTAACTTCTGTAATTAATTATTAAGTAATTTCTCCTTTTGCAACAATATTTTTAAAAGTCATCTGCAGTAATGACGTCAGAAATTATCAGTTTGTGAAAGGTTTAATCACTGAAATGTTGAACACATGTGTTTCTTTTTGGTATTTTATGTATAAGAAATACTGTAGAAATCACGAGTAACAGAAATTGATCTCACCCTGAGTTCTTTTTGCCTGCTCACTGCCCCGGATTTACGAAATATTCCTTCATCGTCAATATGTGTCTTTATTATCTCAGCAGCATCAACAAGAAACCTGCAACCAATCAAAATAGAGAGAAAATATATTTTGGTTCATATGTGACATTATGTTTAGACTAAACAGAAATACATTTGGTAAAAATAGAAACGCAAAGAAGTATTTGAAACATGGAAACATTGTACAAAATGATTTTATGTTTACTTGATTCTTTGGTCACCACTCCATCACATTATTCAAGAATACATTTAAATGTGATTCTTTTTTTATAGTTTTGTAACTCCATTTATATCTGTCCTTACTATGCATGGGTAGAATCTAGTTTGACGGTCCCCAGAAATGAAAATACAAAGTAGCTTCTGCGCCTGTTCACATTTTGTAAACAATGATCGCAAATGCGCATTTTATTATTATTTGGCTCCGCCCACGTCGCTATGCAAGGGGGGGGGGGGGGGGGAGGGGGGCACAGCCCTCTATATATTACATTTTCACTCACCTCAATCTTTAAATTACGAATTTTTACTTCGAAACATTGGATATTTTAGTTTTGTTACATTCAATTTATTTATTCTTTTTTCCAAACATTAAAATCGTTAACTAGTACGCATGCGCAGTGCGTGCCATCTTGTCAACCAAAATATTTTGTCTGGCCTCCATTGGAAAATGTTCACCCACACTTTCACTTACCATTTCTTGGGGACCGGCAAACTAGATGTGTTCCCTATGCATGAGCAGTTCTATCTATGACATATCTCAAACATCAGATCACTAACGAGACTGGAAAGTTTCTGAAACTATCAGAAAAAAGCCCACGCCCCCCTGGCAGCCATGTTTTCGAAAGGATCAGAATATTTTGAACCACCCTGGAAAAGGGTCACCCATGGAACGCTTCAGCCATATTATTTCTAAATCAGACCCATACTTTTCGCCTATCGCCACAATGTTGTCAACTCTATTCAATAATTTTGGCTAAATGTTTTATTTGAAATTATTTCAAAATAGGGAATTTTGTTATTATGATCAATTTCTTCTTTCCCACCATGTTTATTTGTTTTCTGCTTTACATTACAATTGATCTTCTAATGTTTCCTTCTTTGTTTTCAATGTAGAAGACTTACATTACAGGTAGCCGTGTATGAAAAGTGAACAAGCATCATTCTAGAATCTATACCAAAACTGTAATTCATTCTTTGATATAACATTTAAAATAAGACAAAAATCTAAATGAATACATTTGTATAAGAAAAAGATAAACTTACTTTGCTACATAGCCACAGTCCGGTATATAGCTGCAGTGTACAGTTGCCAGATAGTTACCAAATATAGATGACTTATTGATGTCCTAAAACAAAAGATCAATTTGTGTCACAAAATGTCATAGCCTTACCCTGCTCCAGTCACTGACTGGACCTATTTTTTTTTTCTGTTTATAACAACCTTGGCACAAGTATTCCAAATAAGAATCGTGAGCTAGGCATTCATGTTTAGTTACTCAAGCTGTGTCTCCATGAAGTCTTACTTGTTTGTATGTCTTTTTACACCACTTTCAGGGGTATTTCAGTTTTATCTAGGTGCTTCCAATGTAAATTACAGGTTGTACCGGTATACTTTATCCTGACACTAACTAATCAGGCGTAAAGCTATCCCCACATTCCAAAGAGGGAAGCCATTACTACCATTTTTATTATTGATACATATAATTTATTATTTCTCTATAGGGCAAACAAGCCCCGCTTGGCCATCATTTCATATAAATCACAATAACTTAAACAACTTTGGTAGAAGGTCACCAGGGGAATATTTGTGCCAAATTAATCTTAAATCAAGCCTTTACTTTTGGACAAGAAAATCATGATTTTTAAACACTTTACTATACAATTTAAGGAAAATGTGCCCCGCCACCCGACGGCCATGGATTTTGATGGATCGGAATAAATTTAACAATCTTGACTTGGAAGATGATGACCATCACCACAGAAATATATATATAGAATTAGTGAATTCTCAATACTTTGTTGTGCAAACAAACTAAAGACGATAATGAAAATTGTAATATCATAATCTATAATTATTATCCAATCATTGATTGTTTGAATGGTGTGTTTACGCAGCTTTCAACCATATTTTAGTTATATAACAGTTAACTGCATTTCCTGGGAAAATTGATAGTTGTACTACTACTGTACAGTACTAATGGTATTTTTTATTCTGACACCAATTTATCAGTTATAATGCTATTCCGAAAGTTATCACTACCATGTCTTAAGAATTCCTACCATTTCAGCCATATTCAAATAACATAAATATATATGAGCCGTTCCACAAGAAAACCAACATCACTCTGCGTATAAATATATCGACCCAGATCAGTAGTCGGCACAGGCTAATCCAGGCCAATACTTTCCGTTTCAGAGGGATAGAGGTTTAGTCCTGAAACAGAAAATCCACAGGGACGAAAAGTGTCTCCCTGGATAAGCCAGAGTGACATGATTATGATGATCCGGATTGATACTTTACACAGAGTCCACAAAGTTGGTTTTCTCGTGGAACGACTCATATATATATATATATTAGTCCAAGAAATTTACCGAGCAAATAATAGTTTTAAACAAAAATGTCATTGACATTTCATAATCCAAGTACCAAGAATCACAATACATGTACAGAGATTACTGCAATGCATGACTTTCCACACTTACACTCGGCTGTCAATAAATGTGTATAAATTACATATTTAAACCCATTATCTGATCTAATTTTGCACCTTCAGTCAACCCTCAAATAATTAAAATCATGTGTTCCTTTGTTTCTAGGGCGCATTAACTAACACCTGTTTGTGAAGAATCAGACAATATACAAACATGACAATATTATATAGGTTTAAACATTTTTGATAAGGACTACAGATTATGTGAAGGAATTTTAGTATTTTTATGTGGTCAGTAGACTCAGTACCAAAAGTCTGAGGCACATCATTAAAATCTATGAATTTCTTAAACTTAAAAAGTTGTAACTTAGAATGGAGAAATTTCAGAGTGTAACGAGTCAAAGTAGAATCTCAGTTGTTTTGAATATGGATGATTCATAGCCACTGCTTTTTTGGTAGTTAAACTTTGACGTGAACAACAAATAATAATCCGAAATAACTTTAAAGTTTCCTGATTTTGGTAGAGCTTCACATATTTACGAAATTTAACAAATTTCTTAAAGATTGATCTGGTTTTTTTCTAGCATTCCTCACTTGGTGAAGTTACAAATCAAGCAATGGAAGTTGACGACGACCAATCCATCTACTTCCCCCTCCGCTGACGGTGCTACCGTATTTGAACAAAGGTACGGTATTTTAATCAAATAATAGTATATAAATATTAAAAAAGTTGATACATGTATGCGATAATGGTGCTGCTGATGTGATTTGTAGACATGTAACAATTTAACCATGTATGTTTAGATTTCCCGAAACTCTGTCAGACCTTCAGACCTGACTGATAGATTCTTGAAAGGTCTGACTAAAATCCTTTCTTGTCAGCCCAAAATGTCTGACACAACAGATTGGAAGTCTGTATGTTTTATCTTCTACAGTACCCTCCTCGACATTCCGATAGCAGACAGTACACACATAACACTGTCTGCAGACCTGGGTTCTGATGAAATTGCAACAAGAGAAGGTGATTAACCAAGTGAATCTGTAGAGACCAACATAACGCAGTCACTATATCCATTGAGCTTCCAACAGCCATAGAAGACTCTCAACCCAAACGTTAACAATTACTGAGAAATATTTAAACACCAATCTAGACAATCTGTGGTGTGTCAAGTAATTATCTTCAATATTTTCACACCTAATTAACAACTGACACTTCCTTATTTATCACAAAACCACTAATTAAACACAAATTCTGCAATATAAATTATAAAGGTTGCTCAATCATTTCCGATAGGTTACGAAAGCACTGCCACCCAATGACACCGGGTAATAATTAATTTTGGCATTACTAAAAGTGCATATTTTTTTCTCACAATGAGTCATGCAGATTCGGGAGAAACTGTATCAAAAACCTACTATCGGGGCGAATCACAGAGCATTGACAATAATCTCTAAAGATCTTTAGTAAACAAACAAAAGAATAATGTCAAGGCCCAAGGGTTATCATGCACCCTTTCGTTTTACACATTATGCAGCAGCATGATGAAAAACTTATCTCGTAGGCCTTGTTAAACAGAGTTACATAAGCCGGACATATATAAATGGATTAATGGAAATTGCTCACATTTCCGTTCTTTAGCCATTTATTTTTTTGTAAATTACCTGTTGACATCTGGCAGCAGCTCGCTTCGCTTTTTTAGGTTTGGGAACTTTGATGCCTAAATCACGAAGATCGTGCCGAACAAGTGCTCGTAAGTTTTCGACATTATCCACACTGTTGATGTGCTTCATTTCGAAGAATTGTGTATAAGTTTCTAGTTTGTTATCGTTTTCGTTCACATGTTTGTTAAATTAAAGAGATCCGCCACAATCTTCAAAACTTGGAATATACAATTTTGATTGGTTGACGAGATTGACAGATGCGTCACTTCCTTTAATCGGTGCGTAGTATTAATATATCCTCGTTAATATTGTCCTTTGACAATGGTAAATTATAATCCTAGATATTTAGGACGTTACTAACACAAGCATCAGATTTGTGGTTTAACTGCAGTAACATTTCTCACTAGTTATAACCAGTATGCCTATTTTCGAATTTTGGTGTATTCGGCCCAGTTATGAATTTGGTCTGGTCTTTTTCGATTCGGCCTTTTTTTGTTATATATATTTGTTTTCGAAGTTTAGACTCGCAATAGTTTTCTTATTGATTATGATTGGAAATAATTAAAATTAGTATTATGAATGACGTTGATATGAAATAATGTTTCCGTACAATAAAATCACATTGCATTATATGATCGCGGTGTTGTATTCGAAGTTTACCAATGCGGCGATGAATATTATAACAATTCTATTGTGAAACCGAAAACATTATGAATGCGAGTAAGGATGTTTATCTGAACTATTTTTTTAGGTTATATTATGTTGTTATTTTACGATATTATTCTCAACCGGATACATAATTATAAGTTCTTAAGAACTGGATTTTTTAGCTATGGAGAAATAATGAAAAATCATATTTCCAGGTCTCCGCCTTCAACAGCCAACTTCACCAAATTCAGCTTCTCGTCACAGTAGTGGCACAATCCTGAAGAAGCCCCGGCCAGATCCCGCAGGCGCTGTCTTAGAATTCATTCGGCGGTGACAACCTAAACATTACAAACATATTTCAATATCTTTTTAATAATCTTCATTATATATATATTTCCAGTATTAATCAGATAGTTATTTACATACCATTTCCTTTTAATTATAGTAATAAATTATTGAATATTAAGAATAATAAATAGTTAATATTTCAATTGAATCTGTTCGAAATTAGGATGCTTTTGAATGTTAAATAAAATATATAGTGATCGCTATTCTAAATTACCTTCATCGTTATTGTTCGTTCGCTGCTCAATTGTCTTTGCTGTGTTTTCCTTTTGATAAGTTCTTTACATACATTTTTAGTAGGTGTAAACAACTGTACCCCTTTGATCGGCATACCGATTAAATCTGGGTTGAAAAAGACCAGGCCGAATTTATAATTGGGCCGAATAAACCCGACACCATATTTTCTCACGTGAGAACATTTCTAGTATCAAACTTTTACCTATATATTTTAAGATGAACTGCAAATACTAGACTAGTATAATTAAGGGTCTATCTAAGAAAAGCGCGGGAGCTTAAATAACATAGATATTGAGAAAATTAGGCATATGCCTCTACCCTGTAGTGAACATACATTGAAGTGCCCAGAGACATCTCTTTTACTAAATCCAGAGAATACATGTAGGCCTAGCTACTTGTAAATGTTTTATATCTGCTAAATCATAACAACTATTTATTCATTTATTTCTTGTAAATTATGATATAATCTGGACCACTGATACGTATATTAGTGGTCCTTGGTAAAATTTAAGACAAAAGATCAAATTGATATTTAGATGTATTTGATTGCATATTAATGTTGTTTTACAACAGCATTTCAGTTTCTGAGTAAGCCTAATTGTGGCATCAACTACTCATTGCTGCCATCATGTAAATCGATTTAATGTGTTTTAGCTCCACTGGCTTAAAGCTCCTGTATTTCCGCCCGCCTTACATCCCGCGTCGCTACCGACTGAGCTACCGGGGCTCGGCTTAATTGAAGGTCCTTGGATTGCAAATGTCAGAAAGGTATTGCAAAGTGCCAAACATAAAACGGGGTAAAAATATTCCCTAAAACTTAACCGGTGAACATTTTCTTATGTTAAGTGTAATTGTAGCGGGATGAATAACTAGTGGACTATGATGGCTCTAAATCACTCTCCTAAATACAATGACAAGCATCCGCATATAAGGTGAGCTAAAAAAAAAACGGTTGGTAAGGAAGTGCAAATTTGAAAAAATATTGGTAAGACAACGAGATAATTATGTTATACATCATGTATTAGGACTATATACATGTATAGGCCTTGACGTTTTGGATAACACAATCTTTTAAACGTTTAGCTTCTGTGCCAGATTTCAGCCTTGGACCGGAACCATTCGAACACGTTTGAAAAAATCTCGTCCTATGAACATTTCAGTGCAGTTTGTAAACATCCATAATGTAGACTAGAGTCGTTTGAGAGACATGTTGCATGCGGGGCATGTCGGTCACTAATCTAACCACGAAAAAAGAGGTAAAAACGCAGAATTTTATTTCAAGCAATTGAATGACAGGATTTCAAATTTACATAAATGCTGGAACCTGAGATGCATTCTGAATCTCAGTGGAGACAAAAAATAACCTCACTTTCATGTTTCCTCACAACTCACACGTATCTGAGCAAATCGATAGGAGGAATAAGATACCCCCTGTGTTTTGACAAGTGCATTTTATAGGGTGACGAAATCTCACGCTTGTGGATCCAAATTATCCATAAACGAGGAAATGCATTTGTTGTATTTTGATTTGTTGGAGGCACCAGCATGTTTTCCACGGAGAAAACCTTACAGAACACAATGTAGCTCTTAACCCTTTCCCTCATACGACAATTCTGCAGAAGACGACTTTGAACGTATTTTGTCAAAACATAGAAAATCTCCATAATTGAATGGATAACCTAGGACAAAAAGTGGAAAACATTGTGGCAAAAGGAGAAATTGCACGTTCTGTACAATTTCTTCTTTTGTCACTATGTTTTCAAAAAGCCGTCTGCTGCAGAGGCGTCAGAAAGCGTCTATATGAGGGAAAGGGTTAAAATGGAGATGAATAAAGGAGTAACTGTTGTTATAATGTAAATTCGATTATTTGTCGAATTCAAGTATACATTGAATTTAATCATTATTTATTTTACATCGATTGCGATGCAAGCTTTCAGCTTATATTAATCACGCTCGATGTCTGCTTCCTGGAGACTTAACCAGTACTCGCGCCGTTTGTTTGGAAAAATCCCGAAGTCAGGACCCGCTCATCACGGGACTCGAACCAGGTACCTCTGATACGAGAGGCCGACGCTCTACCTCTGCACCACTGACTGTCTTCCACATTTGTATACATGTGTGTAACGTGAATGGGGTGTAGGAACACATACCACTTCTACAGCCCAAGCCGGCTTTTATAGCGACGTTGGTAGAGTCGTTGGCTTTTTCACAGAGTTAAGCAACGTACATCGCAGTTAGTGCCTGGATGGATGGATAGGCTTAACTCCGTGAAGGATCCGGTGCATGTTATATATTGACTGATGCTTACATTAGTGTAAACCACGTTTCCAGTGTTCCCACTAACCTTCTACACGGGGTTATGTACACGTTAAGTATAAATAGTAATAATGTCCTTCCTTTGCATCATGACCTAAAGCAAATATGCCGTATAATAACTTTTTCCATAGGAACTTTTTTTTTTTTTTATATATATATGATAATCAATATAGTGCGAACAATTCAAATTGAAATCTTCCTAATAAATGTTTTTATACAATCGGCTTAATGATGATATATAAAAATTCAAAGTGAAATCTTCCTAATAAATGTTCTTATACAATCGGCTTAATGATGATATATATATAAATATATATATAGTGATTTACTATTGTATAAATTCATCCGATCAATTAACCCTTTCAGCGCCGAATTGTTTAAAGTAGACTCTTCCATGTTAAAACTCGGATGACTCTATTGTCATGTTCTATGATTTTTGGAATATCTTTATAACTCACAGCCAAACAATGCAGATTTCAGGTGAGACAGCTCGTTACGAGCTGACTCACCTGAATCTGTATTGTTTGCAAAAAGCTCAATATTGCCTTTGGCGCTGAAATAGTTAAGAAAGATAATTATCGATATAGGACAAATTGGCCGCGGTGAATAATTGCCCCTTTCCTACAATATTGTCTGCTCTTTTTAAAAATAAAATCGGCAAAGACTATCAACCGACAGTATAATACAACATTACTGTATTTAATGATGGAAGATCGCTTAAATAATGTATTGGTTAGCACATTTGTTTGGACAACACAGTCAGTTTCATATTCGATACTTTGCCATATCATATTTTGTATCATCCCCGGTACCCAGGCTTTTCATGAAATATATGACAAAAATTTGATTTTGTTTTCATTAACCCTTTCCCTCATATAGACGCTTTCTGACGCCTCTGCAGACGGCTTTTTGAAAACATAGTGACAAAAGAAGAAATTGCACAAAACGTGCAATTTCTGCTTTTGCCACAATGTTTTCCACATTTTGTCATAGGTTATCCATTCAATTATGGAGCTTTTATATGTTTTGACAAAATACGTTCAAAGTCGTCTGCTGCAGAATTGTCGTATGAGGGAAAGGGTTAAAACTGTATAAAGATGAAAGAATTGTGAAAAATGGAGCAATTGCTCCTTTTATCAGTTACGAAACAACCAATCGTTAATGGGTACGAAACGGTTCGGTTACGAAACGAAAAGGTTACGAAGTGACTCTACTCCACTTAAAATACCGTTTTTTGCATAAAATGTTTACACCAATCAGATGGAAATCATATTCTTATATTTGCTAAGCTATTTCGATTTGAGAGATATCGTGTACTTCAGATATTCGGAGTGGTTTTTACAAGAATTGTTTATAAAATGCTACACCTAACATTTTAACTTCCGGTAAAAACAAAACGCAAAACGCGAGTTGTTCGTTTTTGTATTTTTTGTCAAATTTTTCTCCAGTTTTGGAGTAAATACCCGACGATACGATGGGTTCTTCAAAGAAACACAAGGAAAAAGATCGTGAGCATAAAAAGAAACGAAAACACCGCTCTCGTTCTGGGTCAAGGGAGAGGGAGCCCAAACGTCGACATCGGGAAAGGGACGAGGATTTAGGCGTTGGTCCTGGACCTGGATATCAATACCAGGATTACGGTCAAGATAGAGAGGAAGGGGAAATAGAAGAGAATTATTCCTCAAGGCAATTCAAGGGAGATCCACCAGGTGACCCATTCATTTCAATTTCTTAATCTAAGTTTAAAACAAACTCCTCTACATAGGGAGGAGTATTGTTCTGGATCAGGTTTCTGTTCTCAAAGCAGTTTTATATATTTTTTGACCGTTCACATCTGAATTGAATGAGTTACATGATTTTCGCATAGGTAACTTTTATATTTAATTTTTGTCCTGTCTGGCACAAACAACACCTTTCAATTTTATTTGTAAACTGCCTCGGTCAGTTGGTGGACTGTGTACTGTAGTGCTAGAGCATCTGTCTTGGGTGCAGAAGGTCAGGGTCATACTAAAGACTTTAAAAATGGAAGAAATGGCTGTCGTTCTTGGTGCTCAGGGTTGCAGGGTTAGCATTATGACTGACTGGCTGGTGTCAGGATAAACTGGTATTTCCACCACAATATCTCTTAATACTCAATCAAACCCTATGTTGTTGGTAATCAAAATAATCTTCTCATTGAGACAATTCTTTTGAGTACCCACTACTAAGGGTTACAGTGTCAAATAAGGAATTTAGAAAAAATGTCCTTTATCTAACCTCTGAGTCTGATATTAATATGAGTATAGGTGCTACCTATTTCGGGTAAACATTTATTATATGTTGTGATCGGTGAATAATTCCCCGCGAACTGCAGTTAGCCCCTTGCTTGCAG
This sequence comes from Serripes groenlandicus, assembly GCA_031761405.1. Taxonomy (NCBI): domain Eukaryota; kingdom Metazoa; phylum Mollusca; class Bivalvia; order Cardiida; family Cardiidae; genus Serripes; species Serripes groenlandicus. The sequence goes on from JASEVX010000001.1 coordinate 23,649,335, forward strand.
CACGATCAGTTATTTACGTCAATTACGAGTCCTACTCCTACCGACCTAAGCAAAGAAAATAAAAATCATCATCAGGTTAAACTTATATTTAACTTTAAAATATAGCCAAGATTTTACATCCATGAAAATATGATGACAGGTACAACAAATAATCAAATTGCCCTCCTTAAAGTACTTCAAATAAAACGATTCCATAATTCACGGAACTACATTTGTGACAAGCCAAACTAATGTTTCCTATAATTTCTGTCCTTTTCCTTTTGGTTCATTTAGTTTAAACTTATTTATTTTACATTGATTGTGAAACAAAAAATCCCAAAGTCAGGACCCGCTCATCACGGGACTCGAACCAGGGACCTTTGATACAAGAGGCCGACGCTCTACCTCTGCACAACTAATAGAATGACGTTATATTATGACATCATATTACAGGAATTTGGATTTATAACTTCTGGAAAGTCAAAGGTCAAAAAGCCCTTACGAGTTGTTATTTGAACTCGTTTTAGAAATAGACGACGAGTGTTATTAAACGGAAATGATCACACATAAAATTACTTGTGCTCGTTCCTTTATCGAGTATGTATTATCATATTTAATTATTTTCTCTAGAAGTTTTTTTTGTTTCAATATTTTCTTTTCATCCAATCAAAACGTAGCACTGTGTAGCAGAATCGTGACTGCATCAAAAAATCCATTCTGGACACAATTTTTGGAAAGACGGTATAGCAAAATTTTGCAAAGTTCATACACATTACCTATTGACGGGAAACATCGCCGGCTTCGCCATAGATTTGTTTACCCGTATAATTATAAATTGTTGAAAGCAGCGTGAAACACCAAAAAATCAATCAATATTATTTGTAAATAGAGTGATAACTACTACATGTGCACATATAATTCATGTTAACTTGGCCTCTTTACTGATAGATTAAGTTATTTTATTTCAAACGTATATAATGTTCCTAATCCTATATATATTGAATGGGTAATACATATGACTTTATATATTTCTCTATATCATTAGATGACTGCAACTAAAATTATCTTGAGGGTTGTATCCACATTTTATTTCATACACCTTTAAAAAGGTTCATGTACAGAGGTCCAGATAAGGAGGGGGGGTATTCAGCTCTTTCCCCCACAGTTTCTTTTGAGTACCCACAACAAAGGGTTAGAGGGTCAAAATCAAATAAGGATTTTAGAACATGCAAAACTCCCCTTATCTATAGCTCTGCATGTAATCAAAATGTAATCATGATAACATGTTAAATTTTTATGAGTAATGATTACATATGATAACTTAAAAGGTGTGTAATAATTACAACTGATTACAATTACTGGTTATGATTAACATATTTAAATAGAACAAATTACATAATTTTATTTTTTTACCGTAGCTAAAGATTCAAGGTAGTGATCTATTCTGATCTCTCTGTCCATCGTTAACATTTGGCTTTAAACAACATTTTTAAACTCCATCTTATTATGGTAAAAGATGGAATATCTCAAAATGAGCTTGTCATTATCATTTCTATTTTCCTGACTATAATTTTTCTCCCTCAAATATTGTTAAAAGGATCTACTCTAAAAATTCTATGTCAGGCAAACATTTCTGATGAATATGCATAAAGAACCCCTTGTGATTTAATGTTTTTCTCTGTCTTTTTTCCAGCTGGAGGATCAGGTAGTGGTGGTGGTGACGTAAGCCTGTCAATTGAAGAAACAAAGTAAGTGCTACCAATGTTTTAGCTCACCGGAACAATAAGTGTATGGTGTGGATAACTCACCGCCCATCATCGTTGTCTGTGTGTCCGTGTCCACATGTTCCTTCAAATATCTTTAAAAAAAAGCTTTTTACTAAACAAATACACCAATTCCAAAAAAAATCACATGAATTTTCCTTAAATTGTCTTCTTTCAAAATTGTTCAAAGAATTTAATTCCATGCATGGAAAACGTGTTGCAATGGTAACAGAAATATTTTTAAACAAAATCTTCTTGTCCAAAAGAACTAGTCTAAAACTATTTGGCCTACACATTCCTTTAATTTCATTGTTTATTGTTTTTTAACTGGCCTTTCTTGTGTTAGAAAACAAAACAATGTACCACCTTAGGAGTGAAACATACCGTGGGTCTGGCATCTCATCGTGAGTAATTTCACCTTTTGCAAAAATGATTTTAAAAGTCATCTGCTTCATATGCGTCAAAAGTTATCTGCAAATTTGAAAGGGTAAATCACATACAACAAATGATCTCAAATGACTTGAGTGAGTGATGCAGGACCATAGTTGTCCTCTGCTTGATGAAGCGAAACTTTGGCTCTTGACATTGATGTTAAAGTTGAAATGATAATGCATGAATTCTGTAATATAATTGTTTAAATGTATTCCTTTATTCCAGTAAACTGAGGGCAAAACTAGGACTTAAACTGCTGGAAGTCTCGTCTGGATCAAACAGTAGGTGTTCTTTTTCCAACTTCATTAGTCCTTTTAATTATTAGCTCGAAGTGCTCATGGTGAACTTTTAGAAATTGTCGGATGTCCGTGTTGCCTTATATGGTATCTAGTATCATGATCTATTTTTCCTTTTTCTACAACGTTTTTAGAATTTTCTGCTGCGGAGCCGTTAGAAAATGGCTTCATATGGGAAAGGGTTAAAAGTTTTAACAGATATCTTCTCTGCCCACACTGCTGATCTGACTTGTTTCTTAGTTAGAAATGCTTGAAGTTATCTATTTGGTCGAAGTTTCCTTACAAAAGATTGATTGTATTCCAGAGCAAGAAAAGGAGTCTTTGAAGGATGATGTTCACAAGCCAGCTGAGAATTGGGGTGACAAACAAAAACAGGAAAAGATTAAAGACAAATTGGAAAGATCCAAGCAGAGAAGACATGCGGCAGAAAAACTAAAGTAAGTATTTTCTTTTCTTTTGTCATTCTTCACCTTAGCTTTATACTGGTATTCCAAAGGCAGTTGAATCCACCCTTAAAATATTCTCTGCTTTAGACAATTCACACTTTATAGGATCATTACCATCAAAGTTAATTTTCATACAGAAGCTAACATGAACATAGAAATTTGTAATATTTATTTATCAAAATAACAGTATTGTAAATTTATTTTAAGCTTTGAATAGGTGAATTGTATCATACATTTGTTCACAAAATTAGAAATAAATGAAATTGGAAAAAAATGTCAATATAGGGTTGGACAAGAGAAGACCACATGGGAATGTGTCAAATGTGTCAAATTATAGGGATATCATAACAACCTGTGTGCAGCTGTTACATAAAACTTTACAACAAAATAATAAACCATGTCATATAACAATTATGTTTCCTCTAGGACACTGCTGTTTGTAATGATTGATTGTTCTGTGTTTTACGCCGCTTTCAACAATTTATCTATTATATCACTGCTTTTCCTGGGCAAGCTGCCAGTACTACTGGTCCATTTATCCTGACGCGAAGCAGTCAGTCTTAATGCTAACCCTGAGTACCAAGGAGGACAGTCATTAGTACCATTTGTTAAAGATTTTGGTTTGACCCAGCTGGGTATTGAGATTGTGCTGAAAGACATAGAATGAGAACTCAATGGGAAAACCAACGATCAGAAAGTTTGTCCTTTTGCTCTCCATGTGATACCAAACATCTTGGAAGTATTTGTTGAATGGTTATGACCACAGGAGACTGTTACTGTATGCAGTCATGATTATGGTGATTGCCATCAATGCTTAACCCTTTCACACATACAGATGCTTTCTGACGCCTCTGCATCAGACGACTTCTGAAAACACTGTGACAAAAAGAGAAATTTCTCATAACGAGCAATTTCTCCATTTGCCGCAATATTTTAAGCTTTTTAGATCACCTGAGCCGAAGGCTCAAGGTGAGCTATTCTGATCACTTTTTGTCCGTCGTCCGTCCGTCCGTCCGGCGTTAACTTTTAGCTTTAAACATCATCTCCACCCAAACTCCAAGGACAATTTCCGTGAAACATCACAGGACTGTTCCTCTGGTTGGCCTTTTTCAAAGTTGTTCAAAGATTTAAATTCCATTGAGAACTTTGGTTGCTGCGGCATCAGAAAGGGGACAAAATGTCCAAACTTTAAAAATCTTCTCCTCCGAATGTGCCTGTCAGATTCAAATATAATTTGGTAGAAATGTTCCTTGGGTGACCCTCTATAAAAATTGTTCAAGCCATACTGATTGGGCGAAAAACATGGCAGTCAGGCGGCATCAAAAAAGGGGCAAAATGACAAAATTTGAAAATTCCATTTTTATGAAAGTGCTTGTCTGATTTTAAGAAAATATAATACGAATCTTACTGTAATGATCCTCTATTTAATTTGTTTAAGCCGTTTTGATTGGTTACACAATCATAGCAACCAGGCGTCATCACAAAAGGGTAAATTGAACTTTTAGCTACAAATGACAACCAACTCCTACCATTCCAATAGAACAATTTCCACAAAACATCACAGGAATGTTCCTTTGGTGGTCCTCTTTCAAAATTGTTCAAAGATTAAAATTCCAATGAGAACTTTGGTTGCTGCGGCATCAGAAAAGGGGACAAAATGTTCAAACTTTAAAAATCTTCTCCTCCGAATCTGCCTGTCAGATTCAAATATAATTTGGTAGAAATGTTCCTTGGGTGACCCTCTATAAAAATTGTTCAAGCCATACTGATTGGGCGAAAAACATGGCAGTCAGGCGGCATCAGAAAAGGGGCAAAATGACAAAATTTGAAAATTCCATTTTTAGCTCCACTGGCTGAAAGCTTATGGCGAATTGTCCGTCGTGCGTGCGTGCGTAAACTTTTTCCTTTAAACAACTTCTTCTCACTAACCACTTGGCCAATTTGGTTGAAACTTCATAGGAAGCATCCTCTCAATGTCCTCTCTTAAATTCCTTCAATTTTTTTTGATCCATCCATAATTCTGGTTTCCATGGCAACCAAAAGAAAAAAATAGTGAAAACTTAAAAAATCTTCTTCTCTGAAAGTGTCAGGCCGATTTTCAAATAATTTTGTAGAAATGTTCCTTGGGTGACCCTTTATTAGATTCCTTCAAGAAATGTTGATTGGTCGAAAAACATGGTCGCCAGAGGGCGGGGCTATTTTGCCTTATATGACCATAGTGAGAACTTAAAAAATCTTCTTCTCCGAAAGTGTTCAGCCGATTTTCAAATAATTTTGTAGAAATGTTCATTGGGTGACCCTCTATCAGATTCCTTCAAGCCATGTTGATTGGTCGAAAAATATGGCCGCCAGAGGGCGGGGCTATTTTGCTCTATATGACCATAGTGAAAATTTAAAAAATCTTCTTCTCCGAAAGTGTTGAGCAGATTTTCAAATAATTTTGTAGAAATGTTCTTTGGGTGACCCTCTATCAGATTCCTTCAAGCCATGTTGATTGGTTCAAAAATATGGCCGCCATGGGGTGGGGCTATTTTGCCTTATATGGCTATAGTGAAAACTTAAAAAATCTTCTCCTCCGAAAGTGTCAGGCCGATTTTCAAATAATTTTGCAGAAACATTCCTTGGGTGACACTCTACAAGATTCCTTTAAGCCATGGTGGTTGGTAAAAAATATGGCCACTAGGGGGCAGGGCTGTTTGGAGATTTGATTTTTGCCTCATGGCCGTGGAGCGATACTGGCCCTCTTGGGCCTCTTGTTATGAAAGTGTTTGTAAATGATTTTAAGAAAATATAATACGAATCAAGAATGTTCCTTTGGTGGTCCGCTTTCAAAGTTGTTCAAAGATTTAAATTCCATTGATAACCAAAAATACCCAAATTTTAAAATCCTTTTCCTCCATAATCTACTTGTGCGATTGCAAGATAATTTGGTAGAAATGTTCCATAAGTGACCCTCTAAATAAACTGTTGAAGCCATATTGATTTCGTTGAAAAACAGGGCAGCAAGGCGGCATCAGAAAAGGTGCAATATGACAAAAACTTTATAATTCCGTTCTTATTAAAGTTCTTGTTAGATTTCAAGATATAAATGGCCTTTACTGATAAGCTGTTTCTTGAGAAGTGTCCACTCCTTTGCAGTTTCATTTACACTCCCTGATAAAATTTTCCCAGATATTTGCAGTTAAATATTTGCTACTAATTTACTATCAATTAGGTGATCGATTTAGGGCCATCTTGGCCCTCTTGTTTTAGTAAGTGTACCTTTGTTTATAGAGATTGCCCATGATTTTGCAAATATGTTTTCAAAGTCGTCTGCTGCATAATTGATGTATGAGGGAAAGGATTAAATTTTAGAAGGTCAGTTGAATGAAGTGAATGTAAAAGTTCTGATTTAATATTGAAACCTGTTCTTTTCCCAGTAAAATAAAGACTCTTGGTGAGAGTGATTCAGATGAGGATGCAGCAACATGGGTGAGAAAAAATCGTATGAAACAGAGGGAAAAAGACAGAGCGGATAAAACAGTAAGATTAATGCATTTTTCTTAACTAATAGAAAAAGATCATTCATCCAATTTTCAATATATAAATATAATAATCTTTTCTTGATTCAGTTTTAAGCAAGACAACTACTATTATTCTCAGACAATGTCCCCTATGAATATCATCCTCTATGGTGGTTGATATATTGGCAAAAATGGCTCTGTTCATATCTGAAATTCTAGGACTTGTATTTTTAAGCAACAATTATTGAGCCTGAATGCTAAGCAAATATTAAGACAGTATCTGGTATTTAGCTGAAAGTGGAAAAATTTGGTATGCAAACCTAGGGAAAAAGTTTGAGAGATTATAACAGTCATGGCTTAGACTTAGGCCAAACCCTACCCCCTTTAATTCTTTTAACGTGTACCATACAAACTAATTTATTTAAAGACAAACATTTTAAAGCAACTCATTTTACTTATTTCTGATTTAGGCGCGGATGTTGGAGGAAATGGATGCAGAGTTTGGTATAAGTAATCTTGTGGAGGAAGAATTCAAAGATACAAAGAAAAAGGTAGGTCAAATCACCTTATACACACAACTTTTGATGCTTTGACTGAACTTTTGATGCTTTGACAGAATACAAATTTCGAGAACATTGTGAATAAGAGAAACTGATGATCAAATTTTCTCCTTTTAAGCTCAACCTGTGAAAGAAAAGACAAGCTGTACTAAACTCGTCGAGTCATTTTTCATACCACCCCACTTTTTTTCAAAGCCATTAGAGATATTGTTTTGAAACTTTCAGTACTTGTTCACCATAATTACTACATCAACAAATAAATAACTCTGTAAAGGTTTTATTTAAGACTTAAAATTTTGGTTATGTTTTTCGTACCACCCCATAATTTTTTCAAAACCATTAGATATATAGCTTATACACAAATAATACTTATTTACCATCATTACCTTCATCAACAGACAAGAGTTCATAAATTTGTGAATGTTTTGTCGGAAATATTGTCCTTTTTCGTATCAGAAAATCCATTGAATCTGAGTAAAATCCAATTATTGACTTTAAAACTCTTTAGTATATTTCTGTGAAACTTGGAATCCTTGTTAACCATCATGACCCCCATCTGTAAACAAGGGAAGTTAACTCTGTCAAGGATTTTTGTTTTGCCTATTCCTGCCAAAAAATTGTTTTATTGTCAAGCATTAAAAAGGTCGAGAGCGCTGTCTTACGGACAGCTATTGTTCTATAATATTGTTAACATAATCCTAAACATACAAAGGATCAATGATGTTACATTTTATATGTAAGAAACATCTTGTTATCTCACCTGAGCACATGGTTCTCAAGGTAAGCTATTGTGATCGGCCTACAGGTGTCCATCGATATCATCAACAATTTGCTTGTGGACACTCTAGTTTCCATTCAAACTATATGAAACTTATTCAGAATGTTTGTTGCTCCGATATCTCGGCCAAGTTTGAATATGTGTTATGTTGGGTGAAAAACTAGGTCAAAAGGTCAGATTAAGAAAACTCTTGTAGATACTCTAAGGGCCACGTTATTTAATCAAGAAGGATAAAACTTTGTCAGACTGTTTGGTTTGATAAATTTAGGCTAAGTTTGAATATGGGTCATAGTGGGTCTTAAACTAGCTCACCAGGAGTTAGCTATTGCAATTACTCACCACCTGTCAGTGACATTGATATTTTCTTACATACATCTTCTTCTCCTTAAATTTTGAACCAATTTCAAAAAGAAATCCCATGAGAGTTCGTAGTCCTCTTTCATATTGTTCAAAGAACTGAATTCCAAGTAAAAATATGTTGGCAGTATTGTGAATATAGGAGCCATCTTTTCTCATTGTATTTTCAAGACATAAGTCATAAGCTTCAGAAAGGTAGGATTAAGTTAATAAACCTTAAGAATGCATTATTGATTAGATTTTGTCATTGTAATTGCTTTTTAATGACTTCTTCTTGTTGAAACCAAAGACTATCTTGGGCTGCAAACAGTATACATGCCAAACGTTCTCAAATTGAAACTTCCCAGTTCTATAGACTGGCCCCCTCAGGCAGCAGATGGCATACACTGTAGCTTGTCTATCTAGAATTTCCTGGTTCTATGTTGGTTGTTGAAAACCTTGTCTATCTAGTGTTTCCCCCAAAACACAAGAAGCATTACAATCCGGAGCTTTAAAAATCTCTATCTCCACCAGCAACTAACCCAGGAGATGGGCCCCATAGGGTTGCACGTGGTATGCTTGCCAAACCCTCTCAGATTAAAACTTCCCGGTTCCATAGACTGGCCCCCTCAGGCAGCACTTGGCATACACCATAACTTGTCTATCTAGAACTTCCGGGTTCTATGTTGGTTCTTGGAAATCCTGTCTATCCTTGAAGTGTTTACACTGAAACCAAAGGATATAAATCTGATTTATTGAAAAACAATGTCGCATTGGAGAGGGCCCATTTTCCTTATGTGTATGAATTTATATCTTTGAAAATAATTTGTAAAAAAGTCATGGCCCCATTTGAAATTAATTGGTGACAGATGCTACTTGTGTGACCATCTACCCAGATAATTCAAAATATTCCCGTCCAATGTAAAACATGGGCACCAGAGAGAAGGGCTTGTTTTCCTTATATGTAGAGAGTGAGAATTATTTTCTGAATATATTGGCCTAATTATGTCTCCCCCTGTATACAGGGGAGATATATTGTTTTTGTCCTTGGCGTCTGTCTGTCTGTCTGTCTGTCCTTCTGTCTGTCTGTCCGAAATCGTGTCCGCTCCATATCTCCAAGACGGCTTGAAGGATTTTCATGAAACTTGGCTCACATATTCACCTCATCAAGGCGACGTGCAGAACCCGCGTCTCGACAATATAGGGTCACGGTCAAGGTCACGCTTGAAGGTCAAAGGTTTGAGGCTTTATTTCGTGTCCGCTCCATATCTCCCAGACGGCTTGAAGGATTTTCATGAAACTTGGGTCACATGTTCACCTCATCAAGGCGACGTGCAGAACCCGCGTCTCGACAATATAGGGTCAAGGTCAAGGTCACACTTGAAGGTCAAAGGTTTGAGGCTTTATTTCGTGTCCGCTCCATATCTCCGAGACGGCTTGAAGGATTTTCATGAAACTTGGGTCACATGTTCACCTCATCAAAACGACGTGCAGAACCTGCGTCTCGACAATATAGGGTCAAGGTCAAGGTCACGCTTGAATGTCAAAGGTTTGAGGCTTTATTTCGTGTCCGCTCCATATCTCCCAGACGGCTTGAAGGATTTTCATGAAACTTGGGTCACATGTTTACCTCATCAAGGCGACGTGCAGAACCCGCGTCTCGACAATATAGGGTCAATGTCAAGGTCACGCTTGAAGGTCAAAGGTTTGAGGCTTTATTTCGTGTCCGCTCCATATCTGTCCCAAATTTATAGGTTGGAATGTTTTGAGAGATTTTGACAGATATTTGAGGGGAGACATCTGTTTTTTGCAAAAACAATTCTAGTTCTTATTGCTATTGCTGAAATTATGTCCCTTGGGTAAAACATGGCCCCACAATAGGGGATTTTTTAGCTTGTCTGTTTTAAAGAAGAAAAAAGTCATGTTGTTGTGATACCCTTGACATTGTCTGCGTCCAAAAACTTTAACCTTACCTCATAACTCAAAACAGTTCAACATTTCAAATAAAACTTGGTACACATGTTTCTAGTAACAAAACGTCTATACCAAGTCAGATAACTGTGGTTTTAATAATTATTCAGTAATGCCCCTTTTTTTACTTAAAAAAACAGACGATTGTTGGCGTTCGCTCAGCATGGCTCTTGTTTACATCAAAAATACTTTGTACATATATATATATATATATATATAGTTATTGTAGCCATAGGTCTTCAATATAAACCTGAGTTATAATATAACTGCATATATGAGACTTCTATTGAAGTTTTATTAAATCGGGCGAGCGATATAGGACCATCTGTGTCATCTTGTTTCTTTATTCTATTTTCAAATCAGTCCAACTACTCATCCCGTAATCTTAAAGGCCTCATGGTAGATCATGATGCTGGAAGGTTTAAAGAGGGCCAAACTGTGATACTTACTCTGAAAGATAAAGGTAATTTTTGTGGTTTAACCCTTTCCCTCCTACAGACACTTTCTGACGCCTCCGCAGAAGACGACTTTTGAAATCATTGTGGCAAAAGGAGAAATTGGTCAAAATTAGCAAATTAGTATTTTTATACCCCCCGGCAAACAAAGTTTGGGGGGGTATATAGGAATCACCCTGTCTGTCCGTCCGTCTGTCTGTCTGTCCGTATGTCCACATTTCTTGTAAGCACTACTCCTCCTAAACGGCTCAATGGATTTGGTTCAAACTTTACATGAAGGTTACACATCATATGTAGATATGCATGAAGGAAGATCACACGCCTCGGACTCTTCCAAGGGGAGATAATTTAACTTAGAGGTTATCTGCGAGGGACTCCTGTGCACATACCTCCACATTTCTTGTAAGCACTACTCCTCCTAAACGGCTCAATGGATTTGGTTCAAACTTTACATGAAGGTTACACATCATATGTAGATATGCATGAAGGAAGATCATATGCCTCGGATTCTTCCAAGGGCAGATAATTCAACTTAGAGGTTACCTGCGAGGGACTCCTGTGCACATACCTCCACATTTCTTGTAAGCACTACTCCTCCTAAACGGCTCAATGGATTTGGGTCAAACTTTACATGAAGGTTACACATCATATGTAGATATGCATAAAGGAAGATCATATGCCTCGGATTCTTCCAAGGGCAGATAATTCAACTTAGAGGTTACCTGCGAGGGACTCCTGTGCACATACCTCCACATTTCTTGTAAGCACTACTCCTCCTAAACGTCTCAATGGATTTGGTTCAAACTTTACATGAAGGTTACACATCATATGTAGATATGCATGAAGGAAGATCATACGCCTCGGATTCTTCCAAGGGCAGATAATTTAACTTAGAGGTTACCTGCGAGGGACTCCTGTGCACATACCTCCACATTTCTTGTAAGCACTACTCCTCCTAAACGGCTCAATGGATTTGGTTCAAACTTTACATGAAGGTTACACATCATATGTAGATATGCATGAAGGAAGATCATACGCCTCGGATTCTTCCAAGGGCAGATAATTCAACTTAGAGGTTACCTGCGAGGGACTCCTGTGCACATACCTCCACATCTCTTGTAAGCACTACTCCTCCTAAATGGCTCAATGGATTTGGGTCAAACTTTACATGAAGGTTACACATCATATGTAGATATGCATGAAGGAAGATCATATGTATCGGATTCTTCCAAGGGCAGATAATTCAACTTAGAGGTTACCTGCGAGGGACTCCTGTGCACATACCTCCACATTTCTTGTAAGCACTACTCCTCCTAAACGGCTCAATGGATTTGGTTCAAACTTTACATGAAGGTTACACATCATATGTAGATATGCATGAAGGAAGATCATACGCCTCGGATTCTTCCAAGGGCAGATAATTCAACTTAGAGGTTGCCTGCGAGGGACTCCTGTGCACATACCTCTACATTTCTTGTAAGCACTACTGAGTCAAACTGTATATGAAGGCTACACATTATATGTAGATATGCATGAAGGAAGATTTTTCTCCTCAGATTCTTCCAAGGGAAGATAAGCAAAGTAGAAACTTTACCAATGTATCCGATGCTTTGGGAGGGGAGCGGGGGGTATTCTTTAGTGAGCTTTGCTCACAGTATTTCTAGTTGAATTTATAATACCGAAGTTGTCTGCTGCAGATTTGTTGTACGTGGGAAAGGGTTAACAGTTTTCAACATTCAACAAATCTGCAGCAGACATCTTAGAAACCAATTTGGCAATTAAATGGAAAACCTCTGTATATGAAAATATAATAACCGCATCAAGTTTAAATCATTTTGGCAAATTGAGAAATTGCTTATTATGAACATTTTCACCATTTTCTACAATGTTTCCAGAAGTCGTCTGCTGCTTATATGTCTGCATATTTGCAGTTTGGAAAGGATTAACTGTTGAGAAACTTTTTGGACGTTTTCAAGAAAAGCATCATGCAAAAATAAGAAATTGCACCATTTAATAATAATAGCATATATTGAAATTTAAATATATGTAATCATTATAACATTTTCATCACAATTTACACAATTCCTTTTTGTGAAGTAGTCTCTTCAGTAAGTTTCAGTTTGTGATGATTAATCTTTTTCCACATATAGACACTTTTTGGCACCTCTGCAGCAGACAGACGCTTTCTGACGGCTCTGCAGCAAACAACTTTTGAAACATGCTCAACATGATGTTGGCAAATGGAGCAATTGCTCAAATCGATCAATTCTCCATTTGCCAAAACCTTTTTCAGTTAATGTACCTTCATTTATGGTGACTTTCCTGATGTTTGCGAACATGTTTTCAAAGTCGTCTGCAGCAGGTTTTACGTTTGTGGGAAAGGGTTAAGTGATATGTTGTTGTTTTTAAACCCTCTGTACCTGATCTGGTGGCTTTGAATTAAACTGAAGAAATAAATGTTAAACAGTCAAACTTGTCTTAACCCTTTCTCTCATATAGAAGCTTTCTGACGCCTCTGCAGCAGACGGCTATTTGAAAACATAGTGACAAAAGAAGAAATTGCACAAGACGTGCAATTTTTTCCTTTTGACACAATGTTTTCCACTTTTAGTCATAGGTTATCCATTCAATTATAGAGATTTTTTATTTTTTGACAAAATATGTTCAAAGTCGTCTGCTGCAGAATTGTCGTATGAGGGAAAGGGTTAAGCAGTCACCCAGGGGAGAGTGCAAATTTGGCTGCTGAACATGGTTGGCTGCTTAATATTAGTCAAATAAAGTAGAAAACGTTGTTTTTATTAATCTTTAAGTGACAGCCAAATGTAAGTTGGCTGCTTAACAGAGGTGACACAAGTTTGACAGTACTCCAAAAATAGGAAGAATAACTTTGGTACAGAGTTGGAAAAGGAGAAATTGTAAAACATTTCCCAAACTGTTAACTTTTTTGGTGAGGGTTAGGGTGAACACATCAGAGTGCTATTCTAACAATTAGCCAAGATTGTTGCAGATGTTGTGTTGAAGAGTATCCACTACATCGGCAAGAGACCTGGGTTAAACCCTCTACAACATATATACGCTTTCTGATGCCTCTGCTGCGGACGACTTTTGAAAACACTGTGACAAAAGAAGAAATTGCTCAAAACAAGAAATTTCTTCTATTGCCACATGTTTTCAACTCTTTTCAGTAATTATACCTACATTTATAAAGCTTTTCTGTTTGTTTGCTTCGATACTTTCAAAGTCGTCTGCTGCAGATTTGTTGTATGGGAGAAAGGGTGTAAGCCATATTGAGGTAAAAACTGATGTCAGGATGCCCTTCATGTGTTGGTTATTTTATCTTGGATATATTATATCATTACTGAAATACATGTACTGTCAAAACTTCTAACCCTTTCCTTCAAACAGATGCATTTTGACGCCACTACAGCAGACAGCTTTTCGAAAACATTGTGGTAAAAGAAGAAATTGCTTATGATGAGCAATTTCTCCTTTTGCCACAATGTTTTTTTCTCTATTAAAAAATGATACTTTCATTTTTTGGTGATTTTCCAAATTTTTGTCTAATTGTTTTCAAAGTCGTCTGCTGTAGGTTTGCAGTATAGGTGGAAATGGTTAAACAGCATTTAAATGTATTACAGATATACTGGGTGAATTGTGCCTGTCCTTAAGTTAATGCTATCAATGTTACTGGAATTTAAACATCATTTAAATGTATTACAGATATACTGGGTGAATTGTGCCTGTCCTTAGGTTAATGCTATCAATGTTACTGGTATTTAAACATCATTTAAATGTATTACAGGTATACTGGATGAGGGAGATGATGAGACACTCATCAATGTTAACATGATCGATCTAGAAAAAGCGGAGAAGAACGTAGAATTAAGGAAAGGAAAGCCTGATTATAATCCATACGATGAAGGAGATGTTGATGAGTTCGGAGTGGTAATACTGTCTATTCATGTTACAATTCATATCACTTTTTAGCTTGACTGTTTGAAGAATATGGAGAGCTATCACAGTCACTTGTGCATCGGCATTGCAATTTTGGTTAAAGTTTTTGCATGTATTAATGCTTTTCCTCACAAACCACAGATACTATTGCTTTGAAAGTTCACACACTTATTGAACATCATCAAATGGCCTTGAAGGACAAGTCCCAAAACTCTACATCCTATATTGACACAATTATGCCCCTTTTTGGACTTAGAAATTCTGGTTAAAGTTTTGTGTGCAACTACATTTAGAATCCATATCCTAGTAACTACTTGATGTATGGCATTGCAACTTTATACAACCTTTCCCAACCATCACACCTATATAAACAATCAAGTTTTATATGCTCGCATGCAAGATACTATCATGGATATATCTCGGTAACCACTAATGATATTGACTTGAAACTTTATTCATGTCTACAAGGGTGTCAGACAGTCAAGTTAGATAACTCTTGTTTGCATTTAGTACAAATTATTGCCCTTGTTTGACTTTTAGAATTTAGTTAACGTTTTGCATGTATGGTACTATCATGCACATATCTCGGTAACCACTCAGGTATTGATTTAGAACTTAATTTTAGTCTTAAAAGGTATCAAACAATCAGGTTAGGTAACTCCTGACTGAATTTATTATAAATTATGGCCATTGTTGAAGTTAGAAATTTGGGTTAAAGTTTTGCATGCAAGGCCTTTTCTCACAAACAGCAGATGCTATTCAAACAAGACTTATCAAGCCACTATCTCAGTAACAACTGATGACTGTAGTATCAAATGGCCAAATAGTCGATCATGCTGTCTTGCGGACAGCTCTTGTTAATGTCTGGAATGATGCAGGATGTAACACTTTCTGTGTATTGCTTAACTTATAATGGACAATAGTTACTTAGAAATTTCCACAGAAACACGATAGATTGCAGATATAGATTTCTCTTCACTATCTGACATATTGAAAACAACATCACTAATATTCTTTGTACTTTTGTATTTTGCTATTTGTACTGTGTGTACATGATTGCAATTAAAATATATTTTGAATTGTATTGTTTGTATTGAATTGTTCTCACATACAACAAATCTGCAGCAAATTACTTTTTAAAACACCTAGTAAAAATATATTTATAATTCTTTCAAAATGAAAATGTAAATATTAAATAAAGTAAGCATTTTGGTAAAAGCAGATAATTGCTCATTATTATTATACCCCCCGGCAAACAAAGTTTGGGGGGTATATAGGAATCACCCTGTCTGTCCGTCCGTCCGTCCGTCTGTCTGTCCGTATGTCCACATTTCTTGTAAGCACTACTCCTCCTAAACGGCTCAATGGATTTGGTTCAAACTTTACATGAAGGTTACACATCGTATGTAGATATGCATGAAGGAAGATCATACGACTCGGATTCTTCCAAGGGGAGATAATTCGACTTGGAGGTTACCTGCGAGGGACTCCTGTGCACATACCTCCACATTTCTTGTAAGCACTACTCCTCCTAAACGGCTCAATGCATTTGGTTCAAACTTTACATGAAGGTTACACATCATATGTAGATATGCATGAAGGAAGATCATATGCCTCGGATTCTTCCAAGGGGAGATAATTCGACTTAGAGGTTACCTGCGAGGGACTCCTGTGCACATACCTCCACATTTCTTGTAAGCACTACTCCTCCTAAACGGCTCAATGCATTTGGTTCAAACTTTACATGAAGGTTACACATCATATGTAGATATGCATGAAGGAAGATCATACACCTCGGATTCTTCCAAGGGGAGATAATTCAACTTAGAGGTTACCTGCGAGGGACTCCTGTGCACATACCTCCACATTTCTTGTAAGCACTACTCCTCCTAAACGGCTCAATACATTTGGTTCAAACTTTACATGAAGGTCACACATCATATGTAGATATGCATGAAGGAAGATCATACGCCGCAGATTCTTCCAAGGGGAGATAATTCAACTTAGAGGTTACCTGCGAAGGACTCCTGTGCACATACCTTGTAAGCGCTACTCCTCCTAAAGGGCTCAGTTGATTTGATTCAAACTGTATATGAAGGCTACACATCATATGTAGATATGCATGAAGGAAGATTTTTCTCCTCAGATTCTTCCAAGGAAAGATAATTCAACTAAGAGGTTACAAAGAACTCCTGTGATACCTTGTAAGGGCAACTTAAACTTTACCATTGTATCCGATGCTTTGGGAGGGGAGCGGGGGGTATTCTTCAGTGAGCTTTGCTCACAGTATTTCTAGTTTAAATTAGATGTGCGTTTATATCAGCTTACAGCACTCTTGTTTAACTTTTTGTTCATGCAGTTCAAAGAAAAGGACGTTTTATCCAAGTACGATGATGAGATTGAAGGGGAGAAGACAAAAAACTTTAAACTTGGATGTCATGGTGTTTATGATGACTCAGAGGATAGACAGATGGAAAGAATTACACAAAAGCTTAGAGCTCAAGCTGTTAGTATTACAGATTTTTTTTATTTATACATGATTTTTTGACAGGTTAACCCTTTCCCTCATATAGACGCTTTCTGACGCCTCTGCAGCAGACGGCTTTTTGAAAACATAGTGCCAAAATGTTTTCCACTTTTTGGTTATCCATTCAATTATGGAGATTTTCTATTTTTTGACAAAATACGTTCAAAGTCGTCTGCTGCAGATCTTGAGTTGTGTCTTTTCATAGCTTTATGCAATCCATGTGTCTATTATCCCTTTTCTCACATACAAAATTACAACACATCTGCAGGAGATGACCTTTAAAACATCTGAACACTGATATAGAAAATCTCTTAAAATGGAAATGTAATTATTGAAAGGAGTTGAAACAATTGTGGGAAAAACAGGAAATTGCTTGTTTTGAGCAATGTTTTATAAGTAGTCTGCTGCAGAGGCGTCAGAAGTTTACTGCTGGTATAGACACTCATATAGGTAGCACATCTACCTATTATGTAGTTGTCGGAGTACTGGTAATATAGACAATCGGTATACTAGTCAGTGATTTCGGTAGTTTGTCACATTATGTGGCAGTGTTTGAAACCTTTAGTTAAAAAACCTTTATAACCCTTTCCCTCATGCAATAAATCTGCAGCAGATGACTTTAAAAACATCAAGGCAAAAATACGAAAAAGCTCTATAAATGTTGTTATGATTACTGAAACGAGTTGAAAACATTATGGCAAAAGGAGAAAGTCAGCAATTTCTCCTTTTGTCACAGTGTTTTCAAAAGTCGTCTGCATCAGAGGTGTCAAAAAGCGTCTATATGTGGGAAAGGGTTAATAATATTGTGATATTAATTCTCATAACTTGACATGACACATATAGAAACTGTTATCATGATGTGTGGATTGGATTACATTCTAAAAGCTCATTTTAATCCTCTCCACAAATATGATTATATCACTTTTAACCCCTCTTTCCAACATACAACAAATCTGCAGCAGACAACTTGGAAAACATTTAGTCAAAAATATGTCAAATCTTTATTTTCGAGAACAATTATTGAATCAAGTGGAAACCATTGTGACAAAAGGAGAACTTGCTCATTATGAGCAATTTTCTCCTTTTGCCACACTGTTTTCAAAAGTCATCTGCTGTAGAGGGGTCACAAAGTGTTTTGATTTACATGTGTATGATAAGTTAAACTTATTCTGTGTTTTTTTGTTTTATTTCAGCAATCACTTACATCAAATATCAATTTAGCCTCAGAATACATGACAGCTGAAGAAGTAGTAAGTTTTATTTTATGTTGTTTTTTTCACTCCGCTGAAAGCTAGTCTAGCTTATATCACGTTGAATCTACTGTCATGCATGTTTAACCCTTTCCCTCATACGACAATTCTGCAGCAGACGACTTTGAAAATATTTTGTCAAAACATAGAAAATCTCCATAATTGAATGGATAACCTATGACGAAAAGTGGAAAACATTGTAGCAAAAGGTTCTTCTTTTGTCACTATGTTTTTAAAAAGCTGTCTGCTGCAAAGGCGTCCGAAAGCGTTTATATGAGGGAAAGGGTTAATGTTACAACAAATCTGCGGCAGATGACTAAGCATAACATCATTGAAAATCTCTGTAAATGAAAGTGAAGTTATTAAAAAGAGTTGAAAACATTATGGCAAAAGGAAAAATTGCTTATCATGATTCCCTCCAGCCTTCCTGATTTTTCAAAATGTAGGTGACAAGGAGCTGAGATGGTTACCGTATATATATGCCAAATGTGTAAACTTAAAAGGCCTTCCCTCAGAAATTACAATTTTCAAATAATATGAAAGAAGGATTACTTTGGTAAACCAAGCCATTTTGATTCATCAAAAACATTAGCCACATGCCTGCTTTTGAAAATAATTCACAGAAATGTTCCTTGGTTACTCTAAACCAGTTATCTTCAAGTCATGTTAACCCTTTCCCTCATACGACAATTCTGCAGCAGACGACTTTGAACATATTTTGTTAAAAAATAGAAAAACTCTATAATTGAATGGATAACCTATGACTAAAGGTGGAAAACATTGTGGCAAAAGGAGAAATTGCTCGTTTTGAGCAATTTCTTCGTTTGTCACTATGTTTTCAAAAAGCCGTCTGCTGCAGAGGCGTCAGAAAGCGTCTATATGAGGGAAAGGGTTAATAAGTTAGAAGACATGGCCACAAATTGGAGAGACATTTTTGCAATATGTGACTTTTTAGCTCACCTGAGCTTTGCTCAAGGTGAGTTATTGTGATCGCCTTTTGTCCCGGCGTCTGTCGTGCGTCAACTTTTTCTCCTCAGTAACCAGTGAGTCAATTGGACTGAAACTTCACAGAAAGCATCCTTTCAATGACCTCACCAGAATTCCTTCAAATTTTTGGGATTCATGCAGAATTCTGGTTTCCATGGCAACGAAATGAAAAAGCTTCAACATTCTCCTTCTCCCAAACTGGTTGGCAGATTTTCAAATAATTTTGTAGAAATGTTCCTTGGATTCAGATTCCTTCAAGCCATGTTGATTGGTCGAAAAAAATGTCCTTCAGGGGGATGGGGCTATTTTGCCTTATATGGCTATAGTGAAAACTTAAAAAATCTTCTCCTCCGAAAGTGTCAGGCCGATTTTCAAAAAAATTGTTGAAATGTTCCTTTAGTGACCCACCATCAGATTCCTTCAAGCCATGTTGATTGGTCGAACAGAAAATCTCTATAATTGAATGGATAACCTATGACTAAGTGTGGAAAACATTGTGGCACAAGGAGAAATTGCTTGTTTTGAGCAATTTCTTCTTTTGTCACTATGTTTCCAAAAAGCTGTCTGCTGCAGAGGCGTCAGAAAGCGTCTTTATGAGGGAAAGAGTTAATATAAGACGACACTTGTTTGCTAGTCAATGTAAAGTATAGAAATAACATTTGTACTTAATTACCAAAAGTAAATCCTTGAATGTTTTACAGCAAGCCAAATTTAAAAAAGTGAAAAAGAAGGTTAGGAAAATCCGCAAGAAGAAGATGTTGAAAGCAGATGATCTTCTACCCCTTACTGATGGTCAAGAATTTAGTTCAAGAAAGAGCCAAAATGAGGGTGCAGCTATCCCGGGACTAGATGTTAAACCTGATGTTGAATCACTGATCAAACATGAGGCTCTGAGTGATGATGATGGGGTGGCAATGGTAGAGGATGATGATGGACATGGTAAGTGGATCTTCTAGCTTACGACTTTGATCATATTTTGTCAAAAAATAGAAAATCTATTGATTGCAAAGAGGTTAACCCTTCACCTCATACGACAATTCTGCAGCAGACGACTTTGATCATACTTTGTCAAAACTTAGAAAATCTCTTTAATTGAATGGATAACCTATAACTAAAAGTGGAAAACATTGTGGCAAAAGGAGAAATTGCTCGTTTTGAGCAATTTCTTCTTTTGTCACTATGTTTTCAAAAAATCTGTCTGCTGCAGAGGCATCATAAAGCGTCTATATATGGGAAAGGGTTAATTAATTGATATATGTTAAGAGTCATCGGCTTCGTATACATTTTAAAATTTCTTCTTAACTTTCCCTCATACGACAATTCTGCAGCAGACGACTTTAAATATATTTTGTCAAAAAATAAAAAATCTCTATAATTGAATGGATAACCTATAATGGATAACCTATAACTAAAAGTGGAAAACATTGTGGCAAAAGGAGAAATTGCTTGTTTTGAGTAATTTCTTCATTTGTCACTATGTTTTCAAAAAGCCGTCTGCTGCAGAGGCATCAGCGTCTATATGAGGGAAAGGGTTAATTAGAAATGTTTATGCTAGGAGACAGATGCTCCATACAGGGCCACATAGTTAGCCTTCTTGTTTTTCGAACTATATTTTCTAAGGTGACTCAAGCAAACATTGACAAATCCACGTTTTGACTGAGGATATATATTAAAAAAAAAAGGAATTTGCTTGTTTGAAAAAAATGTATATTATTTAACCAGTTTGACCGGTCTCCTTTTATTCTAGTATTGATATCAGAGATTGAAGCCCTTTTGTCTACCATGTTATTGCCAGCTAATAATTCAGTCCATGTTATTTTTTTATCAAGTCTCGTTTATTGTTTTTGCAGTTGTAGACTTAACTGGTGTGAAAGTTGAGGAAGACCAGGCTGATCTAGATCTACAGTCTGCCCTTGACAAAGCAAGAAAATTGAAACTGAAAAAAGAGAAGAAAAATCCAGAAAAGGTAGGTTATTCATTATGTGAATATTTTCAATGCTACTTCAAACCCAGGCAACTTTCTTTCACATAGAATGTAGTTAATTTGAGATGTATGAATGAATTGATTGCAATGACTTGTCAAATTTTTTACAAGACTATGATGTTAGCTCAACTTAAGCCTTTCCCTCATACGACAATTCTGTACCAAACGACTTTAAACATATTTTGTGAAAAAATAGAAAATCTCTATAACTGAATGGAATAACCTATGACTAAAAGTGAAAAACATTGGCAAAAGGAGAAATTGCTCGTTTTGAGCAATTTCTTCTTTTGTTTCTATGTTTTCAAAAAGCCATCTGCTGCAGAGACGTCCGAAAGCGTCTACATGAGGGCAAGGGTAAACACATTGTGTGGAATTTGTGATCACTCACCGTCTAATTCCTGTTTTTTTTTCATCCTCTTCTAGAAATCTTTTCCCTGAAATTACTGCTGTGATTGCAAAATATTTTAATTAGAATATTCCTTTGTAGAATTGAATTCCAGATAATGTGCAAACTTGGAAAGCTCTGGTGACCCTGTATATAGAAAAGTTCAAAACATTTCCTCAACATAGAAGCGAATGTCTTCCATTCAAGTTCTGTTGAGCGATATCTGACCATCATGTTCCTCTTTGTTTTAAGATTGCAGCGAGAATAAAAAAAGAGGCAAGTGAGGAGGATGCTGAAATGGGAGAGCAGGACTGTAACATTGTGCTCAACGCTACCTCCGAGTTTTGTCGAGCACTCGGTGATATCCCCACGTACGGTCAGTCGGGAAACAGAGATGAAATAGAGAAGGATGAGTTAATAGTAAGTGTCCAAGGTTTAGGGCTAAAGGGATGTCTCAACGGTTTAGATAAAGGGTATTTTGCATGTTCTAAAATCCTTATTTGACTCTCTTAACCCTTTCCCTCATACGACAATTCTTCGGCAGACGACTTTGAAAATATTTTGTCAAAAAATAGAAAATCAAAATAATTGAAGGGCTATGACTAAAAGTGGAAAACATTGTGGCAAAAGGAGAAATTGCTCATTTTGAGCAATTTCTTCTTTTGTCACTATGTTTTCAAAAAGCCGTCTGCTGCAGAGGCTTCAGAAAGCGTCTATATGGGGGAAAGGTGTTGTTGGTACTCAAAAGAATCACCTCAGTGAAAAGACTATTTTGAGTACAACAACATAGGGTTTGGTTGAGTATTGATAAAAATATTGAGGGGAACAGACAAGTTCACTCTCCTTTATTTATTCCCTTTATTTCCTCTAGATTATGTATTGATTTATTGAAGTTCGATGGGGACCTTTGTTTATGACCATCTCACGTCAGTATTCGAGTCGTGACAGATCAGTCTGTAATGATGAGGTCTGTCCCTGGTTGGCCATTCATTCTTTCCAATAATTGACAAAAGTCATAGTACTATCATTCAACTACCACCAATGGACTGATGGTCATGTGGGCAGGTATCCAGTTGTCTTGGAAGAATGTTGTGCCAAGAACTCTTATGAGATAGCCAGGAAACTAGTGGTTAGATGAAATGGCCACCATGATATATATGCAAGATAACTGCGATGAACAACAAAGTGTGGAATGAGCTATGGTGATCACTCACCACATCCAGCACTATACAGTGTCAACTCATTACAGTTTCTTTCCCAGTCTGTATCAAAAATTCACCAAAGTAATTACACGTATGCTATAAGACATCTTTGCCCTCTTGCTTTTAAAAATTCCATTGATGGTATATGAATTGTGGGAAATTAATTGTTTTTTAGAAATTTAAATTTCTATACAATCTTTTTTTAGGAGCTGGAAAAGGAATTACTTGAACAGCGACGCAAGATGGAAGAAGAAGAAGATGAGCCTACAGGCTGGAATCGTGTAGAAATAGATGAGACACCAGTCAATATTACTGTAAGTTTTTTGTGTAAAATTTTGTCAATCAATATTACTTAGTTTAAGGTGTAAAATTGTCAGTCAATATGACTAAGTTTGAAGTGTAAAATTGTCAGTCAATATGACTAAGTTTGAAGTGTAAAATTGTCAGTCAATATGACTAAGTTTGAGGTGTAAAATTGTCTGTCAATATGACTAAGTTTGAGGTGTAAAATTGTCTGTCAATATGACTAAGTTTGAGGTGTAAAATTGTCAGTCAATATGACTAAGTTTGAGGTGTAAAATTGTCAGTCAATATGACTAAGTTTGAGGTGTAAAATTGTCAGTCAATATGACTAAGTTTGAAGTGTAAAATTGTCAGTCAATATGACTAAGTTTGAAGTGTAAAATTGTCAGTCAATATGACTAAGTTTGAAGTGTAAAATTGTCTGTCAATATGACTAAGTTTGA
Organism: Serripes groenlandicus; assembly: GCA_031761405.1. Taxonomy (NCBI): domain Eukaryota; kingdom Metazoa; phylum Mollusca; class Bivalvia; order Cardiida; family Cardiidae; genus Serripes; species Serripes groenlandicus. The sequence continues at coordinate 23,672,889 of JASEVX010000001.1, forward strand.
AGTGTAAAATTGTCTGTCAATATGACTAAGTTTGAGGTGTAAAATTGTCAGTCAACATGACTAAGTTTGAAGTGTAAAATTGTCAGTCAATATGACTAAGTTTGAAGTGTAAAATTGTCTGTCAATATGACTAAGTTTGTGGTGTAAGGTTGTCTGTCAATATGACTAAGTTTGTGGTGTAAGGTTGTCTGTCAATATGACATAGTTTGAGGTGTAAGGTTGTCTTTCAATATGACATAGTTTGTGGTGTAAGGTTGTCTGTCAATATGACATAGTTTGAGGTGTAAGGTTGTCTGTCAATATGACATAGTTTGAGGTGTAAGGTTGTCTGTCAATATGACATAGTTTGATGTGTAAGGTTGTCTGTCAATATGACTAAGTTTGTGGTGTAAGGTTGTCTGTCAATATGACATAGTTTGAAGTGTAAGGTTGTCTGTCAATATGACATAGTTTGAGGTGTAAGGTTGTCTGTCAATATGACATAGTTTGATGTGTTTCTTTGTTGTTCCTCTTCAAAAAAATTAAAGACTTCTATTCTGTGTAGAACTTTGGTTGCTGCAGCATCAGAAAGAGAGAAAAATGCCCAAACTTTAAAATCCATTTCCTCCATAATCTGCTTATCCGATTCCAAGATAATTTGTAGAAATGGTACTAATTTACTATCACTCAGTGATCGATTTAGGACCATCTTGGCCCTCTTGTTTTCAAGGCCATGGTCTTAATGATTTTGACATGCACCCACGGTCAACATGTATCCATGGTCAACATGAATCCCTGTCAACATACATTCCATGGTCCACATGGCACCCATGGTCAACATGTATCTATAGTCAACATGCATCTATAGTTGACATGCACACATAGTAAACATACATCCCTGTCAACATGTATATATGTTTAACAGTACATCCATGGTCAACATGCACCCATGGTCAACATGCTCCATCCATGGTCAATTTGTTTTCACACTATTGTTTCAGTACTTTATGGTATTTATATAGTGTCTGCTTTTAGAATATATCGGAGTTTAAAAATGTTATATCTTGAACATTTGCAGTATCCTTTTAATACAGAGTTGAAAACATTTTGACGAAAGGAGAATTGCTTGTCTTCAGGCAATTCTCCAAATGTTTAAAAAGTTAAACTGGTCTTGTCAACTGCTGTCTGTCTGAGGGAAAACATTAACCCTTCCCACCGGCTTTCTGATCGCCTCTAAAGGCAGACACATTGAAAACATTGTAGCAAAGGTGAAATTGATCATAATTGAGCATTTCACCATTGCTTCAATGTTTTCAGCTCTATTTAATAATTAACCCTTTCCCTCATACACTACTTTGCAGCAGACGACTTTGAACATATTTTGTCAAAAATGGAAAATCTCTATAATTTGAATGATAACCAATGACTATAAGTGGAAAACATTGTGGCCAAAGGTGAAATTTGCTCAACATGAGCAATTTCACCTTTGGCACAATGTTTCAAAAGTCGTCTGCTGCTATTGCGTTGAAATGCGTCTGCAGTGGGAAAGGGTTAAACTGTCATTAATGGAGATATTTCACATTTTTGATAAGATTTTTCAAAGTCGTCTGCTGTAGATTGTTGCATGAGGGAAAATGTTAATAAAAGATTAAGTAAACAATGATATGCACGTCCTTTTAGGGTGAAGACACAGCTATTTTAGAAGAGGAAGCAACCATAGCAACAGGAATGCAGGTGCTCCTGGCCGTGGCCATGAATAAAGGATCTTAGAACATGAAAAAATAAAATGTTTTAGACCTATCAAAATAAAGAAGAAATAGAGGCACAGAACTCTTCTATTGAAGATGAAAAGATATGAGTGAGTAATGATTGTGTTTGTTTTAATTATCCAATTGCTATATGTTGTACACGGCAGTGCTCCGGACATTTTGAATCTCAATGGTCTGGTGAAGTGTATAGGCTGGTCTTTACCTTTTTGGAAGTGGAGCAATATTGCAATTAACTTGCCTGACCAATTCCATTTCATAAAAACCGGATTAAAAAAATTGGTCTGGCTATATTTCTCTACTTCGCTAATTCCTATTCTATATGTCAGCAATAGTATCAATCAGTCATTGTTTATATTTATGCCTATCCCTTATGAGAGTAAATTGGGTTAATCAATGTTACCATTTTGTAGTATAATAGTTCCCCATCTAGATAATCCATAGGATATTGGTCCTCAAAATGCAAGCTTATTCTCATTGAATTAACCCTTTCCCACATATGACATATCTGCAGCAGATGCTTTGAAAACATCTGGTTAAAAAAATAAATCTTCTAATTGAAAGTTTACACATCGAATAGAATTGAAAATGTTTGTGCTAAAGGAGAAATTGCTCATGAAGAGCAGTTTCTCCTTTTGTTACGATGTTTCAAGGGTCGTCTGCTACCCTCCTTATGTGGTTATTAATCAGCACATGCAGCAGACGACTTTTGAAAACATTGTGCCAGAAGAAGAAATTATTTCTCAAGAACGAGCAATTTCTCCTTTTGCCACTATGTTTTCAACTCTTTCAATAATTATCCTTTCCCTCATACGACAATTCTGCAGCAGACGACTTTGAACATATATTGTCAAAAAATAGAAAATCTCTATAATTGAATAGAAAACCACTGACTAAAGGTGGAAAACATTGTGGCAAAGGAGAAATTGCTTGTTTTGAGCAATTTCTTTCTTTCTCACTATGTTTTCAAAAAGCCGTCTGCTGCAAAGGTGTCAGAAAAGCGTCTGAGGGAAAGGGTTAAACTTTCAGTTATAGAAATAATCCCTATTTTTGTCAAGATGATTTCTAAGTCTATTGCTGCAAATTCATTGTATGTGGGAAACGGTTAAAAGCCCTTTCATGTGCATGTCGAAGAAAATGATGAATTTCAGCACAAAAAGTCTTGGCATTTGAAAAAAAATTCAGTTAACAAGTAAATATTCATTCAATTTTGTTGCATACAGTGATCTCGATGATAAATTCAAGAAACGGACAGATTCAGTGGCGGCATTGTCGGAGTTAAGGAAAGACCCATTAATAAACCCAACTTCAAACTGGAGTATGTGGATCAGACAGGGCGACATCTGAATGCTAGGAAGCCTTTAGACAGTTGTCACATAGATTCCATGTAAAGGATCAGGAAAGAAGAAGACCGAAAAGAGAAGTAAAAAAGGTTGGATGAAGAATTTGTGAGTATACACTTCTTACTTTTGTAACATATAACTGAGCATTGTCTTAGACCCCCCAATTCCGACGGCTGCAGTAGACGTCTTTTGAAAACATTGTGACAAAAGGAGAAATTGCTCATAGCAATTGGACCTTTTCTTACAATGTTTTCAACTCTTTTCAGTAAAACACTTTCATTTACAGAGTTTCCAGATGTTTTCAAAGTTGTCTGCTTCAGATTTGCATATTAAGTAAAGGAAGGGAGTTCTGTGGATATGCTTATATAACTGCCTACCTTTCAGATGCTAGGCTAGCTTTTATTATCCCCTCGGTTACGAAGTAAGCGAGAAAGGGATATAGTAACGGGACCGTCCATATGTATGTGTGTCCGTGCGTCCTTCCGTCCGTAACAAACCTTGTCATCACTCTACACTAACCATTTCTTGACAGATCTTAACCAAACTTGGTATAAAGTAAGTATATGGTAACATCTTGAAGCCTATTGATTTTCAAGATCAAAGGTCAAGCCCAAAATTGGACTTGCAATATTTTCAGCTGTGGCAACCTTGTCACCACTCTACACTGACCATTACTTGACGGATTTTAACAAAACTTGGTATAAACATACTTTATGATAATATCTTGAAGCCTATTGATTTTCAAGGTCATAGGTCAAAGGTCAAGCCCAAAATTGGACTTGCAATATTTTCAGCTGTGGCAACCTTGTCACCATTCTACACTGACCATTACTTGACGGATTTTAACAAAACTTGGTATAAAGTTACTTTATGATAATATCTTGAAGCCTATTGATTTTCAAGGTCATAGGTCAAAGGTCAAGCCCAAAATTGGACTTGCAATATTTTCAGCTTTGACAGCCTTGTCACCACTCTACACTGACCATTCCTTGACCGATCTTTATAAAACTTATTATACAGTTAGTTTATGATAATATTTGAAGCCTATTGATTTTCAAGGTCATAGGTCAAAGGTCAAGCCCAAAATTGCACTTACACTATTTTCAGCTGTGGCAACCTTGTCACCACTCTACACTGACCATTACTTGACAGATTTTAACCAAACTTGGTATACAGTTACTTTATGATAATATCTTGAAGCCTATTGATTTTCAAGGTCATAGGTCAAAGGTCAAACTCAAAATTGGACTTACAATATTTTCAGCTGTGGCAGCCTTGTCACAACTCTACACTGACCATTCATTGACCGATCTTAATACAACTTATTATACAGTTAGTTTATGATATGTCTTGAAGCCTATTGGTTTTCAAGGTCATAGGTCAAAGGTCATGCCCAAAATTGAACTTGATTGAACTTACAATATATCTCAGCTGTGGCAACCTTGTCACCACTCTACACTGACCATTCCTTGACAGATCTTATCCAAACTTGGCATACAGTTTGTGACAATATTTTGAAGCCTATTGATTCAAGGTCATAGGTCAAAGATCGAAGTCAAAAATTGGACTTAAATATTTAGATCACAAGAGAACTCAATGTGAAAATGGAAAGCCGAGGGGATGCATCCGCTTTGCGGTGCCCTTTTACTCTGGCTTTGCATTTGTGAGTCAACTGATATGCTTATATTGCGCAAAAAAACTTCACAATCTACATAAATATATGTTTCAGTTGATGGAAAAGATGCAACAGCAGACAGATACTCCACTGTAATACAGTGCATTTGTTGAAAGAGAAACAGAGGCAAGAAAAAACTCCATATATTGTGTTATCAGGAAACAAGGGATTTACGTAAGTATACCAAAGTCTAATTAATTCTCTTGTTTGGGCCAAATCAAAACAATACCCAAAAATCTTAATGACATTATGTATGTATTAAAAATACTTTTAAATACAGTCCCAACCTGTGTTTAGAGACCACCCTTGGGAAGAGAACAATCTAGTCTTGTTCACAGGTGGTCTTGAGACCTTAATTACAGGGTTTGTTTATGCAGAAAATAATGAGTAATTGAAAATTTAAAAGTGGGGTTGCTATAGTTAGGGAATTGCTAAACAAAGGTGGGTCTTTATCACAGGTTTGACTGTTCATGTCTTCATTTGAGTTGTATGTGTCTTAACCCTTTCCACATACAATAATTCTGCAGCAGACGACTTTGAAAGTATCTAGGCAAACACACAAAAAGCTCTATTAAATGTAGGTTTAATACTGAAAAGAGTTGAAAACATTGCGACAAAAGAAGAAATTGCTCGTTTTTGAGCAATTTCTTCTTTTGACAGTGTTTCAAAAAACGTCTGCTGCAGAGGCGTCAGAAGCGTCTATATGTGGGAAAGGGTCATCTCATTGAAAGTTCCCTTGTAAGGGACAACTCGATGCCTCTGCAGTCGACCATCAGTTGATTTCCAAAACAAAGTTCTCTGCTTTCCTTAATCTTCTAGAACCCACAAAAACTGTAGGAGACAACTTTGAAAAAATATAAACAAAAACTATGGAAACAGTCAAACACTATATAAATGAGATTTACACTTATTGAGAACAGTTGAAAAACATTGTGAGCAATTCCTCCTTTTCCCACAAGTTTTTCTAAAGTCGTCAGCTGCAGAGGCACCTGAATGTGTCTATATGTGGGAAAGGGATTATTTCATTGTCAGTAATTGAAACCTTCATTTAACTTGATATGTTAAATTTAATGAGAGAATTTGTTATTTTACAGGAACACAATGGTGAAATCAAATACCGGATGAAGGGATGAATAACAGTAGATTTTTGAAGTCCTTTGCTAATGTAACGAAGTTTATGAAGGGAAAGATCACAGTAAAAAATGGCTTAATTGGAGCATAAGTTGTGTTGTATTGTCAGGTATTTAAATGGCTGTGTCATGCGTGTATAAAGGTGGTCAATGAGAGGAAGTGCAGAGTCCAAGCACAATTACCTACTTTGTAATTATTGAAACAGCTCCCCTACAAGGTTTTCCTTCAAATTTTGACATTGTGCTCAGGTGAGATAAAAGCAAACAAAATCTTTACCATTTCATAACAAGTAGTCCTGCATGCTGTCATTCTGATAGCTTTTGTTGGACAGACTTCTGAGCATTATATGAATGCCAATCAAAGTTGCTTAATTTAAGTGGATTCCCCTTTTAACGGAATGGCCGTTAAAAGTTTTTTCTTTTGTCTTGCACCAAATATTGTTTCAGTTTGGAAAAAGGTACAGCTTTTTCTCATTCAAATCTTATAGATTTATATTGTAATAACAGGAGTCTGAACTCAAGCTTAAAACCCATATAATAACTATTATTCTGACAGACATCTTACTCCGAAGCATATGCAGCGGACAACTTGTGAAAACATCATAGAAAAAAACATTGAAATTGCTCATGATGAGCAATTACCTTATTTCCCAAACTGATTTCTTCCAAGTCTCAAAATGATATACAACTCCAATACAGTTCAACCAATGTTTAAAGATCACCCATGGAAAGAGAACAATCTGGCTCTTTGGTTCAAAGGTGGTCTTTTATTACAGGTTCATTTATGCATAAAATGAGTAATTGGGAAAGTAAAAAGTGTGGTCGCTATAGACAGTGAATTGCTAAACAAAGGTTTGACTGTATTTTGATGGTCTATCTATACTGAGATAGCCTTATACTTCATGATGTTCTAAAACAACATTGATTATATGTTAACAAGCTTCGTCTTTACGCGTAGCTATTGTTAATATATTTAGATTGGAAATAAAAGTGTCTTTGTAATCTTAAGTGTTCACTTCATTGACTTTCCCTTTTGTGTTGCCTGTCTTTAACCCTTTCCATCATACGACAATTCTGCAGCAGACGACTTTGAACGTATTTTGTCAAAACACAGAAAAATCTCCATGAATTGAATGGATAACCTATGACAAAAAGTGGAAAACATTGTGTCAAGGAGAGAAAATTGCACAAATGCAATTTCTTCTTTGACACTGTTTTCAAAAAGCTGTCTGCTCGGCAGAGGCATCAGAAAAGCGTCTATATGAGGGAAAGGGTTAAGTGTCTTAGCAGACCGACACTAACATATTCACAGGTGACACATTCCTTGGAACACTTGGCTAAGCCCTATCCCACCATATAGGTGCCTCTGCAGGCAGACATCTTATGAAAACATTGTGACAAAAGGAGAAATAATGAGCAATTTCTCCTTTTGTCACAATGTTTTCCACTCTATCAAGTTTTTGTTTATGCCGATATCTTTTTAAAAGTCGTCTGCTGCAGATTTGTTGGACGTTGGAAAGGGTTGAACACACTACAGTCTTCGTTAATCCTTTCCCTTATACATTTAATTTTTTGTTGACACACCTTTAGTAGATGAATACATAAATTTACGTAAGGAATCTGCCATGGTCTAGTGGTAAGGCGTCTTGGAACTGGGCGTCCCGGGTTCGATCTCCAGTTGAAGCGCTGTGGTCATGGTGGGAGTACCCTTGGGCAAGGCACATTTCCTAACCCTAGTACAGGTTTGTTTTTCCCAGGGATCATGAATAAGTATTGTCGCCATGATATAACTAATTATCGTTCGTAAGATGGTGTATAAATCCCAATATAGAAAAAATAAAACATTTACGTAAACATTTTAGAAAACTGAATACATTGTAATTCGTTTTTAATTGTATATCATAAAGAATACTAATTTTCTCATATACATCCTCATGTACATATTTTTTGTCAGATAATCCGACATCTAATGACTGCTACTTAACCCGACTGGTCAGTCATTCTCAAGAGTTCATTAAGTCGAACGGCCTGGTGGTAAAGTGGTAGAGTTGCAACGTCTGCGGATCGATCACTGGTCAAGTCATACCAGACTTGGTAGTATGGCTGTCCTCCTTGGCATTCAGGGTTGCAGGCGTGAGCATTACGACTGACTGGCGAAGTAGGAAGTCGCTTAACCAAGTCATACTGGCTTTCTAACCACCACGCAGGGAAAGCATATAACTTTACTTTTTCTGACAGCGGCGTAAAACACTAACAATCAATCATCATTATTTCAATAATATTAAAAATGATCGTTTCTGAGTGGACATTGTCAATTGAAATTTGGAGATATGATTTCTATTGCGTTTGATAAGTGGCTGGGACGTTGAATCCAACCAAGTTATAGAAAGATGTCTTCCCTATGGAGACATATTGTTTTGCCCTGTCTGTCTGTCACACCTTGCTTTCCACTCAATTACAGCCGAGTCCCAGTAGCTAACTCGGTAAGACCATGGGCTGTCAATCCAGGGGCTGTGTGTTCGAAACCAGACTCGGCCAACTCTTCTTTCCCGACATTTAGACAAAAGTCATTGCGACACTGCGTCATTCATCTTCCACCAATGGGCTAAGTCTATTAGGAAAAGCAGCCAGTTGCTTGGGAAGATTGTTATGTGGAGTTACTGGTGTGAGAAAACCAGGAAACACGAGTAGGTGAACTGGCCGCCGTGGTATAGCCGAGAAATTTTTAAAACTGCCTTAACCCCAATCTAATCAATCAACAGTCAATTACAGGATTTCCATAAAACATATTTGTGGGATGATTCTTCTATTGAGTCAATGCTGATTGTTACGGGGGTCACTGGGTCAAAAAAGGTCAATCAGTTTCTGCTGAATATCTCGAGAACCTTTTGACCCAGTCTACAAACTTCATACTATGATTGGTCTTATTGTGTAGATGACCTCTTTTGTGCTGGGGGGTTACCCTTTCCCTCATTACGACAATTCTGCAGCAGACGACTCTTGAACATATTGTGCTAATAATGGAAAATCTCTAATTGAATGGATAACCTATGCTAAAAGTGGAAAACATTTTGACAAAAGGAGAATTGCACGTTTTCTGGTGCAATTTCTTCTTTTGCTGTACTATGTTTTCAAAAAAGCCGTCTGCTGCAGAGGCGTCAGAAAGCGTCTATATGAGGGAAAGGGTTAAATGGTTGAAATGTCAAGGAATTAGTTTTAGACCAATTTGAAATGAAATTTGATTTCTAACTTTGCTTATAGAAGATCACCAAATGAGTAACGTTTTTTGTAGAGTTGGAAATTGATTGGTAGCTTAGAGGAGATGTAATTGAAAGAAATTGTTGTAAATGTGTAATGAAACACTAGAATGGAGTGCTCCCCGAAGCACGTGTGTCACCTGCCGGGGCCTTGACAGAAAAGGGGCAATAACTCTGATATAAAAATGTTTGGATTATCCCCCTTTCGTGAACCCATCACAAAGATTGATATAAACAATTTGTCAGAAGTTTCAATCCAATCCTTTGAGTAAAAAAAAAGTATTTTGAAAATTTGAATTTTTGACAGAAAAGGGCAGTAACTATTTGGATATCCCCCTTGTTGAACCAATCACACTCACATTGATATAAACATTTGTCCGAGGTTTTAATGTAATCCGTTTCGAGTAGAAAAAAGTTGTTTGAAAACGTGACGACAGACAGACTGACAGACAGACAG